>CM056581.1:37085000-38285000 GCA_029721435.1 Gymnothorax reevesii
CCCCCATTACAGTACCACCCTCTCTATTCCCCCATTACAGTGCCACCCTCTCTATTCCCTCGTAACAGTACCACCCTCTCTATTCCCCCATTACAGTGCCATCCTCTCTATTCCCCCTGTAACAGTACCACCCTCTCTATTCCCCCATTACAGTACCACCCTCTCTAATCCCCCATTACAGTACCACCCTCTCTATTCCCTCGTAACAGTACCACCCTCTCTATTCCCTCGTAACAGTACCACCCTCTCTATTCCCCCATTACAGTACCACCCTCTCTATTCCCTCGTAACAGTACCACCCTCTCTATTCCCCCATTACAGTACCACCCTCTCTATTCCCCCATTACAGTACCACCCTCTCTAATCCCCCATTACAGTACCACCCTCTCTATTCCCTAGTAACAGTACCACCCTCTCTATTCCCCCATTACAGTACCACCCTCTCTATTCCCTCGTAACAGTACCACCCTCTCTATTCCGCCATTACAGTACCACCCTCTCTATTCCCTCGTAACAGTACCACCCTCTCTATTCCCTCGTAACACTCCCAGCCTCTCTATTCCCACATTTCAGTCCCACCCTCTCTATTCCGCCATTACAGTACCACCCTCTCTATTCCCTCGTAATAGTACCACTCTCTCTATTCCCTCATTACAGTACCACCCTCTCTATTCCCCCATTACAGTACCACCCTCTCTATTCCCCATTACAGTACCACCCTCTCTATTCCCCCATTACAGTACCACCCTCTCTATTCCCCCATTACAGTACCACCCTCTCTATTCCCCCATTACAGTACCACCCTCTCTATTCCCCCATTACAGTACCACCCTCTCTATTCCCCATTACAGTACCACCCTCTGTATTCCGCCATTACAGTACCACCCTCTCTATTCCCTGGTAACAGTACCACCCTCTCTATTCCCTCGTAACAGTACCACCCTCTCTATTCCCCCATTACAGTACCACCCTCTCTATTCCCTCGTAACAGTACCACCCTCTCTATTCCCCCATTACAGTACCACCCTCTCTATTCCCTCATTACAGTACCACCCTCTCTATTCCCTCGTAACAGTACCACCCTCTCTAATCCCCCATTACAGTACCACCCTCTCTATTCCGCCATTACAGTACCACCCTCTCTATTCCCCCATTACAGTACCACCCTCTCTATTCCCTCGTAACAGTACCACCCTCTCTATTCCCTCGTAACAGTACCACCCTCTCTATTCCCTCATTACAGTACCACCCTCTCTATTCCCCCATTACAGTACCATCCTCTCTATTCCCCCATTACAGTACCACCCTCTCTATTCCCTCGTAACAGTACCACCCTCTCTATTCCCTCGTAACAGTACCACCCTCTCTATTCCCTCATTACAGTACCACCCTCTCTATTCCCCCATTACAGTACCACCCTCTCTATTCCCCCATTACAGTACCACCCTCTCTATTCCCTCGTAACAGTACCACCCTCTCTATTCCCTCATTACAGTACCACCCTCTCTATTCCCTCATTACAGTACCACCCTCTCTATTCCCCCATTACAGTACCATCCTCTCTATTCCCCCATTACAGTACCACCCTCTCTATTCCCCCATTACAGTACCACCCTCTCTATTCCCTCGTAACAGTACCACCCTCTCTATTCCCTCATTACAGTACCACCCTCTCTATTCCCTCGTAACAGTACCACCCTCTCTATTCCCCCATTACAGTACCACCCTCTCTATTCCCTCATTACAGTACCACCCTCTCTAATCCCCCATTACAGTACCACCCTCTCTAATCCCCCATTACAGTACCACCCTCTCTATTCCCCCATTACAGTACCACCCTCTCTATTCCCCCATTACAGTACCACCCTCTCTATTCCCTCGTAACAGTACCACCCTCTCTATTCCCTCATTACAGTACCACCCTCTCTATTCCCCCATTACAGTACCACCCTCTCTAATCCCCCATTACAGTACCACCCTCTCTATTCCCCCATTACAGTACCACCCTCTCTATTCCCCCATTACAGTACCACCCTCTCTATTCCCCCATTACAGTACCACCCTCTCTATTCCCCCATTACAGTACCACCCTCTCTATTCCCTCGTAACAGTACCACCCTCTCTATTCCCTCGTAACAGTACCACCCTCTCTATTCCCTCGTAACAGTACCACCCTCTCTAATCCCCCATTACAGTACCACCCTCTCTATTCCCCCATTACAGTACCACCCTCTCTATTCCCTCGTAACAGTACCACCCTCTCTATTCCCCCATTACAGTACCACCCTCTCTATTCCCTCGTAACAGTACCACCCTCTCTATTCCCCCATTACAGTACCACCCTCTCTAATCCCCCATTACAGTACCACCCTCTCTATTCCCTCGTAACAGTACCACCCTCTCTATTCCCTCGTAACAGTACCACCCTCTCTATTCCCCCATTACAGTACCACCCTCTCTATTCCCTCGTAACAGTGCCCCCCTCTCTATTCCCCCATTACAGTACCACCCTCTCTATTCCCCCATTACAGTACCACCCTCTCTAATCCCCCATTACAGTACCACCCTCTCTATTCCCTCGTAACAGTACCACCCTCTCTATTCCCCCATTACAGTACCACCCTCTCTATTCCCTCGTAACAGTACCACCCTCTCTATTCCCCCATTACAGTACCACCCTCTCTATTCCCTCGTAACAGTACCAGCCTCTCTATTCCCTCGTAACAGTACCACCCTCTCTATTCCCTCATTACAGTACCACCCTCTCTATTCCCCCATTACAGTACCACCCTCTCTATTCCCTCGTAACAGTACCACCCTCTCTATTCCCTCCTTACAGTACCCCCCTCTCTATTCCCCCATTACAGTACCACCCTCTCTATTCCCCCATTACAGTACCACCCTCTCTATTCCCCCATTACAGTACCACCCTCTCTATTCCCCCATTACAGTACCACCCTCTCTATTCCCCCATTACAGTACCACCCTCTCTATTCCCCCATTACAGTACCACCCTCTCTATTCCCCCATTACAGTACCACCCTCTCTATTCCCCCATTACAGTACCACCCTCTCTATTCCCTCGTAACAGTACCACCCTCTCTATTCCCTCGTAACAGTACCACCCTCTCTATTCCCCCATTACAGTACCACCCTCTCTATTCCCTCGTAACAGTACCACCCTCTCTATTCCCCCATTACAGTACCACCCTCTCTATTCCCTCATTACAGTACCACCCTCTCTATTCCCTCGTAACAGTACCACCCTCTCTAATCCCCCATTACAGTACCACCCTCTCTATTCCGCCATTACAGTACCACCCTCTCTATTCCCCCATTACAGTACCACCCTCTCTATTCCCTCGTAACAGTACCACCCTCTCTATTCCCTCGTAACAGTACCACCCTCTCTATTCCCTCATTACAGTACCACCCTCTCTATTCCCCCATTACAGTACCATCCTCTCTATTCCCCCATTACAGTACCACCCTCTCTATTCCCTCGTAACAGTACCACCCTCTCTATTCCCTCGTAACAGTACCACCCTCTCTATTCCCTCATTACAGTACCACCCTCTCTATTCCCCCATTACAGTACCATCCTCTCTATTCCCCCATTACAGTACCACCCTCTCTATTCCCCCATTACAGTACCACCCTCTCTATTCCCTCGTAACAGTACCACCCTCTCTATTCCCTCATTACAGTACCACCCTCTCTATTCCCTCGTAACAGTACCACCCTCTCTATTCCCCCATTACAGTACCACCCTCTCTATTCCCTCATTACAGTACCACCCTCTCTAATCCCCCATTACAGTACCACCCTCTCTAATCCCCCATTACAGTACCACCCTCTCTATTCCCCCATTACAGTACCACCCTCTCTATTCCCCCATTACAGTACCACCCTCTCTATTCCCTCGTAACAGTACCACCCTCTCTAATCCCCCATTACAGTACCACCCTCTCTAATCCCCCATTACAGTACCACCCTCTCTATTCCCTCGTAACAGTACCATCCTCTCTATTCCCTCGTAACAGTACCACCCTCTCTAATCCCCCATTACAGTACCACCCTCTCTATTCCCCCATTACAGTACCACCCTCTCTAATCCCCCATTACAGTACCGCCCTCTCTATTCCCCCATTACAGTACCACCCTCTCTAATCCCCCATTACAGTACCACCCTCTCTATTCCCTCGTAACAGTACCATCCTCTCTATTCCCTCGTAACAGTACCACCCTCTCTAATCCCCCATTACAGTACCACCCTCTCTATTCCCTCGTAACAGTACCACCCTCTCTATTCCCTCGTAACAGTACCACCCTCTCTATTCCCCCATTACAGTACCACCCTCTCTATTCCCTCGTAACAGTACCACCCTCTCTATTCCCCCATTACAGTACCACCCTCTCTATTCCCTCGTAACAGTACCACCCTCTCTATTCCCCCATTACAGTACCACCCTCTCTAATCCCCCATTACAGTACCACCCTCTCTATTCCCCCATTACAGTACCACCCTCTCTATTTTCTCGTAACAGTACCACCCTCTCTATTCCCCCATTACAGTACCACCCTCTCTATTCCCCCATTACAGTACCACCCTCTCTATTCCCCCATTACAGTACCACCCTCTCTATTCCCTCGTAATAGTACCACCCTCTCTATTCGCCCTGTAACAGTACCACCCTCTCTATTCCCCCATTACAGTACCACCCTCTCTATTCCCCCATTACAGTACCACCCTCTCTATTCCCCCTGTAACAGTACCACCCTCTCTATTCCCTCATTACAGTACCACCCTCTCTATTCCCTCGTAACAGTACCACCCTCTCTTTTCCCCCTGTAACAGTACCACCCTCTCTATTCCCCCATTACAGTACCACCCTCTCTATTCCCTCGTAACAGTACCACCCTCTCTATTCCCCCATTACAGTACCACCCTCTCTATTCCCCCATTACAGTACCACCCTCTCTATTCCCCCATTACAGTACCATCCTCTCTATTCCCTCGTAACAGTACCACCCTCTCTATTCCCCCATTACAGTACCACCCTCTCTATTCCCTCGTAACAGTACCACCCTCTCTATTCCCCCATTACAGTACCACCCTCTCTATTCCCTCGTAACAGTACCACCCTCTCTATTCCCCCATTACAGTACCACCCTCTCTATTCCCTCGTAACAGTACCACCCTCTCTATTCCCTCGTAACAGTACCACCCTCTCTATTCCCCCATTACAGTACCACCCTCTCTATTCCCTCGTAACAGTACCACCCTCTCTATTCCCCCATTACAGCACCACCCTCTCTATTCCCTCGTAACAGTACCACCCTCTCTATTCCCTCGTAACAATACCACCCTCTCTATTCCCCTATTACAGTACCATCATCTCTATTCCCCCTGTAACAGTCCTCCCTCTACCATCCCCATCACAGTACCACCCTCTCTATTCCCCCTGTAACAGTACCATCCTCTCTATTCCTCCTGTTACACTCCCCTCTCTGCCCCCCTCCATTTCCCCTGTTACAACCGCCCCCTGCAGACTCCCCTCTACAGTCCTCCCACTCGCAGTGCTGCAGATCCTACCCATACAACCAATCCCCAGATGAAGATAAAATTGCAATCATGATCATAATGACCAGCATGTGTAACACTTCACTGGTCCAACAGGTGGCTAATAAAGCAGGGAGGACAAAAGGAATGTAGGGGTTGAGTATCTGGTTTGGGTAAGGAGTCTGTCGCCTAAGGCAAGAGCACAGCAGAGTAACTGAGAAACAAAGATTTAATGTAGATGTAGTGTCAGATCGCAGAGGTCTCTCACAGCATTTCCAAGGGCCCGGAGTAGCCAAGCAATGCAATTCTTTAGCCAGGAGGCAAAATGAATAGGTTAAATCAGCCAGCTGAGTTCAGGGGTGGAATAAACACATGGTAGGGCTTTCACTTTCTGACCCCTGGACTTTACAAATCCCAGCTGAAAAACAGATGGGTGACGCCTGAGTGCGAGACAAGAGAGGAAGACTTGCATTCAAGCCCAGGCCATGGCTGACCGCAAGAGCCCAGAACTTTCCCCGCATCTGTTCACTCCAACCCTGAGACGTCTGTAATTAACGGCATTCCCGAGTCCGATGTCCGGCTCTGTTTTGTGTCCAGAATGCCACAGGGAATCATTATCCCTCTCTGAGGGATCCAACCGCTTCGCCTGAGCCTGCCGCGCCTTTCCCGCCTTGTCTTGTTACCTCAGACTCGCCAGGGTCAGAGGTTGCTGTGCGATCCCATTCCTGATGTAGTCACTCCTCCCACAAGTCTCACCCACTGTAGCACTGTATTCTTAACTTCACTAAAGTGAGCGGAATCATCATGACAATTATTTCTCGCCTGACAAGGGCAAGAAATAATATAACTGCGCTTATCATTTATATAGTAGGATGAGAAAATTACAAGCGTGTGAAGTCAGGATGTCGGCATCTCTGCGGGGCGCTTTAATAATTACAGCTGTCTCCGCTATGGTTAAGGGCGTAAGGCTTACATGAAGTCATTTTCGTCTGCAGACCTGTTTGCTTTGGTCCAGGTCCATGCGTCTGTAAAAATTTCTTCTTTAAAGTAAATAAATGTGTGAACTTCACGCTGGCAGGAGCTGGAGAGAGAGAGAGCGGAGTCGTCGGGCTGTTTGCTTTCATCGCCGTCCATCAGCATGGTATAAGACTCTTGGGGTTAAATAAGCGATAACGAGGGAAGTCCAGTCAATTCGAAGACAATAAAACCATCTCTGCTGATTACTTGTGTCAGCTGAACTGCTGTGTGACTCTGAGAGACGGATCCCAACAGAATATGAACTAACACTGCGGCGGCTACAGGCCACGTTCAGACGGACCCTCTGTCATGCTAAGGCCCCAGACCAAAGCGGCACTTAAACTGATCACTCAAATGGTTATGAGCTCACAGACCACCTTGTTTTAGGGTTAATAGCAGGGTTGTCCTTGATGATATCTGGAGAACGTTGCCGTGACAGCCAGTGTGAGAAGCCATGGCTAAAACCGCACCCCCCAAAACACTCACGCCCCCTTGCACTTTCCCCCAAATTTAAATAAATGCATTTAATACTGGGTATTTACAGTGGATAGCATGTCCAACTTCCTTAAGTTATAACTGCGATTAGGGTGTACACCTTGATAACAGTTAGGCATCTACAGCCCTTATTTTATTTTATATCAAGTTCATTCTAACATTTTGAAGAAACAGTAAACTTTAGCTGAATTCTTAATTATTTGAAAGGTAACACTGTTAAGTTAGAACAATTTATGTTTCTCATGATGGGGGTAAATGCATACATATTTAAGCCAATGTTTGAACCATAGTCATTGTCTTCAAATGCAATTAGTAAGAGCACCCTGCCAAAAAACAAAAATGTGGAACTGTTCAAATACTTATGGACAATGTTGCACATGTAACTGCACTGTTGGTCATCAGCTAATGGACTATGCTGCACATGTAATGACCCTGTGGGTGGTGAGCTACCAATTCCTTTCCCAAAAAAAAAAATCTGACCATGCAGTTGTAGCAGGTTCAGATTTGAACTTTTATTTGTACCTATGTATAGATTTGGTTTGCCGTAAAGAAAGATTTGCAGGTATCGCCCTGGCAAAGACCCATTAGAACACAAAATCAATGTGCCCGGTTTCTCAGGTGCCATCTCCCTGATGTTCTCAGATTCAAGGCGAATTGTCCACCTCTCGTTTTGCCATAAAGGTTGGAGACAGTGGAAAAGCACATGGGTGGGCAGGCAGTTAGGCCCATTGGGAGGAAGTTGCTGTGGTCCTGTGGTCCACATTGTGTCAAGAATGAGAGGGATCCCCCAGAACCCAGGCCTGGATACAATCATGCATGAGCCCTATGAACAACGATTAAACATGTCTGCTTTAAAGACATGTTTCACAGGAAAACTCCAACCAGTGCCCTTGACCAAGACTCAGGCTTTAGGGCTGGATTTGGTCCCCAGGCTCTGCTCCTAAGGTGGGTTAAATGCAGAGGACAAATTAACCCAGATGGTTCAATAAAGTATAGCTATCTTGTCCATGTGATCCTTTTTTACACTTCAAAAACTTAAAATATAAGTCAGCATTTAATTCTTGTCGTCGTATTTAAAATCACATTTCTATTTTTCAGCCAAATAAGTAAAAATATTTCTACAAAGGTGGAATATTTTGACTAATTTCTTTATTTGCAAATGAGGAATGAAAATTTCATTTGTTACGGACACATCACTTGAAAACAACACAATGTTTTCCACAAAAAGAAATAAATATTAAGACTAGAAATCACTCAGGGAGTGCATTATCTCTGCTGTTTTGAAATTCATTAACGGCAGGATTATCAATGAATGTGAGTGTTAAACAAGCCTCGACAGTGCCGTCTTTACACGCATGGAAATTGTCTTAGATCCTGGATCAAGAACATGAGACGGATCGTCTCCAAAATTGAATCACTTCCTCTGAGCACAGCATCTATCAACACGCAAAATTTTGACATTCATCCATTACTTTTTGAGATGTCCTGTTAACTGACAAACGAACAAACAAACTACAAAACAGACAAACGCCAGTGAAAACAGATTACCTCCTAGCAGTAGTATAGTAATAATAGCATGAAGATACTTGAAGAGCGCATAACCTCCAACGTTGTGAAATTCGTAGGTAGAGGAAGTTGGATTCGGACTTTCTAAGTGTAAAGTATTTGAACAAAGAAGCAGAAATTATGGCTGGTGAGGGTGTAGGTGCCATGTAACATTGGTGTGCTACAGTGCTGTCTTTACGAGCATAGAAATTCTGGCAGATCCAGGGTCAAGAATATGTGACAGATTTTCACCAAAATTTTATTACTTCCACTATAGTATCAATCAACATAAATTTCACTACTGTCCATTCATTACTTCCAGGGATATCCCGTTAACTGATGAACAAAGGAACAAACCATCTAACACCAAAGAAAGTATTTACCTCCGGGCAGAGGTATAATAATGCAGGTACTGTCTAAAAATCTAAGTGACTCTATCGTTAGCTCCTGGATAAGCTGTTTATAAATCTCATTACTCCATCTCATTACTGACACTTGTGGCCATTAAGTAAATTGCAGTCAGCATTAAGTAAATTGCAGGCTCAATTTATGTGCAGAAGAAAAAGCCTAATTTTGCAGTATATTGTATAACAATGCTATCAAAATTAAATTTGACTGTCATTCAAGCAATTACTCCAAGCAACAGTTGCAAATCAGGTTAATTAAACTGCAAGAGGTTTAGGTTATTGAGTATTGAAAGGCGAGGTTTCTGAAGGCCTTTGTAACTGCAGATGAACCGCAAATGAGACAATATTCGGAATTTGATACAGGTCATCTAAACAGCATATTATGTCTGGATGTTAGGCTATATTCCAAATGCAGCATTTTCCGATTAAGATGTGGGACATTCTAGCATTATTTGGGTTTTAGGAACATTCTTTGGACATACAGCACATTCAGAATATCTGTCTCAATTTTTAACTACAGTGTGCAACACATGGCTCCTTGCCTGTTTATGGTGAACTCTGAGCATTTTAAACTAGCACTTAGTAACATTAGGGTGGAGATGCATCCACAACCAAATACCCACATTTCAAGCAGGAAGCAGAAACTCACCAACTCTGAAACATTATGAGAGACAACAACAGGTTTTTGGGTATGCGCAAATATCGCAATGTCGACCTTTTCAAGAAGGTGGTTGAGGGATCGAAAGAGGGAGGCCATGTCAACAAAAAAACAAGTCTGCCACGAGTGGAAAAATCTTCATTGGAGTACGGATTCAGCCATCAGGACCTTCTGGGTGATGCAGGGAATTCTGCAGCTGATATTACCAATCCTAATATGTTCTTTTTTCTAAAATTCACTGCCTTACACTACTCCAGTACTCTCCACAAGAACTGCTAAACCCTGTTTCTGGATGTCTGACATCCTGTAGGCTTTCAATCTAAACCAAACAAAAGCTGTGTTCGAAATCATCCACTCATTCACTCACTCACTATTCCCTACATCATGCATATGATATAGTGCACTGCATAGGGAATGACCAAAGGAGA
Organism: Gymnothorax reevesii; assembly: GCA_029721435.1. NCBI lineage: Eukaryota > Metazoa > Chordata > Actinopteri > Anguilliformes > Muraenidae > Gymnothorax > Gymnothorax reevesii. Next base: position 37,095,114 of record CM056581.1, read on the forward strand.
TTTCGGACACTACACCGGAATTGAATTGCATGTATTCGCGTCTTTGCATTGATATTGAATGTAATCTGTCGTGCGAAAAATTTGTTTCACGTCCGGTGTGAAAGCAGCTTTACGGGAACATTGGAGAATGTATTTTTGCAGGGCGGAGCCATCTTGCTCTTCACATTCTTCTTCTGTGGTAAAACACAACCGCAGTGCATTGTGGTATACGGCAATACAATGTAGTGTACATCGCTTGCTCACTCGATTTCGCTGTGCATTATGGGTATTTTATAGTCCAATATATAGTGGATGGAAATAATTTGAACAACAATACAAAATGGCGGACACACTATATAGTGCACTATATCCGTGATAGGGGGCGATTTCGAACACAGATAATGTACACTTCATTCAACAGTTACAGATCTTTTTTTGACCCTCAACTAGCAGCCATTGTGAGGGTTTTCAATTTAACCCTAATTTGGAAGACCTTATCTTAATAATTAGCAGCTGATCAAGATCTGTTGAATGAGATGCTACTTATGGTTAGTGTTGGAGTAATTACCAACAGTTACATATAGTACATATCCAGGAACAGTGTTGGGCAGAACTGCTCCAGTAGTTGTATGTGAAGTAATTTGCTTAGGTCTGAGCCAAAGTCCACTGGATGGTAGATTTTCAGGAACAGGTTACCACTATCCACTACTCTAATTGCATTAAAGCAAAAAAGAAAAAAAAAGAGCAGGCTTTAGATGGGTGGATTGCAAGCCAGACTGACTAATCCCCTTGAGGCCACTAAGCTGCTGGTTTCCTGTCTTCAGCAACTGCCGTCTGTTCATGTACTGGCAGTCAATGTAAGGGCCTAGCAGACATCCCAAAGGATGTTACAGCCAAACTCAAAAGCTGCCTCTGCGATCATCAAACCTGCCTCTGTGGCCTGTCCAAAAAGACAAGGCGATGATAGTGGCCTGTCTAATAAGACAGAGCACTGATAGTGTCCTGTTCAAGTGATGACAGAGTCATCTCTAGTAAGATACAGCACTGATATTGTCACAGTAGAGGAAGAGCAGGTGGTTTCCACAGTCCTCTAGGAGCACTGCGAGCAGATGACATTGGAGGATGCTGTAGATGAAAAAACTTAAAAAGCTGTATTTGAATCCATGCTTGGCCACCCAATGTGTTCACAGCCCAAGATGTATACTCCATGCACACATACACAGACACAAATAGGCATATGAACTCAACCATCCTGGTCGAAGTAATAATTTTACACAAGTGAACCCAGTTTTAACAAATTACTAAACTAAAAAACTAAACTAAACTGAAAAAAAACTGTGCTCACCAGAATTCAGAAAAACACTGTTTTTGAAAACATTTCATATTTTGCTTCCCACTGTGTTCAAGAAAAAAAATTCCAGATCTCCTTACTTGAGCACTGCAGCCCAGGTCTGATGCAGTGATAAATGGGAGCACTGGCTGTGTCAGATTCTCTTTGAAGTGCGTAAAAGACACCGATGACCCCCCACACAGGGCATCAGACTTGGATTAGGTGAGTTGATAAAGCACAGACTCATTCCACCCTGCTGACAGCTGAGCACGTACTGAGAAGACCTGAGCACAGGCAGCTTCTCATCAGCTACACCACTGTCATTAACAGATCCTCTGATCTCAACTGAGGGAGTCAGTCAGATTCACAAAACTTATTTGAGTTGATTAATTTGATGACATAATTTTCAATAATGTAGGCCAACCAAGCAGAATGAGACCTGTATTTTTGAAGCGATTCAAACGGACTCCAATACACTGCACAAGTGCACAAACACTGATTTCAACGCCAGATTATAAAAAACGAAAATAATTATACACCACAAAACCCTTTCTCCTCACCTACTAGAAGCTGTCTACCTTGCTTCTGAAAATATTGTGGCCAATAAATAACCCAGTAAATTCAGTATACAGTATTTATTTCTACTGCAAATTTCACTGCAATTTTATCAAAAGTCTGTAACTTCTTTCAAAGACAGTCAAGTAACTTCTTACAAAGGCTTGTAATTCCTATTCTGTTCTCTGCATATTTTGAATCTAAATACAGTCAAATTATAGCTTACTGGCGTGTTTATCCGTTTGTGGTGAATTGTGTACTTTGTGGCTCTTGTTAAAGGAGTTACTCGATAAACCACTTGACCTTCTTAGTTCAAACATGCACTACTTCTCATAACTACTGTCACTGTTTATGATTGTTTTTAAAACATATGCAGGCTTGTATGTATGTATTTTGTTCTTCTTTCTAGAAATAGTAAATACTATAAAATAAATAAATGAGTTGGGTGAGGGGGGGGGGGGGGGTACATACCTGCGTAAGACAGCTGCAGTCGAGGAGAGCTCAGGCCAGAGGGGGGCGATGTTTCGGCTGTTTGCAGCAGTGGGAGGAGGGACAGCAGTAGGCAGGCACACCCAAGCCACGGGGTTCCTCTTGGCCCCATTCTTGGCCCCAAGTTCATAATCCTCAAAATCGAGCGTACAAGTCACTCTCTCTCTGTCACATCACCCTCACGCCCAGAGTCAGCAGCATCTGTTGGAAACACACAGGCCGGCTCGTACATCCCCCATGGACAGAAAGGAAGTTACGACCCCTCCCCCACTCCCCCACCCAACTTCTTTGAATTGTCTACAATCTCTGATAGAATCACTTTTTTGAACTCAGATTTCCTAGAATTTCTGTTGCTTGGGGTTGATGTATTTAAAACATATCTTGTGGCAGGCAGAAAGCACCAGAGCAAGACAAGTTGTCTGTCTTTCGATGTCTCTCTCACATTCTCTCCCCCTTTCTCATGAAAGAAGATAAAAACTGCAACCGGGCATCTATCCAAATTGGTGGGCTTTCATGACAATAATGTTACAAAAACAAAGCACTCAATCACACTTTATTACTGTGGCATCCTGGATGGATGTCCTAAGCGCTCAACCCAAATCAGAATCTATCGGAGGGCCTGCTGCCTCCCTGGGTGAACTTTCTGACGAGGTTCACGGCTGTCTGTGGGTGGCGGATCGAGGAAGGCGCCAGACTGAGGGGACTTGAGCAAGAGTCTTTTCCGCTCCCTCTCTCAAGTCAAGGATGCACTACCGATTAAAAACCAAGGACAAATCACAACGCTCCATGAAGATGACAGCTCAAAACATTCCGCAACATTGACAACCTGCAACATTCCGGAACAATGACCCCGGTGCGTGAAAGTGCATCCTAATGGTCTGGTAACACTTTACAATGAGGGTACATTAGTTAATGCAGGAATGAGCTTTAACTACCAAATAATTAACAGTTAACTAATGCACCAGAGGCAACCTTAACTTACCGTTTATTTATGCTCTTTGACATCCTCATTATGAAGTTGGAAACATCCCTAAAGTATCCCTTAAGTAACACCTCAAACTATCAAACTGTTTGACAATGTAAAAATTAGTATAATTTATATAATTTATATAATTAGTTAACATGAACACCATGAATAAATGATTAGTAGATCAATTAGTTTACTGTATATTAAGTGATAGCTAATGCTTCTTACTGCATCAGCTAATGTGAGTTAATTTACCCTTATTGTAAAGTGTTATCAACGGTCTGAATGGAGACTCGGTGGAAAAACGGCATGTATCGATTCATATGATGACAGGCATAAACCGTTATCCGGGTAAAACTGAAGTGGTAAAAGATAGCAGACGACACTTTTGAGATGTGAGGTTTAAAAAAACAAGCTCGTGAGTAGCCCAAGAAGAAGTCTCTCGCTCGGCACGAGCAGAACTGCAATGCGGGAACTTCCGAGACGCTAGTTTCAGGTCAGAGGGGAGGAATAAAAAAATCACTCCCAAATGACCAGCGACTAATTGGCTCAAAGATCTTTGTTTTCTTTTCCTGCAGGACGTCAAACTAAGTAAAGAGGGTGAGTGTGCAGCTTCAAATAGGTGCTCACTTCCCTCCTCTGATTCTGGGAGATGAACCTGACCCAAACAAACAAGCCGTCACTGTGACGGTAACCAAGCTGTGGTGTACCGGGATATTGCACCGTAATGCTGTCTTTCACCATCTACACTGAGAACAAAAGGAAATCCTTCCATAAATCCAGCCCCCTCATAAAATTCCATAAATAGGCACACTGTACTGAGCCTTTGAAAGTTGTTTTTACATCACGATACGCAAGTGGCTCACTGTGGAGCAATGGTATGTAGAAAAAGTGAAAACTGGGTAGTTGAAAGTGCTTTCTAACACATCTCCTGCAACAAACTATTGTTGTAAATGATTATCCACCGCAGACAACAATTAGAATCTCAGAACAAGGGCAGTTATAAAAGTTTTCGGCATAAAATTTGACATATTTGTCCCACACTGTAACTAACATTTCCAATGAACTTCTAGAGCAAAGGGTGCTCATCTGGGTTGTTATGAAGTTAATTTTAGAAACCATATCAACTGGCAATCAATTTTTCACTACTAATGTTTGATAAAATGGAGCCGTATAACTCATGAAATAATCATTCTCACTGCTCCTCTCACACTAAGTGGCTAATCATGAAATGCATCTGGCAGTCTCACTCCTCTTCCTAACCCAGTACTGCACATTTAACTGACCTGAATGACACAGGTAGAAAAATAAGGGACTTTTTGACAGCCCAAGCTGTGGCGAAACCCATATAAAATTCCTGCTGGTGCACTTTATCTGGGCGGAACCCGCCACCCAAGAAGGGAGAGACTTGCCGAGCAGCAAACAGCCGAGAAGACTCAGGTACGCAGGCTTTCCCTCTGCATCGTGCTGGGCCTTTCCAAAATCATCGCTGGCCTCCCTGGAAAAGTTCAGGCTGTCAACCCAGTGGGCCACAGAGGCCTGGATACAGGTGAAGGAGGGTGTCCGGGAAAGATCGGAAGATTTTTGAGCCAATTAGCAAGACAAACACCCCGTGGGGGCAATTTGTCTCACAAAGGAAACAATAACTATTTTTAAAGTTATTGGCCACACATGTGAAAGCGAAGCACGACTAAAACGATCGTATCGACAACACATTAAATTAAACGCGATCGCCCGCCCACTTCAAAGCTCTCAAGTCATGAGCATGAATGCGATTACCATCCAGATTGGATACAAGCCAATGTACATAGCTTCACAAGTTAAAACCAATAGAAAACAACCCCTCTGCATTTTAGGTGACCCTGATTTCAAAGGAATAACTGAAAAAGTGGCTTCAGTCGTCATTAACAGCCCTGAGGACATCTGACCCCATCAGGCAACACAGAGCTTAAGGACATGAGCGCAATGTCCCAGGTCTCTCTGCTCTGAAACCCTATACCGCAGCAACAGTCAGCAGTGCCAATTTGTTTCTCAGGCAAATCAGCCATCATCAGCTCAGCAGGCGGGATTTGTCCAATTATTTCCTCCTCCAGAGACCCAGCCAAAAAGAAAACATTTCAGTATTTACATTTTTGATGTAATGTAAGAGCCTTGGATGACAAAAATGTGTTGTGCTGAAAGGACAGTATTTTCAAAAATATCCTTCACTCTGTTTTCATTATATGCCTCTCTTTGTTCTTGAGGTTAAAGACCAGAGACTCACGGCTGTCAGAGAACTTAATTAATTCCTGGGTCATGGGATGTTCGCATTCACCTTTTCTACATTAAAAAGGAAAAAAAAAAGTTGTGATAAAAGCAGCTGACCCGCAGCAGCAAGGGGAAACACTTCATGCTCCTCCATTTCCTGTTAGTGTGTCCATGCCGGGAGTGGGAAGGTAAAACCTCTTTAAGTTATGGAAATCAGGGATGGGATCCCCCTTTTTCTGCACACAGAGCTCTGGGTGCAAGAGCCATGGGGTGCATCTCAAAGAATGGGCAGCATTTTTAGGGGTCCTCACCCACTTCCATCCGCCAAACTGACATTTAGGGTAAGGGACAAGGTTAAATTTAGGGTTAGGTTTTGGAGACCTATTTTGCTTTATTTACAAGGTTATATTTTGATCTTGGACTCCCCTAGAGTACTCCTGATCATTTTAAGTCCAAAACAGGGTCCTTATTTTGCTCATACTGCCATCCTCAAAAAACCCCATTTGAAGTCAATTGTAGTCTCTGACTGAAACGCCACAGTGGGGTGGCTTTTCTGCTATGGCCCCCAATCCCTGTGAGCCCACTTCCTTCTGACTGGCCAGCTGTGGAGGGTGGATATAGGCGGGACGAGGCTGCAGAACGCAGTTTTCTGGGTCCACATCCCCAGTGTGAAACGTGAGAAACGGGTGCTATCCGTTAAAGAATCAGCAGGGAAATTACAAAATCTAAAGCTACACTTGAATATAGATCTATTGAAATGAACTTGCTCAAATAAACAGCGGTGAAAGTGGAGGACGCAGTGCTGAAGTCTGGCAGCTTGAACTTGCTATGGGCTACAGTTTGCTACGGCAACAGTGGTGAGTACAGCGCAGTAGCGGAGCTACAGGGGGGCAAAGACATGTCCCTTTTAGTCCTGGCTAGATCTCAATCATTTTCCTTTATTGACGTCTTTTCCAAGTGTCGTAATTGGCAACTGAAGACACGGTTTCTCACCGTATGTGATCTAACAGCTACAAAATCATGGGCTAAATTCAGTGCAGAAAAATAATTTACTTATTAAATGGCCACTGCTTCGCGTGATTGAACTGGTCTGGGTTCCAATGAAACACGGACCTTCACTCTCGGTATTTTGTGGGTTGATTTAAAAAAAAAACAAAAAACAGAGGCACTCGGCAGTTACAGCACCTCCATAATTATTGGCACCCCTGGTTAAGATGTGTTAAAACCCTTAAAATAAATTACATTTTTATTGCAGAAGCATACTCTCACACTGAAAATTGTAGAAAAATGTAACTTTCAACTCAAGTGAATTTTAAGGGGGAAAAAATCCCTGACTAAGAAATAATTATTTTTCATAAAATCACCTGTTCCACAATTATTGGCACCCCTAAAAGTTCCTAGGAATTAAATGTAATTGAAGTATTCCTGTCATTTCTACAGTAGTTCACAAAGTTGATCAGAGTATCTAGGAACATTTAATTAGTAAATCAGCACTTCCTGTTTCCCTGGGGTAAAAATATGATGTGACACAGAGGCCATTTCTCTTATCCACTCTACAACATGGGAAAGACAAAGGAACACACCATTCAAGTAAGGCAGATGTGTGTCGACCTTCACAAATCAGGCAACGGCTACAAGAAAATAGCTATTTGCCTGCACCTGCTCATATCTACTGTCAGAGGAGTCATTAAGAAGTTGAAAACAACTGGAACAGTGGCAAACAGGCCTGGACGAGGATGCAAGGTTATTTTGCCACCACGCACATTGAGGAGGATGGTAAGGGAAATAAAAAGTTCTCCAAAGCTCACAGTTAAAGAATCGCAACAAATGGTAGCATCTTGGGGTCACAAAGTCTCCAAAACAACCATCAGGCACTATCTACATGCCAACAAGCTGTTTGAGAGGCATGCACGGAAAAAACCTTTTCTCACTCACAATCATAAACGCAAAAGGCTTGGGTTCGCTAAGCGGTACTGGGACTTCAACTGGGACCGTGTGCTTTGGTCAGATGATACCAATATAGAGCTTTTTGGCAACAAACACTATAAGTGGGTCTGGCGGAACACAAAATATGAGCATGCAGAAAAGCACCTCATGCCCACTGTGAAGTATGGGGGAGGATCGGTGATGCTGTAGGCCTGTTTCTCTTCCAGAGGCCCTGGGAACCTTGTTAGGGTGCATGGCATCATGAACGCTTTAAAATACCAAGACTTTTTTCTTCAAAATCTGGTGGCCTGTGCCTGAAAGCTGAAGATGGGTTGTCACTGGGACTTTCAGCAAGATAATGACCCTAAACATGTGGCCAAATCTACACAGAAATAGTTCACCAGACACAGAATCAAGCTCCTCCCATGGCCATCTCAGTCCCCAGACCTCAACCTCATTGAAAACCTGTGGAGTGAGCTGAAGAGGAGAGTGCAGAGGACAGGACCCAGGTCGCTGGATGATTTAGAGAGATTGTGCAAAGAGGAATGGTCGAAGATCCCTCTTTCTGTATTCTCCCATCTTGTCAAACATTGTAGGAAAAGATTAGGCACGGTTTTGTTGGCAAAAGGGGGTTGTACAAATTTTTTTTGTTAAAGTGTGAACGCATGGTCAGTAAAATTGCCATTAAGTAATTAATGACAAATTAAAAGTAACAGCGAATTATAAAGAGCCAAACTGCATACAGTAAAAGTGGAAAAAAAAAATTTATTTAGCAGCATAATTAGGACCCCATTGATTCACGTTGTCTCTAATTTGATCTATAAATATGTTCCTTTTCTGTAAACTTTGGCTGAAAAGCACCAACAAGGCACACAGCCACTGTTATATGGACAATGGCATTAAAAATATATATAGTAATCCTATTAAACTTGAAAAGCATCGACTTAAGCCAAATTACAGCTGTTAATTACAGTGATTGCAGTCGTGGCTGGAAAGAAAATCAGTAGTGGTCCCCCAGGATCGACAGTGGGAAACACTGCCTCGCAAAGTCATCATGTAAATATTTTCAATCGTTAATCATCAATACTTATTATTAGCCAATCTCGACCAAAATCGATGGGTGGCGTGATTCCGCATCAAGAATGATCCCATCAAATATAGAATAACCCCATCCACACTTGTGAACTGCAGTGCGTTAATTAGCAAATATGAGACAAATCCGGTTTCATTTCTAGCCCATAGAGCGATTATGAGAATCAGGAACAGAAGTGGCAGTGGGTGCAGAACGGTATGTGACCCATATTATCCCGCTATATTTTAGTGTGAGATATAATTAATTAAACTATTCAAATTCATAGGGTTATCGCTACACTTTTTGAGAGCTGATGTAGTGTAATGTCACTGTTGCATTTTTGTTACAGCTATTTATTCAATGTATTCCAAACACCTACTTGCAACTTCATGGTTTGTTTTTGAGATCATACAATAAAACATTGCCAGCAGGGATACGTGTGCAGACCTTAACAACATATGGAATAAATGAATGGGCTAGCTAAGAGATTCAGAGCCGAACACACGGGAAGCTTCCAGAATTCTCTCTATTCACCTGCCAAGAAGAAGGTAACTTAGTTCAAATTAATACTTTCAATTTAAGCTGGAAAAAGTGCAAAAAACAGTGTCATCCCAGGAATAACTAATCTCTTGCACTAAATTAAACTGACATTAAACATTAAACTGAAGAGCAGAGGGGCCGTGGGGTATAAAATATTTCTTTTTTTTTTTGGTCAGCTACCAATTCAGAAGCAGGAAAAAAAATCAGTGAATCAGGGGATTTATATGAATCAGTGAAGTGCTGGAACTGGCTGAGAGACAGTGGATGCTGTGTGGCTCCAGGACTGGAGTGGGAGTACTCTGCAGTATTCTTGGGTTAATTGGTATTGTTACTCGCCTCATTAGAAGTGACAGGGGGCGGTTTCCCATAACCCTAAAACCAGCCCCCACTCCCCCACCCCTCCAGGGTCATCAGCTGAGAGTGACAACAGCTCACCATGTGGTCTCCTGGCAACTGCTACCGCCATCAAGCTCCCAATAGTAGGGAGTGGCCAAACAATGCATAATGGTGCCAATCAACAGTACAGTTAGCCAGGGAACATGTTCATTTAACAGGGGGGGAGTGAGAGCGCGAGATGGAGACACAGAAAGAGGGAGATGAAGATGGATAGAAAGGGAGGGGGAAAAGAACTGAATAAACCTGCCTTCTTTTTTGTTTGCTTTTCTTTTAAAGGTATTTTAGCTTTATTGCGTGTCCCTGTGTGTGTGGCGGGAGACGTGATTGCGCAGTGGTCAAGTAGCCTTGACTTGAGATCGTAAGATCCTGAGCCCCGGCCACGGCCTTCGCAGTGTGTTCTTGGGCGAAATACTTCACTCCCACACTCCACGCCTCATTCCACCCAGGTGTATAAATGGGTACCAGCAAATAGTCAGGGAAACCTGACAAAGAGCTGTGGGGAGTACCTGCAATGGACTGGCATCCTATCCAGGGGGAGTAGTAATACTCCTAGTCGCTTCATGTCACAGAAACCGGGTTTAAGCACCGGGCCGATGGGCCATGAGGCTCGAAACAGGCTTACACTTCCTTCCTGTGTGTGTGGGCGGGGTCAGAACGAGGAATGTCAGCGGTAAATCCTCGACATTGAAACAAAAAAATAAAAAGTCAGATTGAGCTAGGGTTCATGTCAGTGGAACTGTTCTAAAAAACACCTGCGCACATTCATCACACTGGCATCCATCACCAGACCGGAGCAGATAAGAGATAAAAAAAAGCCGAACATCTGAGCGGAATTTGCAGAGAAATGCTGCCAATCCATCAGAAAATGTCTTGCTAATGACGGCATATAAACTCATTATGCTGGAGATACATCTGGGAGCTTAACGTCACAAGAGATTCATCTGCAGATGAAGTATTGCTGAGATATCGAGCTTTACAAAAATACTCTGACATAAGACGGTAAAAAATGAATCGCAGGTGTCAAACCTGCTGTCTTGCAAATTGAAAACATTCAATCGCTATTTGACCCAAGAATATAGATTTCATGGATGGGGTGATTTGTGTGAAATAAAATAGAAAATAAAAAAGTTAAAGTGCAGTCACGCTACCCCCTGCAGCGCTGTCTCGGTGGGGTTGCCAGATCATCCCTACCTCCGCCCCTACGAGCTGCCAGATCACACATCTGGGGCGGTGATGCAGAAAGATCAGTGAAGAAGAAACTGCCCCAGAGCTATAAAATAACCCCCCCCCTCCCCCTCCTGTTATGATCCCCGCACCTCTGGTATTGCCTGCCCTTTGATGTCCAGGCCCACCAATCAGGAGGCAGTATTTGTGCAATGCGCCTTAAGGAAGTCTGCAGTCTTCCGACCCCCCTGATCATTCTCACAGGATCACCGTTTCCCCTCACTCTAACCCACTCAAATATCCCACACACCCCAGATTCCACAACACACAAGCCCTGGTACCGCCATCTGTCTGCGGCAGAAGGTCATGCCCGGCCAGGCTTTGAGAAGAGGCAGAGTCAGCATCATTATGGAGAAACTGGATAGCCCCGTTTCCCAGTTCAGAGGTAACAGACGTTTTTGCTTTCCATTTGGGAAAGAATAAAGGGGTTAGAGTTGGAGTTAGCGGGAGAAGTTTAATGTCAAACGCTGAGGCCGCGACAGACAGGGTGATGCTGGGCGGTCTGTTTCCTCCCAGTGCTTACATAAGGCTGTGTTAGTGTTTGTCACGCCTCTCAGGTTTATTTTTACAGGCTTCTGTCCTTCTCTCCGTGTGCTTTACTGCTGTGTCCCTGATCCTGGGCTGATCCCACTGCCCCACTGTACACCAGCACTGAGAGGGAGAGGGAGGGGGCTATTCTGTGTGTGCGTGTGTGTGCATGTGTGTGTGTGTGTGTGAGAGAGAGAGGGAGTGTGTGTGTGCGCCTGTGCCAAGGTGTGTGTGTGCCTGGGTGTGTGTGACAGAGAGAGAGCCCGTGTGTGTGTGTATTTCTGAGTGTGTTTGTGTGAGTCCGTCAGAGAGAGAGGGTGTGCGTGTGCATGTGTATCAGTGTGTTTTTTCGTGTGTGGATGCTTGTGTGTGAGAGTGTGCAAGTGCCTGTGTGTTTACGAGTGTGCATATGTCTCTGTACGTTTGCATGCGTGCATGTTAATGTGTGAGAGTGCAAGTGTGTGTGCAGGAGTTAGTGTGCACTTATGAGAAAGAGAATGCCTGTGTAATAGAGAGTTTGCATGAGCATTGTGTGTGAGTCTGTGTCTTTGTAAGTTTGAGTGAACAGGTGACAGAAATAGTGTGGCTGAGAAAGATAAGCTGCTCGTATGATGCTGTCCATGAATGACTGTCTACATAAGTGCTCTTTAATGCAGATATACTGGTTTTAAATGATGCACAGATTCTGGACCTCCTGTCACATTGCAGTGTTAATGACTGAGTTCACCTGTATGAAATACTGTGCAGTTGTGTTGCAGCCGTCTCTGAGCCAGGCTCATCTTTCAGTTCAACTTTCACTGCACCTGTGTCACCATTTCCTGATGTATCAAATACACTGAGTCAATCGGAACCCAGCCAAACTCCTTCAACATTCCCTCCCCAAATGTCAAAATCCCTCACTTCTGAATTGCTGTACCCTAAACTCAAACTTTCTGGGCCCAAAAAGAAATCACAATGAAATATAAGCGAAGGCAAATTAAACAATAACCTCATTACTGTAGTTACGGTAATCAGTCTGGACTCTGTGCCCCTCACAGCTTGTGTTTGGCCCCCCAATATTTGCTTCCTTTCAGAGTAATATGGGAAAAGGTTAGATTTCACACAGACGGCACAAATCTGGCCCGAATTCAGACTGTGGTTGAGGAATGTACCCGTGCGGGAATCTTCGCCAAAAACCCTTTCCTGTCTGACAGTGATGCATCAGCCAGCCAGAACGTAACCTAAACGTAATAAATCACGCGTAACTGGAGCTGGATCAGAAGTATGTTTCTTAGCTTTCCTCTTCCAGTTTAAAATACATGAAAATGTCATTGAACACATGATTAACCCCAAGTTCTCTGAAATACAATTTCAAACGCTTAAAAATTGAAATATTATGAGCTTTTGAAAACCGACAATGCGGTGCCTTGTTGAAAAGAGCTCCCCTGCGGGAGCTCGATTAGCACTTGAGGGGTTAAATGTGCCTTTTATTCAGATCAATAGCCGTGTTTATAGCCAACAGCATTAAACTACAGTCAGCATCTAAAAAGCATACATAGCTGGAGGTTGAAATCATGGACTTACCTAACATTTGACATGTAGTTTGATGCACGTCCAAAAACCCATACATGAGCAAAATTAATGAGATATTTATTTGAGACATTATGTAAGAATAACTGAAATTCAGTCGCATGAATCAAACTGGCATTGCGGCTCTCACACTGTTGGCAAGTAACCCCTCTCTGTGTAGCAATCTCACTATTTAACCTTTACTGAGAGTATTTTAATTTCCCACACCGTAATCTCGGAACTCATGATTGCCAGGTTTGCGAGCTCTTTTTAGGGTGTCAGGCCGATTGCATGGGCGTATACCCGGGTCATTACGGGCCAGGCTCGGCTAGTCAAGCACTAAAAGGGGAGGTGGGACCCAGAACACCCCCACAAAGCCCCCAAAACAAGCAGCTGATTGTGGAGAGCGGTGGAGAGGAGGAGTTGCATACGTTTCTATGGGCTAATCTGCCAGAGGGGCATTCAGCCAACTTCATTTTGGATTCTGAGGCTTCTGGCCCCTATACAGGCTCAGTGAATGACGGCTGCCATCTGTACAAAGCCTTTCACTAAAGCCCACAAGCTTCTCTCTTCTCTCACTCTCTCTCCCACACACACAGCAACAATGACAAAATATACACACAGCAACAAACAAACAAACAAACAAACACACAGCAACTAATATTCAATTCATGCAAACATAAGCACAGCAACCAATTCCCAATACAAACAGAAACTAATACGTAATATACACAAACAGAGCAACTAAAGCACAATTCATGAACATACACATACAGAAATATGACCACCACAGCAACAAGAACTCAATGTAGAAGAAGATGTAACATCTTCTTCTCTGTCAGTTGGAAAGAACCGGTGCACATCTTAAGATATAGAAGGGATGAAGTTAAGGGTGTTCTTCGGTTTGAAGAAAAAAGTGACTGCTCTGCTTAGTACAGAAACAGAAGAGCCAATGTAGGACACCGTCTCCTCCAAACGGTCATCTTTCATATTTCTCCTGTCAAACAGTACTTCTCTAACGCAAGACATCCCACACAGCAACAGGAAAAGGAAATGAGGAGACACCAGAAGCACAATACGCTCAGATAACCCACCCCACACACACACACACACACTGCCCGGGCAAAGCCACTGTCCTAGATCTGAAATTAAACACAAACACAATGTTCGGGGTCGCGACCTCGGCTTGCGTCGTGGTCAACCTTCTCCGCCCAGTCTCCTTCCTCTACGTCCTCATCAGGAGTCAGGATGGGTCTTCCCGGAAAGGTAGACCCAGAGTTCCCGAGGAGGATCATTTTAGGATCCAGTCTCACCGGCCTAAACAGAAATTTGCTCAAAATGTACATGTGTTTCCCGGGCCGCTGTGCTGGCACGTGAGGCGATGAGAGCTCAGTCACAGTGCATTAGAGAGGGTGAAGTATGGGGCAGGTGCGTCTCCTGTAACTTCTTACACTGTATGGACGACAGCCCCACCGGTAAAGACAGGCAGTCTAGACTCTCCATTGTTCCTGTGTTTAGTCTGGTTTGGCACCGTGTAGACAAACACACAACAGGAGCTGGAGACAGCCGAGATGTATAAATATATCATAAGAGACGTGTTTTCTATTGGGAAGCCGAAGGCCAGGTCTGCAGCACACGTCTGGCTCACCATGAGAGAATTATGGTCGGAAACATAAAACCGCAGCGCCATTCTCAGCGAAATAGATTTTAAATAGGTCAAATTAGCTATGGGGCTTGTTGCTACCAGTTTAGCAGCTACTCTGATTGGCTGGCCTGTCAAAGATTCACAGTTTGGCTCAGTGAGCAATGAGCATCAAGGCGAATAAATATAATTCAGATGCGTTGAAAATCGTGACCTCATTCATGGCTCGCAACAACCTCTAGTCAACGACACACAAGATCATCGCTTATTTTAAGACAAAACCCACTCGGTTTGCAAACATATACAACAGACCCTTTGTGCAGATTTATAAATAGTATGTGGAAACGGTTGTGCTTGCCTGCACCGTTCTTAAATAGAATCTGTCCCTCAGGAAGAAACAACTGAGGAACCTAGTCTAGGACGCCTCGCAGAATTCACAGTTTGATGTGCGTGGCTAACTCAAACACCAGGAAATATACTGACATCAGCTCCACCGCAACAATGGCAAACGAGTCAATCTATAACTGTACAACAATGCAGTGGTGAAATCCACCCATTGCCCCGAAGATACAGAGATTAAAAAAAATCCTGGTGGGCGAGTCCAGTGGAGCACTGAACTGGAAACAGAAGAAGTTAAGACATGCATTCTAGTCTAGTATTTATGCTAAAAGTGTTATTTCTATGAGTCATTTTTGCAAAATAATAAAATACCATTGCGGTGAGACAGTTTGACTGTCAAGACTTCCCAGCTGGAATGAGAAACATCACTCTTAACACAGTATGCAGTTACTAAAAACAAACTCATATTTCCTACCCAAAAAATAACGGATTAAATTTCAAGTCTCATTATAGAACTTGTTGTGACATTTTGTCTAGCAGAGCAGGGTCCTGAAGGGTTCTAGAGGTAAAACACACTTACACATACACACACACACACACACACACACATACATACGCACGCACACGGGGCAGATGGTAGGGCTGGTACCTTGTAGCACCGGTGAGGATCTGTAGCACTCGTTAAAGCTCTGTGTTTGTCAGTGCCGATAACGCACAGCAGCCCGCCCTCAAACGCAGGCGTCCATTCTGCGCATTTTCACACGGGCGACCAATGTATACCTCCAGCAGGATCAGCACGTACGCGTTGGTCCGCTGTCTTACAGGAGGGCCAGACTCAAGCTGATCTGGACTGTATCTGAATCAGCGGAGGCATTCTTCTGACATTGTTCATCGACAGACACCAGCTCACACCAGTGTGTTTACTGCAGCCATGATATAGGTCTTCCTTACCTTGGTTTTTTGGAGTTTTACCTTGTGTACAAAATTGTCTCTGTGAGTGACGGATCCCATTCGTGTCTTAATCACCGATGCACTGTTTAAGAGGAACTCCTGCTTATTCAAATGAATTCTGAGCTGGAGAGCTGATCAAAGATTGTTGCGATGCTTTAATAGCAACAAGTCAAAATTCAAAACCAACTTTATAAACAGACCTATCAACCTGTGGGTTCTCATTGTAGCTTTGATTTGCTGCATCTAAATCTACAAATTGGCAGCTCAGTGTTCAGCTGCTGATCTTTAGCTGTTGACAGAAATTGACCTCTTAAGTGTTAGACTGAAAAACACCCAGGAGTGTAGATCTCTGAGGGGAAGGCAGCCGTGCACAGAGACAATTCCTTGAATTCATAGAGCCTCTCTGAAGCTGGAGGGCTGATCCTGGATCAGTTTCCCCTGTTAGTATTCAGGGCTGGCGATGGCTGTGGTGTTCCCAAAATTCTCAGAGAGACGGAGCTGGACATGGATGTCTTTCCTGTGTTAAGAGTCATTCTCAACCTCCAGGCGCCACATTTCTCTCAAGCTTTATACATACAGTACTCTAAACATGGACTGACTTCAAGTGGCAGTGGAGCCAGTCTGTTTAAGAAATAGTTTTAAAAGCCTTTCAAACTGAATTTTCCCATATTGTGTGTGTGTTTGTGTGTATACAAATGTGGTGTGTTTGTGAGGATGGAAGTAAAAGCAAGTATGTGCATTTGTGGTGTGTGTGTGAGCTTTTGCAAGTGCTCTTGTCTCGATCTTCATTATTATTTTCCCAGAGTTCATTGTACCCTCAGAATCTCTTCATAAAGAGCTCTGTGCATGTGAACTCATGCAGTGAACTGTCTGTTTGTGAGTGTGAGATGTGTGTGTGAGAATGGGAGGGGAGGTCAGGATAGGCTTGATAAATGCATGCCCCTCCCCTCCACACACACTCTCTCACAGGGAAACCCCACCATCATCAGCGGCAGAAACCTAATTAGAAGGCAAAGCCATTTCCTGAGAATCACTCAGTCAAACACAATCCCAGAGTTCCAGCTCCCATCACACACACACACACACACACACACACAACAATATGTGCACACACTCATATAACTCACACGCGCACGCACACTCACACACAGATTAAACTCAAGCCCAGGTTCAGCCCAAATTAGAGGCCTCAGTCTATATTTCAGTGTTTGTGGCTAATTAAGCCACTCAGCGGAAAGTTTTTCATGAAAGGTAGCAGAAACAAACTTAAAAGGAAGATTAATGCTCAGCAGCATTTGATCTTTCCCTGCAATTAACGCGTTCTTCGAGCGCTAATTAGGTCTGCAGGTCTTCTACAGGGTTCACTCTATCTGTATGCAGTATGCATCAAAATAAAAACAAACAGGCCATGATCTCAAACAGAGCACTTA
The DNA here is from genome assembly GCA_029721435.1 of Gymnothorax reevesii. Taxonomy (NCBI): domain Eukaryota; kingdom Metazoa; phylum Chordata; class Actinopteri; order Anguilliformes; family Muraenidae; genus Gymnothorax; species Gymnothorax reevesii. Next base: position 37,112,277 of record CM056581.1, read on the forward strand.
AATCCATAGTCTAGTTTAGTAATTACAGTCCTTAAAAGACTGGAACCCCCTGTATTAGAATTGGTCAGTTTTGAGCAGTATTTCAGGATGCAGCAGAAATGATTTACAGGAGGATCTTTAATCTCATACAGGCTGAATGAGGAATTCAAAGTTACGAGTACACTCCCCATGCGCTGCGGCGGTGCGATTAGACCCCCAGTGCATTAGCTTCTCATTAAAGTAATCCCTGGTGTGCGCGTGCAGGGTTAGGAGTGCTGGGATGGGGTAAATCAGGGATGAGCACAAGAGCTTCCCACAGCAGTATTTTATCCTGACCCACCACCAAACTCCTTCAGACTCAGTCTTACACATCATCTCAGAGACACTGAGGCAGAGATAGAGACTGTGTGTGTGTGTGTGTGTGTGTGTGTGTGTGTGTGTGTGAGACAGATAGTGTGACAGAGATAGTGAGGAAAAGAGTGAATGCATGTATGTGTGAGTGAGCGAAAGACTGCATGTGTGTATGTGAGAGAGATAGAGTAAATAAGTGAGTGTGTGAGTGTGTGTGAGAGAGAGAGAGAGAGAGAGAAAGTGCAGTACAGTTTGTGTGCACATGTGCGATAGAATAGATAATACTTTACTATAAGGGTACACAAGTTTATGCAGTAATAAGAATTAACAAAAAATTAACAGTTAAATAATGTATCAGAGAGTTAAATAAGCATTAGGTAACCTTAACTTACCACTTACTAATGCACTTTGACATCCTTATTATGAGTTGAAAACATCCCATAAGTATCCCTTAAGTAACACGTCAAACTATCAAACTATTCTATAATCTATAAATTCATACCTTAGCATGAACACCATTAGTAAATGTTTAGTAGACCCATTAGTTCACTGTTAATTAATTGGTAGTTACTGTAAGGCTTCCTATTGCATTAGCTAATGTTATGACTTGAAAATCACAACAAAGAAAATCAGCAATGACAACTTGAATTTATTCTTCACTGATTAAAAAACTTCTACAAATAATACTCAGTTTAATCTTATAATAACACTCTAATGCCACTATGTAACTCTGTTGCCAAAACAAAAACTCTGCCTCTACTGACCAGAATCACAGCATTTTATATATTAGACTAGCAACACTCTGGAAAGATCTACAGGATTCCTGGGTGATCCCGCCCCCTCCAGGCAAGAAGAAGCCAGAAACTTCTAGAAAGCACTAGTCTATTTAATCACACACAAGTGGTATTGCATCAGATCATGTTTTTCTACAGACACCACCAGAGGATGCTAAATGATGGACAAAATAAACAAATAGCTGACCAGTAAGGCAGCGCAAATAGTATGTAACAAATCTCCATTTACAAATGATATACAGTACTTTACATAAAACACTCATACATATCACTAGTGTTAATGTACTATATTGTGAAGTGTTACCAGTGAATAAGTACACATGTGAGTGCGCATTTCTGAACCCAAATGATCTGTTAAATGACTAAGCTGAGGGCTTATAGGCTCTTGCACTGATAAAGAAAAACAGGAGTAATAATGTGAACAACCCAGCTGCATATACCATATAGTACATCTCTTACTCTTTTACTCTCCTCTCGGTCTCTCACACCTTCCTCTCTTTCCCTCTCTCACACTGTCTTCACCTTCAGCACATCTTGATACTCTCTCCTCTAGTTTTCTATAAAGCGCATAACCCAAAATACAGTATGTATCGACTGTATTGGTATTGTACAGGAAGAGCCCAGGGCTGCACTTCCTCTTTCCCTCTGCTAGTTCCTGTCGCTGGCGCCAGCCCCGTCAGTTCGGTCGCACTCACTACAGGAAGGAAGTATGACGTTTGGCAAGGCCGCATTATTTTCGACTTGCACCTGATTAGACTTCATTCATTAAAGTAATTGCCAGGGAATACAATAGAGAGTCATACTTTTCAGTTGGGTTTGTGAGCTCAGGTAGCCCTTGGAAGCATAAACACTAGAACATTAACTAAGGAATCAGAAGTAAGCTCAAACAGCTGCCAGCCTAATGATAGCATGCGTAACTTGGCTTCACTCTGAACAAAATGAATTAATTAAATTCAGCCATTGGTTCAGTGCATACATATCAGGAGAGTGAAACAATATGGCTGCATGTCTCTGAATACAAGCATATTGGACCTGAAATGAACGAATACAAAGTTCAAGTAGAGAGTGCCAGACTTAATTTGCTGCCATTTACATCCTTATCACGTCAAACATAAGAATTGCAGCCAGTTCTGCGCAGTGAGCAATCCAAATATTTATGGACTGCACAGCACAAAGCAGTAATAACGCAAAATAAATATTAGTAATAGATGTGGTGTCACCGGTATTGTCACAACCCTCGTACGAATACCTTTCCCTTCTTATTCAGTAACTTGAGTGTCTATTAGTAGCATGTTTCCTTTGATTGGTTTATGTCTCACATGTTTTCCGACCCCCGACTCTGCTTCATTTCATGGTAATTTCCTAATGGCTGTGTGATGTGCATTTAAACCCCTTGCTTTGCGTTGCAAGTTGCTGGATTGTAATTTGCTATTTGTGTTAAGAATTCAATATTCAGTATTCCAAGCAAATTCAGTATCCCAAGCAAAAACTCATTGGGCCTCACTTATAAATGGTCCGTAGGCACAAAAAGGATTTGTACGTCACTTTCTGAGCAGATTTCTGATTTAAAAAAATGGATTGGGACTGTGTTCAAGTTAACCCAGCTAAAGTCAGTTCCTCTGTCCAGTTTAATAGGAATAAGCTCCCCAGCCCAGGCAGGGTCCACGATTGGGACTACGTTCTTAATAACCCTTCCAAAACAGTTAAATTTGTTAAGAACGAGCTTGCAATCTTTCTACAGTCATCAGGATTGGAACCACGTTCCTCTCAAGTTACTCCATCCTCCTGTGGGGCAGTTCGGGTCTGGCAAATTGTGTGCTCCACCTGGCTGTTATCCAGCAAGCCATTGGCTGGCGATTGGCAGCTCAGCGTCACCTGTTATATCTACGTTGAAATGTGCTCCCTACCTCCGTGGTTCCGTCCCCAATCGTACTGTACCGCTGTTAATAAACCATCATATTGGATTGTACTCTGCCCCCGCACTTCATTCCTGGTCTGGAATATAACAGGTATGCTGTTAACGTCACTGTTCTAGCGTGTCAAATGCATACATCTAAACCTTGATCAAAAACAAATTCTTGGCAATAAATATTTAGCTTAACACGATCTAATAAAAAAAAGTCTTTACAATTGTATTGCAAAATGTATTATTATTATTATTATTATTAGACTCAGTCCACCAGATGTACTGGACTGGAAATTTTGAACCTCCGAGTGCGAGCACTATTCAAGGGCTTCGGAATTTCCAAGGAGTTTATCTAGGATGTGTGCCGTTCTGAGTAGTCCTGCCTTCTGAAGTTGCTGTGATGTGATCCTGTTGAGCCACAATGCTCTCAGATGTTTTTCAAGGTCTTTTGGTATTGCTCCCAGAGCCCCATTTACAACTGGCACCACCGTGGCTTTCTTCTCCCATAATCTCTCAACTTCCACTCTCAAGTCTTGATATTTGCCAATATTCTCCATCTCTTTGAGCTCAATTCTGCCGTCTCCGGGTACAGTCACATCCACAATCTGCACTTGCTTTCCCTCAGTCTCAACCCCAGTGATGTCAGTACTATTATTATTATAGCTAGTATTGTGCATGACGAAGCATTTTTATGCAAAAAATTGTAACCATTAAATTGATATTTAAGACACAAAGTGAGAGCTCACACTGAAAATGGTAGCCACTTCTTCAGCTCTTAACAGATGTAAGGCAGTTCCGTGTGTGATTAACAGCACACAGCCTGTCTGCAACCTCTTTGATCTGACCCTAACCTAAGGCCAGCTCTCCCTAAAAGTGTCTTGAAGGCCTGGAGTACTGATGGAGAAAGATAGGCGCCTGTTTCCAGTCCCCAAATTCCTAGCAAGTTCCCAGGATTCCACCAGAGGCTGTTTTAGTTCAGACCAGAGAATGACAGTTCCCACCTGCCAAGAAAAAAACCCTATCCTCCCCCTCCCCATCCCCATTGTAGAAGCAAGTGAGAGAATGATCTGCATCTGTCATCACTCCTCTTGGGTTCAAATCCCTCTCTACAAACCTTTGATTAGTGGATGTAGGCTCCCTGTCATGACTCAAGCTAGCACCTCAGGCTAAGAGCTAGCGCCATACTCCCCCCACAGAATCGGGTCGCAGTTAAAACAGGTTAAAACGCTCTAAGGTTAGAAGTGTTCGGAGGTTAACACAGGCGGCAGCCCCTGGTTACCGGACATAGCTGTCATGAGTCTCGCTTGCACTTCAGGCTGAGAGCTAGCTCGAAGCCCTCCCATTGAATAAGATCAAAACATGCACTTCTTTAGTTAGTTCATCACATTCACTGACAAATCCTGACAGCACACTATGGGTTTTTTCAGTTTAAACAAACACACACACGCACAAAACACACATAACCCCGAGTTCAGGCTTTCATCCCAGTCAGACAAGCTCTTGAAATATTTCAGTTCATTAGATTCCAATAAGATCTGAATATACTCCTGCAAAGGCCAAGTCATTCCCAGGGAAACAACTCAAGCACATAGCTTAAAAGGCTTATTAAAGTACCTTATCTGAGACGACTCTGATTCAAACACAAGCGGTAGATAGTGTATATCAGTGATAAGAAGCTTGGCAGCAGTAAACATGCAGGAGTCAGGTATCTCAAATCCTGAGAAGCCAATCAGTAAAGAACAAAGCAGCCAGACATGGAAACTAACCTGTGTCAACAGAATTGAAATGATACCACAGTAGGCCTACAGCACATTTCACTTCTCTCAATCACATTTCTTTTCAGGCTAATCTTTGTCAAAAATTTGAATCTTTTAATCTATGGACAGAAAAGAAAAGTCATCACAATTTTTCACAAGCACAGTCTTTCAAGTGTAGAGAGAATAATTTGAGAGGCTCAGCTCCACGTCATGTCCCACGTACTGCAGTTGTCCTGAAAACAGTCGAGTTAAATATTCAAATTGGTGCAGAGGCTTAATGAGGGGGGCTCGGTTGTTGTTTTGAATTCTTAGTTCCTTAATCACTAAAACTGGTCCAAATTGGAGTCAAGGTTTTAAAGTTATTGAATCTTTTAAAATAACTAAATAAATGAATAAAAACAACGACAACAACAAAAAAACATCCTGAGTTAAAATGGCTGACTTGGCCCATAAAAATTTACCATTATTTATGAAAGACTTATACAAAAAAATGTTTAAAAAATACTTGTTTCAGCAGTGATAGAGTTTCAACAACTTCTGAGATACTGGGTGTCCCTTTATTAATTAAACCACCTTCCAATGAAGCATCGATGTAAAGCATCTCCTTGGTACTCCCTAGTTTAATTTTGGAACCCCTCTTCTGTCCCCAGATGGGTTATGCTATAGTTGTAATTTCCCCCCAGAACGCAAGGCTACAATCCTCTCTGTGGAAACAGGGACTTTAAAAACCCAGATCCTGCACAGCATCCATGCCTGTGTGTAGCGGCTGCACTACAGGCCAACGACCTTTGGTATGAGGAGAGAATGCGTAATGCACTGAATGGGTGGTCACTATCCTTCTATCTCTCCCTTTTTCTCTGCCTCACCGTCACCCCCCCATCCCCCCCTCTTTAGATACAGAAAACATCAGGAGATGAGGTAATGGCAAAAAAAAAAGACAGACAATACTCATCTAAAAGGATAATGACAATGTCCCAGTCAACACAAGCCTGCCAGCTCACCCTACACACCCTCACACCAGCGTAATTTCATTGGCCCACACACTATATAACTTTCCCTTATCTCCACATGAACACAGGCCCATCACATCCTGAGAAAAACAGAGAGAGAGAGAGATAGATTTCTTCATCCAAACCCGAAAGAAGGCCCAACAACGACAAACGGTGTCAGACCTTTTTTCCTCGGCAAGCTGTCGGTCTGCATGGGAGCAGATGACTGAGAGTCCCGAGTTCTGATCCAAAACGCCACCAGCAGGCATCCAGCACCATTTAACCCAATAACTCTGGATGTTCTGAGCCCAATTATAAAAGCAATAAATCTGGCGGCACACAGGACTACATAAACACAGCATGCGTCTGTCCTGAGGCCTGAGGCCCACAGCTGGCATGGTGTTCAGCATTCCTGTCACGCCTGCGTTCGCTCATCTGAATAAAATATGTCCTCTGCATTTTACCTCTGCAGGCAGGACACAGATTTCTTCTCCAGTATACAGATTTCCCTCTGCCTGTTTGTGAGACACAGACAGATGTGTGTGCATGGAATAATATAAATTTTTACAATGGCGCATGCAAACTTTTAATTCATGGTTGACTGATCAACATACCCAGCACACCTGGCAGCCTTGACACAGATTTTTCCTGAAAATGGAGTGAGGTTCACACGTGACCAAATTTTCCACACAAGTACATGTAGAAACTGTTAACAGATTGATCTGCGACATCGAATACCTCTATTGTAATTCCTTCATTAAATGTCTGATTTTAACTCAGACTTAAATGCAGACCAATTCAGTTACTGCCAGGAGTATGACTGGGTTCGATATGTTCTGCCTGTTAAAGATTTCAGAACCATTTAGTTTCGTGTTACATAGAGTTATTCTGGCTTCATTTTAAAAACTGTCCATACGAAATAACCAGTATATTAAAATATTTTTACCAAACACAGATTATTGACTGCTGAATTTGTTGAAAACTCAACAGAGATGGGTGCCTAACAAACATTTTCACAACAAAAATTAAAAACAAATTCAAATGGAGTAGCTTGTGGATTATAAATAAACCTTGTTTGAATCTGTCGATAAGATCATCTTTTATTCCGCTGAACCCTTCTGTCCAGTCCATTAGGTTGCTTTCAACAATCAAGTTACTGCCTCATTTAAGTACATTGGGCATAAATATACCTAATTCAACACCACAAATAATTGAGAATAACTTTAAAGGCATGTCGAAAGTTGAAAAGGATGTCAAAAGATGGAGCAACCTTAACATCTCCTTACAGGGTAGGACCTCCTCAGTCAATATTAGCATCCTGCCATGTAACAAGGTTTAATTTTCTGTTTTATATGCAACACCTCCTCCTTCTCCCTAAATATCTAAATGAGATTCATACCCTCATCTCAAAATTTGTGGGGAATAGGAAGACGTCAAGAATTAAAAGGGCTGTTTGACAATTACTGGACATGCTCAGAACTTACATCCTCAATAAGTGAATCTGCTTAACCGCAAGTCATAATCTGATTCCACCCTTGCTAATCAGTCTTTGCCTTGCGTTGTATTTATATATTTTAATTGCTCTTGCACTATGCTTTTTATAATAAGGAGCTGGAAATTTGCAGATTTAAAGTGCTATTTCAAGCTTTAGCTAAGGGATGCGAAGAATGTAAGCTGGTAGCCATCGCCAATAATCATAAAAGAAGAAAAATCTTGACTTGCAGTTGAGCTGATTTACTGCATTAAAGCAGTGATCGTGACGCAGCTCCATTAAGTTAACTATATTGCTGAGACCAAAATCTCATCAGGGAGCCTCTCTGTAGCCAACATCTGTTTGTATTGTATACAAATTATTTCAGATTAGGGCAATGTGCATGTGGTTTGATGAGGACTGGAGAATTCCCTGGCGATCAATTGAAGCAGCAATGGTGAGACCACATACTGTAGGCTGTAAAACGAATCATATGCCGGCATTAAGAAAAATATATGGACATTATGATTTGGGTATGTAGTGTCATCATCTCCCACAGCTGGGGAGAGTGCTGAAATGATAATGGGAGTACCCACAAAGCTTCACAGTGCTTCTTTATTTTGGCATAACACCCACCTAATGACCAGAGAAAAGCCCTTCACTTCCCTGTCTTGAGCAGACAATGGTATTTTTACACTAAATGACATATTTGATTAGAGTGGTATACACTAATTTAATAAACTGAGAGACATTCATTTCTTTACTTGAGGCTTCGAGCTGCAATGCGTACATATGGAGTATCGCCTTTGCTTCCATTACCAATCCATGTGTTTAAATGATTTGACCATATTACCACTATACGAGGGCAAGTTACATTTGAGTATGACGCCCTTCAATCTAGCTGCAGAGTATTACCTGTACATGTGAGAGAGCAGGAGGAAATGGGATTAATCCAAAATTGGGAGAGATTGTTGCCAAATTGGACCAAAAAAAAAAACTTGCATCAAAAAATCCTGCCCATCGACTCATCAACAGTGAGAGCAGACAAATTTCCATATAGGAAGTTTGGAATGGGTTTGGTGCCTGGTCCAATTTGTGAATTTTGAGACGATAACAAAATCAGATCCTAATAACATGTTTTGGGAGGGTTCCACTATAATGCAGTTGTGGAAATTTGTGACTACAATTTTAATTAAGTTGGCAGGAACCAATGTAGAGATGGCCCCTTGCCTGTATTTATTAAATGATGACTCCTTAAATGATGACTCCTGCTATTTCTTCAGTATCTACCAAAAACTATCCATTTTCAGTGGGATGACAGCTGTTATAAATGCATACTAAAACATTGGTTCAATCCTACTATTTCATTAAATAAGCAATGGCTCATTATTTTTCAGAAAATTGTCTCTTTTGAACATACCACAGCTACTCTAAATCAGGCACGCCCCAGCACAATCTCGGGAAACATCATTAGGTAAAATTAATGATTTTAAATCACAGAAAATCTGTATTGTTTGTCATTTGTCTTCAGTGTAGACCTATGTTTTTTTCAATGACAGTGATGAGTTCTACTTTTAACTTGATGTAAATGATTGCTAAGTGTTTTGTTTTTTGTATTTGTTTTATGTTGAACATGGTATTTTGATCCTACATTTATGGCTTTGAAAAAATAAATTAAAAACTATCATCACAAAAAATACCTTTATCTTAAATTTTGATCCAGATATTAGTTGACCTCATCTTCTTTACTTATACTTTTCTCATATATTTATTCCCAGTCATGTTCATTTAAGATTTTCTGATATGTTCCCTCCATTCCTAAAACACATCCTGTAAAAGTTAAAAACTGAGTTTGAGCATAGAAACCCAGCGGGGAGAGTCCTTTTGTGTTCTGGGGCGATAATAAAATGAGCAGGACCAACACAAGTCCTGCAAACTAGTGTGTGTGTGTGTGTGTGGGGGGGGGGGGGGGATTTAGCTGGGGCTATATCCTATCCCAGCATTCATTGGGGCTAGAGGCAGGAAAATCCTCCCCACCCCCTGACCCCCGACAGGCAGCCAATCCCTTGTAGAACACATGCGATCGACCCTCACACTCAAGGCCAATTAAGAATTTCCAATTAAACTCACCTGCATGTCATGGGAGGAAATTAGAATTATTCATAATTAAGGAAGGCAAAAAAAGCAATCTCAGTCTGCTCGTCTCTGAGTTCTCATTAAATGTATGTGAACTACATGGGAGCCTCAGCGCTTAATAACAGGGTAGTATTCTCCTGCTGATCATATTGGATATAATTACGTGTGCTGTAAAGAGGCTCTGTATGAGCCGTCTCTCTCGGCTCTAATGCAGTGTTTACAAAAGCAACTAAATTACCCCACTACCGTCTCTTCAAAAGAATTCTTTTCCTTCATTAAGTACCGCAATCAAGCTCGTATAGTTGATCTGTGATTTAATGACTAGGCTTATTGTTTCTGGACGATAAGTGTCTTTTTTGCAAAAAGTATTATTTTTTAAGTAAAGAAAATACCTGCATCAACCCCTGCAGTTAGCTGGGAACGGACACTAACAGACAGAGCAGAGCGCTAGGGCAAATTGGACAGGGAGTGCACTCAAAAAATGAAATCCCTTGAAATGTTAATCTAAATGTTATTTAACATACTAAATTATGTACTTAATAATGTCAACTTTTTCCACAAAACTGAGTTAAGTACATTCCACTCAATGCAATTAATTACACTGGCCAAAAGATGTTAGAAGTCAAATAAAGGTTATGCAAAGCAATTGAGTGGAACCTGTTGACATAACATTATTTAGTAAATCTAACATTTCATGGGGTTTCATTTTTTTGAGTCTATTAGATGCCCTTGTTCCAATGCACAAAAAACACTAAAAGAAAAAAGAACCAAAAAAAAAAAAAAAAACTGGGCTCCTCACTGCAGTCACCAGAGGCCACTGGCATGAATGTAAATATGTCCAAGGCAAAAGTGAAGCTCATGTAATGCGACTGCTGGAATTGGGTACGGGCACATTTTCTGGTTCCATTCATGCACTGTAGGAAAGCACCTTTAGGAAAACATTTTAGAGAATAATTTAAAACACAGCTCATTTATCCCTCAATACGCAGCAGTCCCGTTTGAAGTCAGTACTTTGTTTCCTTGGCTGCAAGAAACTCAATGTCCTTTTAAGAAAACATAAAATTTGCCCATTTTATTTCTCCTTCAGCCACTGAAGACAATGTCCCAAAAAGACGCCGTGATTCCTAATGATCTGCCCTTTCCCACTAATGCCTAATGTCTAAAGATACATATCAAGGCACATGCTGTGTACGATGACCTGCTGTTTTCTGCACTTGCGTTTTGCGGTTGAATTTTGTGCCTTTGAATTTGACCATTGATCATCTTTGTCCATCAATAGGCCTATTGTTAGGCTCTCCACACTCTTAAAATAAATGTGTTGAAAAATAACACAAAAAATGTGTTAAAAAAGTGGGAAAAAAATCAACACGAAATGTGTTGTCCTTAACACACAGGTGTGTCAAAAATTAACTCATGTTGTGTTATTTTCAACACGTCTCTTTTGAGAGTGCATCTGTCCTAACTCTGTTTTATTTCAACTCATAATTTCTCTCCCTCCAAAGCTAAATCCTAAATTTCGATACCTCCGCGAGGGCTTTTTGCCTCTATCATGACACGATAGAAATCTGTTCTCAATTGACCTGCTGAGTAAAACGCAGGTTGCATTTTTTTTAATATATAAATGCGTGCGCGATTGCATCCTGAGCTGATTCAGCGAAGAGCCACACGTGGCAGTTTGGAAACTCTCTCTCCCCGAGGCTTCCCCAGGCCGCAGACAGGCGGAATCGGCCGTGATGCAGACTTCATGAAAGCTGCGCACGGAAACATTTGCGTTTGATTCAAAATTCCATTTATTTCCCGCAGGGCACCAGACGTTTTCGGAGGAGCGTCGCGGCCCCGGCGGTTTCGCGCTGTGACAGATCGCTGGCTAACGGAAAAGAAGCGCAGAATTAAAAACAGCCCTTAAGACGTCATTCATATACATCCGTCTAGCCAGGGTGCGGTGATAATACTCCTGGACATAGGTATGTGTGTGCTCTGGCCAAATCTAAAGCATATTCCACCCAGTATAGAAATCCCAGAGGCACATTTTCTTATGGTTTGTTATTCATGGAAGTGCGACAACAGAGATACTGAAACAGATTTTCTTGCGTAAACCTGACCTCGCATAAAAAACCGAAGACTTGGAAAGTCCCCCGAATTCATAAAATGTTGGAGTCGGGACTGTGGATAAACGAAATGTAACTGTCAGCAGCCATCCAGAGATACACTAATATGAAATACAAAGACAAGAGGCTGCGTTCCAATTACAGCAACCCTCTTACCGAAATAGTTCAACTTATTGTATCTTATTTTAAACAGGCTGCCCAGATTCATTCACGCTGGGGGAAAGCAGTGAAGGTAACTTACAAAGGCAGGTGAGAGGGTGCCAGAGTGGAAACATTTCTCATATGGGCTTGAATACAGTAATATTGCAGAACTCGTAAAGGGCCCATATAAGCCTGTTATACTCACAGGGTTGATATAAAACTGCTATACGCACAGACCCTAATAAGACGGCTGTTGTCGTATCGGACCCTTGTTCCAACCCTCGTGTGAATACCTTCCGTTTCTCCTCCCATTCAGCAACTTGCTCATCGATTAGAAATACAGTGCGTCTCCATCAGTTGGTTTAAATCTCATGAGTGTTCCCTTCCCCGGCCGTGTCTCGTTTCGCAGTTACTTGCTGATGTACTGGTGACCCCCTGCTTTGAGGTGCAAGTTGCTGGATTGTAATTTGCAAAATTGCGCTTAGAAACAGTCGGTATTCCTAGTAAAAAAAAAAAATCTTTGTCTTTATTGATTAAAATGTAATGGTTAATAAAAGCAATTTACAGTAGCCTGCTCTTTACTTGGTTAATTGCAAACAAGCTTCCAAGCCAGGGTCCAGGATTGGGACCGCATTCAAGTTAAAGCAGTTCAAGTCATCTCCATTGTCCAGTTTAATTGGAACAAGCTCCCAGTCCTACTATGGTCATTAGGTTTGGAACCAACTTCCCCTTAAGCAACACCGTTCTCCTTGACAACAGTTTGGCTTTGGTGAAGAGTGCACTCCACCTGGCTGCCACCCCAGAAAGCCACTGGCGGGCATTGGCAAAGCCCTGCTTCACCCACTACATCTGAACTGAACTTTGCCCTCTTCTTCTGGGGTTCTGTCACGACTGTTATTGCTTTGCTGTCAATAAACCCTACTATACTCTGACTCTGCACTTGATTACTGTTCTAGATCATTATAGCCCTTGTTAGACTGCAGATCTAAAGAGGACCGTATAATACTGCTGTGCTCTTATAGTGCCCTCATAAGTCTGCTGTACTCATAGAGGGCCCTAATAATACTGCTGAACTCATATGGGGCCTGTATGACTTTTGTTCTTATTAAGTGTTGTACTAAGACTGCAGCAGTCATAAAACCGTAATGAGATGATAGGGCTCTTGTAAGACTGTTGTGCTCACGGTGTCCTTATAGCGCTAAACAGAAGGTAGTATTTATAGCAATGTACATATTTTGAGGATACAGTCATTTATTTGGAGGTTGCTCCCTACACAGCCCCAGGGACACACATGGCTCTCCCCCACGTAGTATAATGGACTCTCCCTCAGTTTTCATTCGGATGTACAGGGCGGAGTGAAAAATGAGCCAAGAGGGTTGGGCAGGCAGTGGAGCCATTTTTAATGTTCTGCACCTCTCCACAGGAGAGCTTAAGCTCCTTCAGCCAAAATCCCTCTCCACCTCCACCATTCCTCACTCACACACCACTAATGCTGGGCTGCCAGGCGCCAGCACTGCGGGACAGCACTGTCAGCTGCTGATTAGTGCATTTTAGCACTTAATGGATATATAGCAGTTAATTGGCAAGAACAATTGCTGGAATTTCCACTCTTGGAGACCCAGTGTGTGTGCTGGGTTTATTTTCAACAATTATCAGACTTATAAGAGCAAACTGGCTACATACACGAACAATGTTGCACGCAAATAACAAATGTGGGCTAAATAGGCTATTTCAATAATTAAGGGCAGCTGCTGGCATATAAACCAGAAATGGGCACAAACCCATGTCACCCACCTCTCAGCTTAAGGGCCATTATACCATTTCCAAGACACTGACAGAAAGGCAATCTCTGAAAATGTAGCATATTTTGCAGCTCTCCAGTAACCAGGCAAAGCGATCAGATTAAGTGAAGCATGCTATTATTCAATACTTTAAAAAAACATTTTTCCAACAAGCAGCATTCTCTCCCACATTTCTCTCCATCCCTCACTTTCACACAACGCCATGTGGTCTACCACTGCATACGCCTGAGAACCCTTAACCAATTATTTGTGCTCAACTGCTTCAAAAGTTTATCCTCAATTAATGCATATATTCCAATGATTATTATTTATGGTGCGCTCCCAGTCATCATGGACAAAAGTAGCTGAGCCAAGCCAGGAGGGGTGCCATTCATTCGGTGAAATTTGGCCAAAACACAAATATACATTTTGGTTTATACTCAGGGAAATTTTGGTCGCAGAGAGACTTCTTTAAAAGATGCTTTGCATTTTCATGGACGTCCGCCCAATTCCGTTCAGCCCCCTTTCATGGAACGGAGCGGAATTTTTTTTTTTTTTTTGCGAGGGGGGGGGGGGGCGGGGTGCGGTGATTGATTGCTGGTCTTATCCCAGTTCAGGAGCTTGGCTGCAGTAAACTGAAGGAGTGAATTGTTACTGGTACCTACAGTCTGCAGCTCATTGTCGAATTAGGCGGGAGTGAACGGTGGGAGTTAAAAGTGCGCGCAAACACGGACCGTCCACGAACACAGCATGCCACCACCGAAAGCACAACGTGAAATTCCTGAAACATTCCAGAGCGTCACGTAGGCGATTCCATACGCAGGGTATTTTAAGAAAAACAATGGTTTTGACTCGAGCCAGAATTCTCAAGTTCAGCTTCGAAAAATGTAATCAGTTTCCGTTTCTGAAAAGATGTCCACCAGGAGCACAGATGGATATTACAGATGGAGCCGACAGGTAAATGATAAAAAGTGGCTCTAATGTAGGACATGCAAAAAATTGTAATGAATGAATAAATGTTGCCGCAAATAGTAATGCGTGCAAGTATGAACGCAAGTTGGCAAAATAAGTAAAAGTAAGCGAATAAATAAATAAACTGACCAAGTAGAGGGCCGGTCAGCGTACCAGCCTTCTTTATGACGGTCACCCGAGTTTTAGCTTTCCAGAATCGGACTATTGCGCTCCTGAACTTAAACACAATTAAATGTTTAGAATTCACAGACAATAAGTGGAAGTTTCTAGCTCTTATTCATGGAAAACAGAATATTATGCTTGCGCAAAATCAAGCGAGAAAGCAGGCCCGATGTGCTGAAGAGGACGGGCGATTGTGGTGCGCCGCAAGCAAGCAAATAAATAAATCCCCATACGCATCACCGTATTGTTCTCATCAGTCATGTTTCCTTCTCTACACAGGCGCAGCGCCTTCTCCCCCACCTCCCACCCCTCGAGGGAGAAAACACTCAGCGGAATAGCGCAACCGGACGGAGTGACTCCGACCACGTGGAGGAGTACACCTCACAACAGGAAAGGAACACAATATGAGGGATGTTACTCAGTCCATGCAGCGACCGCGGGAACATTTCACGAATGAGCAGGGGGCGAGGGCACTTTGAGTCACCCTTGACAAAGCCCACCGTTCCCGAGCCTCAGAAACGTAATGACACGTTTCCCGAAGCCTGCTGCCAGACTTTGCACCAACTTGTGTTTCCCGTCTTTCGTCCTAATCGAGACGCATAATGTGACTGAATTATGTTGACATTCAAACGACTTCAACAAAATCCGCGCGGTGGATTATACTGCCGACAATTATAGGACTATGAAAGCGCGGTCGCTTCACGCTGAACTAAAGACAATAATTGTCATTGCACTGTAATCCTTCCAAATATTTGATATATGTGTTCAGCGGACTAAGCAAGCCATGCCTGAAGTAGTTGGGATGCACCCGTAAATTAAACTAATTAAAGGAAACATTTTCACTTATGGATTAAGGAAAAATCAATCCCTTCACTTTTGAAACTGACCCCATAGGCCTATACATTGATGCATAGGCCTATAAAATTTTGAGTAAGCGAAAAGTAAATCACTGTAAATAGGCCTAATAGGAGCGAGATCCGTAACCTGACTACGAAAATCACGGTCAGTAAATACTTCCAGTTCAGAGAGTGAAAATGCTAATTGCGCATTTTAATTAATCAGTCGCGATCAATCATGAGCAGTAAAATGTTTGGTGCTAACAATCAAAACCGATATTTTGCGGTTAGTTTCACCGCTAGCCCACTCTGTTTAATTGAGGCTTCGATTCAGTTTAATATTGTCCAACAGATATTTTGGAATAGCTATATCTTAGCCGATAACTGAAAAGAAAAAGTTTCAACATAATGTAATTTCATTAACAAGCCAGTGGCAATCTGTTTGCGCTCAAAACTATAATGCGAAGCTAAATCTCCAAATTTGTTTAAAACAGCTTTTACAGTGTTTGACTGGTGCGCTTCGCAATGTTAACAGCTGAAGGTAGTCACTCAAATAGTACACAGCGCGTATGGCTGCGCTCGCAAGGGAGTCATCGAAATCCACGGGTGGAAAACCACATTATTACGAGCCTGCTCAATGTACACTTAGCGCGCACTGGCCAGGTATTTGATTTCTTCCAGTTAAATATCAACCAGGAGGTTTAAAAGACGTGACGACACCAAAAGAGCATTTTCAGTTCCGTAAGAGGAATTATTTTCGTTTCTAATTTGCATTCATTATTCTTGTTGGAAAAGAACATTAATGCGCAAGGCTCTCTCTCACAATATTATCCATTTAGTAGCAGAACTCATTATATCAAAAATATAAATGTATAACTCCAAAAATCTGGAGTATATAAAACAGAAACTCTGTATTACCAAATAGGTGGGTCGTGGTTTAATCTTACCGATTTGTTTACGTCCGCTTGTGGCGACCAAAGCAAATAATTCCAAGTAATTTTGCCTTTAAAGTGATGGGAGGGAACGGAGAACTCACTCCACCTTGAGCAAAGCAGTGATGCCTGTTTCATCCACTTCTCTCCACGCTATAAACAAACGTTGCGCCTGCGAAAAAAGCCACTCCTTCCCACTGCCTGCTGTTGCGCTCCGGGATGTTCGCCCTCCGTTATTTCCGTGAGGTGCGCACTAGTGCGCATTTGTCTCTTAGGACGGAGATTTTTTTTCTATGTACAATGGAGTCTGAGAAATTAAAATTGCTATGAGATTTACCAGTGGCCTATCAAGATTCTTAATTTATGCCCAACACACAGGTTACCTCTAGGCTATATATTTTGTGGATTGCTCTGCAGCCGACAATAGAATCAATTTATTTTTAAGGCAGAATTAGTTGAGCGTTGTATAGGCTACTGTTGAACTTGAATTAAGTGATAATTTTCTTTGCGCCGTCGATTTGCAAAAATGAATCGTGAAACCAATTAAGCTACTGTCAAGACAAAGGTCTCGACGAATTTCTTTATCACGGTGGCCGGTTAGGTGTGCTCGCCCATAGATTTTATTTATTCATTTTTTTACACCCGACTCTCGTTACCAGGCCAGCTCTAGTAAGGAGTGCGCAGATGAAGTCGGAGTAGCCTACCATTCCGGATGATCTTCATCACCAGGTAACTGAGAACACGAACACAACGTAGCTACATGACTTTATTTGAGAGCAAATTAAAAATAATTTGACTGAGCTAAATTTACTGAGTTTTTATAATGGCTTGAAATTCGTTCAGACATTGTTTGCAAATCAGACTCGATATTTTCCTATGAAGCACTAAGCATAGGCCCACATTATCAAGATATAAGAGGCACAGTTTCGCGTCTGGCATTGGCTTTGTATTTTGCGCCTAAAATATTTTACATTGTGTTACGGCTGAAATTGAGGTCTTTCCTGTGTTGAATCTAGTAGCCTAAATGAAAGCTCACCCCCGATCAATAGCCTACTACTTCAAACCTAAATCAAATGAAAGGAGAGGAAAAATTGTGAGCCACGAGGCCCACGCGCAGGCAAATTCTGTTTTGGAATTCCTGCTCAAAAACGGCAATACAATCAATGCAGCCAGTGCTGGAGAGTAGGCTTGGCGGCTGTTCGAGAGAAAAAGACCCCGATACTTAAAAATTCGAGAAGCCCGACAAGTCTTGCCTTTTTTTAAATGACTCTATTATTAAGCAATAACTCACCTCAACATGGCGAGTTTCTTTATAAAAACAGATGCACAACAATTTTCTTGTAGGCTAATGAGAGAAATATTCGAATCCAGAATCTATGGCCACAGCATTACATTAAATTGAACATATCTAGGCCTACATTTGTACATCATTTTATGCACACTTCCCCGTTATTCAGCAGGAGGACATATTCCCGATTGTTGGAAACTTTGGGATCTTCACAAGAATTTCAAATAGGCCGGAAGATCCCCAGGTTTGAATTCAGTTGAATTTGACAAACCTATAGGATATGGGTCAGTAGGTTTTGAGGGGTTAAGAGTAGTTCAAAAGGCACCATTCGTTAAAAAGGGCAACGAAGTGCCAGCGCCTTGCTTTCTTGGCACATTACGCACTTGTGGGTTTTCACTGAGGAGTCCTCGAATCCACTCTTCCCTTGAAGTTCCATGTGATTTGGGTCGAGACAGTGCACTCAAGGCCAGCACGAGAGGGCTGATGAAAAGCGAGAATGCGACCGCAGCTCGTCGCAGAAACCCGGTCAACAGCTTTAAGTTAGAAGAGCCCTTCAGCCGGAGATCTAGAATCCCAATCGCAAATACCTCGATGTGTTTTCCTTAAAACCCTAGAGAGTGGCGCGAGAGCGTGTGCGAATGGGAATGCCGACGTCAGTGGTTTCCAATGTCGGTCCTGTGGCCCGTTTTGTTTGTCAGTTTTTGTTCCAACGACGTTCATATGATTTTAGCAGGCTATTAATTAGTCTTCATCAGAGCATTGAGAGAAGTTCAGAGAAGTTACCCTCCTCAGCCATATTTTCTTTATAACAATACATGCCATGAAGGATAAAAATTCCATATCCACATAGTTATATTTTAGAAACAACTACATAAAAATATGAAAAAAAACTATCAATCAGTTAAAAAAAAATCAATATGCTCCTAATCGGTGAAATTATGGACACATGGTCGTGAAAACTAACAATTAATCAGGTAAGTAGATTACGGAGTTACACCTATTATAGTGCACGCTAATGTGCAGTTAAAGCTAATTATTTTGAAAGAACATTTACGTACTTGTGTTCGGCAACCTATTTAGGGTTTATTGATTTTCTCAGTCTAATTTGATCAATTTAAAACATTTTATCTGAAATTGCTTCAAATGTAGAAAAATAAACCCAATCTTTTCAAGCATAATTCATTCTTCACGGCACACAAACATGTTTTGTCAAAATGTGGCTTTAAATGGTAAAAAAAGCTTGAAAATGAAATGCACCAAATTAGGAGAAATTCACAGCTTATTAATCCTTGGATTGCAAATGTGGTCGGAACGAAAACCAGCATACACAGGGGGCCCCAGGACCAAATGCCCATTTGTAGATCTGAAAACAGGGCACAAACATTTCATAAAACAATTATTATTCCTAACATGCTCGCATTTTTTTTTCTACACGTTTTCCAATCACAAGAATACTTCACTGGCAATTAAAAACAAAGCTGCCCTTCTAATATGATCTAAGGGTGGCTAAATAAAAGGATAAATGCGGTTCAGCAAAATAATTTACTCATTAGTAGGAGGACACTTTTTGACAGCTCAGCCGCTCTGAACTTCCGCGCTGCCTTTTCGGCACATCAAACGATGTAACCAGCAGGTCATGATTGATTCAATTTAACTAATTTCAACGAAGTCAAAGATTCGATACAGCTTTAATCAATTTTCAATAAAGCTGATTGCAATGCACCAAATAGTGAGTCCAAAAGGAATGCCTGTTGTCTTACCTTAGCAAGGAGAACTAACAGCACCTGACAGTGTTGAGTGTTTTCGGAGTGAATGTATTATTAATAGGAAAAATGATTTACAACAAGTCAGGACTAATAACTGTTGTCAAAGGATATTCTGTGCCCGCCCAGTTTTAAGCTCTGCCTCCACCACTGGCGCTATATCAACAAGGATTTTCACCAAAATAAATATAGTAACTCCCTAAAGAGAGCAGCTGAACTGATTTAAGGGGACCTATAGTTAAGCAGAATGCCAATTTTGGTTCAGAATTTCAGTTTTGAGGTAAGAACATGAAGTGGTCCGTAATATAGAGTCATATTCCGAAGGAAACATTCGTCACAAACTCTGTCTTCAAGGCTGGAACAGCTATGAATGTGGTGACTTTCAATGATGACCAGCGAGGAATTGCCTCCATTCTTATGAAACTTGGCATAAAGGCAGGGGCACAGTCAGTGAAAGGCTATCGCGTTATAGACAGAAAACGTGAAACAGAGTGAAAAACGCACACTAGAACATGAAAAAAGAAACAAATAGACGCTCAACAAGCATGTAAATCAAGGGAAGGAACATTGAAGAAGAGGGAGTTACTTATGAGGCTGGTGCCTTTTAAGGAGGTAAAACAAATATCCTAAAAACCACTAAAAACAAAATGCTAAATGTATTCCTCCATAGAAAATTACTGTCAAACTTCAATCACATTATTACTGCCGAACTCAAATCACGTTTTTCTAAAAATACAGATTTTCAACAAGAAAATACAGATCTCTCAGCATCTGTACATCCCATTAACTTCATATTTGGCAGTTTTCTTCATTTTGTGATGATCTATGTCTGTACGAAGCTCTTTTTTGCAATATGTACCTCTGAATAGGAGTAAATCAAAATATGCATATTAAATTAGTGGTTTCCCGCCAAAATTCATTTAGGGGGTCAAAATCAATACAAGAACATATAAACTTGGAAAAAAGCTCAGTAGTGACATTAGGAATGTTTTTTCCTTCACATTACAGCTGAAATGATAACCAAAAACCAAATAACTGTGTTTATCAAAGTATGTATATATTCACTAAAACAGCCATTGCCATGGCAACCACAGATGTGATGCTACAGAAACTCAGTGTTATAAGTTGCAATTTCTAATAGAATTATTTTGATAATAATTCTTAGTTTAATAAGTGAATATCTTGGAAAAATGTCTGCTTAACTATAAGTCCCCTTAAACTGAAGGTCTCAGGTCAATGTTACATCAGGTCAATATAGCCTGCGGCAAATGTCCATCAACTTTTAGGACATATGAAGCAATGGCAGGAGAAGCCATACTGCTGTGAAATGACAAAAGGAAGCAAGTCCAAGAT
This sequence comes from Gymnothorax reevesii, assembly GCA_029721435.1. Taxonomy (NCBI): domain Eukaryota; kingdom Metazoa; phylum Chordata; class Actinopteri; order Anguilliformes; family Muraenidae; genus Gymnothorax; species Gymnothorax reevesii. Next base: position 37,132,996 of record CM056581.1, read on the forward strand.
TCAAAGTTTTGAGAAACCGTCAAGGACAACTTTTTATTATAGGTAACTTTTTATGTATATTTTATTTATACGGTGCCCGGCAGGTGCAATGACACAAAAAAAAATAAGACGTGGCCACGAGATACAAGTCGTTCCCTCAATTTAAATTAACACAATTGAGGGAACGAATTATATGTCTTGGCCATGAGTTAACTAAATCATGGAGAGAGTTGTACTTCGTGGCCACAAATTCGCTAAATTGTGGGAGGGAGTTAATTAAATTGAGTGAACACGTTAGAACTCGTGGTCACAGATTAACTAAACTGTGGAAACTACTTTTATCTCGTGACCTCGAAATATGATTTTTTTTTCCATGGCATTGCACTTCCTGGGCTCCGTACTTTGCAGTATGGTTAGAAAATGTTTTGTACCAGGGTCACAAATACATGTTCGCCCCATCTCGTCATGGCATAAGGAGTTCAATTTTGTAATCCTGGGTGTGTCTCAGGTGACTTCCTTCCTTTCGTTATGACAACTATGGTACTTTGCGACCAGCGTACCAGTTATGATAAGGAATTAAGTCCATTTACTTCAACCACATACCTTAATTTCAAATGTAAATAAAATCAAGGTATTTACCAATTATCATTTGCTACAGAAAGGATATATTGAATGTTCTGTTGTGAGGGCATTCTGATATGTGGACCTCTCTGTGGGTGGTGGTGAAGTCTTCCTAGTGAGGAACATGTACAATCAACAATAGCTCACAATGCTAGATTGAGTGGTACAGATCTTTCAATATTCACCATCAATAGCATTTTAGCATCTGCTGAACTGATCAAAAGGATGCTTGACTTTGCTTTTTGTGTCCTTAACTGCATATGCATGGGTCTTTGATAGAGCAGTTCAATACAAAATGATAAATTCATAATTTCATACACACAAAGCCATTGAGACTCTCGCTAGACTCTCTCGGTAGCTTTAACATGTGCTTTAAACAATCTTACAATGGCCCAATCGGTCAGTGAGGCATGAATGGTATTAAAATACGTGATCCTGAGATCAGTGAATTCAATAAATGTACTTTAATGTATTGAATGAAAAATAAAAATAAAAAACACGTCCTTCAGAAGGTTGCAAATTTCAGAATTTTAAGCAATTTTTAGAACTTGTTTCCAGGAAACAACTCTCCTCACGAGGATATGAAGCAGCCTTTGCCTATATGTAAATAGGAATATAATTGGCTGAAAGTTTCGTAAGGGCCTGTCTCACTGGATGTGGACTTTCTTCCTTCTGCCATGTCATTTATGGCTTAGCCAGAATATGTTTTGCAGAAATTAACCTATTGGTACACAGGACTTACTTCCCTGATTCCAACAATTTATTTAACTCAATTTTGACAAAATATGGACTTACTTCCTGTTGTCATTTCACGGCAGTGCAGTAATTAATGCTTTGCATTGAGTTGCGCCTTGTTTACAATAGAAACTAGGGCTGGGACAATTCTGAATCGATTCTTTAAGGCGTAGTACCACTACCTGCTGCCATGGGGCAAACATCCAAGCTTTCCCTTTTCCTTTATTAAACCCGACGCAGGTTGAACAAAAGCGTCAAAGGTCAAAGGGCATGTGAAATGCTTCAGGAAAAAAAACTTGACTCCGACATCAGTATTTTTCGGCGACAAGCTGCACGGTGCCAAATAAAGGACTACAGAATCGTTTCCTATTAACCAATTAGACTACTCTAAGACAAGCAAGCTGTTGCAGTTTATTTACTTGATTAGCAATCAAATGGTGGATGCGTTAACTCTCTAAGTTGAATGAGTATAGCTGTTTATTAAGGCAGCGTGTTTGATTGCTGCATTTTGAAATTTAAATGGCCATAGAACAGCACAGCATGAACACGATTTCCACTGCCAGAGCATTTTGAGCGACTGTGATCATTTATATCTCACATTCACGTTTCATCCGCTTTTCAGAATGTTTTCCACCTTGTATATTTATTTAGACGCTTAAAATCCAGGGTGGTCTTATAACAAATCTGTTTTAAATTAATCTTTAATAATTACCTAAAATGCTGAGAGATGCAATTCAGAGGAAGTTTTTTTAATTAGTTATTCAAATTATTGGCATTCTTTCACTCTAACATCGTAGCCCAGTTAGGTTTGCCTGCTTTTCACCATCACATCTTAATCGTTATAGGCTACTGAAATCGCTTGATTGTTATTTAGGACAAGTACACAGGTGAAGATTTAGGGAAGGGCGGAGCGCCTGCAATTAGCGGAATCTAAACTCAGGCTTCTTCCCGACGGCATTTTAAATCCTGCCGCTTCAGGTGTGTCTGTTTCAAGAAATTACACGCGACCCAATGACGGCAAGTGGTCTTATCACGTTTTAAAAAATATCCTCGTTCAACATCACCATATCCCAACTCTGCATTTCATCTCTCATTGTAGTATTTTTAGGAGATCCGTAATGATAAAAATAAAGAGATTTGTTTTCAGATCGCCCTGGATTTCAAGCGTCTAAAAAATACACAAGGTGGAAAACATTCTGAAAAGCGGATGAAACGTGAATGTGAGATATAAATTATCACAGTCGCACAAAATGCCAAGGCAATGGCAAGCGTGTTCATGTTGTGCTGTTCTATGGCCATTTAAATTTCAAAATGCAGCAATCAAACATGCTGCCTTAATAAACGGCTCTACTCATTCAACTTGGAGAGTAAACGCATCCACCATTTGATTGCTACTCAAGTAATTAAACTGGAACAGCTCACTTTTCTTAGAATAGCCTAATGGGTTAATAGGAGAGGATTCTGTCGTCCTGTACTTGGCTCCATGCATCATGTGGCCGAAAAAAACTGATGTCAGTGAAGTTTTTTTCCGGAAGCATTTCACATGCCCTTTGATGTTTGGCACTTTTGTTCAACCTGCGTCGGGTTTTATAAAGAAAAAGGGAAAGCTAGGATGTTCGCCCAAGGGCAGCAGGTAGTGGTACTACCCCTAAAAAAGAATCAATTCTGAATCTTCCCAGCCCTAATAGAAACTGCCCAATTTTATTCAATGCCAAGTCTGGGTTCAATGGCTAGTTTAGAGTTCAGTTTATTATATACAAATGGAAAACATACAAATCAATTACATTGTGTTACAGATAAAGGACACTCAAACAATTGCTCACCACTTTCACAAATAAATGCATTCATTGGCAATAGTTTTTGAGCCATTTATACTTGATTATTATTAAATCAAACCAACCGACCTCTCGTTTTCAGACTTAATGCAATCAAAGGCTGTCTATTTTGTTCCGCAGTTTAAAAAAAACACTTTTGAAAAACAAAAATATGTAAGTATAATAAGTTGGAAAAAGTGTCATAAATATAAAAAGATAAAGAGAAATGCATATAAAATTCAGTAAACATGCCCAAAGATAGCATTTACAAAATAGAGCAATTGGATGGATATTTTGGAGAATAAACCTTGTTTTCTAAACCATACACAAAGTAGTCATAGTCCTTTCCTCGGTAAGTATAGAAGGCGTGCGTGAGAGGGACCAGCTCGATGCTCTGACGCTGTGGAGACAATTAAAATCAGCGTGTGAAAAACATTCAGCAACCATCTAGACCGAGAGTGTCCAGTCAAGTACTCCAATAATGAACAGATCACCAGAATCAGGTGTGGCAAATCAGGGAGACATCAAAAATAAGCAGGTCAGAGGAACTCCAGGAGGAGGGTAAAGAAACACTGCTGCTGGGCAGCGGTTTTCAATCTTATCCAAATACAAATGCTCTGGGTTCAGGCTTTCAGTGCAACCGAACCGTTACACACCTGATTCCCCTAATCAAGTCTTTGCTAAAGATGCGAAAGAACTTGGGCTGCGTCCGAATAGTCATAAAATTAAGGCCTATCCACTAATTCCTGACCACTTTTCTTTAATCTTCATGGAGAACATCATAAGGTAAAAGGAAGGTGTAAAAGGGAATTCCTAATGGCTTAGGAAAACAATCGCACTAATTAGAGAATCCGAATGCACTTAAACTAGGCAACATAATCATGAGTCCCCTGCCCATCATATATGTTTCTATACGTGATTGACCGGATGAATGGTTGCCGCTTTAAATATTGCTGCTACGCAGAATTGTGGGACAGCCTTATCACCTTTCTTTTCGAGAAGGATGGTTCTGCGTACCCTATGCTAAAGGAGGCAAATTAGGAAGCAGAGAGACATTAAAAAAAATTTGAATACACTTATCATAGCTGCCACGTAATTATTTCTCAGTTATTTTTTTGGAGTTGGGAACTTTCCTTGGCAAAAAAGACTTTATGGACGCAGCCCTTGTACATAGAATCTGGTGTATGACAGGTTGGTTGGAATGAAAGCCGGCAGCCACACCAGCTCATTCCGGATGAGGTTGAAGACCACTGCTATAAGTTCACACTTCAAAGCGAACAAAGCACAGCCTATTCTACTGCCTGAAGTAGCTGAGTCTCTAATTACTCAAATTGGGAGTACTGAATCAGAGCTGAAATAAAAACCAGAAGATCTCCACAGCACTGGTTGGTTAACACAGCTTCATAACTTCAAGCAAGTGCCAGCTTTAGTCAGTGCTGCCATCTATTGGATAAAACATGTATTCCACATCATTCCAAAATTTCTGACTTCTAATTAGACACACAGGAGGTACAAAACAAGAGAAATCATGAAAATTCAATGTTTCACAGCATAGCTATACAACACACGTTTGAAATGCATAAAACCCTGATAAAATCAGAAAAAATGATTCTTAAGACGTCAGAGAATACAAAAGACCATATTAAATTCCGTACTAATAAAATTATCGTTAAAATACCCAGATAAAGTCAAATGAATGTACCCTAAAAGACAGGAAGATAGAAAGGCGAACAGAAATACAGATGTACAGACACAAACAAAAAAAGATTAAACAGTTACTTTGTTGAGAATTTTACCTCGGAGCGGGTTTTTATTCGGCCAGAGGGCATGCCCTATGCTCAAGATTATTTCACGGAAATTGAGGTTAGGAATAATGAAGCATTAGACAAGTTGCATAAACTAAAGGCAGAGAAGTCGTATATTTTATGGCTTATATCCTAGAGTGCTCAGGGAAGTTAGTGAGATCATCTTTAAACTGCTCTCTGCTATCTTCAGATGGTCTTTAGAAACTGGAGAAATACCAAATGTTTGGAAGCAGGACAATATAATACCAATATATACGAAAGGGGACCATATTGCATGCAAAATACTGTAAATCTATCATAAAAGACGAGCTGGAATTATTTCTTGAATGGAATAATATCTTGAGGGATAGCCAACATGGTTTCCATAAGGGAGGGTCATCAGCCACTGTCTTTTAAGGCACAAGAAAGTGCGCACTCACCATCGCGCACCTTAAAAAAATTGAGGTGAGGCAGTGGCTTAGCCAGCGGGGGTGCTAAGACACGTCCCTTTTTGACTGCAATTGGTAGTTCTCAATCATTTTCCTTTATTGACACGTTTTCCAATTATCGTAATTGGCAACCGAAGACACGGTTTCTCTCCATATGCGATCTAACAGCGATTAAATCATGGGCTAAATTCAGTACAGTTGCGGAACAAAAACAGAAGATTGGGTTGCAAAAAACTTCCGTTTCAAAAAATTATTAGTCCTGACCTGTTCTCAGTCATTTTCATGATTAATTACAGGTTCACTCCGAGAGCACTCCACAGTTAACAGGTGTTGCTTTTCTCCCCTATTAGGTAAGACGACAATCATTCATCTGGACGCATATTTGCATTACATCAACATTATTCAAAATTACTCTCGGTATTGTGTGAAAAAAACTGGCACTCGCCAGTGAAATAGGCTATGAAAAAGCATGCTGCTCAAGCTATTTGCGTAGGTATGCAATTTTGAAATTAAATGAAATTTAATCTAGCAAAATGTAAAGATGTACATGCAGGGAATGAGAACATGAGACAGGATTACTTCATGGGAGGTTTAAAACTGGAATGTGCTCCACATGAAAAAGATCTGGGAGTGATTGTTCACCAAACCTCCACAGGTTCTAGCCATTGTGCCGTAGCAGTTCAAAAAGCCAATCGGATGCTGGGATACATTGCCAAAAGTATTGTATACAAATCCAAGGAGGTCATACTTCTCTTGCACAACACACTTGCCAGACCACATGTGGAATATTGCGTACAGTTCTGAGTACCATACTTTAAGAAAGCTATAGAGTCACTAGAAAAAGTTAAGAGAAGAGGCACTAAGCTAATTCCAGGTATAAGAGATGAAAGCAATGAGACACACCTGCTGAAGAACCCTGCAGACAGAAGAGAACTTGGTCAGGTGCTCCTGAATACTTTTCCGGGACATCTCACAGATCTCCTGATCAGGAAAACCCACAATGGGATACACCTGAGGAGAGAGAGGAGGAGAGAGAAGGATTTATAGGTCATAACAGTATCAGAGAAAAAGAAGCTGGGTTAGAGTTTGTAAAAGCGGCAAGGATAGAGGAGCAGGAACAGAGTTCATAACAGCATCAGGGAAAATTAAGCAGGTTCAGATTTAAAGCAATTCTTACCTTTCTGGCATGTCACACGGTACTTCGCAACAAGACTAGGTGGAACTCAGTATATGGCTGGGCTGCCAAGTGCTGTATGAGAATTTGGGCCCAAGAAAAGGGTGGTAAGTGAGGCAAAGCTCAAGCAATAATATGAAGTGCAAGTTTAGTAAGGAACTGGAGCTGATAAATCATTAACAAAGTGGGTGGGGAGAGTGCAAGAGTGAGAGTGTGAGTGAGAGTGAGTGTGTGAGGGAGTGGGAGGTGGGGAAGGGAGGGGGGTCTTGAGTAAGGAAAACATGAAAAGCGTGCTATACATTTGAATAGTTTACTGGCGGTTTAAATACCACTATAATTGATGAAATTAATAGTAGAATTACATAGTATCAATACCATCTCAAATTTTTGCTTCAGAAAACTGATTTTTCTTAAAGGGGACCTATTATGCTGATCCTTCTTTCAATACATATTAGTAATGTTATGATGTTACTTGTCCATACTCAACCTCTGAAAAGTTTCTGAACATAAGATACAGGGTTTTTGCTGTGATCCAAAAACGTGACTTTGTGAACGTGATTTCTTCTCTGAACATCTCCTCCCAAGATCCTTGCGAGATTTGGGCAAAACCTGACGTCAGGTCGTGCCGTCCAATTAGTACAGACCAAGCCAGAGCCAATCACTGCCCTGGACCTGCCCACGCCAGAAACTATTCTAGCAGGCACTAACAACGGCTCAAGATCATTTGAGGTGCAGTTTTGTCAGTATCTCTCCCAAAGCTGCTTGTCCGTTTATACGCTTATTACGAGCATTTTAAGATTTCAAAAGAAAAGTGAAAAAACGCAAGAAAGGTAAGAATTGCTTTAATAACAGTAACATGTGGAGAAGCAAGTTTAAAATAGTGTCAAATTGGGTAGAAGAGAAGGTCTAAAGCTGATAACAGTGTAATGCAAATAAAAGCCACTAAATGGCAGTATTGACCTTTCTTATGTTAAGCCCAGACTGGAGCTAGGTTTGGGCAGGTCTTGGGCATGTCTGGGACAAGTCCCAGAGAATTAGAAAAAAAAAAGAGGTCTAAATGTGGGAGGGGTCTGCAAAAGAGTATATAAGGAGGTAAATCGAGGGAGTGGAGTAGTAGGAGAAATTGCAAGCAGAAGGATACTTGTGACCAGACCGGTCATTCTGTTCAAGACCTGTGAAGTTTTTTGTGGATTTTTGCCTGTGTTGGAGCATTTTCCTCACCGGGAACATCACCAAGCAACCCAACCAAAGGGACTGTAAATATTTTTATTCCTGTATATAATCAATCTTGGTCAGTAGATTAGTTAAAAGTTAAAAGTCTTAGTTTGATTAAATTTGTTTAAGTTTTAAAATTGTGTCTGTCATCCTTTGCTGTCGTAAATGTCATAACAAATTGGGGCCATAACAACAGCGTCTGTAGAAGGGGAGCAGCCACTGACAGACCCAGAGGAAAGGGCCGGACATCCTGTATCTACACCATGCAGCCTAACGCAGAAGTTGGCTCATTTCTGTTAAAAAGACAGTGTAATTGAGTTAGTCTATGACAGCTCTTGATAATTTAACCTGGCAGCCGTTACATTTCAGAGCTTAAAAGCCACAGACAATCGCAAAGATGAGGAGCGCGTATCAAACAGCCGAGCAGCGTGGACCAACATTTAAGGCATCTAACTTAGGCTGAGAGGATTAAGGTTTCAAGTACCTTATAGGCCACAGCGCAAACCTTAAAAAACAGTGATGTAGCAGATAATGACCTGACCGTATCACCTCATGCATTCAGACCCATTCACTTCTGATCTAAAGTGACTAAACCCCACAAAAAATATTAAGAAATTGCAAACAATTTGTCACTGCAAAACTAATCTACTATGAGACCAAAGTTGATTTTGGCCATACTCTAAAGACAGCTTGGATACTTCTTAGCAGCCTGTGCCCTCCCTTTATGATCCTCATGCTTTTTCACGCAAATTCCTCCATTTGGCTTTGATCTCCTGAACTAAACAGCGCACAGACCTTAATGAAGATGGTTACCAGCATGGTAGCCTAGGTAATGTTTGAGAAGAAATGTGAATACATTTTGACAATTCTAAATGCAAACTCACCATCATTTATTTATAATTCATTCATACATACATATCTTTTTATTCCCAACAGGACCAGCAATTGCTTTCCATTGAATTTCTTTTTGTTCCATGGTTTTGAGTCGCTATGGTTTTCATCAGTTAATTCCATGTGCACTGCAGCTATATAATTTAACCAACTGAATGTTAATCTTGAACCCATGTGACCTCTATGACGTTTCAAAACCTAATTGTCTAACCGGTCTGTGAATATTTTGCCATCCAAAAAAAAAAAAAAACCTGAATACCGATGGCAAGCTTAAGTCAACAAGGCCAGTTTAACACAAGCAGACAACGTGTCCAAATGCAAAAGGCATCTCATTTCTTTAGATTATTTTTTAGGGCATTTTTTGCTTCATTGGACAAGTACAGTATAGAGATACAGGAAGGATGGGATAAAGAGGGGTTAGCATGCAGCAAAGGGCCCAGACTGGAAGGACTCAGCCTTGAGTCGCACGCGCTTCAACAGATGAGCTACCAGAGCACCCAAGGCATCCAATTTCTCATTACAGAAATTGTGTGTTCAAGTTGTACTTACACAGTGTACATTAATCTAACCTGGCTATAGTGGCTTATGTTGTGTACAGCTCTCAAAAGCCAATCATGATCCACATGGCCAGTGGTCTCCATCATCAGTTCCGGGGGCCCATTGAGTATACTGTTTTTGTTCCAACCACTATTGCAATCATTGGATTTTAAAAAGCTGTTCATTTGTCTTGATTAGATACATTTCATATTTAGAGCCGTTAGTTGCTCTCTTAAAGGTATGTATTGACAGAAATGTCCATGCATGCCATAAAGACCACTGCACCATGCAAGACTCTTACCAGAAGGCTTTCATCCACAAAAAATGCATCTCCAGACACCTTCTCAAACTTCTTTATGGGGAACTCTGGGTAGCGGTCAGGGATGAACTCGGACACATGGTTCTTCCTGTGCAAGGGGCCAGGATGGACCAAACTAGTGAATGACCATTAAGACCTCTTCTTCAAATTTTAGAAACAGTTTGTACATTTATAAGCAGTTCTACAGGCAGTATTTACAAATGAATGATCAATTATTTATATCCAGAGGACTCCAGGATTATTAGCACCCCGTACTTAACATGTACAAAAAATTCTGTGCAAAAATAATTAACTCAAAAGGCCAAGATGCAAAAAATATTTGTCAGGAACCCAGTGAGACCCCAACACAGAGATTAATAAGCCAAAGCTTATTAAATCTTAGAGTGCTGAATAAATTTTCAAAGAATTAAAAATGTAATTATCCTGGACTCCAAAGCTGTAGCTCTTTGAAACAAGTTGCGACAAGATAGGTTTTCAACAGCATCTGATTTTGATATCCTATATATAGGTGCATATTGCACTATTTGGGTTATGCAGCTAATGAAGAGTAGGGCAAGTCAAACATGAAAGCAAAAGCATGCAATGTCGTCCTGAAACACGGACAATATTTAATAACCCCATCTCCAAAAAAGTTGGGACAGTTAGGAAAATGCAATCTGTGACCTATATTCATCGAAAATAAAATATTGTATCCTTGATCTTATCGACTTATTGGTTTTCCATTATCCCCCGCCGCACGATTAGTGGGGGATATAGCATTGGGCTCCGTCCGTCTGGGGATATTGCCATGTTAGTGGCAAACACTTGTTTCATTCTGAATTTGGAGCCTGAAGCTGTTCAGCTTCAGAAAACATGCAGTGGAATCAATATATTTTTTTTTTAAATTTCAGCTTTGTCCACAAAGCATCATCCCAGCGGGAGTCATCAAGGTGTTTTTGGTACATGTGAGATGACACTTTATGTTCCTCTTGGTTATCAGTATTTTCCACTTCACAGTTCCCTAGTTCAGGGATACTCACTCTTTTCCAGAATGAGCCGCAGTGGGTGCAGGCTTTCATTCTAACCATGCAGTTACACACCTGATTCTACTTATCAAGGGTCTATGGCAAAAGCTTTAAGGGTTCATTGGTAGAGTCAGGTGTGGGACAGGTTGGATAGAGCGAAAGCCTGCAACCACTGTGGCTCATTCTGGAAAAGAATGAGTATCCCTGCCCTAGTTGATACCATTTTCCCCCAGAATCTATCAAATGGTTGAATTCTGAAAATGTCCTTATCTGAAGTAAGTCAGCCCTGCAGTTCTTCAGATGGATTCCTATGCCACATCCCTAGAGAGTCCAAGATGCGCTCTTGGAGGAATTTTAGTAGGCTGGTCACTCAAGGGAAGATTCACCCAAATTTTATTCATTTTGACATAATGGTTCTCAACGCAGTTTGCTGGAATCTCAGAAACTTAAAATGTTATAGTAACCAACTTCTGACAGAAATGATTCACTAACCCTCTCGTCTCTTCGCAAATTTCTCAAAATTGTGCCATAATGCGGAGCCTGTTGGGCCCTCATAGCCAATGTGACATTGCTGAAGGCTCTGTTGTAATGATGTTCTGATGTAACTAGGCTGGGAGAATGATTTGTCTGGTCTACTTTGACTCAATTGCCATTTAAATGTCGATTCAGTGCTAAGGGGACACTTATTTTTTTCACCCAGGGCCAATAGGTGCTGTATAACTTCTCTCCAACATTGAATTACATGAACATTTAAAACAGTAGAGTGTTTACTCATGTAGTCTTTGTCTGATCTAAAATTATGTTTGAAGATTTAAACAAGTGTTACAAATATGAAAATCAGGAAGGGCAAAAATATTTTTCACAGCAGTGTATTTACACACTAGTATTTACCATGTCACGGTGAGCTGGATGTAGTGCAGCAGGTTTTGCCTCCCCTCGCAGGATTTGCATGTTTTATGACCTTTACCAGAGCACAGTATACATCTGAGAGAGACACATCCACAGTGAAACCCAGCAAATATCATTCACAGAAAGACCAAGATCATTCACACAAGCACAAGATCATTCACATCAAAATTAAGCATGAATGCTGTTTTTACATCCTAACATTCACAGTCCTCAACATGCAGCGATTAAACCAAGCTAGCTGCCTCTATTACAACTGGCTGATTAACTTGGTTGACACGGTCAGTGGTTTCCATGTGAAGAATTTGTTTCCAAAATGCATTAAGTGCCAAAATTACAAAATTTGTGATAATACCATAGAGCGATAGCCCTGTGCTTTTTACATGTGGTGCAAAAATCCATTTATAGAAATTCATACTATAAGTTGTATTTTTTTCATGGTCAAAGTTTGTGTTTCTTCTAAAAAAAAATGCAAAAGGCACCAACATAGAAAAAGCTGATGTACTCAAAATGAGTCAAATGGATATACTGTGTTTTGGAAACAAACTCTTCATATTGTCTGAGACAAAGGTGTACATTTTCTTGACCTCTAATCTTGACCAACTTAACTTGTGGTTAAGTTAAGCATTCTGATATTTCATTCACCATGGTTTTACCCAGTGGAAAAGAGAGCACTTGTTTTGCATAGCCAAGTGTTTAAGGTGTTTGACAGTGACTCAAAGGGCTGGTAGTTCAAGTAGTAACTGGGCTCTTGAGCAAAGCCAGTAACCCCATATTTCTCCATGGGAATTGGCCCCAACTGACTCTAATCAACCGTCACGTTGGAAAAAAACATCAGTTAAATAACGGTAATGAAATATGAAAACCCGGAGTTAGGTGTGAGGGCTTGTGTGGCCTTACCTTCTCTTCCCATTACCACTGCACATAGAGCATCGTTTTTTTCCTTTCCGGCCATTACCACCGCAAGACGAGCACCTCCTCTGAATAAAAGAGCACAGAATCAGTCGCCTGACCTTGCGCTCATACTTTTGTGTGTGTGTGTGTGTGCGTGTGTGCTCACGTCTGCCTGTAACAGAAGCATCTGTCACTCACCCTTCCATGCCCTCTGCAGTGACCACACTTCACCTTACCCCTGCCCTGACACTGGTGACACTCCTGTATCAGAGCAAACACATACAGTGAGTTTGTGTGCGTGTCTGTATGCAAGTGGGTTTTTGCATGTTAATCTGCATTTGTGGGGACTGAATATGCCTTGAGGAGACTTAAAGACACCACAAGTCCAGTAAAGCCTGGAGAAATAGGGGCCATCCAGAGGAAAAGACTTAATCTTGAGCCAAGGGCTCAGTTTAGGTCTACGGTTAGTAATGGGTTCATGGTTAGGTCTAGGTCTAGTTTTAAGGTTAGGTATTATAGTTATACCCTAGGTTAAGGTGAGGTGAGGTGTTAAATTAAGGTCACTTAAGTCAGGGGGTTTGTTGCTTGGGGTTTGGTCAGGGTTAACAGACTTGAGACCCAGAACAGTTTTGCTGCCATTTCACACAATCTACTGCAGCAGGATGCAAAGTCAGACAGTCCCGATCTTCTCTAATCAGTGGGAATGCAGTAAAAAAAACGATGGGCAGAATCAGTGTCATATAACTGGCAATATTTAAGAGACCAGGCAGACAGAATGAAGCTCCAAGGGCCAGGCAGATTCATGTGTTGGAATAGAGGCACGGAATAGTAACCTAAACAGAACAGACATTGAGGGCAATCCAGAAACTGTTAACCTTAAGACCAGGGTCGCAGCTACCCATTTTTTTGGGGGGGCGGGTGCAACGACAACATCATCGCCCTCCGAACAGCTACACGCAGTGTTCTCCACTTAATTCTTCAATGACTGGGTGGTAGGTGTTTATTTCGTTGATATTGCGCACTCAATTGCTCATCTTCCAGTACTCTTTCAATTCTATAATCTTGTCAATATCATAATCTTGTATCCTCATCTGCTTGCGACCAATTGTTTTGGCGCCCCCCCCCTTCGCGTGGCGCCACTATGCACTGCATACCCACTTTTGGCGCCATTGCTTAAGACCAAGCCGAAACCAGAAATCTAACATTAGGAATGAACGCCTTAAGTAAGTGAGCGCAGAGACAGACTCAAAATTACTCCAGGATTTCTAAGGGCTTAGGGAGCACAGGTAATTACAGGAACTCAAAATGTGTGCAAAGCAAACAGAGAAGCCTGAGTGGGGGGCGTGGTAATAAACAACGAGCTGATAACACATGGAGTGGGAGGGGCGAGCAGGGAGCAGGAGTCAAAACAAAGACATTATGGTTGATTTCGGGGTTGGGAAGCATTGAACCAGATTTGTGGTGCAAAACTAACTTTTTGGTCCCCATAAGTATAGAAAAAGACGGGTGTATGTGCATGTGTGTGTGTCTGCACATGAGGCACCTGTAGACAACAAGCACAATTAAACCAACAGTCCATTCCACACTTTTAGCAGACACTTATCAAAAGCCAATTAAAGAGTAGACAATAGTTATGTTAATAGCTACAAAATCTAAGTCAGGTAAGATGTAATGCATATCATGTGCAAGACATCCACAAACCCTGATAATTACACATAAATTAACTGCAATAGATAAAAGAACAATACAACAGCAACAAGAAAACCACCACATCAGAAATAGAAAAACTGTAACATGAGCACAGTAAGACGCAATTACAACACAGGGTACAATATCATAACAGGTTATGGCGGTAGGATGTCCAAATATAAGAGCTCTAGCTCAAAGGCTGACAGACAAGATGCATCTCCACACTGCGTAAAAAAAATCACCATGGACTCCAAGCTGGTATAAGAGATAGAACTGGGAGGTCAGTCCACCACTGCAAACACCAGGATCTCCACACCTTGACAAAAGAAGAATGGGGCACGCGCACATTCCTGCAGGCATCCGTGAACAAGGTGGGCTTCTCAACCATAATGTCCCAGGGAGGGGGGCTCACTCCGAACTCCGGCCCATCCACAAACTGGTCTGGGGGGATATCCACAGTACATCACTAATGAAGCAATCAGCAGATACACTTTACCGGGGTGACATACACAGCTGGCATTACAACATGCAGCATTTTACATGGCAGTGTATCAGTTATAAAAGGCTCTTATAATGTGCAGTGGGGTGAGCAGGTATTCAGCCAGCCATGCAATTTTTTTTTATTTTAGGTCTTCAGAGCTGAAAGCTGAAATGAACCAATGAATAATGTAATCTTTTTCATTTCGAGTGCATTCACACCCATCCAGGTGATCACCTTAAGAAATACTACCATTTTTATTCAAAGTGACTGTCCAGAATCATACAGACTGTACTGTACTTTTGCGCGAAGTAATGGCCCAAATCTGCTCAAATCTGTAATATCTCAGCCACAAGGTGGTTCAACCCCACTCACTGAGAGCAAACACACAACATGAAGGGTTTGCATACATACAGAGCTATGAAAAAACAAAAAAAAAAAAAAAAGAGAAATTATGAAAAATTTTACATTTATCGCCATGATACTAATAATAGAAATTGGACTAATGGCCTTGTAGTTCACTGGCCATTAGTACATTTTAAAAGCCTTTGAACTCTGGGGGTCGGTTTAGCGGCCGCACAGAGAATGAGCAATAACCAAAAATGCCGAAAAACTGGCCTCTTAACATGTGACTTTGATTGCATGACTTTTGATTGTCATGTGACCTTGTCTACAATTAGGCGGTTTCCCCATCACAGTAAGCCGTTTTCGGCATACGTGGGGGATAACATGCCTTTTATATATTGCAGGGTTCAAAGGGTTAAATATGAGTTGTTGTTGCAATCATAGATAAGGAACACTTTCCTAATTGCATATACATGATTTGCACTTGCGCATACTTATGTAGCTACAGGCTACCGCACTTGGCAACAGGCTGGGCAATGTAGCCAAGTTACAGTGGTTGAGGAGGATAAGAGCATCAAAAATTTTGCAAACGGAACACGACCACGGCCACGATGTCGATGCCGGAAGCAGTCTGATCCCAAAAGCTCAGCCTGGTTATGGACTAGTGAGCTAAAAATAACTAATACCCTCATCATTATCATCATGACACCAACAACAACCAAAAAAGAATATTTCAAATTCAGTATTAAAAAAAGTTTATTTCACATTTATTTTTACATTTATTGCCATGATGATAACAAAGATCAATATTTTGCATCCCTCTTATAATTATTGAAAAAGGTATTTAGTGACATACTGAAGAAAGGCTCGAACTCCCAGGAACTGGTTCGTGACTCTGTGTACGATTCCAGGCGGTACTGCAGAAAAGAGGGCAGGCACATGAGTGACCTCTTCAGACACATCAGCCTCTGATTAACATTTATTTACATTAACACCCATAACACCATCTACCACTATAACTAAATACAACAACCACCAAGGAAATAAATAACACAGCCCCTTTTCTATAAAACAGCTAAATTACCGAATATTGTACACTACACTAGTCTTTATCTCCCCAAGATTCTCATACTCATTCATGTATAATTTATAATGTGGGAATATTGTTATCTACTGGCAGCATATTTTGCAACAATATTAATATCTACATGATATCAATACCTAATGACTGTAAACGGGCCTTCTTGGTGACTCAGCATTTCTGTGTCCCGGAGAATGAAACATATGTTCTCTCCACTGCGAATAACTCTGGGTAAGATTATCTGGCTGGAGGTCATCAGGGAAACAATGTAAAGCTAACACAGCCATCTCAAAATACACCTGGGTGCAGAATCAAGTATACAGGATCAGGTTTCAGCAGGTTTGGGTAAAAACCAACAGGATGTAAATTCCCAGGAACAAGGTTGGGCATCTTTACTGTAGATGTTGAACAAGGTTTTCTTTTATAGGGTTATGGTGAAAACCTACAGCAGGTTAAATCTCCAGGCAGGTCTTGGCAGCCGCTTGGCAGTTTCTTCTAAGAGGGTTGGAGTAAAACCTCAAAGGATGATAGAGGTCCAGGGGCAGGGTTGGTTAGCACTGCTTTACAAGACTAGAGCTGGACTCGCGAGAGCCCATACCTCTGCCAGCATCGCTGGATTTCTCCTTTGGCCTATATCTCAGCTGTACTTTAACTCTGCCACCATAGCTGGATTTGTACTTTGGCCTATATTTCAGCTGTACTTTGGCAGAGATTTGCCTAAATTTAATCACTTGTTCCGGTTGTGCTTCTCAAACATCCTGCAAAGTTTTGGTTGAAATCGATGAAGTTGTTTTTGAGATATCCTACTAACGAATAGACAGACAAACAGACAGACAAATAATGGAACCAAATGACATGGTCGTCGATTTCGAAAACCAACAAATGGAAGCAAAAAACATAACCTCCTTGGGAAGGTAATAAAAGCATAGCCCACACATGCTCACTCTCCTGGGTTGTCACCACAGAGTGCATTACAACTCTCCTAGTTTGACGGTACGCCAGGTGGCACATACACGATATACGGTGAAGGGCTTCAGGTCCTTAAATGTCATGCCCTCAGCAGGCTTTCTGCTGTGCGTCCATTTCTTCCCTGCAAACTGCATCAGTGCCTCCCTGGCGATGTCTTCTGAAACCACAGGAACACTGCAGAAATATTTACAACTCGGATTTATTTTTCACTTAAAGTGAGGCCTGAGAGCTTTTGAAAATTGCTGTTTGCAAACACATTACAGTAAACAAGTTAAAGACCAAAAACGTATTACTTCATTTTTACACGACAACACAAAAAATAAATAAATAAATAAATAAAAAATGAGCAGAATGAGCTTATAAATTCTGTCCAAAAAAAAGGCTTTGCCAATTGAATAAGGAAATTTTGCCAGCCAAAATTAACCCTTTACCATTCCGGCCTTTTCAAGGGACATTTCTTCCAAAACGAACGTGTTTACTGTTCTTGAGCCATTTTGTCCACAAGCATAACCATGGTCTCCTCTGAAAGGTGACACTCAGATTGCTCAGAAAAAGATTTATTTTTTATTTTGGCCCTGTGGTGCTGTGACTAAGCCTCATCAGCCTAGAAAAATAATACAGCCACAGTCAGATGCCTGAACAACTGCAAGTTCAAATATAATGACTCTGTCACCAGAGATGAATATTTACAGATTTTCTTCTTAGCAATGTCCATGCGTCTATCAACAATTTTGAATTTTGGAGACTCCAAATTTTCCTATGTACCTAGTCACGGTCACGTTTGGATTAACCATAGTTTTACAACCTTCTTCTATCATGTCTTTTTCCCATTTGCAGCTGAATTTTCACATCCCTGCACTGATGTCTGATCATATATCCATAATAAAGTCACTTCCTAAATTCATTTACTTCAGAGACAAAATCCTCCCTTGTCAGAAAGCATTGAAACAATGCATTGACATAAATATTTATCACTTAGCTACCATATGCATCCGTCCTTTGGAAGTTTCAGACCACTGGCTGCCCATGTTAACTAGAAGATGTTGATTTCCCTGATATATTGGAGTGAGTGCTGACAGGCTAAAATACTTCCTGTTCCATTGTATCAGTACATGTAGTAGGGTGAAAAAATTTGGGCACCCCCAGTTTAAATGTCTCTAACAATTAATCTTCAAGTGATTGAAACCAAACCTGAACACTAAATGCCACAAAGTTAAACATGACACATTTCATCACATTTTAAAGCAAGAATAATTTTTCTTTTTAACTTTTTACAGTTTTAAAATAATGAAATAGGAGAAAGGACTTGTGCAAAAGTTTGGGAACCCTGTCAGCTAGTACTTTGAGACTCCTTCTCGGGCAACTATAACAGCTTACAAACGCTTCCTATAGCCAGCAAGGAGTCTTTCAATTCTTATCTTTGGAATTTTCCCGACAGAACACCCGTAGCTCAGAAATATTCTTTAGGTCTCTCCACAGATTTTCAATAATATTCAAGTCTGGGGACAGTGATGACCATTCCAAAACCGTCATTCGTCTTTCCTTGAGGTGCTTCATGGTGGATTCTGAGGTATGCTTCAGGTCATTGTCTTGCTGGAACACCCAACATTTCTTCAACTTCAATTTCTGGACTGAGCTTTGAACATTAGCCTCTAGAATGTCTTGATAATGGTGGAATCCATTAATTCCTGTGCCCCCAGCTGCTACACAACCCCAAAGCATAATGAATCCACCTCCATGCTTAACAGTTGTCAACATGTTCTTCTCTACAAATGCTTCACCCTTTTTTCTCCAAACATACTTTATTTGGTTTTGGCCAAAAAGTTCAAGTTTGGTTTTGTCAGTCCAAAGCACATTGTTCCAATAGGCTTGAGGTTTCTCAAGGTCTTCTTTTGCATACTTCAGGTGCTTAATTTTGTGTTGAGGTCATAGGAAAGGCTTCTTTCTTGCAACTCTGCCATGTAGGTCTTTGTTGTTTAAGGTGCACTGTATTGTTGTCATGTGAACAACTAGACCTGTGTCTGCTACTCTTTTTTGCAGTGATGTCTCGGTTCTTCCGAGCATTTCTCACCAGATCTCGGGCCATTCTATCTGAAATTTTTCTTGGTCTTCCAGATCTTGTCTTGAATACAAATGTTCCATTTATTTTCCAATTTCTTAAGATGTTTCTGACAGTAGAAATGGGTAGTTTGAAATGTTGCGAGAGGTTTTTGTAGCCCTCTCCTTGTCGCCCAGATTTTTGTACCCAACTGTAATAGCCAGTGGCAGCACTTACTTTGTTCCTAAATGGCTACTACACAGCACTGGATCATATGTAAAAAAGGCTAATTAAAGTGATAGTCGCCAAGTGTACGGCAGCTATCTCTGTGTCAATGTAGTTATAAGGATGTTTGTCCAAGCTTAATTGTATTACAGATTCAAAACTATCATGGTTGTAGATGGCTGGATGGCTACCAAGGTATGAACATTGATATGTACATATTTTGACAGATCTGAACAATGTTATGCAATCAAACCTATGGGACTGCTGCAGGCTGAGGGTCTATATTAAATATTTGGAAATAGTATTTTCACCGAAGTATTTTCATCATAAAATGGCTTAAGCAGTTAGGATACGGAGTCCACAGACAATATATAGTGCTCCAACATAGCATGATATTTGACAGTATAGAGTTAGATACAGAAGTATTAGGACTTTGACACAATTTTCATCATTTTGTTTCTGTACGCTACCACAATGGATTTCAAATGAACCAATCAAGATACGATTGAAGTGTAGAATTTCAGCTTTAATTTGAGGGATTTAACAACAATCAGTCATCAATCATTTGGAATTGTAGCCATTTTTACACATTGTTCTAAATTTTCAGAGGCTCAAAACTAATTGGACAAACTAATTATAAGGATCATTTTTCATACTTGAGAAAAAATTATTTGCAGGCAATGACTGCCTTAAGTTTGGAACCCATGGACATCATTAAATGCAGCCTTTCCTCCCTTGAAATGCTTTGCCCAGCCTCCACTGCAGACGCCTTCAGTTGCTCGCTGTTAGTGGGTCTTCCTGCCCTCAGTTTGTCCTTCAGTTAGTCAACACTTTGATCACATCGTCACTGAGTCGTTTCAAATCCATAGTCATTGCGTACAGAGGCAAAATAATGAAAACTGTGTTACTGTCCAAATACTTCTGGACCGAATTGTAAATGCAATCATGCCAAGCGACCCGTCCACAAAGGGATTAATCAAGGTCATACTTCCCACCTGAGAAATTGCATCACATGACAAAAGCACTTATTAAGCTTAGCAGTTCGGCAAATATGGAATTTCACCAAACAGATCAACAGTCAATGTGTTCCAGCCACTAAATATGAAAATTCAACACTATGGGAGCAGTAGTCATGCTCTATGCAGTGATATATCTGGCATCACCTGACATGAGGCACTTCTGCGTTCCGGTCGTCCTCCAGAACAGCCACATAGTCAGGGGGAGGGGGGTACGGCTTATTGCTTCCTCCTGAGACGAAGGGCAACACAAGCACACAACTGAGCTTTAGCCCAACAGCTGAGAGAGGATAAACCTATTATATCATTTATATAAATACTCCAATGAATTCCACATGCAGCCCACTGCAGGACATGAACTTAAAAAATGTTTGAATTTGTGTTAATTTTCCTTAAACATTCTCAACAGACTTGAATATGTTCATTTCTGACTGAAATAACATGTAAGTTCTAGCCGTTTCATAAATTTTAATATCATTCCTTAAATTTTTATAAAAATGTGGACATAAATACCTGAGAATTTCCAAAGAGAATTAATTTGTTTGAAAGTTCAAATTTAATTCAGGTCAGGCTACATAAAACAAACAATATGGTATTTACTTGAATTGTCCTTTTTGAATTCCTTCATTGAATCACAAAAAAGTTACATTTCAAAATGTGTAGCAATATCTGAGCTCTTCAGGATTACGGAACTGAATTAGGATGTAACTGCGACTTGAGCCAGTCGCAGAGCACTGCATCACTGCAGGTTATCATTTAACAAATCTTTCTCTCTTTAACTCCCACTTGAACAAACCCCATTCCCAAGGCATGTGATTGCTGTGACTAAAAGTTGAATATAACACAAAAAAGAGCACTATAAACAGCAGACTACGCTGAAATGACTGCATGACCTCACTCACCGCTGTCTCCGTGATTCTGATCATACCCTGACACAACATCTAACCAGCCAGGAGGGGGCGCTGTTGGTCCCTCCTCCGGTATATTGGAATCACAGTCATCTGAAAGAAGAGGGGAGATTTATTCAGAATAGTGACAGAACTGGGTGGAAACTGAATGGAGTTTAGAGGGCAGTGATGGCTAAAATTCTGACAAAGTGCAACAGAACAACCAATCAGGGGCCAGCATCTCAGATCAGGGCGTCTTGGTTAGTTGGATTATTCCCCTGTGAAAAATCAAGGACCAACTGGAAAACAGGGTGAAAAAGTTGTTCTGAGATTTACTCAAGGCAGTTATACAGGAAACATAATAATCCTGCTTTGTGAAACAGTTCCAATTGAGCAGGTGCACACATCACAGTTATTATCCCACCTCAGACAGAATACTTGGATGGCATTGGTCCAAAGCAGTCATGTGGAAACCCCATATATTCCCATATTATGTCTCTGAGCCCGTGCTACATGGTGTGTGAGTAGATTATTTCTCATAGCTTCTCTGGAGCAGCTGAAATGGCATGCATGTACAAAAAAAGGGTCTTCGGTGGGATAAATTTGTTAAACAGTTTGTTAGAGGGCCAATACGGAAATATATGGGGATCAGTAAATGGCATATGATACCCTCATGCAAGAAAGGCGTAATTAGCTAATTCATTAGCTAATGAAGAGATAATCCAGTTTATGTCACTTTCACCCTGTTAGCATGAGTCGGGATGAGGAGTTCAATATATGAAACACACATCCCGAAAGGGCAAATCTGCAACACTCTGCTTACAAAAATAAAGGTGACCTACTGAAAGTGCGCAGTCTCTGCTGATTTTTCATTCATTCATTTTCTATACCCGCTTTTTCCTCACTAGGGTCGCAGGGCTGCTGATTTTTCATAATTTCTAATTTCTAAATATGCATAACAGTTTCCTGTTTGCCTCGTAATTGTTTTAAATGTTAGAAACATTTTAATACATGGATATGATATGGCAGGATATACGTACATTTCGGTTTTCATTGCCAAAATTTTGAAGGATTTTGTAAAACAGCTGGTCTGTGTATACCGCATGAAATTGCTATCAAACTGCAAAGAACTTGAGCATGTAGAAGTGAATCATCAGATCGTAAGACATACTATACACTCCAGTGGCTAAAAACACTGCAAAGTATTTCTGAATTAAAGTCACTATGTCACCTCTGTGCCGACACTGATACCTAAGGCCATAAACAATGGATAATACAACAAAGGATAATACAGTGTGCATTGACTGTGGGCTTACGTAGTTATTGATAGTACCAACAAGGACCAGCAATATGCAAAAAAGGCACAGATATGCCTGGACTGAAAATGCATATTGTCTGTTAAAAGGGCATAACTACCACTTGCGCCCATTCAGCACAGGGATTGTTACGGCCTTCTAGCAAATAAAAACATTAGCGGGAAAATTTTACTTGCAGACACGTCTTTTTACAAAAGGGTTTTGACCCCTTTAGGATAAGAATTCAGACCTAAAATTTTGCCAGAAGATGGGTCCTGCATGGATGTGTCTTAAAGTAAAAAACAAATTTTTGCCCAAAATGTCACTTACATCCTTTTTGCATGAGGGTATCGATATGCCATTTATGGACCCCATATATTTCTGAATTGGCCCTCAAACAAACTGTGCAACAAATGTATTCACCAAGCACAGTATTAGTAGCACCATACCAATATTGTGTTGGACCTCCCTTTGTTCTCAGAACACCCTCCATTTTTGGATTCCACAACATCTATGAAACATTCTTCTGAGATTCAATACGGACTTGATAGAATCACAATTCCTGCAGATTTGACTGCACATTCATGCTGTAAATCTCCCACATCCCGAAGACGATTTATTGAATTCAGATCTTGAGACTGAATAAGCTTTTGAAAAGCAGCATGAGATGACCTTTCCTTTGAGACATGGTGCATTATGTTGCTGGAGGTAGCCATTAGAATAAGGGTAATTTGCAGCCGTGAAGTGATGCAGATGGTCAACAACAATTCTCTGATAGGCTGTGGTATTTAAACTGACTGAACTCTTTTAAAGGGCTCATATTTTGCCACAACATTCCCCTTATATACACCACCACCAGCAGGTGATACAAGGCAGGTTGACAACATGGATTCATGCAGTTGATACCAAATTCTGACCTGACCACCAGCATGTTGCAGCAGGAATGATCGGACTGAGCAACATTTCTGCATTTGGCTGAATGACGTGGACCCTGACGTGGCCGTCTGCTGTTGCAGCCTTTCTGCCTCAAAGTTCCATTTGTAGTGCATCCTGAGATGCTTTTCTGTACGCCGCAGTTGTGCAGAGCGGATATCTTAGTTATAGTAGCCTTTCTGTCAACTTGAAACAGTCTGGCCATTGTCCTCTAACCTCCTACATCAACAAGTCATTTCTGTCTGTTGGACTGGATGTTTTTTGTGTTTGAAATTATTCTGTGAGTTGGTGCGTGAAAATCCCAGTAGATTAGCAGTGTCACGAATTCTCAAACAAGCCCGCTTGGCATCAACAACAATGCTGCAGTCAACCTGAGGAGATAAACATTTTCCCCATTTTGATGTTGCAAT
Source organism: Gymnothorax reevesii (assembly GCA_029721435.1). NCBI lineage: Eukaryota > Metazoa > Chordata > Actinopteri > Anguilliformes > Muraenidae > Gymnothorax > Gymnothorax reevesii. The sequence goes on from CM056581.1 coordinate 37,156,684, forward strand.
ATTAACTGAAGTCTCTAACCTGTATCTGGGTCAATGGCGTGACATTGTCCGAGTGCACTACTTTGGTTTAAAATTATTTTGAATGATTCATAATAAGCATAATTTTATTCTATAAAACCTGTTTAACCCCTTTCTGTAAATATAGACGCTCGCGTCTATCGATATGCAAATTTAAGCACTTAGTTACAGTACTCGACCACTAGATGGCACCCCCCGATCAGCTATTGAATATTCACAAGCAGGCAGAGCTGAAACGCAATTTAGAGTATGGAGAAGTTCCCTCCAATCCCTGTTTTTCAGGAGTAGGATGAATTAAACTCCTCAGCTAAGCCTGATGTGCAAACTGGTCAATATCCTTGCCCATAGTATCGATCCAGTAGTTTTAAAAAATTATCACTTGCGACAGAAAAAAACTCAGTACTCTGTAGCAACCATTTTAGCTACAGTAAGCCAACAGTATTCCAATTAGTGGTTAAAAAAAAACATTATGTGAAGCAAAAGATCCAACATTTTATTGATTTTCTCACATTCTACTCTCAGTTACAGTCATCACACACAAAATATGCGTTGTTCCCTCCCACGGATTAACGCGTAAATTCCTCCATTGACAAATTCAGCGCTCTCTTCTATCCACCCACGTACTGGTGTCGATAGCCAGTCACTCAATTATATACTCAATTGTATACAGTCATATAATTATATACAATTAGATTTACTGCGTAAATCTACAGTTATAGTTCACACCCTCGTGAAGCTTCCCCGGTAACGATGTATTGATAGACTCGTTTCTTATCCAATTCCAGAGTGTTTAAACTTTCCTCAATAACTGAAATACATTGATCGGACAATAAGAATAGGAAACAAAGCTAAGCGTAAAAGTAAGGTCGGTTGTATTCTTCGAATGTTGGCCACGGTTGCGCAGCTGAAAATGATGCAATATCAAAGAAACAAAGACACTCAAAACCGGCCTGAAGTGTTCAGTTTAATTTACGAGATACATGTTGTATGGACGCGGTCAATGGGAATTATTCCGAATGAAAGAGTACTGGAGGGTTCCTTCTAACCGATACATCGGTCTCTGGAGGAGGGCATCAATGAAGAAAACAGGTTATACTTCTACTCTGTTTGCATTTTGCTCATTATAGCTTTTTGCTGTAGAATTTATACCGCGTTTAAAGACATCGAATGCCGAGGTTTTCGTTTCTCCAAATGCATGCAGCTCACGCACGTCGGTAGATCCCTCGGTACGTTCATTACACCATTCTGATGAATATATAAGGCTTATGTCGTTTGATTTTTCGTGAAAGTAAAATTTCTGTTCTGTTAAAATAAGGTGTATTTCAGAATTCAGATAATACTGAGTTAGTGAGTTTTTACCCTTATAAGGTGTAAGGTTATGAGCTCGGATGTGAGAGCAGTTAGCTTATCATTGCAGCGCGAATGTTATAGCTGTTTAATCAGCACTTCAATTTAATGCTTGGGAGACTTCGAAGAAAAATGGACAATATTGTTAACTTCATTATGGAGAAAAGGCATGTTTTGTGTTTGGAGAGGTTACTGGTGACCAATGATGTTCAACTGCACTGATATTGATAAATTCATACTAAACTCAACCAGAAAATCATTAGTTCATGCTGGATTTCATGCCCCAAATGTTTATTTGTGTTAAATATATGATTAATGTATGATTTGACAGTGAACCATTTTGATGGATCTGACATTGGGGAGACACTTGGATAGCTGTCTAATTCGGCTCATAGCAAGCGGGAAATCTTGAATGTACTGTTCAAGATGAATTGTACTTGTGGTCAAGAAGTTTATGATCCCAGAAATGTATAGATTTAAGCCCGAGCAGTTTTTCATTTGTCAGTATTATTTTTTTTTTGCTATTTCTATGGTGAATTCTCATGAAGATTTTTTATGTTTGCAGCCCCTTTTCTCCGCCAAATTCATAGAAATAAACTGAAATACCATGGGAGTCTAAATGCTTCAAGTGTCTAGACTCAATTGAGCCAAAGTGTTTCTGTCTGTGAAGCTGCAATCTTGAATTATAAAGCCTTAAATCAGGTAACACCTAAAAAGCCAGATTTGGCTTCGGCGCAAAGAGGTTAATTTGAACATATTTCCAGTTTATCATAAAAATTATATATATTTTATGTTTTCCCATCTCAAACCCTCAAGTGGCGCAACCGTCCAAGCAAGTCAACAAAATGAAAAATGAATTAAATATGTTATTTAAAATATGAATTTATATAATATTAATATGGGGGCATAATTTTATATTGAAAACCTTTGAAATAAACAAAGTTTATTCAACAAAGCATCCATAAGTTAGTTTTAATACCCATCTCAATTACAAAGTAGTGATGTTTTAGGGAGAGTAGACACTCTCAGGTATACTAACTAAAAAAATCACTTAGAAAAAAAAGAGGGAAGTGTGCTTTTTTTCCAAGAAACTTTTAGTTGCACCACCTGACATTTTTTGGCTGGTGAAATAGCAAATACAGTCTAAAACTGTACTAAAACCCTGCAAATGTTGTGCAACCATTAAGACTTGTTTAAACACACTCTTCCAACTTCAAATAAATGTATTCAGTATTTTTAAAGATCTATTTAAAAAAAAAACCTTTTTAAAAGGCTTAATTGTCATTGACCCATCTGCATTATTTCATGCACCTAACTGCTGCCGCATGATTGGCTGGTCGGATAGCTGCACGAATAAGCAGGTATACAAAATGTTCCTAATAAAATCGGAGAGCGCAGAATTTAAGTTCATGCAAGCAAATTATTTCTGCAGTTAAATGTACATGTCATGTCTCACAGAACTGTCCCATTGGGGCTCTCAACTCCAACTACCCCATCCTACATAGCTCCAACTCCAGGCACATATTGATACTTAAATCAGTTTTAAAACAAACTGATTTATTTTAATGCTTTTAAATCCATTTTGAAAGACCAGAATCATTGGACATTGTGTGCTTAATCTGATATTTTTTTTGGCAGATGGCTTGTACCAGACTTCATTCATTAGGATAGCATGCATTGTTGTCTTTTTTGTGTCCATTTACAACAATCTGCTTTTATACAGTGTTTCTGCCCGTCTTGGCCAGGGCACTCTTCAAAAAGAGTTTTTCAAACTCAATAGGACCCACCCTCCCCCTTCAAGAGAGGTAATAAAAAAAACCCATCACAAAGGAGACACCAGGAAATAACTGTAATAATTAAGATTCCAGAGCAGTATACTAGGAAGAGGGATTAGAGGGTTTGCGAGGCATGTTAGGCCTAAAGGCAGTGTTTCCATTGTCACAAAGGTGGATCACTTCAAACCTGCCGCAATAACATACGGTATCTCTGCGAGTTTAAGGTTTGTCAAGCCTGCTCATGCAAAGAAAGCCTGGCAAATGTTGAACTTGCTTTGCAGTACACCCCTCTAGTATGCATGCAAGAAAAACAGAGAGAGGAGACCAGATAGGCTAACATGAGCAGATACTTAAGTCAGGTCTATATCAGACTGAAGGAGGTTCAGCCAGGACTTAACCTCTGGGGGATTTCTACTTCAAAATAACAGCACAGCAAACACGGCCAGTGAAGCTACGTTGACTGCAGCCCCGCCTATCAGCCACGCCCAGAACTCCCTCTAAAACTCGTAAACACCAACGCTTTGTACAAACACAATGATGCTAGGAGAAGGTTGCCGGCCCAGTCGCTCACTGAGATGACCAGGGCAGGGTGAAAATGAATAAGAACTGCAAAAAACAAGGGCCAAACAACGTTCCAGAAATACACCCCAGCCCTATGCTGGGACACGCTGCCGCCAGCGTCGGGGGAAGGACATTGTTTTCATCTATTTTAGGACAGCATTTACAGCCCCTTGAACTCATTTTCGGCAAAGACCTTTAGCATTTGCATAGGCGGCATTGCCTGTAGCAGACAAAACTGAAAACATGTTGACTGATTTATCCTGCCCTTATCAACAGCTGGTTATCTCCCACTATTAAGGGGAAATGTGCCTTGAAAATGCTCTTAAGTTTGATTCTCAATGTTTCTGCATGCGCTCTAAGGTCAGGCTACTCAATTTATTCAAATTCAAGAGAAATTTCAATGGAAATTAATGCGTCAAATGCAAGCTACAATACATTTCTGTCGAGCCTAGACAAGAGAGAGGAAGAAACCACACGCAGTATAATAGTTAGGAGGTATCTGGTAATTGAAAAAAGAAACTAATGTATCCAAAATGTGAACAAGTCTCTTTGTTTGCACACTTTCAAGACCACAACAGGAGTGTACAAAAAAACTATTTCTCCTCTTGAACAGTGTGCCCATAACTAGGGCTGAACAATACAGCGTAATCAAATTGTTATCTCGATATGAATGTGCGAAATATTAATATAGCAGGAGATAGGTTCATGGAAGCTCCTGGGATGAAAGTTGGAACTTACGGAGAAATGTGGATGTTGACTGAATATTATTTAACCATGCTTGTCATGCTTATGTTCAAGAGCCATTCCACAAAAGATTGACATTTGGTGTGCAGCTGTCTCCCCAAGAATTTAATGAAACTTGGCACATAGGGGTCATTCCGTGTCAACTCAATCAGAGCCCCCCACATCAAAATTTTGATTTTGATTTCAAGAGATGTGCATTGGCAGTACTGAGGTCAAATATTTCAGCTCAATTAATGCTAGTTCCTGAAATTTAGCCTATTTTAGGGAAGGGGGGTCAATTTGAACAAAATCGCCTTAATTTTGGAGAGAGTTTGAGGGCCTCAGAAATGGATTTTCAGAGTTGACAAGTTTCATTATGTCATCAGAATAGTTGCTGAACTCTTGGCTGAAGCTACTTTTCTTCACTCAGTGAGTTTAGTTTATCTGTTCTGTGGCCTGGAAAAAGCAAAAAACACCAATCATACAAATTTTTTAAAAATTTAATGCATTTATTATTCTGTAACTAATTAAGATAAAGCCCTGAGACTAGGTATGCAAACTGTCTGTCAACTCTCTGAAGACCACAAAAAATATCAGTCAAGATGGTTGTATTTACCCTTGTATGGTGTTTGGGTCTGTGGTACCCGTTTTCAGTTTTCATCAAACCATGTTTGCTGTTCATATGACTTGTAATTGGGATGAAGTAAACATCTGTTGAGCATTTTAACATAAAACAACACAATCAAACAATTTTGAAAACCCAAAACTCTAGCGGGTCCCAGACCCATGAACACTGGCTGAGTAACAAAAATCCTAACACTATACAAGGGTTAAATGTTGAAATGCATATTTTGGGTCATTATAGTTGGTATATATCTCAAAAGGGACACAAGTGCTCAATGTCATGTTTTTAGTGTTTGAAGTAATGGGTCTTGGGTCTAACATATACTGAGTCAAAAAAGAAACTTCACACTCATAAATTTGTAAATATTTTCTTGAAACTTTTAATAAAAGAGTTTTTATTATCACTAGGGGTAAATGCTTTGTCAAAGACATCATGTAACACATCAACTCTGACGTGCACAGGTACGAAGCACGTGCGAGCGTACTTAAAGCTACAACCATGTTTTCTCATGTTCCTAGTCACGTGACCATATGAGAAATGTGCAACTGAGCTCAAGTTAGCACGTTAGAGTGACATCTCTGAAACACAAGTTTTTACAGTTAATTATTTGTTGATTTTCAATGCCATGGCTGTCAAACATTCAGCGTGAACGTGCCATTGACGTGCTGAATACGGACACGTCCGTCACTGACGATGCAAGGGTTATGGGAATGGAGTAAAATTACTGCCAAAACCTAATATACAAACCGAACATGTTTTACAAATGCACAACGATTCACAATCAAATACTATGTGATTTGCAAATATAAAAACGATTCACGTGCAAACAAAGTGTGGTTTGCAAATATAAAAAACGATTTGCAAACAAATACAGTGTGGTTTGCAAATACAAAACACCATTAACAAACGAATGTATTCAGTTTTACAAATACAAAACGTACAGAATGCAAGTATACGACGAGAACCATTTCCTACAAGTACAAATCACTTTTGGCAGTTTTCTACCGGTGACATGACGTAAAGGATTTTCTCACAAATGTCCTCACTGTTATTGGCCCTGTTAAACAGCAGGTGGGGCTATGACTCAATGTCCTAGATCTCTACACCGTGAAGTTGAACAGAATACAGAACGGCCGCCAGCGACAACCGTGGACATGAGGATGATGGCTGAGGCTAAATAAAAACGCAGTGTCTACGTGTTCGAAATAACTCCGTGTCCGACAGTGGGATGGTGTTAATATAACTCCGTGTGTGACAGTCGATTATTGTTTTTAATCTCTTGAACTCTACTGAATCTTTTAGATAGCCTATTCAACGTGAATGTTTAATCAGATGGCTCAGTTCTTCAAGATGGGTACTGAGAATTTCAATCAATGTTTCTGTTTAAGCTCTGCTCAATAAAGTTTTCTGATTGTTAGTGATATATTTTTATTTTCCATTTCGTTATAAATCTGGGCCCGTATTCACAAAGCATCTTATTTTAGCGCTAGGAGTACTACTCCTAAGTCGCGCTAAAACATTTTATGTAGGAGTAAAATCTTTAAAGTAATTCACAAAACCGCTGAGAGCAACTTTAAGCCATCCGAGACACCGAGGGTAACGCTGCAACGATCTGTAGGCTGATATTATCCCACGCATACCGCTTGGATTTGCTGTTCACCCCCGAGCCAATTTTCCCTCTGATTAGGCTACATTCTTTCGCTCCAGCACCAACTGCTCCAGCAGCAGTAACTGGTCTTGGCTCCAGCTGGGCTTTCGCGTCATTTTTGAACTTACATCCATTACAGTTTAGGGCAAACAAACTTAAACGGCTCGACATTTAAATGATCGCAACATATTCTCATTCTCATCGGGTAACGAGTAGCAATTGAGGCAAGTGACACGTTTCTTTAATAACTCGTTTAATGCTATTAATGATTTTACAATTACCTCTTTCCAATGTACGTTTATTTTCCTAGAGCGTGATATGCGGGGACCGTGCATTGCAATTTTCAAAAGTGCTCAATATGTTATTATCTTAAGCCGAATTTAAAAATGCCAATATATAGTACATTAACAATAGCTTACTTAAAAGTACTCGAGATATAGTTTAAACTATTTAGATGGGGGGAAGTTTATATAAATGTCAGTGTTAAGGTGAAGGTTAGGCTTAGGGTTAGGGCAGTGTTTAAAATGGGGATCGTCCTACCTCTCTACTTTGAAATGCATTGCCGAAAACTGCCGTACCCGTAACAACTGCCATTATTTTATGGGACAAACCAGCCCCTTGGACTATTTTCTCATTTTTTCCTCCGTGGGTTGCATGTGGGATATTTTATTCAATGGGCTGCCCTGCCACCAAACAACTAATCACCGTGCTCATTGTCCCAAGACTCGTGCATGAGAATTGACCTCAGCCATACGGAGATTACTCCCGCCTATCTCGGAGCTACTCCTATTCTAGGAGTTACCAGTTTTCTTAACTAAAAGTTGCTCTCAGCGGTTTTGTGAATTTTAAGATTTTACTCCTACATAAATGTTTTAGCGTGACTTAGGAGTACTCCTCGCGCTAAGATAAAATGCTTTGTGAATACCAGCCCAGATTTATAATGAAATTGAAAATAAAAAAATATCACTAACAATCAGAACACTTTATTGAGTAGAGCTTAAACAGAAATATTGATTGAAATTCTCAGTACCCATCTTGAAGAACTGAGCCATTTGATCAAACATTCACGTTTAATAGGCTATCTAAAAGATTCAGTAGACAAGAGATTCAAGAGATTAAAAACAATAATCGACTGTCGGACACGGAGTTATATTGACACCATCCCACTGTCGGACACGAAGTTATTTCGAACACGTAGACACTGCGTTTTTATTTAGCTTCCTCAGCCATCATTCTCATGTCCACGGTTGTCGCTGGCAGCCGTTCTCTATTCTGTTCAACTTCACGGCGTAGAGATCTAGGATATTGAGTCATAGCCCCACCTGCTGTTTAACAGGGCCAATAACAGTGAGGACATTTGTGAGAAAATCCTTTACGCCATGTCAGCGGTAGAAAACTGCCAAAAGTGATTTGTACTTGTAGGAAATGGTTCTCGTCATATACTTGTAATCGGTACGTTTTGTATTTGTAAAACTCAATACATTCGTTTGTTAATGGTGTTTTGCAATTGCAAACCACACTGTATTTGTTTGCAAATCGTTTTTTATATTTGCAAATCATACCTTGTTTGTAAGTGAATCATTTTTATATTTGCAAACCACACTGCATTGGTTTGCAAATCGTTTTTATATTTGCAAACCACACTTTGTTTGCACGTGAATCATTTTTATATTTGCAAATCACATTGTATTTGTTTGTGAATCGTTGTGCATTTGTAAAACATGTTCAGTTTGTATACTAGGTTTTGGCAGTAATTTAACTCCATATATGGGATGCAGTCGACGGACTATCCATGATCTTCGGACGAGTCTCCAACAAACTGGCACCATAGCTGACCGACCTCGTTCTGGAAGCCCACATGTGACGTCAAAAGCAGAAGACCGACAAATTACCTTACGTCATTTGCCTAATCGATTTGTCACTGCAACGTACACTAGGAATTAATTGTTTAGAGGTCGTGTGACTGCCCAAACCATATGTATTCGCCTGCGCACTACTCTTATTCAAGTTGTAACTTACCATTTTTACTCTTGGACATTTCTGTAGCATTTCCGGTGGAACTGGTTACATTATGGACATTTTTGTATGATACACCATCTTTAATGAGTACAGAATTAAATAAAATCATTATTTAAAACCAAATTTCTTGTATGTTCAACTTATCGACCTCCAAACAAGTGTGAAGTTTGTATTTTGGCTGAGTATATTAAAAAACTGAAGATGTAAAACTCTTCCTTTAGACTGTTCAGCATGCCAATCATATTAGGTGTCTAACTTAATTTTTTGGGGCACCTTGGCCATGGTGTAAGTGAAAAGATGAATGTGACACATGCACCTCCTTGGCGGAGGTGAACAAGTGTATGTTTTTGCCATCTTTAGCTAGTTAGTTAGTTAGGAAGTTTGTTTATCTGTCTGTCTGTCGATCTGTTAGCAGGATCTCTTAAAAATGGTAGCATAGATTTTAACCGAACTTTGCTGGATGTTAGAATAGCACAAGAAGAACAAGTGCTTAAATTTGGGCATATCTAGGCCAAACATGAAGACATTAAAACTGTTACTTTTCATGTTATCCAAAGTGAAATGACATCAACCCAGCATGTTACTTGCTCTATCCGTCCTATGGAATTGGACTGTGGGTTGGCGGCACCTGGTGGTGCATGCCAGAGGTGCTCCTTGGCCTTGTCCCTGAGCAGCTATCCAAGGCCAATGTCGATGTTACCCTTGGAGCCAGTTGAGCCCTAGGCAAGCCCTACTACACTAGATCCTGGGTCTCTATAGGGCAGTTTACGGCCCATTGATAGTGAGCTTGCCTGTCTCTGAATTAAATAGCGGGCTGCAGTCTATATGGCGCAATAGTTGCATCAACACCCGCAGCTTGGTACGCACTAAAATGGGAAGTCTGAAAAAGAAACGTTGGGGAATGTTGTTCTTAAACTATTGAGTGACCATTTCCAAAAAAACAATTAACTTAATCAGTTTGAACATTAAATGTCTTGCCTTAATAAGGTACTCAATTGAATATAGGTCAAAAAGGATTTGCAAATAATTGCATTGTGTTTTTATTCCATTTTACACAACGTCCCAACTTCATTGGAATTGGGGTTCGTACTTAAAACTTGTCACAAACAATGCAGCCTTCTGTTTAGAGTTACAGTTAGTAAAATCAAGTTTTGATTCACCTAGAGATGAGAATCATGTAGACTCAATCCGACTATGAGAATCATGCAGACTCAACAATGAAATTAGCTACACCACAACTAAAAAAAATGACATGGGAAACAATGACTCCCCTTTAAAATTTCAGCTTTTCGCTCTCTAACTACCAGGGATTAAAGTCAACAGGGAAGACAAATACAATAGTCTCACATTTGAATAGCATTACATCTAAATTAAGCAATCTTATGGGTATTTTTTCAGTAAAATGACCCTTTGCTAAGTGAGAGACAACATTTTTAGGTCTCTTTCCAACATACAGTTTACTGCCAACCTGCTGTTTCTCATTTAAAAAATTTCTTTGTTAGCCTGACAATAAGCTCTTCCTCTGCCCCTCACCTCCATTCGTTCCCCTCCGTTGCACTGGACTCACTAAAAACAATGTTTCACTGGGATGGGTGTGACTTTGCCAGACGTACCAGAGCACATCTCAGCCCATGCCCTGGATGCACAATAAAACTTGTGCATGGCTTTGCACGTGTCTGGAAGCACATAAATAAGTGAGACTATCCTCGAATCAGATATACATAGCAATATGTACTCGGGTAAAACTTTGCTGACGATAACAATAAAGGAAGATTACAGTTCGCTTGAAGAGTAACTTGGTTACTCTTTTTTTTTCTTTTTTTTTTTTTTCTTTTCAATTGCTTACTACTAGCATAGCTAGCTAGCTGGCTCCTATTATAAAGTGCTTGTGTTACTTGCTGGCTGACACAAGGAAGAAAACTTGTCAATAATGTTGAATTATATAGATTGAAGTGAATCTGTTTTTTAAAATACGTATATGTGTCTCATATTCTGACATATTGACAGCAGATTACTGCAGGCTGCATATACTGACATAAAGATGCGTCATGTTGCCTGGTTGACTTTTTTCCAACATGCCAAATAAAGTTCCGGGCACTCAATTCCATCCACAAGTTTATGCAAGATCCTCAATTTGACGCTAGCCTATGCAGACTTGATGCAGCATTCAGCAAAAGCTTATCAATGTATTCACAGTAAGCTTCTGAAAGAACATAAAATTTCAGCACCACGTTTTCATACTGCATTGCATTAACTTACATGTGTAACCTTACTGCATAGTGGATCTGCCCTATCAGGCCTGATAATGGGATCTTTCCGGGTATAAACTAGATTGGGATGTTGAGTGCGCAGCCAAGAAATGCCTCCAATACACTGCCAGGCCAAAAAAAGTCATCATTTGAATCAAAATAGGCAAATAATTCACCCCATAAAAAAACCTAGACCGATGAATAGATCCGACAAATGCAACTGTTCAGTTCAAACCTGCGAAACTTGAGGTGTCTTTAATTCTAGCGGAGATCCCATGGCATCCAATGATCCCAAATATGTCCTGCTGAATCACAGGACATTAATTTTCCATTTGATGTAATGATATAGCCATAAAGACATGATGTCCTGGGTTGAAATATTTCTCTCAATATAAGCGTGATGTAGCTTCAGTGAAGCGCTGCAACCAGTGGATAAAGAATATGTCTGTTATACTGGCCTAAAATTAGAAGAAAAAAGAAAGATTTTTCTGACTTTGAAACTACTTAAGGAAAAACTTAGCAAGTAGTTACAGTTCACAGAGTTAAGAACCCATGTTTTAATTATTGCAGGGATTAATGTTTCTGCTGATGACAAGTCTTTCAAATCTGTCCGATGCAGTGTGCAGCTTCTCATTTCTTAAACAACCAACTCAGAGAATGTATCCCATGGTCGCGGAAGAGACGTTACTGCATTTCAAGAGGGGAAAATTACTGGCCTGCATCAAGCAAAAAAAAACAACTAAAGAGAGTGCAGAAATCGCTGAAATCACTGGGTGAACTGTGAAATACATTATTAAATCCTGGCAGGATAGTATGCAACCATCAACTTTGCAAAAGAAACGGATCAGAAAAATATCATAAATGATTGTGAATGGAGATCATGAAAATACACGATGAGGTCTAATTGTAAAAACTCTAGTAAAACTCAACCCCATGTTTAACTGTGAAAGTAACAGTACTTCCATGTGACAAGAACGTGCAGGATTGGGGAAAAAAAACAGCGCAGGGGCCAAAAGGAAGCCATTTGTTCGTGAGGCTATTCAGGAAAAAATTACTTCAATTTGCAAGGGAGCATAAATATTAGACTGTGGAACAATGGTAAGAGGTAATGTGGTCTGACAGATTTAACCTATTCCAGAGTGATGGGTGCATCAGGGTAAGACACGAAGCCCATGGCCTTCCAAAGTAATTTTGGTAATAAACAATTAATTAGCTCCCACCGCTCGCGGTGCGGTAGCTATGATATCGGGCTCCATACGTGTGTGCGTGCGTGTGCGCGATTGTCAACACATTTTGCTTCATCTCATCAACTATTTTTCACAGGCTCCTAATTTTTACTGGAAATTCATCTCATAACAGCCTCCAAATGACGTGCCTAAAGGTGACCTTGGCCTATTTTTTCAAGTTCACTGGCCTAAAAATATCACCAACAACTTCCACATTTTGTTTTATCTCATCAACTATTTCAGTTGCAGGCTCCTAATTTTTGTTAGACATGCATCTCATAAAGGCCTACAAATGATGTGCCTAAAGGTGACCTTGGCCTCTTTTTTCAAGGTCACTGCCTGAAAAAGATCACCAAAAACTTCGAAAATTTGCTTTATCAACATTTTCAGTTACAAGCTACAAATTAGCTCCCGCCTGCCCGAGTGGCACGGGAGCGATGGTATTGGGCTCCATCCGTGCATGCGTCTGTCCATGCATGCGTCCATCAACAAAAACGTCAACATTTTGTTTAGCTTAATGGCGGGAGCTTCTGGGGCCGCCAGTGCCCTATTTTTGATAAAACGCCACATCTTTGTCAAAGTACTATCAATTATAACGGTTTTCCTCTCCTTTCAAGAAATGGCTGTGATGTCATTTCTAGCGACTTTAAATTCAGAAAATCATGTCACAATGATTAACAATTCCATGAAAAATTCAAACGATTTTTCTTGAAGCCAAATTGCTAAATAATTTTTCAAAACAGAGTTTTGTGGATTATTATGACCCAGGAGCGCTTATCCATGTATTCGGAATATGCATCAAATTGCAATAAATAGTGAGTGAACAGCATGATAGAAACATTTTGATAAAGGCAATAACTTAATATTAATTTATTTACCAGTATGTGAATCCCATTGCACCCAGACTACTTCTAGCTACATAAAGGTTCATATTTGTAGGGCTGTAGCCCTGCATATTCTTCTGCCTCAGTAAGACCAGAGTCTTGGAATACAAACTCTCACCCTTAAATCCAGTTTGCCATACTTAATATATTATCCTGTGTCGAGTGTTCCATCACTGATGTCATAGGTTACTCTTTACAGCTCCGAATGTGGTCAGCAGGTCCCCTTCCAAACCGCCAATAATATTGATTAATATCTCTGACTGGGGATTGATTTTAGCAGAACGAAATGTGTATTAGTTTCCTTTGATGCGTTCCAGCTTTTTATAAAGTTGGTCATGTCGTAGGGTTTACACGGCCTTTAACGATGCTAAGCATTTTCAGAACAATGCCTTAACAAATGTGTACCACGATAAAAGCATAAGATGGTCCAACAAAATATTAGTGTTTGCATCCTTTTTTGGCCAGGCAGTGTGTAAGTATGCTTAAAAGAAAAGCTGCGTTTTACAGCGCCTCCAATCGGCGATGCCCCCAACTGCTTTTTGCACTGAAATTTTGAATCTTAGAGAACCCATCCATCGCAAACTGACATCAGTCAAAATGAAGCTGGACCGCCATTGGCACTGAGATATTTCAACTTCAAAAGCCAATATTTTAAGAAGCCCAGTTTTGGCTGTCAAAAAATTAACCTTTCAAAAGACCCTAGGAAAAAAAGTTCAGCTTAAGGACCTAAAAATGTTTTAAATCTACCCATAGACCTGCCACCAAAAACATTTCAAGCAAATCTGAGCTGGTCATATATTAAATCCTATATATTACAAAAAAAGTTTCAAAAAAAATTGAAAATAATTTGGTAGCTCCTGCTGTTCTTTATCATTCTTTTTGGAATTACACTCCGTTTAAAATGGCTACGCCTGGCCCCAAGCAGGCACTGTGCCGATCCCCGTTAGAAACAGCATTGTCTGGCCCTCATTAGGCATGTTTTTCGCTCATGTAACAATTTCATTCTTTTTAATCTTTTATATTGCAATGATAGGACGGATGCACAAGCAGCTCATAGACATAAGTACTGTCTTTTAAACTTCAGAAATACTTTGAGAGGTCTCACCTTCAGCCTAGCTAGCATAGCAGTACACCAACTCGCATAGCACCACACACGCTCCTTTTAACAAGACACATCAGTCAGTCAGTCAGGCAGAAAGGCTGTCAAAGGCCAGCTCCCATTGGTCTGGAAATAGCACGTTATGATTATATTGTGAATCACCGTACAATCATGGAAAATTAGTGTGATCACTTGCAGGCATGCATTTGGCATTGATAATGAGTTGGAGTCTGAGCTTGAGTTTATTGGCACCTGCACGTGAAATGATGAAATGAGTAACATATCACTTTAGATGAGTTTCTCACAAGTAATGTGTAGGCGGGCTTGTGTTTCATGTTACCTTCTGCACCCAAACTTACATGACATTCCACTGGTGGCATTTAATGTACATGAAACCCCCCCCAAAAAAAAAAACGCATCTTCAAGATCAAACTTTTTGCTCAGTCGTGCAGAATGACCATGTTACCAAACATACCTGGGGAAACTAGGATTTGTCCATGGTCTTGTAGTTAGGCCTCACACGGACAGGAAAATAGGGCTCAATGTTCAAATAAGGACTAAGTTTTGAAGGCAAAATATTGTAAATGTTTAATTGTACATCTGTTTAACACCAACATTCCACCACTTAACTATTCCAACATGCCCCTGTCCAAGCATTTAAACAATGTCTTGAGGACAACAAATTCAGCACAAGCATATAATTTACAAAATGGGGTTGAGTGAAGACACAAATTATTTTCTCACATAGCAGCAGGTTGGGTCTCAAGATGGTTTTTTATGATGATCCATCTATGTTTCTGATGCTTCTAGCTGGTCACAGCTGGTCTGTTAGTGGTAAAACATGATTTAGCTGGTAGAGAATGCTGATGGCCAACCAGATGGCCCAGTTGACCATAAAGGTTGGCCATCTGGTTGACCAGTGTGAAGCACAGAAAACACAGCTTAAACCAGCTTGAATTGTTTGGGCTAGTTTCAGTAAGAATTCTGAATAACCGTTTTCAGTATAATACTGGCCATAGATGAGTTACAAATAACTACAACCCCAATTCTGAAATAGTTAGGACAAAGTGTAAATTGTGAATAAAATCAAAACGTAATGACTTTCAAATCACACCAGCCGGTATTTTATTCACTATTAAACAGAGATAACATAGCAAATGTTGAAAAGGAGAAGTTTTACAATTTTATCCACAAAATGAGCTCATTTCAAGTTTGATGGCTGCTAAAGGTCTCAAAAAAGTTGGGACAGTGGCCTGTTTACCATGGTGTACCATCCCCTCTTCTTTTCAACACAGAGTGGAGGCGTCTGGGCATTGAGGAGACAAGTTTCTTGAGTTTAGCTATTGGAATTTGATCCCACTCTTGTTTAATACAGGCTTCCAGCTGCTGGAGAGTTTTGGGTCTCCTTTGACAGACTTAATTATGCACCAAATGTTCTCAATTGGTGAAAGATCAGGACTGCAGGCAGGCTAGTTCAGCACACGGACTCTTCTACTATGAAGCCATGCTGTTGAAATAGCTGCAGTATGTGGTTTTGTATTGTCCTGGTGAAATACAAAGGGCCTTCCCAGGAATAGATGTCATCTGCAGGGGAGCATATGTTGCTCTAAAACCTTTATATGGGGGCT
Source organism: Gymnothorax reevesii (assembly GCA_029721435.1). Classification (NCBI taxonomy): domain Eukaryota; kingdom Metazoa; phylum Chordata; class Actinopteri; order Anguilliformes; family Muraenidae; genus Gymnothorax; species Gymnothorax reevesii. The sequence continues at coordinate 37,172,486 of CM056581.1, forward strand.
GCCAAGCTGTCACGGAATTACAGTCCCACTACATTTTGGGTTGTAACTCTACAACTAAATAAGATAAAATCAAGTATGATGTGTCACATTGAAGGTATTAACTTGTTCTTTAATATTTTTTAGTGAAAATATATTTTGAGAAATTTTCGTAGAAGAAACAAGCAAAAACTACTCTGTCACGGAATTACACAAAATTGACGTGGTTTTTTTAATGTTGTGTTTAACTATTCAGAAAATGATGTTCCTGTCATAGTTAAGTTATGAAACTTCTATATGTTCATATTTAAGGTGTTTTTTGTTAATACTGTAAGTTATAGAAACAAATATAGATTGTAACCCTGCTTTATGGGCAAGAAATTTCAAAAAGTCAATGTCACGGAATTACAAGAGGCAAATTGTCACGGAATGACAGCAATAGTATTAATTAGTTTCAATGTGCTTATTTCAATATATTATACATATATACATAATTATTTACATTTTTACAGTTAAGCAATATTTTACAATGAGTTTTCCACTTATAATGACAAATCATAACACATACTTCAATTTTTTTTTTTTATTCTCCATGTCAACATTGGCTTGGCGGCCCCCATACACCTTTCAGCATTCATGGTGCTTTTTAAAACATGCAAGTGTCCCACACCATATGCAATAATGCATCCCCATACCATCAGAGATGCTGGCTTTTGAACTGAAGAATGATAACAGGAGGGGTGGTCTTTCTCATCTTTGGCCCGGAAGACACGACACCCACAATTCCCGACAAGAAAATTGAAATTTGTGAAATTTGGACTTGTCTGACCACAAGACACTTTGCTACAGTCCATTTTAAATGAGCCTTGGCCCATAGAACATGGCGGCGCTTCTGGATCATGCTCAACAATGGCTTCCTTTTTGCATGATAGAACTTTAGGTGGTACCCGTGGATGGCAAGGCGGACTGTGTTTGCAGACAGTGATTTCTTTAAGTATTCCTGGGCCCATTTAGTAATGTCCAAGACAGGACATGCTGGTGAGCGATGTGGCGTCTGAGGGCCGAAAGATCACGGGCATCCAGTAAAGGTCTTAGGCCTTGTCAGTTACAGAGATTTTTCCAGTTTCTCTGAATCTTTTGATGATGTTATGCACTATCATTGATGAGACCTTCAAAGACTTTGCAATTTGACGTTGAGGAACATTGTTTTCAAAGTATTCCACAATTTTTTTTACATAAGCCTTCACAGGTTGGAGAGCCTCTGGCCATCTTTACTTCTGAGAGACTCAGCTTCTCTACGACATCCCTTTTGTAGCCAATCATGTTAGACAACTGATTCCAGTTAACTTGATTACTAGCTAAATATTCTTTCAGCTGATTCTCTTATATATCAATTGCTTCTTTAGCCCTTTTTTTGCCTGTGTCCCAACTTTTTGGAGACCTTTCGCAGCCAGAAAATTTGAAACAAGCTCATTTTGTGGATAAAAATGTAAAATGTCTCAGTTTCAACATTTTAAATGTTATCTATGTTCTATTGTAAATAACACAATGGCTCATGTGATCCGAAAGTCACTGCATTTTGATTTTATTCACAATTTACACTTCGTTCCAACTATTTCGGAATTGGGGTTGTACTTTCTTTTTCATTTCCATTTCCCATGACGCCCCAACATTTTGGAAGAAAGGTTGCAGATGACATGGGATGTTTCCATAACCATTTTTGTGTGGGGGGTATTTTAAGTTTGGATTTAAAATTATAAATGTTGAAACAGCATATTAGGTAATTCCATAATTATGAGTAAATGTACTGATATGAGTATGTTCAATACACTAATTTATAAGTTTATTATATTTATTTTAATACCCGTTGCTCTACTCCGTAGAATGAAGTGGTCGCTTTTTTTTTTTATTAGCAGCACGGTGGTGTGAAGATATAAACGGTCTGATTTTCTGATTGAGTCAACATCAGCTTGTTGCAGTCGATACAGAGAAAAGGAATCTACTGCCCAAAGGTAATAAAATTTTAATATCTACACTCTGTAACAAGGCAACGACCTATTAAAGAACTGTTTAAAACGGACCGTCGAGTGACAGCTGATCAGAGATAAATGTATTTATGTTAGCTGGTCAGTGGAGGTAGCCACATATGCTACTCACCCAGATCTTCGAAGTTTTCGTAATCCATGCCTCAGAAACACAGTATCAGAGCGCGTCTTCAACTCATTGACATCAATACAAATTTGATGAAAAAATGAGCGAGATGGTCGGACGTTGATAAAAACAACCGCGTTGAAAGTCTGAAGAATGTCAGCTCCGCCCATTCAGATACGCTTTGTGTAACAGCGTGCATTCACACATAAATATCTTCGGAGACGTCATGAGAACATCGTCAGCAATCAGACTTGTGGGCGGGTAGATTTTCGAGTTCCAAGCCAGTACCGACGCAGACCGAGAGCTATTGATATTTCTTTCAATGACTCCTGTTTTCCTGTGGTCAATAACACACTATCTCGCCACAGATGAAATCCAACTAACTTGCTCCGCATTACAAAACACACCCCCATTCAGGCGTCGCAATCCCGCCCCGCTCAAGAACTAGGGGAAGAGGAGATGGCAACGCGCAAGTACTTCACGGCAGAGATGAGTTTTCTTTTTTTTTTTTTTTTTTTGCTGCCAAGACAAATTGGTGTGCAAAAAAAGCGAACAGACGATTGCTCTTCCGATTACTTCTCATCAGTAGTGCTGGTGAGATGAAGCTTCATGAAGCTGTCGAAGCTTTCCAGCCAGATGTGTTGAAGTGTGGTTCATTTCTTGAGGTTTCGAATGCACTCTAGAGACCCCTATTGGTCAATAAAAACACATACGAATTGTGCTTCGTAGGAAATGGTAGGCAAGCATAAGCCTTCATCACGAAAGTGGCAGAATCAATAAATGCAAAATAAAATAAAATGAAGTATTTTGACCACATGTTATGTCATAACGAAACTAAAAGATACTTTCGGGGCCAGGACAGAGGGCAGTGAATGCGCATACAAACAAAGAGCTTTGTATTTTTGTTCAAAAATAATAAGCGTTTCCCCTAATAATAAAATGAAAAACTATCAAATTAAGGGAATTTATTATGTATTGGAAATTATTTGAAAAGGTTTGAAAATTTGACATCACATAGGCTAATATTCGAACAATTTAGCCAAATAGCCTCACTAAGCGACCTTATTCGGTGAAATCAAATCAAAGTATTCCCGAACGAGAAACAACTTTCTCTTTGCGTGCGATGGAACCTGCAAGAATGACAAACTCGCTAACCGCACTAACAAACTTCAACTACTGACAACAACCCAGGAGCTGCAGAGGAGAACTGCGACATTTTATAGTCGACTGACGTCTTGTCGCCGAGACGATACAAGCCTCGACACGGAGCTCCGTTAGGAAGTGCTTCGCATTTTTGATGCAGGCTCCGAAGCCTTGGTGTCGACGGTAACAGCACTACTCATCAGTACAACAGCTATTTCTCTGACTACCTCCTCCTCTTATTGTTATTATTATTTTTATTATTAAATTATATTACGCAGACCGCCTACCCAAACAGATCATGTATGGTGAATCTCCTAGAAGCTCCTGGACCGCAAGGTAGACCAAAGCTGCGCATCAAGGATGTACTTAAACGGGACCTTGTTGCGTTTGACATCCCAACACACACCTGGGAAGCCTTTGCATCAGAGTGAAACACCTGGAAGACAGTCGTCAAGAGTGGGATTTCTACAGCATCCAACTCTTACAACACCTTTAGTGAGGAGCGCCGTGCAAGAGGACGTTGGCTCCATCGTCGACCACGACAGGATAGGTCAATGATGATTCCACTCTTTACAACGATTCAATTGTTCCTATTTCACCTGTAGACTCCATTCAAACTTTGACAAAGATTATTTCCGTCAGTAGATTTCCATATATATTTCAGATTTCTAGACTTTGTACCTTTTTTTTGGAACTTGTACCACTCGTTTTAACAATGGGTTGTACCAGAAACGGTAAAGGAATGGTTAACTGGACCATCTTTGCTTGTATTCACCAATTCATGCATGTTTTCCCACAATGCACAGTGCGTAGCCATTTTTCTTCCCTATATCACTGCAATACCAAGCAAAGTATTGTAACAGCACATATAGAGAACAAATTATTTGCTATAGCATTTATCCTTTGGCTTCGGCATCATGTTTGCACCCTGTTTTTTGTATGTGAGCTAGCTTACTTTAATTTTCATTACATCACGCAAAAATTTAATCCCACAATATGCAACGTATAGCTTATTATCAGTTACCCAGCAAGCTTGTTAATGCTTTCACAAGGTTAGCCAAACTCATTCACTTTCTTGCTTCACCTCTCTTTAGAACCACAACTCTGAATCCCAGCAGAGCTAGGGCACCATGCAGTATTTAATACGGACTAATCTGCTTATTGCAAAACCATGCAGAAAAATTGGTCCCACAACATGCAACAGACCACTAGCTCGCTAGCTGGCTAGCAACTCTCCTGGTTTCTTGCTTCATCTCTCTTTGAAACCAGGATGCTGACCCCCAGCAGAGAGCGCATCATGTAATTGTGGATGCAGAAGCCGCGCAAAAAATTGGTCTCACAGTCTGCTACAAATGGCGAACCAGCTAGCGACTCATGTAGCTACCAATTCACAAGGTTTCTTTCTTCATCAGTCTCTGGAGCCAGGATCCCGACTCCCAGCGAAGAAATATTGAGCACTTTTGAATAGATACTGACTGACTTTGATTTTTGCAACACCATGCAAAAAGATAGCAAAGTAATAGGCCCACATGGCAGCCGTAAGTGACATGTTATCTGACAAAAGATTTTCCACTTATCCCCAAAATCAGTACGGATCCTCTTCATATCCCCATTGACACAAAGAACAAAAATTAAAGGAACGCAACAAAAATTGTAGCCTTTAGAATTAGAACAATAAATTGTGGACAGGCTGTCAGATAGACTGGTGGATGGATCCACACATGGACGAGGGTAATTGCAGCATATGTGCAGCAGGTGGAGTTGGTATATAAAAAAAATGTAATTTTAACATTTCTGTGAATAAGTCATGTACGGGATGAGCAAAGTCTGGTGCCAAAACTCCTGTGAAAAAATTTCTGATCACCAACATCAATAGGGATCCTCCTCATATCACTGCTGTTATGATACGAGCAGAGGAACCAGTTACAACTCAGGGATAATCCAAAAATCATAAGCCTTTATTACAAAATGGGTCGGGACCAGAAGACACAAGGATTGCCAAGCCAAAAACGAAATCCAAAAAGCAAAGTCGACTAGACAGGCCAGGCTCAAAACCAGTAAATCAGAAGTGCAACGGTACATAGACAGCAGGCCAAAATCGTGGCCGTAATACAGAGCAGAGGGTCATACACAGGGCTTCCAAAACACACAAATCGTAGTCGAGCAAAAACAGGTCAAATCCAAAAAGGCAAAATAGTAGAGATGGCAATTTCGACACGCAGATTCGACCTGTTCCGAACACGTTCGAAACTTCCGGGTTTGACACGGGTTTATGACTCTGTTTCAAAACTTTGGTCATGTGACCAGTGACGTTATTCCTGCTCCTCCCCGGCATGTGTTTTGTATCACTTTGCAACATTTTTATAGCTGCAGTAAAAGTTTTTGCCACTAGGCTGTGCACTACTGAAATAAATCTGGTTTCGAAACAATTTAAAACAGCGGTTGTTTCAGAGTTTTCAAAGGATCGAAATTGCCATCTCTATAAAACAGGAACAGAACGGCAATGGCAAACTCAAGGTCGGGCAAAACATTCGTGAGGAAGCAATTAAGAAAAGGCAAAGGGATTAGTCTACAGTAAAATTACCAGTATCACCTAAACAGCCTAGCAGTTAATTAATAAGGTAATTTCAGAAAAGCGGGAAGGAAGGTAAAACAGGACTTGAAGGAAGTTTGTGAAATACCGGAAAACTTTCGATATCAACCGAGGTGTGTCTGCACGTAGACAGAGGAGTGCACGGGCATAACACAAATCACATCAGACATTACAGGGAAGACAATGTGCAATGCAATAATGGAATGGATGAATAAACATGAAAAATAAAAACAGAAACAGACTGATAGAGATCATAACAACTACTGATGTACAAAACAAAAAAGAAAAGAATTTTACAAAACTTCTACCCTGTAGAGTGAACACAACCTATATGTAACCATGTGTAGGGATGTGCCAAGTTTGGTACCTCAGCCCTATAAAAAATTTTGCAATCATCACCAAAATCATTAGAGATCCTCTCAATATGATGATTGATACACAAAATAAAAGTGAAGAGAATCCAACAAATATTGTAGTCTGTAGAGTGAGAACAATATCGCCAGCCTACTAATCAAATGAGCAACTGGCAAACATTAACATTTTCAGCTTTTGTTGTTAGGTAGTTTGCTAACCTTTGCTGACTAGTAACTCTTGTCAAAGCCTGTCTAGGCAGTGTTGTGCCGGTACTGATACCAGTATTGGGTATCTGCCCAATACCTCGTTACTCATACTCGCACTCGTTGACACTTGCCGATACCACGCTCAGATACCACTTAATGTACAAAACCCAAAACCAGTGAAGTTGGCACGTTGTGTAAATTGTAAATAAAAACAGATTACAATGATTTGTAAATCCTTTTCAACCTATAGTCAATTGAGTACACTGCAAAGACAAGTTACTTAATGTTCGAACAGGTAAACTTTGTAATTTTTTGCAAAAATTAGCTCATTTGGAATTTGATGCCTGCAACATGTTTCAAAAAAGCTGGCACAAGTGGCAAAAAAGACTGAGAGAGTTGAGGAATGCTCATCAAACACTTATTTGGAACATCCCACAGGTGAACGGGCTAATTGGGAACAGGTGAGTGCCATGATTGGGTATAAAAGCAACTTCCCTTGAAATGCTCAGTCATTCACAAACAAGGATGGGGCGAGGGTCACCACTTAGTGAACAAATGCGTGAGCTGATTGTCAAACAGTTTAAAAACAACATTCCTCAACGAGCTATTGCAAGAAATTTAGGGATTTCATCATCTACGGTCTGTAATATCGTCAAAAGGTTCAGAGAATCTTGGGGAAATCACTGCACGTAAGCGACAAGGCCGAAAACCACGTCGTGTCCTCCGGACCAAAGAGGAAAAGAACCATCCGGACTGTTATAGGCGCAAAGTTCAAAAGCCAGCATCTGTGGTGGTATGGGGGTGTATTAGTGCCCAAGGCATGGGCAACTTACACATATGTGAAGCACCATTAATGCTGAAAGGTACATACAGGTTTTGGAGCAACATATGTTGCCATCCAAGCAACGTCTTCTTCATGGACGCCCCTGCTTATTTCAGCAAGACAATGCCAAGCAACATTCTACATGTGTTACAATAGCATGGCTCCGTAGTGTAAGATTGCAGGTACTAGACTGGCCTGCCTGTAGTCCAGACCTGTCTCCCATTGAAAATGTGTGGCGCATTAAGAAGCGTAAAATACGACAACGGAGACCCCGGACTGTTGAACAACTTAAGCTGTACATCAAGCAAGAATGGGAAAGAGTTCCACCTGAAAAGCTTCAAAAATTGGTCTCCTCAGTTCCCAAATGTTTACGGAGTGTCTTTAAAAGGAAAGGCGATGTAACACAGTGGCAAAAAGGCCCATGTGCCAACTTTTTTGCAATGTGTTGCTGCCTTTAAATTCTAAGTTAATGATTATTTGCAAAAAAAAAAAAAAGTTTCTCATTTTGAACATCAAACATCTTGTCTTTGCAGTGTATTCAATTGAATATAAGTTGAAAAGGATTGGCAAATCGTTGTATTCTGTTTTTATCTACGATTTACATAACGTGCCAACTTCACTGGTTTTGGGTTTTGTAGATGTTTCGTCTGTTTGACGGTAACCAGAATGTAGCTCAGCGAAATTGCAGCGGGGGCCCGCACTGGCCTTGGGGCCTGGGGCGGTCACCCCTGCGGTAGCTCCGCTTATGCTCGGCAGGGTATCTTTGTGCAGATGTTTCTGCCAGCGGATATGGAGCTGCAAATTCATGCACGCAGTTAGAAAATTCTATCACTAGATGGCACACCCAGATCATCCATCCATCCATCCATTTTCTGTACCCGCTTATTCCTCACTAGGGTCGCGGGGCGAGCTGGAGCCTATCCCAGCTGACTACGGGCAAAGGCAGGAACCCACCCTGGACAGCTTGCCAATCCATCGCAGCGCGCACACCCGGATCAGTTATTGAATATTCACAAGCAAGCCGAGCTTGCAAGCACACACACATGGGCCGCTGTCAGATAGAATAAGATGTGTAGAAAAGGTACAAGAAATAATATCAGCCAACATTTTGTGATAATACATGAATTTATTTATATTGCTCAAAAACAATACGGAGAACTCCATTCCTAGAAGGAGTGCCTTGCTCATCTTACTGAATTGTGGGACATGTAGTTTTTGAATTCTTTGACCACAATGTGTCTTATGCCTCTCCATTTTCATCTGCAATGGCTGGGTCTAAAAATGTACAAAATTGCAACATTACACACACTGATCAGAAATGAAAATATTCTCTAATAAAGCAACAAATCAGTACTATGCTTAATTTAGGCATTTTCCGTCTTATTTCAACAGGGTCCAAAAATAGCCAGTCAGTTGACCAGTTTGGAGAAAAACAGCGAAGTTTCCTCTAGATTTAAAAAAAAAGGAAACTGAGAGAGTGAGTTGCAAAGGAGACTGCACACTGGCGAGGCAAATACTCTCTTTGGTTTGCTTTTGCTGAAGAGGGTGTAAGTAGAACATAACTGTATTTAAAATACCCCCCCCCAAAGTATTGCAGATATTACATATTTTTTCAGGACATACAAGGCAGGTTCAGGAATGCCAACCTTCATGAAATACTTCTCAATGCAAGAATACAAGAAGTTTTAAATTCAAATGAAGTGATAAAATACATATTGACTGTATAAGCATAGTTTATTATAAGACACAAAAACAGGTTATAGAAAAATACGCTTCTCATTATTAGAAAAAACATTGAAAGAAAAATATACCAAACACTTGAAGAGCCGCTAAAGCTTCGCAAAGCATTATTTGATAGAAAACCCCGCCCCCTAACACCAACTCACATCTTTACACGAAATTGCAAGCAATTCATAATGGCTGGGTATGAAGCTCAGTACAGTAAAACTAACTGAAACTAGCAATAATCTGAATGGACAGTTATTATAATTTTATAACCTGAAAGATGATCACAAAGGTTATATGAACTGTTAAAATTATGTCATAGTTTTTTATACCGGGTAAAGCGACAGAAACCAAGACTGTTCCTGGAGATCTACCATCCAGGTTTTCCTCTCCACCATTATTTGGCACACTTGATTTGGCAAAATAGCAGCACAGCTAGGTCTGTGGCAATGAAATGAAAGCCTATTGGACAGGTAGATTTCCAGGAGTAGAGTTAGCCCCCTGGTGGCAGTGTGCCCGAGTTTAGCGCAGCTTCTGTTAGCACACCCAACATTAGCGCACTTGGCTGCTACCATGGGCCTCAGAACCATGTTAACAGCAGGAGAAGTGTGAATACCGAGCCTTTGCCATATGTGCGTTTAAAGGAGGGTGCAGCAGCACTTTGCAGGGTAGTCATCCGTGTGGACTTTGTGCTCTGCTCCATACACAAAGTAGACGTGAGTCTTGTCCTGCCAGGTGTAACACACACGGGTGACATGGATCAGCTCGATAGTCTGCCGCTACACCAAAGGGAAAGAGCAGGGTGTCAGTGGAGTTATGCCATCTCCTCACCTCTAATGGTCTAATGCAGACATACCCAGTCCTAGTCCAGGACAGTCACAAGGTCTTCTGGTCATTACTCAAGCACTTAATTCATCAAATAAAGCAGTCAATTACGCAATTAACTCACTTCGCTGGTTTCTATGGTTAGACATGGTTGTTGTTTTTAAGGTGAGAACACATACCTGCCAACTCTGCAGCCCCCAAGACTCAAGTGGGCCACACCGGGTCTTTCAGAAAATGCCGTTTATCACACACACACACACACGCACACACACACACACACACACACACACACACACATGCCACACGTGTAGGACACAGGCATACCTGCTGTATGATGCGGGAAGTAGTGAAGTACTGGGCTTGGTGCTCCCTCACAGCCCTTTCTGATACTTGGTTGATGGCACTGTTAGGGACACCACTCACAGGATAGACCTGCAACAAGCAACAGAACGATTCACTGTGTCCTCTTTAAAGGGTAAATGTGATGTGTCTCCTGGCTACTATACAATACTAGAGCCATCAGGAGATGGCATATCTTCCCGGCCCCACATCTTCGGATTGGCAAAAGGCATCACTTCAGGTTATGATTAATGTGCACACCAAGTTTTGTGAAGAAATATTGAACATTTTTCAAGTTATGCTCCAGAAACAAAATGTTGGCAGACGGACAGACGGACGGACAACCGCACCCATGACTATATTCTCTCGCATTACATGCCGGGAAGATTAAAAGCAAAATAACATTAACGTTTCACCTAGATCTCACAATAAACCTTTTCAACTGATTTTTACATCAGGGTTTTCAAGACTAGTTAAGATTCAAACTGATTCGGATTTTTTCATAAAGACTGAAATTTTACTGCATGAAATGCAGCTTAACTCCAGAAGGAAGACATAGTTTGCATTTGCCCAGACTCCATGCAGTACATCACCTGATTTCAACAGTGAGCCTAGCTCCTTAAACCAAGGAGGTAAAATACCTGTTGAATGCAGGTGGCGCAGTCCATACCTGAAACTTATGCCTGCAGACCCCGTGGCCCTCAGGACCAGGAGCCAAGTATTACAGAACCAGGGCATTTTGATTTATTTGTACAGCGGGGAAGATCAGTATTGAATGTGTCAACATTTTTCTCAGTAAATATATCGGGTCTATTGACATGCAGGGTTCTGCCGATGCGGGTCGGCAGTGGTTGGCGCCGACCAGCACTCGGAACCCACCGACCACCACTCAGTTCAGATAGCTAGTGCTTTTCCCGACCGGCGCTATTTTTTCAAAGATAAGTTTAAATGAATGCATCCAGTGTCCAATAAAATCCGAGAAACAAAACATAAAGGACTCTAAATATGCTCCCCCACTTCTTGCTATTGTCAGAATAGCGAACTTTCGTTTTCGACCCGCACCCCGCCTGTGCTGGTCTTCATTGATACTGATAAACCTACCTAGCAGTGATGGAAACACCGAATGCCATCCGAGCCCGCGTGTGCAGGGCATTCATGGCGAATTGAATCTGAGGCTGTTGGGAAATGATCGGTGCGGTTGTCTCAATCAAATTACAGACAGGCAATTATAATCGGGTGGGATGATTGATTTGTGTAGCACTCCGGTAAAATTGGTTTCATATTTGGATATTTGGTGTTTGTGCTTCAATAGCTCATGAAAAAAAAAATCCTATAAAAAAAAAATCAATAGCTTTGGATTGAATCGTATTACAGCCCCAAAACTAATTACAATGAAGAGCCACCTAATAATCATACTACATCTTTCAGATATCAAATTAATGTTTCAGTCTCATTTTGGTAAATATTTATATACAAACACAAGTTTTTTATTTACACTTTATTTATTTACACTTAGAATTTCACTTCATAGATGGCCACCTAGTGGTCATACTACACCTTTGAAAACTCAAATGTAAAATTCTCTTTTATTATAGTGTGGAAGCAAGTGTAAATAAATTCAATAACTTTTAATCTGCTATGATTACAGCCCTCTAATTGTCATAGTGCACAATTCAGAAGTAAGATGTTTAGTTTTGTGTAATTTTGGTGAATATTTATTGTGTATCAAATAAAAATCAATAGCTTTGAATTAGTTTGTATCACAGCCCCAAAACTAATTACATTTAATGAATGGCCACCTAATAATCATACTACATCTTTCAGAACTCAAATTAACATTCATTTCTAAGTTTGGTGAACATATATGTATAAACAGAAGTCAATGGTATTGAATGTGTAATAATGACAGTCTTAAAACCAATTACACTTTATAGAGAGCCATCTAGTGGTCATACCAAATCCTTGAAAAATCAATTTCATAATCCTATCTCATTATAATCTGGATGCAGGTGTTTAAAAAATTCAATTACTTTTAATCTGTTTCAATGGAAGCCATGAAATAATTACACTCGAGAGAGGGCAATCTAATGGTTATACAACACATTTCATAAGAAAAATATTTAAGTTAGTCTAATTTTGGTGAATATTTATTATATAACAAATAAAAATCAATAGCTTTGAATTGGTTTGTACCACAGCCCCAAAATTAATTACATTTAATGAAAGGCCACCGAATAATCATACTACATCTTTCAGAACTCAAATTCATAGTTTTATTATTTCTAATTTTGGTGAATATTTATATGTAAACAGAAGTCAATGGTATTGGATGTCATATTGTCTGCCCTAAACCCAATTACAATTTATAGCATGCCGCCTAGTGGTCATTCTATGCCATTGAAAACTCAAATTCATAATCCTATTGATTTTTAATGTGGACGCATGTGTGAAAAAAATTCAGTAGCTTTTGATCTGCTATGATGACAGCCCTGAAATGAATTCCACTTCATAGAGGGCCATCTAATGGTCATACTACACATTTCAGAAGTGGAATATTTTGTTTTGTCCAATTTGGTAGATATTACTTATAATATGCAACAGCTTTTGGTTGGTTTGAATCACAGCTCCAAACTGGAATACAAAGCTGTTTCTAATTTTGGTGAATTTTTATATGAAAGCAAAAGCTCAATAGCTTTGGACATGTTCTGCTTACAGCCTTAAAAGAGATTACACTTTATAGAGGGCCACCAAATGTACATAGTACATCTTTCAAAACTCAAATTTATAATTCTGCATAAATCTCTACAAAATAGAGATTAATGCTGACTGTTAAAATAATAATCAATAGCTTAAGATCTGTTTGATTGGAAACAGTATGCCAACTCTTGGATTTCCTGAGTTCTGAATTCATTGTTTGTAAAAGACTGAATTCTATTGATACTCTTGAAGTCCTTCAGGAATGGCTACCTATAGATTGTGTCACAATTTGATTTGAGGTCAGGAAAATATATTATTTAGAAAAAAAACTGAATTTATTAGAAGCTAAAGAATACATCTTAACCAGGGGTGCCAATAATTCTTGAGGGCGCTGTAAGTAATGTAATGAAGTTGCCTACATGTTCTTCTTTACTATGCACCTCTCGTATGAACAAAAGTATGCACATATGCCTGCATGTGATGTGATGACTATAAAGCTCTTTCTCGTATTTTTTTCTAACTCGCTGTCTCCCCCCATATGGAAGCATATAGTTAACAAAATTAAAATGAAAATGCAATGTCAGAAATGCATTTTCATTTTCAAGATACAAGTGCATTATTTGTATCATAATGAAAATGCAAATGTAATCATCCAATTTGCATTTTCATTTTCAAGTCCATGTGTGCAATTTTTATAAGAATTGGAAAATGAAAATACAAAACAAAAACGCTAATCATATAAAGCATTTACATTCTCGGAAATGCTTTTTCCTTTTCAAGAAGCACGCGCATTATTTGTATCATCATGAAAATACTAAAGTAATCCTCCACTTTGCGTTTGCATTCTCAAGTCCATGTAGGCACTGTTTTCATTTGCAAGACGTGCCTTGCAACACCACAAACAAAACTAAATCAAAAACGCTAATCTCATAAAGCAAATACATTCTTGGAAATGCTTTTTCTTTTTCAAGAAGCAGACGTGCTATCTGACACATAATTAAATCGCTAATGCAGTTCGCCACTTTTTCATTTTCGTGACAGACTGCCCTGCTTGGCTTTGCATTTTCGTTTTCGAGGTCCCACGCGCTTTTCCTAACAAAATTAAAAAGAAAATACCCTCCCTAGTTGGGTGTGGCCTGTCGAGGAGAAGGTGGGACATCCTCCACAAGTTGATACAGATTGGATATTAACAAATACAATCGATCTCTTTGGTTATCAATCTGGGCGAAACTGCTGCTTTTTTCTTGGTCAAACTTATTTAAGATGGGGCCAAGGGGAAAATTTCAGCACTGGCCACATGCATAAGCGCGAAGTGTGGCCAAGAAAAAAAATTCAGCATCAGCCACGCGTATAAGTGCGAATAACATCGGCCTTTAATCATTTTTCTTGGTTAACACATTTTCCAACAATATGAAAAATCAATTTTCAGTTAAGTAGCCTACACAGTTTCCCTTTTAAGGGGTCAAGACTAGGTTCAGACTTATATTATATATATATATATTTTAAAAAAAAACTACTATCTTTTAAGTGGATTTTTATGTGATCTCATCTTAACGAAGACAATTAGCTACACCTGAGAAGGGAGAGTAATTTTTATCAATCAAAATGAAACGGATCAAGACTACAAAGCAGTTTAAAGACGTTTATCGCCCTCCTTCTTCTCTGTCCAACGGGCGCCACTGAAGAAATGTTTGAAACATAAATGGCAGTTGTTAAGTCATATTCAGATTTTTAATCAAAAGTATTTGGATACAAAATAGAAAAACAAGTTAATGAATGTAGCATCAATCTATGAAAATTAGAGGCATCTCACTACGCACCGAGGAGCACTTCAAAGAAACACAGTAATCCGGTGACTCAGAGGCAATATCTGCTCTCAAACTGACGCAAAAATTTTCCAGCTCGCGCCAAACAATTCTCCGACCAGCACTCAGAGCAGAACCCTGGACATGAAATTTTCACCAGATGTCGGTAACAACCCAACTAATCCACACATAAAGAAATCGAAACAAATAAGTCCATGGATTATGTAATAAAGTGGAATGACACAGGGAAAAAGTATTGAACATGCTTACTGAAATTTACTAAATACTTTGTAGAAAGTCTTTGCTGGTAATGACAGCTTCAAGATGGCTCCTGTACGGAGAAACTAGTCACATGCATTGCTCAGGTGTGATTTTGGCCCATTCTTCCACGCAAACTGTCTTCAAATCTTGAAGGTTCCAGGGGCCTCTTCTACGACCTCTGATCTTCAGTTCTTTTCAAAAATTTTCAACTGGATTGACTGGGCCATTCTTGAAGCTTTATTTTTTTCTCTGAAACCAACTGAGAGTTTCCTGGGCTGTGTGTTTGCGTACATTGTCTTGCTAAAATGTCCACCCTCCTTTCATTTTCAGCATCCTGGTAGATGGCAGTAAATTCTTATCAAGAACGTCTGGGTACATTTCTCCATTCACCCTTCCTTCAATCTGCCAGTGCCATTTGCTGAAAAACAGCCTCACGCCATGATGTTCCCACCTCAAAACTTCACTGTTAATATGGTGTTTTGGGGGTGATATGCAGTGCTTTTTGGCCTCCAGACATGGTATGTGCTATGATGACATCCAAAGAGCTCAATTTTGGTTTCATCTGACCAGACTATATTCTCCCAGTATTTCATAGGCTCGTCCAAATGTTGTGCTGCAAACTTTAAACAAGATTCAACTTGCCTTTTCTTCATCAATGGGGTCTTGCGCAGTGAGCTTGCATGTGGGCCATGGCGGTTGAATGCATTACTTACTGTTTTCTTTGAAGCAACTGTACTTCTTAATTCCAGGTCTTTCTGAAGCTCTCTGCGAGTGGTCCTTGGCTCTTGGAGTCTTTTGATTGTTCTTTTGACTCCTCAGAAGTCAGAAATCTTGCAAGGAGCACCTGGTCGAGGCCGGTTTATGGTGAAATTATGTTCTTTCCACTTCCGGATTATGGTCCCAATGGTGCTCACTGGAACATTCAGAAGTTTAGAAATAAATTTGTAACCAGTGCACACAATCAGTGTGTTTTGCAGCAATAAGGTTGTGAAGGTCTTGAGAGAGCTCTTTGCTTTCCCAGGAAACATTTTGATAGGTCATCAATTCGGGCTTAACCAGCTGATATAAATTTGCACTGATAGGGGGCAGGATTGCTTCCTAAATACTGACAGATTTCAGCTGGTTTATTGGGTTCCCATGCCTTTTTGCACCTTCTTTTCTTCATGTGTTCAATACTTATTTCGTGTCATTCCACTTTATTACACATAACTTAATTTATGGACTTATTTGTTTTGATGTCTTTGTATGCGTGGATTAGTTGGGTTGTTACCAACATCTGGTGAAAATTTCATGTCAATAGCCCCATTATAAATATCTTTACTGAGAAAAATGTTGACACGTTTCATACTTATTTTCCCCGCTGTACCTATCAATATGTATATGACAGTGTGCACGCATTGGTACGTGACTGTTGTTTATAAAGAAAGCATTAATTACAGATGCAGCATTTGGGTCAGGACTGAAGTCCGCGTGATGGTGTTCATGCAATGTAACGTGGACATTGTTACTAAAGTGGGTGTTAATTGTGACTGCCGCATTGGTGTGAAGTCTGATCAGTAGTTCGGGTGACAGTGTGCAGTGTTACATTGCTGGTGTTTATAATGCAGGTGCTCCTTAGAGATGCAATACAAGTGTCAAGTCAGGAATTAAGTATGTAAGTAGGAATGACTGCGTGCATTACATGGCTGCTGTTTATAAAACTGGTCTTAATTACAGATGCAACAGTGGTGTTCATTCAGGAGGGAAATATGTGTGACAGTGCGCCGGTGATGTTACATCGCCGTTGTTTGTCGTGCAGGTGTTCATTACAGTTGCAGTGTTGGTGTAAAGTTGGCACTTTATTTTTTACCACAGGCTGCATGTTGGTGAACAAAATCTTCCCGGTAACACCGCTGACCAAATCCATCGGCAGATCCGAATGATTGTCCACCACACTCTCATACACGTAGTTATTCCTCAAATTAACAAGAACAAAAAATAAAACCATTTAGGACAGATGTGCATAATCTAATATGAAAAACTGAATGTGTGTGTGTGTCTGTGTGTGTGTGTGTACGTGTGAGAACACTCATTTGGTGAAATCTAAGTGATTAAACCTTTGGACTATCCTCAAATAGCAGGCCACAATTGTAAGATAAAAAAAACGCGTTAACTTCAGAGGATAGTGCCAAAATATTGGGATTGGGTAAAAAAAAAATCCATGGAATTGAAAAAAATAAACAAATTCTTTCCATTTCCTAAATGTGGATGAAAAATTGAGCAAATTCCGGACGTATTGCACAGACAGGTGAAGGAGAAGAAAACTCCAAGTGCAGCACAGCTGAGGGAGCTTCTGCAGTCATGCGGCTGACATCTCAGATCCATAAGATTATATGAGTCCGCTCAGAAAGAATGATTGCATATGGTCGCTATTTTGAGGAATTTAATTCAGAAAAATAAAAGATGTTTTGTTTATACTTCTAATCTCTGCTTGTTCAAAGAATGTGGATTTGTCCAAACTTCTAACTGGTACTATATGTGCAGTGTGTATCAGTATTTGGGTCCACCACCTGAAAAAGCACACAATTCTGTCACGGCCACGATGTTGACTTCGTGGCACGTTCGTGATAGAGTCGTGGTGGTGTTGTGCCTATTTGCATCCAAGCCGTTTGACATCATATTATCTCTGTTTATCGTGGGTCTGTCTCATTTTGTTCGTGTTCACATCGTGTTATGTTGTGGGCTTTCGTAGCATATCGTGACTACATATTACACAATCGTGGCCATTTTCCACAAGACGATTGCATAGGAATATTCACGAACCATCACAACACTAACACAACCAGTCAGGACACCATTACGACACCACTACGTCATTGCTAAGACATATGACAATCCGTGACAAACTCGCCAACCACCACGATTTTTTTTAAACCTGCGCCACGACGAAAACGAGATTACGGCTTTGTTGCAAACTTTTGCGACTGTTCAGGACTCCCTGCGGCTACGACAGCCCCATGACCTGCCATTGGTGTGAATCGGCCTAAAAAATTGTGAAGCTGGGAACGGGGCTTAAGACCCAATGGGGACCCGCCCGAATGACGTCATGAAAAACGTGAATAATCGTCACGTGATACGAATGTCTGGCAACTATCGTGCATCTGCCATAGAGGACCATTCAAAATGAGAGGCTCTAAACTGCTTGTAATTCTTTTATTCTCCATGGAATGAAGCGGAAATGTGTGCTCAAAGGTAGTTTAAAAATAGAATTACTCCTCCCGAGGCTTATATGTATGAATATTAACTGATTACACTAAATGAAGGGACAATGACGAGTGGTAAATTTAGTCACATTCCTCCCTTTCTCCCCCGTCCCGGGCTGTGACTTACGCCTAGGTAACCTGGTTAACCTGCTGCCTCCTGATACTTGTGTAGACCCACCAGCAGCGATAGGTGTGCAAAACTCCTTTTGTAGTCTTCACTAGCTTTGCTCCCTTACCTAGCATTATTCTTGAACATCAACATATTTTACACATACTGCGAGGTTTTAAATAAGCGGTATCGCATCACATTTGCAATCTAAAGATGCTTACTTTCGAACCAAAATGAACAGTACTAGACAAATGAATCAAGCCGCTGCGAAAGCAAATCCTAACAACATAGGTGGAGTAACTTCAAATTCTAGCATAGACTCATACAACTAATTTATTATCAAGTAGGTTAACGAACTGTTACCAAGCTAGCTTGCCGTTACAAACCTGTCACAGGGGTCACAAATTAATGTATGAATACGAAGTCTCCCCCGTTATCCTGCCGTGATTCAAGCATTGAACACGTTGCTTTTGCATTTCTATAGCTGGCTAAGCACAAACGAAAAAAGGGTTGTTATTGTCGCGGGTTGTGTTATCTGGACTGCCCCTTATCTGTGTTCACCCATTAGCTGTCAATGGTGAAGTGAATTTTATCAGAGCTATTACTGCTATTGCTCAGTCTGCTCTGCCGAGCCTGGAATGTGTTTCTCGAAAGAACAGGTGCGAACTTACATAGTTGGAGCCATTGACAGTGAAAGGATGAACTACGTAAGTTGCCAGCATAGCTAAAAAAACTATGCTTTTGGGAAACTCACCCCAGGTCCCCATTGTCAACACAAGTTAGATCTAAAATAAAAGTTGATAAAATCGCCTAAAAACCCACTTTTTCCAACTCGGCACATTGCCACTTGTTCTTCGCTTGCCAGACTTCCGGGTTCGGAGAATGACGTTCACCTTACTAAAAGGCTGTTTTTAGATATCGGGAGGGTCCCAATTGAGAAAGCTACGTCTCCAAGACAACCTATTTATCCAATCTAGCAATTGATTGGTTGAAAGGGCGGGGCTATCTGAAGGCTAAAAGTCAAGAGTAAACTGACCACGGGAGCGCGCTCCCATGAATATTCATTTTTGTCCAAAGCGGGGCTTGAGACCCGCAACTGGATCGCCAGCTTTGATTACATGTGTTTGCAATGGCTTACCCAAGAAGAGAACCATAATTTGGCATTTGTTCCAGATTTTTCTTCATCGCGTAACTATAGCACTTTTCCAATAGCCCAACTCATGACATACATTGATATTACCATAGGTACGTATCACTTTCATGGAAATTTCTTTGTCTGAGAGCTTGAGGGAAAGAAAGTCCGCTCCATGTTAAGTCATGCTGCTAATATTTCGCCAAACTGAATGCCAAGTGTAATGTTGGTTGAATACGTGATCTAACTAGTCAGAAGCAGATAGTTACTTAAAGTTAAAACTTGCTTGCTACCTTGAATTCGTTTTTACCGGAAAATAATGTCAATCAATGTAAATTAAACATGTTCGCTAGTTTCAACTAACTAAACCTGGTTTCTGTCACATTTTTGTTAGTAATTGGGTTGCTAGCAGTAGTAGCTAAATATAAGCCAGGTGGAAATGTCAAATTATGAGGTGAATTTCAGTGGAGAGATCCCGCGACGGTGCCATTATTAATTAATAATTTTTTTTATGCAGGAACCGCAGCAGCAGGCTAGAGAAACAGAGCAAGCTGCTGAGGATACAGGTGTATCAGGGCTTCAGGTGAGGTCATAATTATGACTTGTTCTGTGGAATTATAGGGAAAGCATTAGAGTTAGTCTCATGATGTTCAGCAAATATAACCTTTGAAAGTCAAAATGTCCCAACCAAGTTTGGCTCAGTGGGGGAAATGAAAGAAACACGTAATCGTAAATCTAACATGATCCAGTCCGATTAACGCTCAGTTTGGAGGCTTGTCCAATTCACAGTCGGTGGTCCATTTTGAGGCGTTTATCGAGGCTGCAATTGACCAATCCCAAGCCCTGCCCACTTTCGACTGTGTCACAATTGAGCAAGAAGGGGTCTGACCGAACCTTGGACAACTTTCACTTCAGGCAGCCGTCTCACATGTTAGTGACGCTCAATATGCCGATCGTGTTAAAGGCATATTTTTCATTTCCAAAACCATAATGAACTTTTTAACGTATTCCTAAACGAATTAAAAAAAGATCTGAAACAGTTGTGAAATTAGTGTCTTTTTCATTGGTGATAAATCTCACAAGATTACAATTTACGATACAAGAATTTTACCGAAGGCACTTTTATTAAACAAACCTACACGGTTTTATTCTCATGCACTTTGCAGCGATATTCATTTGGAGGGCTGTAATAAAACGTTTCATGCGTAAGTTAACGAAGAAATGCAAATCCGAAAAAAAAGAAAAAACCACGTTCGTATGCGAGCTAGCTAATTAGCCATCCCATTGACTTGAATAGACCGGTGACTAACAACAATTGCTAACGATTGATAAAGGTCATCTGCGAGCTACCTTGGTACCCTTACCGTTGCGGGGGCTGCATTAACTTTGCAGTTAATAAAATTAACAAGGCACCTAACAAGCTAGCTACTTGTAATTGACATTCAACAACAATACGTCTAACCTGCATAATATTTAAAACAGTGGACAAGTCGCTTTGTCTGCTTATACAGAGTTTCAAAAGACAAGGAGCAAGGAGGGGAGGAAGGCTTGGCTGTTAGAAATCAGGAGAGAAAAAAAGTTCTCTCTATCCCCTCAATCCATGCTGTGCAGTGATCATTTTTGAGAGAAGTGTTTTAACGGGACAGGGGCAAAGATGAAGCTTAGTAAAGGAGTAGCCAGAGTTAACTTGTGCTATTTCACTATTTGTGTTACTGTTATTCCTATTTTCTTTTCTATTTCCTTCTCTTTCCATGGGAAATATTTGTTATTGCTGTTGCTATTATTATGATTATTATTATACATTGTATATATTGTATATATATCTCATTGAAAATAATATATATTATACATTGTCATTTATAAGACTCAAATGGCATTCTCTTTACCATTTCACCACCAACTTGATGAAACACAGGAGCTGTCCTCTCCCCTGACAGGTTTTGCAGATGTGGGTTCCAGCACCTGAACAGTTTGTACACCTTTCAGAGACAGAGAGTGTACGTAAGCACTTGAGCAGAGTTTAAACGTGTAACACAGTGTGAGCACCCCCAATTCCGAAATAGTTGGGACAAAGTGTAAATTGTGAAAAAAAATCAAAATGCAATGACTTTCAGATCACATAAGCCAATATGTTATTTACAATAGAACAAAGATAGTTTCAACATTTGAAATGTTGAAACTGAGACATTTTACATTTTAATTCACAAAATGAGCTTATTTCATATTTTCTGGCTGCAACAGGTCTCAAAAAAGTTGGGACGCAGACATAAAAGGGCTGATAAAAGCAATGAATATATAAGAGAATCAGCTGAAAGAACATTTAGCAAGTAATTAAGTTAACTGGCATCAGGTGTGTAACATGATTGGCTATAAAAGGGATGTCTTAGAGCAGCTGAGTCTCTGAGAAGCAAAAGATTGCCAGAGGCTCTAGAGAGGCTGAGTCTCTGAGAAGCAAAAGATTGCCAGAGGCTCTCCAACCTGTGAAGGCTTGCGTAAAAATTGTGGAATACTTTAAAAACAATGTTCCTCAATGTCAAATTGCAAAGGCTTTGAAGGTCTCATCATCGACAGTGCATAACATCATCAAAAGATTCAGAGAACGTGGAAAAATCTCTGTGCATAAGGGACAAGGCCGAAGACCTTTACTGGATGCCCGTGATCTTCGGGCTGTGGAATCATTTTTTTTTTTATTGATTCAGCTAATTATTATTAATTGTTTATCCTTGCTTGCTCTTACTTTGCTTTGGTTTTAGGCCTTAGGGTGCACTCTTGCATGTTTCGGATGAGCCTAGGCCTGCATAACTGTAAGTTTCCATAAATCTGACCAGTGCGTCAGGGCATATAGCTAATCTGAGCCATGCCGACCTGATGGGCCCATTACAGTGGCGAGATGTTTTGTCTCTCTCTCTGAGTTTATGTGTTTACAGAAAGATCCGGAATGTATAAAGATAAGTTGGAGCCATGGAGCCAATAGGGAGGAAAACACCTGTCCTCTCAAACGAGATGTATGTGCACACCCAATGACAGCTTGACGTGGGTTGCGTACGATGGCAAGAGCTCTCCAGATTACCTTATGATATGTAAATCAGCATGGGGGGAGGAAAACGTCATGAAGTATCCCTGCATAAACCAGAGAGAAAGAAACTGTATTCATCCTGGATTTTGTTGACTTGACCTGTATGCGAGGATCCTTTTTCTGCAGAAACAGTAAACTGACTTTGGCTTGGATATTAACTTCTCTGCCTCTGACTCATTTTTTTCTCTAAGTCGTCTGAGTTTCTTTTCGTGAAGGTAATACCGTGAATATAAAATCAAAATTCCTACAATAGGGCCCTCAGATGCCACTGCATCACTCACCGGCATGATTCTGTCATTGACATCACTAAATGGGCTAAGGAATACTTCCAGAAACCCATGTCTGTAAAAACAATCCGGCGTGCCATCCACAGATGCCACCTAAAACTCTATCATGCAGAAAGGAAGCCATTGTTGAGCAGAAGCACCAAAGTGCCCTGTGGTCAAACGAGTCCAAATTTGACACTCTTGTTGGAAATCATGAGCCTCATGTCCTCTGGGCTAAAAAGGAGAAAGACCAGCCCTCCTGTTATCAGCGTTCAGTTCAAAAGCCTGCATCTCTGATGGTATGGGGATGCATTGGTGCATATGGTGTGGGACACTTGCATGTTTTAAAAAGCACTATGAATACTGAAAGGTATATAAAGGTTTTAGAGCAACAAATGCTCCCCTGCTGACAACATTGATTCCAGGGAAGGCCTTGTGTATTTCAGCAGGACAATGTAAAACCACATACTGCAGCTATTACAACAGCATGGCTTCGTAGATGAAGAGTTCTTGTGTTGAACTGGCCTGCCTGCAGTCCTGATCTTTCACCAATTGAGAGCATTTGATGCATAATTAAATGAAGAGTCCGTCAAAGGAGACCCAAAACTCTCCAGCAGCTAGAGGCCTTTATTTAACTAGAGTGGGATCAAATTCCAATGGCCAAACTCAAGAAACTTGTCTCCTCAATGCCCAGACGCCTCCAGTCTGTGTTAAAAAGAAGAGGGGATGCTACACCATGGTAAACAGGCCCCTGTCCCAACTTTTTTGAGATGTGTAGCAGCCATCAAATTTGAAACAAGCTCATTTTGTGGATAAAATTGTCAAATTTCTCAGTTTCAATATTTGCTGTGTTATCTCTGTTCTAATGTGAATAAAATACCGGCTGTGAATTGTAAGGGAAAAAAAATCCCTGACCAAGAAATAATAATTTTTCACAAAATCACCTGTTCCACAATTATTGGCACCCCCAACAATTCCGAGGAAATAAATGTAATTGAAGTATTTCTGTCATTTTTACAGTAAAGTTGATCACAGTATCTAGAAACATTTAAATAGTAATTAATCACTTCCCGTTTCCCTGGGGTATAACTATGACGTGACACAGAGACCATTTCTCTTATCCACTCTTCAACATTCCACATCTTACACGCTATTCAAGTAAGGCAGATCTGTGTCAATCTTCACAAGTCAGGCAATGGCTACAAGAAAATAGCCACTCGCCTGCACCTGCCCATATCTACTGTCAGAAGAATCATTAAGAAGTTTAAAACAACTGGAACAGTGGTAAACAAGCCTGGATTAGGAGGCAAGGTTATTTTGCCACCATGCACAGTGAGGAGGATGGTAAGAGAAGTATAAAGTTCTCCAAAGCTCACTGTTAAAGAATTGCAACAAATGGTAGCATCTTGGAGCCACAAAGTCTCCATAACAACCATCAGGCACTATTTACATGCCAACAAGCTGTTCGGGAGGCATGCATGGAAGAAACCTTTTCTCACTCACAATCATACACACAAACGTCTGGAGTTCGCTAAGCGGTACTGGGAATTCAACTGCGACCGTGTGCTTTGGTCGTATGTGTTTTTGGAAACAAACAATCTAAGTGGGTCTGGCAGAACACAAAAGATGAGTATGCAGAAAAGCACCTCATGCCCACTGTGACGTATGGGGGAGGATCGGTGATGCTGTGGGCCTGTTTCTCTTCCAGAGGCCCTGGGAACCCTCTTAGGGTGCATGGCATCATGAACGCTTTGAAATACCAGGACATTTTAAATCAAAATCTGGTGGCCTCTGCCCGAAAGCTGAAGATGGGTTGTCACTGGGTCTTTCAGCAAGATAATGACCCTAAACATGCGGCCAAATCTACACAGAAATGGTTCACCAGACACAGAATCAAGCTCCTCCCATGGCCATCTCAGTCCCCAGACCTCAACCCCATTGAAAGCCTGTGGAGTGAGCTGCAGAGCAGAGGACCCAGGTCGCTGGATGATTTAGAGGATGATTTTTTCTCTATTCTCCCATCTTGTGAAACATTATAGTAGAAGATTAGGTGATGTTTTGTTGGCAAAAGGGGGTTGTACAAAATATTAACATCGGGGTGCTAATAATTGTGGCACACATGATTTGATGTAAAAGAATTATTTCTTAATGTGGGATTTTTTCCCACGGAATAAATGCACTTGAATAAAAGGTTGGATTTTCCTCTTTTTTCATTGTGGTCCTATATTATTTAGAAAAAAAACTGAATTTGTTAGAAGCTAAAGAACACATCTTAACCAGGGGTGCCAATAATTATGGAGGGCAGTGTATATATATTGACAGGGACCATGTGACGTCACTGTGCTTTTGCGCCGCCATATTTGTGTCCGAAATGGCCGCATGCATCACAGCTGCATCCCACAGCCATTGACTGCAGCTGGCAGACGAGACGTGAAGATGTACGAAATACTGAAATGAAGTGAATCCGATATGCCCAAGATATGTCGCACAGTTTGCTGTAACAACAGTCATCAGAGAAACTCCACACTACAGTTTCATTCCATTGCAAAAAACTTCGCTACACTGGCAGAATAAATGGTTGGTTTCCATCAGAAGGGACTACGGACAGTCTGCATCTAATTAGTGATTGTGCTATCAGAGCTTTGTTTTTGGCAAGTCGCGTTTGTCCTCAACTTAGCTAATTATAATTTTTATCCTTTAGCACCCCTTGCCAGGAAAACTCTGGGGAAACACTTTAAACGCACAAATACAGTTAATTAACTTATAGGGGCACCGTCACTGAGTCGCACTATGAATTGTTTAGTATGTTAAACCAGTTCTTGATACTTTAGGCGACAAAGCAGTTAATAACATTTTTCACTTATATACGTTGCGTTAGACAAACACTAGTTTTGCAAAACAGTTGTAATGTGAATATAGGCCACTAGATGGCAGTATTTACCTTTTTTTTGTTAAGCTCAGACTGGAGTCATGTTTAGACATGTCCTGGACATGTCTGGGGCAAGTCTCAGAAAATTAAAAAAAAGAGGTCTAAATGTGGGTGGGGTCTGCAAAAGAGTATATAAAGAAAAGAATTGAGACAGTAGAGTAGTAGGAGAAATTGCAAGAAGATGACCAGACCTGCCATTCTGTTCAAGACCTGTGACGTTTCTTTTGTGGATTTCTTTGCTTGTGTTTGAGCATTTTCTTCATCCAGGACATCACCAAGCCACCCCACCAAAAAGGGACTGTAATTATTTCTGTTTTTTCTTATTTATCAATCTTGGTCTTTAGTTGTAGGTTGTTATTAGTCTTTGTCTTTGTTAAAAATTAAATGTGTTTTAGTTGTTAAAACTGTGTTTGTCATCCCTTGCTGTTGCTGTTGTGTTATAAATGTAATAACAAATTGGGGCCATAACAAATTGGGGGCTCAAGGTCCGGGATAGACCATTGTGTGAGTAATTTATTGAAAATCTAACATTCCAAATTGTGAAATTGTTTTTGTGAATTTTCCTAGATATATATTGACAACAGCAATGGATGATTTCTTGGCATCACCAACCGTAGGGGTTTTGAAGTCTTTTAAAAAGACAGAACTGCTAGAAATTTGCAGACAGTTGGAGCTGACAGAGGTAAAACCAGCCATGCGAAAAGCAAGACTGGCTAGAGAGATAGTTGAATATTACATTGATGAAAATGTGTTTGCACCAGGAGATCTGGAACAGTTTCCAGTGGAAAATCGAAATATAGAAATGGAACTTAAATTAAAAATGGTAGGGATTGATAAGGAAAAAAAAGAAAAAAAAAAGCAATTTGAGTTGGAAAAATTAGAAAGAGAAGAGAAAAAAGAAAGGGAGGAAAAAGAGAAAGAAAGGGAGGAAAAAGCAAAACAAAGAGAATTTGAGAGGGAAGAAAAAGAAAAACAAAGGCAGTTTGAGTTAGAAAAATTAGCAAGAGAGGAAAAACAAAGAGAATTTGAGAGAGAGAAAGAGGAAAGAGCAGAAAGAGAGAGACAGAGACAGAGAGATTTTGAATTAGAGAAATTCGATAGAGAAGAAAGACTCCAAATGGAGCAACTAAAAATTAAAATTGAAACTAAAAATAAATTTTGTGCCAGTCAGGAGGTAAAACTGGTGCCTCCATTTTCAGAAAAGAATGTTGACAACTATTTCCAGTGTTTTGAAAAGGTAGCAAAGAGTTGCCAGTGGCCAAAGGAACACTGGCCTCTGATGTTGCAAACTGTCCTCAAGGGTAAAGCTCAACAAGCCTATTCGGCTTTGTCTGCAGATGATTCCTCTGATTATGAGGTTGTCAAAAAGGTTATTTTGAGAGCTTATGAGTTGGTTCCAGAGGCTTACCGACAGAAATTCAGAGGTTTGAAGAAATCTGAAAATCAGACTTATGTTGAATTTGCTAATGAGAAGCAGGTTTGCTTTGAGCGCTGGTGTACTTCTATGGAGGTCAAGGATGATTTCAACTCACTAAAAGAGATGGTGTTAGTTGAAGAATTCAAGAACTGTGTTAAGGATGATCTTAAGACCTACCTTAATGAGAAGCAAGCACTGAATTTGCAATCAGCTGCCAAATTTGCAGATGAATATGTTCTCACACATAAGTCCAAATTTCAGTCTAGCAGTAACAATAAATGGTCCCAATTTCAGAAAAAGGGTTATGGTGATACCCAAGATTCCTCACCCAAAGATAAAGACAAATCTGGTGATGGTGCTCAGAAATCCAGTAACAGGTCTGATCAAAGTGTGAAAGCTGACAGTGACAGAAGTGGTCTAGTTTGCAGATATTGCAAGAAATCTGGTCATGTTACAACTAACTGTTGGTTCCTTAAAGCTAAGAAAGAAAAAGAAAAGGATACCAAACCAAATGCCTTTGTGAAAACAAGGTTAGAAACCCCTGTAGTAGATAACCAATCTGCTAAATTGCCTGCTTCTTGTGGGGCTAAAAAGCCTAATACAGCTGACTTTGTGAGGGAGGAATTTCTTCCATTTGTGTCAGAGGGATTTGTGGCTCTGAATGAGCATACTACTCCTGTCCCCATATATATCCTAAGGGATACCGGAGCTTCTCAGTCACTTTTGTTGATGGACTCCTTGGAGTTACGTGATGAGACCGCTTCAGGGGATTTCATACTTGTACAAGGTATTGAAGGGAGGACTGTATCTGTACCCCTGCGCTCTATATTCTTGAAGTCAGATTTAGTTACAGGACAGGTAAAGGTGGGACTTATGTCAAGTCTACCTATAAAGGGTGTTTCTCTGTTGCTAGGCAATGACCTGGCTGGGGGCAAAGTAGTTCCCCCTGTACATCTTACTTCACAGCCGAGCACTGAAAATGGGGATGAGGACCCATCTCTGTATCCTTCTTGCGCAGTGACTCGTGCTATGGCCAAGAAGGCTAAAGAAGATGATGTTGTGGTGCCGTCCAGTACATTGAATAGTCAGGACTCAGGTGGTTCGCCTCATGACTCTGATTGGCCTACTATGGTTTCTCCGTTTGAGGACTTATCAGATACTTTTATCAGTTCTCTATTCAGCCAGCCGGATGGGTCTGGTGATTCTGATGTGTCTGGAGACTTGTCTCTGTCCAGAAAGCGGTTGATTGAGGAGCAAACTAATGATCCTGAAATTGGTGTACTAAAGAGGAGAGCCCTTCCTGAAAAAGAAATAGATGCAGTTCCAGTTGGGTATTATCTCAAGGATGGTGTGTTGATGCGGAAGTGGCGCCCTCCTGATATCCCTGCCAATGCAGATTGGGCAGTGGTCAGGCAAATTGTTGTTCCGAAGGTCTATAGGAATGAGATCTTAACAATGGCTCATAGTTTACCTTTAGGAGGTCATCTTGGTGTTAACAAGACTGTTGATAAGATCATGAAACACTTCTTTTGGCCTGGGCTTCGGAAAGACGTTTCCAACTTTTGCAAAACCTGTCACCCTTGTCAGGTAGTTGGAAAACACCAGTTAGACCCACCTGTAGCTCCATTGCAGCCTATCCCAGCATTTGGGGAGCCATTCTCTAGGGTCATTGTTGATTGCGTTGGTCCATTACCCAAGACTAGATCTGGAAATCAGTACTTGTTGACAATCATGTGTGCATCTACCAGATTCCCCGAAGCCATACCTCTACGTAACATCAAGGCAGCTGCAATCTCGAAGGCTTTGATAAAGTTCTTCACGTTGTTTGGTCTTCCCAGGGAAATTCAGTCAGACCAAGGTAGCAATTTCACTTCAGGATTGTTTCAGCAGGTTGTGTATGAACTAGGTGCAAAACAGATTCTTTCTAGTGCCTATCATCCGGAAAGTCAGGGTGCCTTAGAGCGGTTTCATTCCACTCTCAAGACAATGATGAGGACTTATTGTTATGACCATGAGAAAGACTGGGATGAAGGGGTTCATTTGCTGTTGTTTGCAGCTAGAGAAGCAGTGCAGGAGTCTACTGGATTCAGTCCATTTGAGCTAGTGTTTGGTCATGAAGTGAGAGGACCTTTGCTATTATTGAGTGAACAATGGCAAGAGGAAGAGCCGCAAATCAGTCTGTTAGACTATGTTAGCAAGTTCAAGGAAAGATTGCGTGCAGCTTGTGACCTTGCCAAAGAGAACTTGAAATCAAGTCAGGGAAAAATGAAAACTTGGTATGATCATAAGGCTAGAAGCCGTGAGTTTAAACCAGGAGACAAGGTCCTTGTGTTGTTTCCCTTGCAGTCCAATCCATTGCAGGCTAGATTTCATGGTCCTTATGAAATTCTGACAAAACTCAATGATCTCAATTACATTGTGAAGACTCCAGATAGGAGAAAACCAAAACAATTGTGTCATATTAACATGCTAAAGCCTTATCATGACAGAAATGCTAGGGTTGCAGCTGTCACTTCAGATTCTCCAATGGTCGAAACGTGTAAAGATGAGGGGGAGTTTCAAGATGATGAACCAAGAATTAAAGCTGAAGTTCTTTCATGTAAATTGTCAAACACTGAAGTGTTGCAAAATCTTGATGTAAAACTCCAGCACTTAGAACCCTCACAGAGAGATCAGTTTGAAAGGTTGATCAAGAAATATGAGGATTTGTTTCCTGATGTTCCAAAGAGAGTTACTATAGCCTCTCATGATGTAGATGTTGGTGATGCCAAACCAATAAAACAGCATCCATACCGGATGAATCCTGAAAAGAGAAAGATTGCTGAGAAAGAGGTTGAGTACATGTTAAAACATGATATTATCAGACCCTCCAACTCCGATTGGAGTTCACCCTGTGTGCTAGTTCCAAAACCTGATGGAAGTACTAGATTCTGTACAGATTATCGCAAAGTCAATGCTGTAACTAGAACGGATGTGTTTCCAATACCTAGGATTGATGATTGTATTGATAGTGTAGGGCAAGCAAAGTTTCTGACCAAGATTGATTTATTGAAGGGTTATTGGTGTGTGCCTTTAACTGAGAGGGCCAAGAGCATCTCTGCTTTTGCCACACCATCTGGATTGTACCAGTATGAAGTCCTACCCTTTGGCATGAAAAATGCCCCAGCCACGTTCCAAAGGATGATACAGTCTACAATCGCCGGATTGCCACACACGGGTGCATACATCGATGACCTGATCACATGGAGTGACTCCTGGGAAGAACATCTAAAAGATGTAGAGACGTTGTTCCAGCGCCTGACCCAGGCTAACCTGACTCTTAACCTGAACAAGAGTGACTTTGGTTGTGCTACTGTCACCTATCTTGGCTACGTCATAGGCCAGGGTAAGGTGGCACCCATAAATGCTAAAGTCCAAGCCATCATGGACTTTCCAGTTCCTGACAACAAAAAAGCTTTGCGCCGCTTCCTTGGAATGATCGGGTACTACCGCAAGTTCTGCAAGAACTTTGCTGAGATTGCTCTCAGTCTAACTAACCAACTGAAGAAAGGCGTAAAGTTCACCTGGGATGATGCATGCCAGAGAGCCTTCGATCGCCTGAAGTCTCTGCTGTGTCACTTCCCCGTGCTCAAATCTCCTGACTTCAACAAACCGTTCTCCATCGCGGTCGATGCTAGCGACCAAGCTTGTGGATCTGTGCTCCTACAGAGAAGTGACTCTGATGACATTGAGCATCCCGTGGCATACTTCTCCAGGAAGTTCAATCGCCACCAAAGGAACTATTCCACAATAGAGAAGGAACTGTTGGCTCTGGTCCTTTCTTTATAACACTTTGAGGTTTATGTTCGTACAGGACAAAAGCCAATGATTGTGTACACTGACCACAATCCGTTAATGTTTATGAGTAAGATGAAAAACAAGAATCGGAGATTGTTGAATTGGAGTTTGATTTTACAGGAGTTTGACTTGGAAATTAAGCATGTGAAGGGTACAGACAATGTAATTGCTGATTGCTTATCCCGTGTTTGAATGTGTATATCATGTGTTTGAATATTGTATGATATGTATATATAGACAAGTGTTCACTTAACCATTTTGTATTGAAAAGAAAAATTTTGCCTTTATGAGTCAAAATTTTTCCCTTTTGGAATGGAGGTGTAATGTGAATATAGGCCACTAGATGGCAGTATTTACCTTTTTTTTGTTAAGCTCAGACTGGAGTCATGTTTAGACATGTCCTGGACATGTCTGGGGCAAGTCTCAGAAAATTAAAAAAAAGAGGTCTAAATGTGGGTGGGGTCTGCAAAAGAGTATATAAGGAAAAGAATTGAGACAGTAGAGTAGTAGGAGAAATTGCAAGAAGATGACCAGACCTGCCATTCTGTTCAAGACCTGTGACGTTTCTTTTGTGGATTTCTTTGCTTGTGTTTGAGCATTTTCTTCATCCAGGACATCACCAAGCCACCCCACCAAAAAGGGACTGTAATTATTTCTGTTTTTTCTTATTTATCAATCTTGGTCTTTAGTTGTAGGTTGTTATTAGTCTTTGTCTTTGTTAAAAATTAAATGTGTTTTAGTTGTTAAAACTGTGTTTGTCATCCCTTGCTGTTGCTGTTGTGTTATAAATGTAATAACAAATTGGGGCCATAACACAGTACTTTCATTTAAGGTGGACTGCAAACAGCGGCATATCACATTTATTGACATATGTTTCTCTTTTTAACGGTTCATTTCTAGCTAGCGCTTTGCGTTTAATGGTTTGACACAGAAAGCAACGTTCTAAAAAAGTGACAAATTGGCTTAGACCCGCCAGTAAAAATAAACAGCCTGGAGTATTAGCTAGGTTACCTTTTTAATATTGGGAAACAGAAAAGCTAAAGAAGAAACTATTAAAGGTCTACTAAGTTAGGGGGAAGAAAACACTGTGGACTTGTACTATTGTCTGTAATTCACAAATCCAGCATTTAACTTTTATAATTGTACGTCATATTGGCAAAAAAAAGAAAAAAAGAAAAAACAAGACACTGAGACCTCTCCTTAAAACTCGCGAGCGATTGGCTAATCGGCTGCCACACATGAGAAGTAAGTTGCACCATAGCTAGTGCAGAAAATGACTTGTTTCACTTTTTTTCAACAGCTACTTTGTGATAGAAAGACAAGTTATCGTTATCTTATTTGGGACGAATATTCTTATCGATACATTTTCTACTTACCCAATGAAATGATTTGACACAAACTGTCCAGATTTTGTTGGTTTAACTTTTCCACGAACAAAGCTCTGATTTCATCTGGGATTGCAAAATGAAAAGTTTGCATTGGTCGTAAACGCGTGTACAGTCATTTTACGCGTTCTTGCATTGTATACTACACAAAATGAGAGCTAATTTTACATAGTAAGCGACTGTCAGGCAACTTCATACTATGTGTTGTACCGAAGTCCTAGTAGTCCCAGGTGACTAGGATCACGATATGGCCAGTTTCAGAAAACAAACACAAATGCAAAATTTGAGGGTGATCATCATCAACAACAACAATGATCAGCGATACTAAGTTACAAACAAAGCAACGTAAACACTAGCTGACTTGTCAGTGCATCTTCACAGCACACTTACTGTACGTAGACATTAATACCGAAGCCGTACAGCGGGGCTGGGCCGTGGGCTACCTGCGCCAGACCGGGCGGGGTACCAGCTGAGCAAGTGGGGAGTAAGC
This sequence comes from Gymnothorax reevesii, assembly GCA_029721435.1. Classification (NCBI taxonomy): domain Eukaryota; kingdom Metazoa; phylum Chordata; class Actinopteri; order Anguilliformes; family Muraenidae; genus Gymnothorax; species Gymnothorax reevesii. The sequence goes on from CM056581.1 coordinate 37,205,267, forward strand.
ATGAGAACGGATCTCAGAGATGCCAAGTCTCACACATTCGATGTAGGTCCTATGCATTTTTTAGGCTTATTCACCGTAGTCCGCAATTATTCAATGAAAGCTTATTCTTGAGATTCTCACGCGGAATTAAAATCCTTGTGCATTGAAGTTTCAGTTTCACTTGCGTAAAGGTGGACCTCACCAAAAGCAACATGGAAAGCGATTATGACTCCAGTTTTCTACTGCGGTCAAGCTATCACCAGTTCGCAAAACGACGGTCAAACTATCACCGCTAAAATTTTGATGCGCAATTACAGCGGATAGCGCGGTACTTTGGTCACGTGATACAAATGCTGTCAAAATTCGGCTTGCTGAGAGAAAAACCGAGGCTTATTCAACGAAAGAATGCGTATATTTTATTCATAAAAAAAATCGTCAACAACTTCCATAATGTAGTTTGAAAATGACTTTTCTTTTTCTTTTTTCAATAAATAGTTCACATTTTGTGCAGATTGAAATGTGAGATTTTGGCGAGCTGCTGTGAATCCAGATGACAAATAATTGCTTGTAACTGTAATAATGTTTTACTTAAAGCAAATAGTTAGAGAAAAGTGACACTTGATTATGATAGAAGAGGGATCCTCCTATAAGCCCACCAAATATTGAGAGATTCTGTGGTGGATATTTTTAATAAATGGCCATCAAAGTCGATACTGTGCAATGTGGGATTGCAGAAAATTGGATGGGGGCGTCATCCTTAAGGGCCTCTATTTCCTGCAAATCAAATAGTTAGAAAAAAGTAACACTTGGTTATGATAGAAAAGGGATCCTACTACTATAAGCCCACCAAATATGAAAAGATTCTGTGGTGGAAATTTTTAATAAATGGCCATCAAAGTTGATACTGTGCAATGTGGGATTGCAGAAAATTGGATGGGGACATCATACTTGCGGACCTATATTTCCTGCAAATCAAATAGTTAGAAAAAGGTAACACTTGATTATGATAGAAGAGAGATCCTCCTATAAGCCCACCAAATATGAACAGATTCTGTGGTGGAAAGTTTTAATAAATGGCCTTCAAAGTTGATACTGTGCAATGTGTGAATGCAGAAAATTGGATGGGGGTGTCATACTTGAGGACCTCTATTTCCTGCAAATCAAATAGTTAGAAAAAAGTTACACTTGATTATGATAGTAGAGGGATCCTACTATAAGCCCACCAAATATGAACAGATTCTGTGGTGGAAATTTTTAATAAATGGCCTTCAAAGTTGATACTGTGAAATGTGGGAATGCAGAAAATTGGATGGGGGCGTCATACTTGAGGACCTCTATTTCCTGCAAATCAAATAGTTAGAAAAATGTAACACTTGATTATGATAGTAGAGGGATCCTGCTATAAGCCCACCAAATATGAACAGATTCTGTGGTGAAATTTCTTAATAAATGGCCTGCAAAGTTGATACTGTGCAATGTGGGATTGCAGAAAATTGGATAGGGGCGTCATACTTGCGAACCTCTATTTCCTGCAAATCAAATAGTTGGAAAAAAGTAACACTTGATTATCATAGTATAAGAATATTTCTATAAGCGCAATAAATATGAATAGATTCTGTCGTGGAAATTTTTAATAAATGGCCTTCAAAGTTGATACTGTGAAATGTGGGAATGCAGAAAATTGGATGGGGGCCTCATACTTGCAGACCTCTATTTCCTGCAAATCAAATAGTTAGAAAAAAGTAACACTTGATTATGATAGTAGAGGGATCCTGCTATAAGCCCACCAAATATGAAAAGATTCTGTGGTAGAAATTTTTAATAAATGGCCTGCAAAGTTGATACTGTGCAATGTGGGATTGCAGAAAATTGGATAGGGGCATCATACTTGCGGACCTCTATTTCCTGCAAATCAAATAGTTAGAAAAAATTTACACTTGATTATGATAGTTGAGGGATCCTACTATAAGCCCACCAAATATAAACAGATTCTGTGCTGGAAATTTTTAATAAATGGCCTTCAAAATTGATACTGTGCAATGTGGGAATGCAGAAAATTGGATGGGGGCGTCATACTTGCGGACCTCTATTTCCTGCAAATCAAATAGTTAGAGAAAAGTAATATTTGCATGTCATAACATATGTATCTTACTATACGCCATAGATTATCAAGAGATTCTGTTGTGGAATTTTTAAATGAATGCCCATTAAAATTGATACTGTGTAATATGCCAATGCAGACAATTGGATGGGGGGATCATGTTTGAGGGCTGATAATTCCGGCAAATCAAAGTATTTGTCAAAAGTTACCATTCAATAGCATAACTCATCGATCCTATTATAAAATTTTAAAACATGAAAAGATTCCATTGTGGAATTTTAAAATAAATGGCCGTCAAATTTGGGACTGTTTAACGTGTCAATGCAGGCAATTGAATGGGGGGTGCATAATTGAGGGCCTGTAGTTCCTGTGAATGAAGCAGTTTGTAAAAAGTACCTCTTGCTTACTACAGGTTGTAGTATCAACTCACTGAATATGAAAAGAATCGGTGCCAAACTTATTGAATAAATGGCTATCAAATCAGGAACTATTGTAATGTGTGAATGGAGATGACTGATTGGGGTACCATGTTTGAGAGCCTGTAATTCCTGTAAATCAAAACTTATGTGAAAAATAACAATTCCTGACCATGCTACATGCACTGTAATATAAATTGACTGAATATGAAGAGATTCTATGATGGGATTATGAAAAAAATGGGCATCAATGTCGGAACTGTTGCAGTGTGCGAAAAGAGATGATTGAATGTGGGGCCACGTTTCAGGGTCTGTAATTCCTGCAAATACAAAACTTTTAGAAAAATAACAGTTGCTTGCCGCACTACATCCTTTGTATTATTATAAAAACCTGAATATAGAGATTCCAATGTAGAAATATGAAATAAATGGCCATTGAATTTTGGCCATTTATTGGCCAACACTTCTCCGTTTTGATGTTACTTTTTAAAAATTTTATTATGCTGTTGTGCATGAATGCCATGAACAATAAAATTTTCACATGCATGCTCTAAAATTCATGAAAATACAGCATAATAAAATTTTTAAAAAGTAATCTCTTTTCTTTCATGTTTATGTTTAGGTCAAGAAAATAATTTTGAAATAAATAAAACACTTATGTTCAGGTACTTAAGTTGGAGATATCTAATTCTATCATTGACTTATTCGGTCTGTAAGATTATATAACTTGAAATAATTTGCATAAGTGAAAATTAAACAATATGCTCAAGGTTATTTTGTTTTGCAAGCCATACATGGATATTTCTGGTGAAGGGGAAGGTTAAGAGGTTAAATACACCTCAGAAGACAAATGAATAGTTTGATGAAAACATACAATTACAAATGTGTTTGTAAAAAAAACCATCAAATGTCGGTGGGCCGCAGGATCGAGTAAGGCAAGTTCAAGCTAACGCATTTTTTTTTTCAATCAAGGCAGTACAAAATACTTCAGGTGATGCACATTGATTCAAAAATTTCCGGTACATTAGGCCGACACTTGACGTAAACTATTACGAGTAATATTCTGTGCAAGTTCTTTTTGACAAATTATTGGTACTAAAACAGTCATCCATTCAATTTAATTCATGGTCACCCATTCCATTGTCTTCATTCTCACACTGCAAAGTGGCTAATTTGATTGCCATTTCTTTAATAATTCCGCCATGGAATCTTTTCATTTTCAATGTGCTTGTACAAGAATACATGAAGCTTGTAAAGGAGGCGTTATATTCCACAAACTTCCTGACTTGCAGAAATTACAGGCCCTCAAAAATCACCCCCATTTCAACTGTCTACATCCTTACATTGCAAGAGTAACAAAATTCAATGGCCATTTATTTAATATTTCTACATTGGAATCTCTATATTCAGGTTTTTATAATAATACAAAGGATGTAGTGCGGCAAGCAACTGTTATTTTTCTAAAAGTTTTGTATTTGCAGGAATTACAGACCCTGAAACGTGGCCCCACATTCAATCATCTCTTTTCGCACACTGCAACAGTTCCGACATTGATGCCCATTTTTTTCATAATCCCATCATAGAATCTCTTCATATTCAGTCAATTTATATTACAGTGCATGTAGCATGGTCAGGAATTGTTATTTTTCACATAAGTTTTGATTTACAGGAATTACAGGCTCTCAAACATGGTACCCCAATCAGTCATCTCCATTCACACATTACAATAGTTCCTGATTTGATAGCCATTTATTCAATAAGTTTGGCACCGATTCTTTTCATATTCAGTGAGTTGATACTACAACCTGTAGTAAGCAAGAGGTACTTTTTACAAACTGCTTCATTCACAGGAACTACAGGCCCTCAAGTATGCACCCCCCATTCAATTGCCTGCATTGACACATTAAACAGTCCCAAATTTGACGGCCATTTATTTTAAAATTCCACAATGGAATCTTTTCATGTTTTAAAATTTTATAATAGGATCGATGAGTTATGCTATTGAATGGTAACTTTTGACAAATACTTTGATTTGCCGGAATTATCAGCCCTCAAACATGATCCCCCCATCCAATTGTCTGCATTGGCATATTACACAGTATCAATTTTAATGGGCATTCATTTAAAAATTCCACAACAGAATCTCTTGATAATCTATGGCGTATAGTAAGATACATATGTTATGACATGCAAATATTACTTTTCTCTAACTATTTGATTTGCAGGAAATAGAGGTCCGCAAGTATGACGCCCCCATCCAATTTTCTGCATTCCCACATTGCACAGTATCAATTTTGAAGGCCATTTATTAAAAATTTCCAGCACAGAATCTGTTCATATTTGGTGGGCTTATAGTAGGATCCCTCAACTATCATAATCAAGTGTTACCTTTTTCTAACTATTTGATTTGCAGGAAATATAGGTCCACAAGTATGACGCCCCTATCCAATTTTCTGCAATCCCACATTGCACAGTATCAATTTTGAAGGCCATTTATTAAAAATTTCCACCACAGAATCTGTTCATATTTAGTGGACTTATAAAAGGATCCCTGTGCTATCATAATCACGTATTACTTTTTTCTAAGTATTTGTTTTGCAGGAAATAGAGATCTGCAAGTATGACGCCCCCATCCAATTTTCTGCATTCCCACATTTCACAGTATCAACTTTGCAGGCCATTTATTAAAAATTTCCACCACAGAATCTGTTCATATTTGATGGGCTCATAGTAGGATCCCTCTACTATCATAATCAAGTGTTACTTTTTTCTAACTATTTGATTTGCAGGAAATATAGGTCCGCAAGTATGACGCCCCCATCCAATTTTCTGCATTCCCACATTTCACAGTATCAAATTTGAAGGCCATTTATTAAAAATTTCCACCACAGAATCTGTTCATATTTGGTGGACTTATAGTAGGATCCCTCTACTATCATAATCAAGTGTTACTTTTTTCTAACTATTTGATTTGCAGGAAATAGAGGTCTGCAAGTATGACGCCCCCATCCAATTTTCTGCATTCCCACATTTCACAGTATCAACTTTGAAGGCCATTTATTAAAAATTTCCACCACAGAATCTATTCATATTTGGTGGACTCATAGTAGGATCCCTCTACTATCATAATCAAGTGTTACTTTTTTCTAACTATTTGATTTGCAGGAAATAGAGGTCCTCAAGTATGACGCCCCCATCCAATTTTCTGCATTCCCACATTTCACAGTATCAACTTTGAAGGCCATTTATTAAAAATGTCCACCACAGAATCTGTTCATATTTGGTGGGCTAATAGTAGGATCCCTCTACTATCATAATCAAGTGTTACTTTTTTCTAACTATTTGATTTGCAGGAAAAAGAGGTCCTCAAGTATGACACCCCCATCCAATTTTCTGCATTCACACATTGCACAGTATCAACTTTGAAGGCCATTTATTAAAAATTTCCACCACAGAATCTGTTAATATTTAGTGGACTTATAGTAGGATCCCTCTACTATCATAATCAAGTGTAACTTCTTTCTAACTATTTGATTTGCAGGAAATAGAGGTCCTCAAGTATGACACCCCCATCCAATTTTCTGCATTCACACATTGCACAGTATCAACTTTGAAGGCCATTTATTAAAACTTTCCACCACAGAATCTGTTAATATTTGGTGGGCTTATAGTAGGATCCCTTTGCTATCATAATCAAGTGTTTTTTTTTCTAACTATTTGATTTGCCGGAAATAGAGGTCCTCAAGTATGACGCCTCCATCCAATTTTCTGCATTCACACATTGCACAGTATCAACTTTGAAGGCCATTTATTAAAAATTTCCACCACAGAATCTGTTCATATTTAGTGTGCTTATAGCAGGATCCCTCTACTATCATAATCAAGTGTAACTTTTTTCTAACTATTTGAGTTGCAGGAAATAGAGGTCCTCAAGTATGACGCCCCCATCCAATTTTCTGCATTCCCACATTTCACAGTATCAACTTTGAAGGCCATTTATTAAAAATTTCCACCACAGAATCTGTCTATATTTGGTGGGCTTATAGTAGGATCCCTCTACTATCATAATCAAGTGTCACTTTTCTCTAACTATTTGCTTTAAGTAAAACATTATTACAGTTACAAGCAATTATTTGTCATCTGGATTCACAGCAGCTCGCCAATATCTCACATTTCAATCTGCACAAAATGTGAACTATTTATTGAAAAAAGAAAAAGAAAAGTCATTTTCAAACTACATTATGGAAGTTGTTGACGATTTTTTTTTATGAAGAAAATATACGCATTCTTTCGTTGAATAAGCCTCGGTATTTCTCTCAGCAAGCCGAATTTTGACAGCATTTGTATCACGTGACCAAAGTACCGCGCTATCCGCTGTAATTGCGCATCAAAATTTTAGCGGTGATAGTTTGACCGTCGTTTTGCGAACTGGTGATAGCTTGACCGCAGTAGATTACTGGTGCTTCTCTTTACTCAGGGAAAAGAAACAATGCATGTGTTTCATGATCGTTTAAATTGTTTTAATGAAACAAGACCATCTGAAACATCTTTATGCAATTCCATTCCAGTGCAATCTCCCAGCAAAGACAAGCGTGAGAATTCCCGAGTCATAATTGATTTCCATGAGACTTGCGGGGAAATCCACCGTATTGCACGTGAAACGAATTAACTTAATGCACAATGACTTCAATTCCGTGAGTGAATTTCTGCAGTGCGCGTTGATTGGAAAATTGCGAACGACGGCACAGGATGGTGAATGCCACTTAGAGGCGAGAGACTCTACCGAATGCGTGGGACTTGGCATCTCTTTTTTGGGAAGTAATGTAAACTCATACCATCTTTTGAAAATTTGTTGGAGCCTACCACTACACACCTATTTGGCATGTTGATGAATGTTATCTCAAAATCAACGAAATCAAGGACGGATCAAGGCAAAATCAATTATCTGTATAGAACAAACCACTGGTTGATCAGCTGGGTACGTTTGCAACTTACTTTTCACACATCACTGGTCATATGACGACGAGGTCCATGTGCAACGACTTTTTTGAGGGGTGGGGCTTAGGACTGTACAAGCCAGCCAAATTTTAGATTTCAAATAATGATAAAAAGTTATAGAAAGCATTTACAAATGTGGGATGCATTTTAATTAGCTACATATGATCCATTTCTTCGAAAAATGGCCAAAAGATTTTCTGAGTGAACCTTGAAACTGCCTAAACCTGCCACTGGTAACAAAATCGTTCAAATAAATATTGATATGCAAATTGAAAAACATGTGGTAGTCCATTGTTTTTGAGATCAAAATAGGCAAATGACCACAATACACCGCATGAGAAGTCGCACCTGTAGCCTGCATAGCTTCAGCCATAGCCTATTTTAAAACAAACAAGCTCAAAGTATCACCGCCAATATAACATGACTGCTAATTGTTGCTGAATTACTTAATGTCCAATTATCACATAGACATTTCTTGTCTCCAGATTCTAATGTTGCTTACGAATCCTGCAACTGCATATTGATTGGCATCCATACTTTTGAAAGCCTTCAGGCTTTCAAGGTAGATATATCAGGAAATGTTAGTTGGGGTGAACACTTCGCAAATGGTAACAGACATAATAAAATAAGGGGTACTAAACATGGATCACAACTGATTATTGATGTTTGTTTATGAATAATGCTGACTCTCTTCCTCATTTAAATGTACCATGTTCGCTGTCATGAGCGAGGGAGAAAAGTGGAATCGGACACAAATATGGCGGTGGGAACATCGGAAGTGATGTTTTTTAGTACCTATGAATATATTTGTACAGTAAGCAGCTGCCCATCAGTCCTCTTTACCAAAATCTCAGTTTTGCCCACAATGCCAAAAAGATTTTCTTGAATGTTTTGTTCCTTTAACATTATATTCTTTACAAATTCAGTTCTCAGATTTGAGCAAAACCTTAGTTTAGTCCAGAACTAATACTAATCTGCTTCAGAGACACTGAGCACAACCATAATGTAATTTCAATCAATATTTCGGTTTGCACAACACTTGCTGAAGCTTACCGCCTGCGACCAGAGCCGCCGCAGCTCACGCAGCGGTCCTCAGAGGAACGTCTCCCGGAACCATTGCACACCGGGCACTGCTCCTGTTACCATGGAGACGCAATACAGTTTATTAACATGGCTCATAGAACTCGAGTCATTATATATGCACACAACCGATCATGTGTATTAGTTCCACTACAACAGTCTTCAACATAACTGATGATCTCTTTTTCTTCCTTACAGACCAGGAACAGTGAAATTAGGAGTGTAACTGCTAGGCTGGAAGAATAGTCTGCATGTACACTTGCCCTTCCTCCATTACACTTAGAGCCCATGATTTAAATGATGAAAGAAACAAAAATGTTTGTAAAAACGTGGCATGATGTTGCAAGCTGCTTATTTCTCAGTTGTGCATTACCATTCCTGATGTCACACATCTCCTGCAGGGAATTCTGCCCAGGGTCATGCAGGCATGGCAACCCTAAAGACAGGGGTTAAAGGTCATGAGATTAAATCTCAGGTATACAAGCTCAGAGACACGGCTAGAATGTTCTTGAGGGATTATTCTAACGCTAATGTCACCATCACCACTGGTCATGGCGGCCACGACATTCTAGAAATCTGTCTGAACAGTTCTGCAACTCTGGAGAAAAAAATATTTCTCAAAACCCTGCTCCTTTTCCAGAGCAACACAAGTAAATTTTGACATGGCAGAATCAGGTAGAAACATGCAGGGTATACCATTTGCACAATCTGCTGGTGTTTAAGCATTTGTCTCCTTTACATCATACCCCCCTTTCTGTGACAACCCCTAGTAGTTAGTGGTTATATCAGCAAATGCATGCTTTTCTGCCAAAACATATTTTGCCGAACCACTATTTCTGTATTCTGCGCTGACCACAAGGTGAGACTGTAGACATAATCTTGTGGAATTACTGCTGCACCTTCACACAGAGGAGTGTGAGGAATTATATTACCATTAACCCCTTATAAAGGAGCAAACGGGGACTGGTATTATAGGCACACATTTACAGTGGAGCAAGAGAGGAATGATACTGATATTGTGCAGGAATTCATATTACTGTCACACCTTTATTAATTAATTGGCAAGAAGCAATAGTACTCTTGCACTTTTACAGCCGCATTTTGGAGAATGATGACACTTGTTTATTACCACAGAAGAGTGGGAAAAGATATTGCTGTTAAACCTTTTCAGAGGAATACGAGAGGAATGTGAGTGCATTCATGCTATTGCAGGGGCTTGTCTAAGGAAAAATATTATTGCTGCTGTGGTGGGAAATATATCCCAAAAGGTTCTAAATTCAGAGTATTACTATAATCACAGTTCAACAGAGAGAACTCAGCCAGGTTCTTGTGACCCCTCAAAACTGCTACAAGACTGTGGAGCAGAAAAGAAGCATAAACTCATAAATCTGCCAAACAGCAAGATAACATGGCTGCAAGCCGGCCGACCAAGGCTGGCCAGATGAGCTAATCTTCCGGAATGACCATATCGGTCAGCCTGGTCCTACTATGTGAGCATGCACACCTAAGTTTTTCTGGAACCACCCATGACCACCAATTGCAACATAAGAGTGTCTGGGAATGATATTACTGTCGAATCTTTACGGGTGAAGGGTGGGGAATGGGAAACAGTGGGATTCGTAAAAAAGGAAAGGACCAAGCTGACCTCTATGTCCTACAGCATCAGTTAATTGTAATTTTTATTACACTTAAAACTAGACTGTCCAGTCAGCTGCAGCCGCATGGGTGTAGCCCGTTCATTCATTCATTCATCTTCTGTACCCGCTTATTCCTCTCTAGGGTCGCGGGACGAGCTGGAGCCTATCCCAGCTGGCTACGGGCAAAGGCAGGAACCCACCCTGGACAGGTAACCTGTATGTTTTGCCACATATTTACGTATTATTCGGCCAATACTATCGCCATGGCAACCAAAATCGAGAGGTATGTCATAAGTGAAGTACATGTCCATACCAAATATGAAAGTAATCAGTCAAAAATTACAGCCTGTAGAGCATCCACAAGGAAGTATACTCAGCAACAAAAGTTTCTGTGACACCATTTATGTGTATGTTATAAATGACCTGCAAAGATCTCAATGCAATCAATATGTTTATTTAACAGGAGAAACACTGACTTTTCAGTGCCAACGTCACTCAAAACGAAAAATGTCATTTTCATGCGTCATGAAGCACTTCTCTGACGTCTAACCATTTGTTACCTTCACACTTCAATACCGGGTGTGACTTCCTCGTGCCATGATGCAAGCAACGCATCTCCGGCGCATGGACCGAATCAGATGTGCCAGAAATTGCTGTGGGATGTCATTCCAAATCTGACGTAGACGTTGTCGCAATTCCTGGAGTGTAGCTGGCGGGTTATCCAACCGCCGCAAACGTCGATCCATCTCGTCCCAAAGATGCTCGATTGGGGACATGTCTGGGGATCTGGCTGGCCATGGCAGGACATTGACATGTTGTTGCATCAGATACTGCTGTACAATCCTTGCAACGTGTGGTCTGGCGTTATCATGTTGCAGCGTTATTCCGGGACCATGTTGCATCAAAAACGGTACCACCAATGGCCGTAGCACTTCATCGCGATATCTTTGACCTGTCAGATTTCCATCAATAACAAGCAAATCTGTTCTGTTTCTAGCCGTGATCCCTCCCCAAATCATGACACTACCACCTCCAAAACAATCGAATTCCTGAACACAGTTGTTGGCATAACGTTCTCCACGTCGACGGTATACACGTAAACGACCATCACATCGGTTAAGCATGAATCTTGATTCATCAGTGAAGAGTACAAGATCCCACTGACGTTGGATCCACCGTCGATGTTGTTGTGCCCACTGTAGACGCAGTCGTCGGTGTTGTACTGTGAGTATTGGACGTCTTGCTGGCCGACGTGGGACAATGCCAAAATGACGGAGACGGCGACGGATTGTCTGTGCAGACAGTCGCCTCAAACCAGGTATCGTTCTTGCAGTTATGGTTGCAGGTTGGAATCGATTTCGGAGATGGGTTGTTCGAATCCAGTTGTCCTGTCTGGGAGTGGTTACTCGTGGACGGCCGCTGCGAGGACGGTCTCTGACATGTCTTGTCTGCTGATGACGCTGCCATAAGTTCCAAATGGTGTTTCGGTGGACATTCAGGCGATGAGCAACTTCCCTCTGCGAGGTTCCGGATTCAATCATCCCAATGGCCCTCCACCGATCATTTTCAGACAGTCTTGGCATTTAGAGGGTAGAGTTCCTGATCCGAAATGGCTGTGTTTTCGATAAGTGATGCTTCCGTCGTTCATCAGGCACAATGTGAACATTCCAAAAATTCTCCCCTTTTATTGCCATCCACAAGCATGATTTACGCACATTTTCACGTGCAAAGTCATTTTCTCACATTTTCATGATTTCCATTTCAATGTTGTGTTTACGTGTACTGTTTCAGTCTGATATCACCATGTATGACAATTTCATAATTGCGTTATGAAAAATAATTAACAATATTGGTGTCACAGAAACTTTTGTTGCTGAGTATATCTGCAGACACAGAGGCGGCGACAACACGTGTGAATCCATGGTAGCCGCCCGACTTCGTCCAGGGGCTACAATGATAGCAATTAAAGAATTTGAGCAGTCCTTTTCCACGTCTTTACAGATGAGGTGCTGGGAATGCCATTACTGTCACATCTTTACAGACAAGGTGTGGGGAATGAAATTACAGCCGCACCTTTACTGACGAGGTGTGGGGAATGATATTGCAGTCGCACCTTTACTGACGAGGTGTGGGGAATGCGGACATCCTTCTGGCTCTTCTGAAATAGGGAGGGGATCGGGACAGTGATGTTCCAGGGCCCCGGAGCCACGCCCATATACCCATCCACCATCTGACCTGTGAGGCAGACCACACCAAAACAAATGCAAAGCTTTCATTCTCTCTCACACACACATTCACACTCTCTCACACTCAAACTCATTCACATTCTTCCTCACACACAAACACTAATTTTTTTTGCCCTCATTTCAATACATGCACACACAGACACCCTCACACACACTGTAGTTCACACTCACAACCACATACACTACTTGGTGGTCGCTCTTGCACATATGGACACGCACACTTACTGGGTCCGTGCACACGCATGCTCACAAATAAGCATACACACAAAAACACACATCAGCGCACACACTCGTACTCCCTTCTTAAACAGCCACACAAACCTGTTTCACAGATACCTCAGGGCAGCAAAGAGGAAGCCTTGCCCTAAAACCAGCGTGATGAGTCCATTAAGTAACTCTACCCATTACAAAAGGCACCATTTTATGCAGCATACAATTCTGAATTCAGGCATTAGATGACCGATGACCTCACTAACTGCACCGTTTTGAAAGTAACCATGAGGAAATATGATCGTATTGGCACACAGTTCTTACCCGTGTATGGCTCGCTAGCCCATTCAGTAGAGCGAGATTCGGCAAACGTCTCCAGCCGGTACTGTAAGGCCACGCATGACCAGTCATTAACCCCTTTGCGCAGAAGCCCAATCTGGCTATTCATGCGTTACCTTTTTTAAGGCTTTATAATTCAAGATTGCAGCTTCACAGACAGGAAAGGAATGGCTCAACTGAGTCAGGACACTTGAAGCATTTAGAATTCCATCGTATTTCAGTTTATTTTCATGATTTTGGTAGAGAATAAAGGCTGTAAACACAAAAAATCTTCATGAAAATTCTGCATTGAAATGTTAAAAAAATTATACTGAGAATTGAAAAATTGGTAGGGCTTAAAACTATTCATTTCTGAGATCATAAACTCCTTGACCACAAGTGCAAGTCATCTGAGCATTGAATTCTAGATAACCTACTCTCTAGGACCCAAATAAAACAGCTATCCAGGTGACTTCCCAAATTCTAACAACCGCCAAAATGGTGCACTGTCAAATCATAAAATAATCATATATTTAACACAAATCAACTTTTGACGCATGAAATTCATTATGAAGTAATTATATTCTTGGTGAAATTAGCATGAATTGATCGATATAGGTGCAGTTGTGCATCAATGGTCACCAGTCACCTCTCCAAACACAAAACATGCCTTTTCTGCATGATGAAGTTTAGAATTTTGTCAATTTTTCTTCAGAGTGTCCCTAGCCAGCACACATACTCATTAAAGGAACTGCTGGTTTAACGGTAAGAACATTTACCTTGCAATGAAAAGCTAGCAGTTCCCACTTCCAAGCTCGTGACCTTATATGAACGCTTACCACACCTTATAAGGAACAAGTATAATTCACAAACTCAGTCATATCTGAAACATACCTTATTTTAACAGAATAGTCTTTCCATTATCCGGAATAATTAGCCAATTTTGTGCCCCAAATTGAAAAGAATGGTGCAATGAAGATACCAGGGGGTCTACTGAAGTGTGAGCTGCTTGCATTTTGAAGAAACAAAAACCTTGGCATTCCATTTTGTTGAACACGGTATAAATTCTCAAACAAAAAGCCTCAAAATGCAAACAAAGTAGCAGTATAACCTTTCATCATTGAATCCTTCCTCCAGAGACTGATGTATCGTGTAGAAGGAACCCTCCAGTCCTGTTTCATTCGGAATAATTCCCATTAACCATGTCCGTACCTCATTCAAATCCTGTAAATGTAACCGAGCACTTCAGGCCAGTTTTCGTTTTCTTTTTTCTTTTGAAATCACATCATTTTCAGTTGCGCAACCATGCTCGACATTGGGAGAATACAACCCACCTTACTTTTATGCACAGGTTTGTATACTATTCTTATTATCCAATCAATGTCTTTGAGTTACTATGGACAATTTTAACTCTCTGGAATTGGATAAGAAACTAGTCAATCAATACATTATTATTGCGGAAGGTCCACGTGGGTATGAACTATAAGTGTGCGTTACGCAGATGAGCCTTAGTGAATAACTGAGTTATTGGCCATCAACATGAGTACTTACAAGGATATAAGGGACTGCCGAATTCGTCGATGGAGGAGTCTATTCATAAATCCATGGCGACACATTTTTTCATATGGGATGACTATAATTGATAGTCGAATGGCATACAGTTGTATCAATACCATGTCGAATTTTTGCTTCAGAAAACTGATTTTTCTTTACTACTAATTAGGATTCCATTGGCTCACTGTTGCTGAAGTGGTTGCTACAGAGGACAACGATTTTTTTTTAAAGCAAGAGGTTTTTTTTTGAACTGCTGGATAGATACTATAAGCAAATATATTGAGCAGCTTGCACATCAGGCTTAGCTGAGGAGTTTAATTCAGGCAGCTCCTGAAAAAAAGGGGATTGGAGTGAACTTGTTCATATTCTAAATGGCGTTTGAGCTCGGATTGCTGTGAATTTTCAATAACTGATCCGGGTGTACCATCTTGTGACAGAATATTGTTGCTGCGTACATAAATTTGCTGCTCCAGGTCCGCGGGCGGACACATCTGCATAAAGGGGTTAAGCAGAAACAATCTTTACAGAGGAAAACTCATTACACAAGACCAGCAATCAGTCATCACACAAAAACACCGAACAGTCATAAGACAGGAGCAGCCATTTCATGCCAGCAGTCATTACACACAAACACTCAGTCCACATGACAAGCTGTTACACAAGAACTACCCCTACCCAGGAACAGTCATAGGTGATTGTGATTTTGGTGAGATTACCAACAATTTAAACAAACAGGACAGATCACATTAGATGGCCATAAGTATCAGCTCATCTCATTGTCTCAGGCCAGGCCCAAGGTTCCAGTGAACACAAATCTTAGGCAGCAAAATTCTATTAACGTTCCATCAGCCACCTGTCACTAATTTAGCAAGGTAGCTTGAATCATGTCATAAGTTTTCTTGGTCCACCAGTACTGACCCTGTACGGGTTATGGGCCTGCAAGTCCGTGAAGACCATGTCTCTGGCTGGCTTCTTGCTGTAGCAGCAGTTGCTGGATGCATACTCAAGAAAGGCCTCTTGAGCCTCTTCCTCACTGATCGTGGGGATTCTGGGAAATGTAGTAAGTACAGTTAAAAGTTGCCTCATTCAATTCTTTAATTTCCACCTGAAGAATTCATAACTCTTGTTAATAAGAGATCTTCAGGACAGAAAACGTACCAAAACTAATATATGGATTGCAGAGGGATGAATTTTAAATTCACAAACATTTTTCTCGCTATAGAGGGGCAAATTTTAAAATGAGTAATTTGGCAGGAGTGGAGGGCAAGTTTAGCATGGTTATAAAAACACTGTGACTGATAAAATCAAAGAATCAATTGGCTTCCAATTGATAAAAGTATGGACACATGGTCACTGAAAATAGCTGTTTAATTGCTAATGACAAATTAACAGACAAGAAAAATGAGCCAAACCTGCTTTGTGTAAAGGGGGAAAAAAGTTCAGCAACGTGATTAGGACCCTATTGATCGACTATTGTCTTTCATGCAGTCCAGTAAAAATGTGCACACTTTTTGCTAATGTTCGCAATAAAGTAAAATTTTTACCTTCCATGGCGTGCAACTGTGACACCTTCAGGTGATGAGGATGGAGAGGGAATACAAACCCAGATTAAGGAGATCATGAAGGAGAATTATCAGCTGCTTAAAACTGTGTTAGCAGTTGGAACGAAAACCAGCATTCTCAATGGGCCCCTGGACCACTGTTGAGAATGACTGATCTTCACGACATCCACCATCATAGGAGTTTGAGATAGACCTCGTGAGCGTTTCTTTTTCCCCCTAAATTTGCACTTTTCCTGCTAATATTTCTATCGTCGGAGCTGTTCCGCCAGGTGTTTACTGGACATTATTTTATTGCCAAATTATTATTATTTCCTTACTGCCAGTCACCCATTGTTGGGCCTCGGTTTCCAGGATCTGGAGCCTGTGGCGGACCCTGGTACGGCAGGTCTGACAGAGAGAGAGAAAGGGAGAGAGAAGAAGAAAAAGAAGAAGAAGGAGAACCACAAAACAGTTAAACAGTGATTCATGAACCCCTTAAATGGCAGAAGACAACACAATAAACTGAAGCAACTGCTCAGACCACTTCACTTTCTAGCCCAAAATAAGAAATACTCTTCAAATCAGGTCCAACATGAGAAATTAATTTAGCATCTTTTAGGCAATGATGTAAAATCCAGGATCAGATGGTAAAAGTCCCCTCGGCAGTTTTGGATTTATCTGCCCTCTGCCCTTGCTAATTAGCGTTGAATCCTTCAGCCAGACAGAAGATTTAATGAGCTGCTGATCTGATGGGAGGTTGAATTACATGGCAGAACTTACCACATCTGGTACAGGAGACCCGACAATAATAAACAGGCTGAAATCAAATGTGCGAGCCTCCTAACTATTGCACACTGCTGGACTGAACAGGTGTGTCCCGGATATGTTCAAATCCACACTTAATAAACAAAGCCCACAAGGAGGCTCTTGCGGACTTTCATAACTTTCTGGCTGTTATGATTCTGCCTTGTTTGCCACGTCTGTTTATGATTCTCCTTTGCCTGACCATGATTTGTATTGTGTTTGGGGATTCCATGCCATGTTTTGTTTTTGCCTTGTCTCTTTCTGTCTGCCTGCCATATTCCACTCCTGCAGTTATATTCCAGTTCATGTTTTGTGTCATACCATGCATTGCACTTTGTCTCCCCCAGTCTGGTCTTTTGTCATGTGATCACTCACTGCCCCAGTATTGTGTGCCACACTTTTGGGTGATTTCATGGTTTCTGGGATTTCATCCATTCCTTACAATTTCGTCTACTTCCTCCACTTAATTATCCTTGCTGTGCTTCAGCAGATTTTCTGCACCTTGCTAATCACTGTTCTGCCTCTCACTCTGTGCAGGTAGAACTCCCTAACCGGAGCCGTATGTTTGTGAATAGGCTGTCTTTGTGATCCCTGTCCGTGTTTTGGCTTTTGCCAATTTCTTGTAATTAGGAACTTCCTCATGTTCATTCCTTTTGTAATTAGTCTGATCCAGTTCACCTGTTTCCCTTTGTAGCACGTGACTTCCTGTTTGTCGATTGAAGCAGTCTTTTCACTGCCAACTCCTTGTCAGAACATTTCCCTTGGTTTGCCTGTGCAATAGGTTTGGTTTGCCTTGTTTTCGCCTTGCATTCTTTGTGATTCACTTCTGACTGGACCATCCCTGTTTTACGATTTTGACTCTATTTTGGATTTCTGTCTGCATCTGCGTATCAAACCCTTTTTTGCCCGACCACGAGTATTGTGTTTGCTGCCCTGGTTACAACTTAGATTTCGCCCTTTGGATTTAGATTTTTGGACTGTGGACTCTGTACCATTGCCCCCTGCTCTCCAGGGGTTTGTCCCTTCCATAATAAAATCCAATTTTACTGTCCTGCTTGGTTCTCGCGTCTGGTTCCAGATCGCTACCTCACACTGGCAGTCCCACTGAGTACAGACTTTGCAATCAGGATGTGACAACATTAAAGGCTTAACAGTAGCAATGCCAGAAAAGAGACAATAAGAGAAGGTTTTCAAATTTATAATTAACACAGGCCAAATCTGTTCCCATTAATTTTTCAAATAAATAATTCAATAATTGTTTAGATTAAGTTGAAATATAATTTAAATATTAATTCTTCAGACAGTGTTATATATTTTTTTAATTTATGAGGGGTCATTTGAGCAGCTGTGAGTAAGGTGTAAAAGTTAGTCCCTTAAAGGGACTATGTCAGCCGGGGCGCATGCGCGTGATGAAGCGAAACTTCTTAAAAGCGTAAGGTAAACTATTTGAAGATCGGAGGTTATGTGTAAGCGTTTCAATCTGTTTATATTGCATTCATCCTTGAGAAGTTTGATAAATTTTTACCAAAAAACTATCTTTATAGATCTTAGAGACAGTTCATAGCATCAGTTTTTCGTAGTTTGGGTTTTTGTAGCGTTATTACTGCTTTTAAGTTAGCCTATGTTGATTGTTATGTCATCCCATGGCGGCCGTCGAACTGGAAGCGGTCGCAAAAGGATTTATGACAGTTGCATTTCAGACAAAACGTTGTGACAAACAGGTTCTGCGAACAATAAAGACAGTTGCTTGATAAAAATTTCCCCAGACTTCTCAAGGATGCACGCGATGCAAACTGATTGAA
Source organism: Gymnothorax reevesii (assembly GCA_029721435.1). Classification (NCBI taxonomy): domain Eukaryota; kingdom Metazoa; phylum Chordata; class Actinopteri; order Anguilliformes; family Muraenidae; genus Gymnothorax; species Gymnothorax reevesii. The sequence continues at coordinate 37,223,953 of CM056581.1, forward strand.
ACTCCACCACGAATTTACCGGTTTACCTTACTTTACACTTTCAATGGGATTTTGAGATAACAAAGATATATGGATGGAGAGTACAATTTATTCCTCGTGGGTTTCGGCAAAGATAAATGCGGTTACTCAAGCAACTCCACGTTTGCAGGCCATCTTTTGTATTTAAAACATCGACGAAGGTACGCTTTACACACTTACTAATAGGCTTGGGTTTGTATTTCTGCTCCCTTAATATCGCACTGCATGTATGGAAATACTTATCGACTGGACTCTACTACGCATGTTCCTCAGCTGACATAGTCCCTTTATGGATTGCGGCAGTGGACTGAGCCATTCTGATAAAGCCACGGGGACTAAAAACCATCTCATGCAATACCATGACCCACTTTGGGAGCCAATCTCTTTGAACTCTGAAGAAATGCTGCTGTTAGGTGTGGATCCACTTCTCTTTGTTCTGGTTCTGCAGATAGGTACCGGTGTGTGCACACTCACCAAATCCTCCTGCTCCCATGCCTTCATAGCCTGGCACCTTGTCCATCATGTCAGCAGGGGGTGCTGTTGCCCCATCGGGCTGGGCAGGACTCGCTTGTCCTATGTACACAAACACAGAGCATCTGGTTCTGCTTTCTCTTTTAACTTATGCATTTGGCTGGCTGTGCTTTCAACCCAGTAATGGAATGCTCTGCAGGATAAAAGCAAAGCTGCTGTATTGTGGCAAGACTGTTTACTCATTTTTTGACAATTGCCTGGTTCTCCTCTGTTCTGAGTACAGTCAGGTTCAAACATATTTGGACAGTGCCAATATTTTCTTTATTTTGGCTTTCTATGCTTGCACAATGGATCTCAAATAAATCAGGTAAGACAAGCTTGCATTGCAGGTTTTCAACTTTAAGGGCAATATCAAAAAATACTGTATGAACCGTGTAGGAATTACAAATGTTTCATACATGGCTCAAAAAATATCTGGACTGAACATGATCATAAATTATGCTGTGATTTTTAATACTTAGTTGCACTCTTAGCCGTGAATGATTGCCTGATATCCAGACCCCACAAACATAATCAAACACAGAGTTTCTTCCAAACGTAACACAGGACCGTCCGTCACCACAGGCATCTAACGTTCTTGCTCGGAGTGCTTGCCTCAGAATGGAAATGATATGCTCAGTTGTACTCAGGTCAGGTGACTGGCTTCACTATTGTAGATCATCATGCACTTAGACCGCAATAAAGGTCACTGGGCTGTTTTCTCAGCTCGCTTCAGTTCATTCTCCTTCTGCAGTGTGATCTGCTTTCCAAAGCAGGCTGAGTCTGACCACATAATACATCACAATGCAAATAAATTAAAAATACATCCAGCTGCTTTTTACTGCGGTCACATCATCCACAAGTACAAAGGAATCAGTAAGATTGGCTGCCATAAGCGCCCACGCATGACCATACATGACAGATGGTGTGCTTTGAATAAAGAAGTCATTTTCTTACTCCATATTCTCATACAGATTCTACATAATTCTGCTACAAATTGATCTTCGACTCATCTGTACAGGATCTGTACAGTCGAAAGGAAGAGTTTTACATCACCAGTTTTTTTTAATATGTTAGACCCAAGACCCATGCCTTCAAGCACTAAAAATATGACATTGATCACTTGTGTCCCTTTTGCGATATATACCTACTATAATGACCCAAAATATGCACTTTTCATTCTGAAGACAACTTCCAAAGTCATTAAAACATTTAATACAACCATCGTGACTTTGACATTTTTTGTGGTCTTCAGAGAGTTGACCGACAGTTTGCATACCAAGTCTCAGGGCTCTATCTTAATTAGTTACAGTATAATAAATGCATTAAATTTTGAAAAAAATTAGTATTATTGGTGTTTTTTGCTTTTTCCAGGCCACAGTACAGATAAACTAAACACGCTGAGTAAAGTAAAGTAGCTTAAGCCAAGAGTTCAGGAACTATTCTGAAGACTAACTGAAACTTGTGGGTCTGTCAGCTCAGAAAATCAATTTCTGAGGCCCTCAAACTCCCTCCAAAATGAAGGTGATTTTGTTAAAATTGACACCCCCCCTTCCCTAAAATAGGGTAAATTTCAGGAACCAGCAATAATTGAGCTGAAATATTTGACCTCAATGCATATCTCTTGAAATGTGCAAAGTTTTACCAAAATCTAAATTTTGATGTGGGGGGCTCTGGTTGAGTTGACACGAAATGACCCCCTAGTTACTGAAAATAACAGAAAATGTGAAATTAGTTACATTTAAATTTTTACCCCCTGTGCCCCTAAAGGTGCAACCTGACCTTGATTCATATCAAAGCAACGAAGCCCCAGTGCTATTGCGCAGTTTAAGACTCATATGATGCAGGAACGGGGGAAAAGTCCACTTGCTAGACATGACGTACTTGTATCTTCAGCGCTCAAAACCATAATGAGTGTAATTCAAAGACAAGGTGATATTACACGGCAGTAAGAAGTACTCTACGTCAACTTTATACTCAAAGTAAACAATTCAATTCAGTGGTTGCGGAGTTGGCACCGCACTGCAGACCAGGAGTGACAATCACGATGTGGAACAAAACCAAACCGTACCAATGCCGACTGTGGTCAGATGTCTTATGAGAGCAGCGCATAATTGGCTTTGCGCTGCTCAGGGACAAGAGAGAAATACAGTCAATTTGGGTTGGCATTGTTTCTCATTCGATCGCCTCCTGCTGGTCATTTGGATGCTCATCAGTCTAATTCTAAGCAAGCACATGTTCAGGTCACTTCCGCCCTCGCTCTGAGCCTGTGAGATCTCAAGGTTTAAGGAGGTGGCAGCAAACAGACGCGTTTCAGAGGAGAACTGAGAACTTCCAGTGGTCTCTTAAAAAGGCAGCATTCCAGATTTGGGTGGGAATGGCAACACCAAATCAAAAAAATTTTAAAGTTCACATGTAAGAACATCAAATAACGCGTTTTATGGTTTTCAATTCAATAGAAGGAGAATGAACCTTCAAAATCAGTCCTTTATTTATTTTTTTATTTTTTACATTTTCCATGATGTGCTAACTTTTTCAGAATTGGGGAGATACATGTACAACCCAATATGTGTATGTGTGTGTGTGTGTGTGTGTGTGTGTGTGTGTGTACACAGTGCTGTGAAAAATAATTAGCTCTTTTCATGATTTCATGATTTTTTGCTTATGTCACAATTATGTGTTTCCGTTCATCAGACTAATTTTAATGACCTAAGGTCTAAGGAATGACCTTAGTTTGACGAAAGACCATTCAGTTATACGACAGGAAAGCTGACCACTTTTGTACCTTGCTAATTTTCAAAAATCCTGAAAAAAAACACTATGTTTTCTTCAACTCTGTATACATCATGAGAAAATACAGAGACTGAAGTATCAGTTTCAAAGAAAATTTGAATTTAGCCAGAAAACTCATTTTAAATTTGTTTTTGCCTATTGCTAAAAGAAAATGTATATATTGTGAAACAAAACACATTGGAACATAACAGTTTTACAATTAAAAGGCCTTTCTTCTCTTCATTGTACATGGATTTGTAGGAAAAAACAGGACTGAAAAAATGTTGAAAAAGAGAATAATTAACATAATTCTTCTGTTTGTATTTTCCAGAGGTTTTTTCCAATGATTGCAATCAGTTTTTAACAATGTATGGTCATTGAAAATATTTTTAAATTTCATTTCAAATACCTGCACTGGGCACAGTTTGATATCGCTGGGCTGGAACATCCTGGTCCCTAGCAAGACAGAGAGATAGAAAACTCATAAAATTATTCAACATTCCAGTTTTTTTTTGAGCATTTATTAGCATGGTGGGGCATTATACATGAATAACCCTTAATCATGCTCAGATTTGGTCAGTTCGATTACACAATCACAGTTCAGTAGTAGTTGATATGACCAACAATGTTCACTTTCATTCTGATGAAACAATCAGAAGATTGCCAGATTTCAAAGTATTGCAATGAGACTCAGCAAGAAGATTATGAAATCTAATGCAACGCCACTAACAAACATGGATCTATTTCCAAACCATTATGGTTCTTAAAACATGGGTGCACAAGGGGTGAACTACTTAAAGATGTGTTCGTCCTCCTCCCTGGGTGACGTGAAGGGGCAGGTGGTGCCACATGCCTGCTCTTTCTCGGCCTCAAAGTCAAGAGTAGAGTGCCTTCTCCACTTTCTGCATTACGGCTAATAGGCCGTTCACGTCTCAAGGGCTAGCTAATTGCTGTCTTTACTCAGTGTGCACGACCTGGGCTGCAGGTGCACAGGTAAACTGCGCCACTCATTTGTCGGTTACTACCACTAACACGATCCCGACCCATGGTGGTGTGCCGGCCTCGTCATGGAAGTGTAACGCCCACCCTCCAGATCCTCCCCCAGTCTTCCCAGGCCAAAGTGAGACCCGTGTGCAACCTTCCCAATTACCATTGCGGCTCAAACACAAAATGGCTACCAAAACACTACTGTAAGCTGGCAGTGTTTCAGGCAAAAGAGCTCACACCCTGCTAAGTAAACGTTTCTTTATCAAGTGGGTGCAAGGGAATGGCAGTGCATGATGCCGGCTCCCCCTTCATTTCCACTTCATGAGAAAAACTACCTACTAACCAACAGTAGGCGATTAATGTCTAAAAAACTAGCTATTTGCCACCACTTCACACGGCCCAAGCAGGGTTTGTACAAGGTAGCATAGACTGTTGTCATAACAGCTTGGTCACTCCCGGGTTTACATGTGACGGCAGAAGTGAGAGCCATGAGCAAACGTTCCCTGCTACTGTTGTGGCGGAGACTCAAAATGGCCTCCAAAACTGTACGGAAAACGGGCAGCGTTCCAGGCAAACTAGGCCGCAGCCTGCAGAAGAGTGTGTTTCTTTATATCAAGTGGATAAAAGGCAATGGCAAGCATGAGGCCTGCTTTCCCTCGACTTCCCATTCATGAGCAAACCTACAGCACTCCTCCTCCGCTAACTCTTAGCGATTTGTGTCTCCTAGGCTGGCTATTTGCCACCATTACTTGATGCATAGGTGTGTCCAAAGGATGACAGTCAGTCAGAGTAGTACACAAGACGATTTATTCAAAGATTAAAAAGAAAAAATGCAGCCTATAAAAAAGGCTTAAGATTACAAAAAGAACATAACGATACTATTACAAGAAAGATTACAGAACTATTAGCCTATTGCCCCAAAACAAAAAACTTTCAGACTAGGAGCAATGATTTTGAGGTACTCCTTTCTGATCAGAAATTAAGAGCTGGATATCTTCATTTCTATCAAGTCAGGGTTACCCTAATGACTCGGGCCGGTAGGCCACAAGTGTATGTTTTGGCTTCGTTTTTCTTTTTCGGGGTTGCGATTGTCCTGCGCATGTACGGCCCGAGTAAAAGGCTCTGAGGAGCCTCTTGTTATTTTCAATACTCATCTGAATTAAAGCAGCAAAGAATCAACACCATAAATATATATATAAAAAACCCACACACCTAAGAAGTATGTTTTCAATCAGTTTTATTAAGCTATATAGTGTAGCCTATTCATCCGGACTGGATAACCGCATTTAACTTGATTCAATAGTGTGACTGCTTTTATTGCCCACTATAGAAAAAAGGTTGTGGGGTGTTTAGCCTAATTTGTTGAGTTCATAACACACTCCCAGGCCTCAAATTAAGTTATTTTTAGGGCAAGGCCATTTGGCCTTTTAAAATTGGGGCATCACAATCAAAATGTAGGGCACCAAAGCCAAAACCAAATTAATCAATTTTGCAAGAAAAATTGTATGTAGATAAGACAGTATAAATCAATAATTAGGGGCGCATTGAAAACTAATATTTTATTCATTTTTAAAATTGGTAATTTTTTAATTCAATTTGCAGCAATTTTTTGACAGAACAATTGAGACCAAAACATAAACAATAATTAGAAATGATGATGAAAAGGTGAATGGCTATTGCCAACATTTATATAATTGGCATTGTAAGGATGATAATTTACATGGAAAAATCAAAAACGTTCGTTGACTTTGCGGCATTTATTCTCTCCATCCTTACAGGTGTCACTCAGCTGTGCATCATGCTAGACAATGAACTTCAACCATGACTACATTCAGAAAAAAGAACGGATTCTCGGGGCTAATTGCTTTATGAGCCTCTGAAACTAACTTTCGCAAATCTGTGCTGTTTCATGAGCTACACAAGCGCAGAAGTTATAAATACAAATTGATATTTTAATATTTTATGTGCGGAAGAAAACGCCTCAATTTTATGGTGCAATGTATAACAATTCTATCGAAAATAAATTAGAACGCCATCGTTCAACAAGTAAGTCTGAGCAACTGTTGCTACCCGGGAGAAGTAAACTGCAAGAGGTTTTGGTTATTAAGCATTGAAAGATGAGGTTTTTGATGGTCTTTTTTACAGCCGACAGACAGCTACAGTTGGGCAGTCTGGAGAACTGTAGGATTCACACAATTTTGCCGTATTCGTGAATGAGTGGGCGTCGTTGGTCGCACAATGAGTCCATCTCAAAGCGTTGGCTGCATCCTTTGAAGGCTGCATTTTTAGGGGTCGTCACTGAATTCCATCCACCAAACTAACGTAATGTTACATCATCTCCGTTAAACAACTTTGTTTTAAGCGAGTCGTCACTGGTATCCCTAACTTTAACCATATCTCTAACCCCTCAACCTAAAGCTAGTCATAAATTTAACCTTGTCTGTTCCCCTAAATGTCAGTTTAGTGGATGGACGTAAGTGACGACCCCTAAAATTGCAGCCTTTGGGTGCATCTCAAAGCGCAGGCTGCATCCTTCAAAGGCTGTATTTTTAGGGGTCATCAGTTATTTCCATATGTCAAATTGACTTTTAGTTTTAGAGATAAGGTTAAATTTAGGGTTAGGGTTAGGTTTGGGGCTAGGTTTAGGGTTAGAGTTAAGATTAGGGTTAGGGAAACCAGAGACGACGCACTTAAAGCAAAGCTGTTTAAGAGAGATAAAGTGATGGCATGTCAGTTTGGCGGATGGAATTAAGTGACGAACCCTAAAAATGAAGCCTTCAAAGGCTGCAGCCTACGCTTTGAGATGCACGCTTTGAAGGTTGCAGCCCACGCTTTGAGATGCACGCTTTGAAGGATGCAGCCCAGGCTTTGAGATACACCCAATGTGCTCAGAAGTCCAGCACAGCTTGACGACGGGAGCTGTACAGCTCAGTCGCTGTGTCGAAAATCGTAATTTTTGGGCACTGCGGCCACTTGAAAAAAGGGCAAGCAAAACTGGTCGTTTGGGAAGTCGGGCATGACGGCCAAATGGGGCAACCACAGCAATTGCCACTAGGCCGTGGTATAGTTCATGCGCTGCACTCCTTAAATTTTTTACATTAACAATGACAACCTTGATTTTGGATAGGTGTGATTGAGCACAGTCGGCCATATTAAACATACCGTGGTTGAGAGCTCTCCCCGATTGCACCGACTCTCTACTGTGTCATATGCCCCGCTTCTTCGGGTTCCTGTTTCATCGGCTGAATGCACAATGGGTGGACCGAAAGCCGACCCATTGGCTGTCAGCCTTTGTGCATGCGTGAATGAGTGCATGTGTGTGCCTGTGAAAGGGAGAGGGAGGGGGAAGAGAACTGCGTGCACAGAGATAAGAATGCGATATAGAAAATCGTGTTGGGGCGGAATCAATTTGTAGTGCTCAGAGTTGATTCTGTGGCGGCCCGCCACACAATGGTCTATGTGTGGGAAACACTACCTGTTATCAATTAATGTGTTTAGCTGTGAGATGTTCCACCAGGCATATTTTTTAGCACCATACAAATTTTCCAGTGTTTTGATGCTCCATACCAACTTTTTTGAAACCAGTTGCTGGCATCAAATTAGCTCCACACTTCATTGGCAGAATTCCGAGGGCCCTGACATTTAAAACAAGGCACTGAGAACTTTGAAAATGCACAGGTAGTTTATTAAAAAAGACTTTTATGCAAACAGTAATCAAACAGTAAAACAGTAATGGAGGAATCTACGCATTAATCCATGGTAGGGAACTACGCATATTTTGTGTGTGATGACTGTAATTGACAGTAGAATGTGAGAGAATCAATACAATGTCGGATTTTTTGCTTCACAAAACGTATTTTTTTTACCACCAATTGGAATACTGTTGGCTCACTGTAGCTAAAATGTTTTTTTCTGTCGCAAGTGATAATTTTTTTAAACTACTGGATCGATATTATGGGCGAGGATATTGACCAGTTTGCACATCAGGCTTAGCTGAGGAGTTTAATTCATGCAACTCCTGAAAAACAGGGATTGGAGGGAACTTCTCCATACTCAAAATCGCGTTTCAGCTCTGCCTGCTTGTGAAAATTCAATAGCTGATCCGGGGGTGCCATCTCGTGGTCGAGTACTGTAACTAAGTGCTTAAATTTGCAGTTGTATAGATGCGAGCGTCTACATCTGCAGAAAGGGGTTAAACAAGAGTGGGATCAAATTCCAATGGCTAAATGTCATGGTTTGGGAGCTTTGAGAGCTGTTTGTGGCTCTTGTCCGGGACGATATCTTTTTGCTCCCTATCAGATTCCAGGGCCAGCTGGCATTGATTGGGGGTGTGGTCTGGACTCTATTTAAGCTCCTGTTTCGCCTCAATCCCATGCTAGAGTATCAGCTCATCTATGGTGCTTTAGCCGGTAAGGTCTCTTGTGAAATTATTGTTTCAGGACTTAGCTGCATAATAGGATCAGTGCTAGTGAGTAAGGGAATCTTTGATTTATTTCCCTTTTTTTTTGTTTTCCGCGAGCTCGCTTATTTTCTACCACGGACGGCGTCTGGTCCGTAGGTAGCGCGAGCCTCGTTATTTCTATCAGTTTAGTTTCTCTCCACACGGTGAGGTTTGCCTTCTTTTAATATTTGGCTGCTGCTCTTGACGTCCACCGTCAGCAGCTATCACAGTACACTCTAGCCACTATGGAGACGTCAGTGGGGGCTGAAATTAAGAGGGCTATTGCCAGCCAACAAGAGATGTTGGCTGGGTTCGCAAAAACACTTCCAGGTTGTAGTCAACGATCTGATCTTGCTGATAGATTACACTTGCAGGAGGCCGCTCTCTAGAACCAGCCGAGCTTCCTGTTAGGTTTGTCTGAGAGTATTAAATCTCTAATGTTACAAACTTCACAAAGAGTTGCAGAAGCACCATCCATACATTCTCCCTGAGAACCTAAATTACAACTGCCCCTAAGATATAGTGGTGAGGCCAGAAAGAGTAATGATTTTATTGCCCAGTGTGAAATATTTTTTAAGGCTCAGCCGTCACGTTTCGTTAATGAGGATTCTCCGGTTGCATTTATATTATCCCTGTTGGCTGGCACAGCGCTCAATTGGGTAGGCCCACTAATTAGATCTAACTCACCGGTCGTGAATTCGGTAGAGGCCCTTGTTAGGGAGATGGTTTCTGTTTTCGATCAAGACATCTGTGGTCAGGACGTAGCTACGCGTTTAATGCACCTAAAACAGGGCAAAGAAAGCACAGCTGAGTTTTCTATTGCTTTTCGTTCTCTGGCCACGGAGACAGGCTGGCTGGAGGCACCTTTGATGACGGTATTTAGCCATGCCCTTACGGAGGAGATTAAGGACGTGCTGGCTACGTTAGAACCCTGCTCGACTTTAGACTCCTTAATTCGTACTGCTGAGCGAATTGACAATCGCATATGCAAACGCAGCTGGGAGAGACAAAATAAATCACAGCTGGCTGACAATGGGGCTAAAATTGCTAGTGGCGAATGTGCACCTCCTATTCCACCCATAAGAGATTCTACTCCGGTGAAGCCCATGCAAGTTGATGGTTTGTTTGACCGACAGACTAAGAGACCTATGCGCAAGAAAGTAATCTCTTTTAATTGCAATGTGCCAGGTCATATCCGCCCACATTGTTCTAAGCTTTGGGATAACGGAAAACCCCTCTAGCGATTCAGGGGGTGCTAGAGGGGCAGACCCAATTTCCCTTCCGAACACTAATCCCCGTAGAACTTACTGTGGGGAGCAAGAGATTTACTATTGAAGCGTTCGTGGACTCGGGTGCTGTTGATTGTTTCATGGATATTAAGTGGGCTAGGAGGCACTCCGTTCCTTCTGTTGCGCTTTCATAATCACGTTCTGTAAGAACTTTGGACGGTCGCCCGCTGGGAACAAGAGTTATAACCGAAGTTTCAGAACCACTAAAAATGTTCATCTCCTTTGGTAGCCACTCTGAAGAGGTTCGATTTTTTATTATCAGGTCCCCCACTTTCCCTATTGTTTTGGGTCATTCATGGTTACAGGAACATGGACCATATCAGCTGGGGGGAACAGATTAATCCTATTGTCCGCTGGGGTCCCAAGTGTTGCACTCATTGTAGAACTAATGAGATTGGTTCTTTCGGACGTGAATCGATGGGGCAGGCTGATGCTGAGAGTGAGTGTGATGAAGTTTTCGCTCCATACCCTCCTAGACTAGAAAAAGGGGCAGAGGAGGGGTTGGAATGGGATTCTCAATTCAACAGGCGTGAGCCACAGGATGATTACTTTTTGCAGGACTTCAGCGATTCAGAATCAGTCACGGATTCATTAGATTCTGAGCAGGGTAGAGAATTTGGGGCCACCCTGAACTTTGACTTGCCTCCGAATGTTCCCAGGGATTATGCCGATCTGGCTGAGGTGTTTAGTAAACAACAAGCCTCTACGTTACCCCTGCATCATCCGTACGACTGCGAAATTAATCTTTATCCTGGGATAACTCCGCCTAGGGGTTCGCTATATTCACTGTCAGGACCTGAGCGTAGGGCTATGCGAGAGTATATTCAGGAGGCTTTCGCTAATGGTGTTATTCGGCCATCCACGTCCCCTGCCGGAGCGGGATTCTTTTTCGTTGGGAAAAAGGATGGCAGTCTGAGACCCTGTATTGATTACAGGGGTTTGAATAAAATAACCATTTAAAACCGATAACCCCTTCTATCCCTTCGGGGCACCCGGAGACCCATCGGACTAAGCAGTTCCTGGCCCAATGTTTTTGGTGGCCGGAGATGATGAGGGACATTCGAGAGTTTGTTGCTGCCTGTGGCGTCTGTTCCAGGAATAAGACTTCCCATCTCCCTCCCGCTGGTTTGCTGCGACCTTTGCCCGTTCCCAGGCGCCCTTGGTCGCATATCGCATTAGATTTTGTTACGGGGCTGTCTGTATCTGACGGAAACACGGTCATTTTGGTCGTGGTTGACTGTTTTTCTAAAGCGGCTCATTTTGTCGCGCTACCCAAGCTGCCCTCAGCACGGGAGACAGCGCATCTTGTGGTCAACAATGTGTTCTGGTTGCATTGGCTTCCGCAAGATGTCGTGTCTGACCGAGGCCCTCAGTTTACAGCCAGATTTTGGCAGGCATTTTGTAAGCAGTTGGGGGCAGCAGTGAAACTCTCTTCAGAGTTTCCCCCGGAGACCAATGGGCAGACAGAACGAATTAATCAGTCTCTTGAAAACACTTTCTGATGTTTGGTGGCGGATAATCCCTCATTGTGGAGTCAATTTTTAGCTTGGGCCGAGTATTCTCATAACTTGTTGTGTAATTCTTCCACGGGGCTTTTCCTGTTTGAGGCCCAAGTGGGTTATCAACCTCCACTATTTCCAGAGACCGAGAACAATTCTGAGATTCCCTTGGTCAACTAGTTCATTCAGCGCTGTTGGTCGGTTTGGACTAAGGTCCGTTCTTCACTATTGCGCTCAGGGCGCAAACAAAAATCCTTCGCTGATAGAAGGCGTCATCTGGCCCCGTCTTACTGGGTTGGGCAGAGAGTTTGGCTGTCCACCCGGGACCTCCCTTTGAAGGTAGAATCTGAAAACTGGCGCCCTGCCATGTTGGCTCGTTCAAGATTGTGCGGAAGATCAATCCGGTTACGGTCCAGTTGAAGCTCCCGAGATCTTTACGCATACATCCGTCATTCCACGTGTCGCGGATTAAGCCGGTTAGCGCTAGTGTCCTGGCACCCGCCGACACGCCGACGCCGTAAATGGTTGAGGGGGGGCCGGTTTATACCGTGCGCCGCATTCTGGCCGAGAGGCGCGTAGGTCGTGGGGTCCAGTTCCTTGTTGATTGGGAAGGATATGGGCCCGAGGAGCGGTGCTGTGTCCCTTCGCGGGATATTCTGTATCCCGCGCTTATCTCAGAGTTTCGTGCGCGGGGTTCCTTGGGGACTTCTGGAGCTGTGCCTTAGAGGGGGGGGCCCTGTCATGGTTTGGGAGCTTTGAGAGCTGTTTGTGGCTCTCGTCCAGGACGATATCGTTTTGCTCCCTATCGGATACCTGGGCCAGCTGGCATTGATTGGGGGTGTGGTACGGACTCTATGTAAGCTCCTGTTTCGCCGCGCTCCCGTTGCTAGAGTGCCAGTTCATCTATGGTGCTTTAGCTCTTGTGAGATTATTGTTCAAGGACTTAGCTGCATAATAGGATCAGTGCAAGTGAGTAAGGGAATCTTTGATTTATTTCCCTTTTCTTTTGTTTTCCTCGAGCTCGCTTATTTTCTACCACGGACGGCGTCTGGTCCGTAGGTAGCGCGACCCTTGTTATTTTTATCTGTTTAGTTTCTCTCCACACGGTGAGGTTTGCCTTCTTTTAATATTTGGCCGCTGCTCTTGACGTCCACTGTCAGCAGCTATCACACTAAACTCAAGAAACTTGTCTCCTCAACACCTGCCCAGACGCCTCCACTCTGTTTAAAAGAAGAGGGGATGCTACACGATGGTAGACAGGCCCCTGTCCCAACTTTTTTGAGACCTGTTGCAGCCATCAAATTTGAAATGAGCTCATTTTGTACATAAAAATACAAAATTTCTCAGTTTCAACATTTGCTATATTATCTCTGTTCTATTCTGAATAAAATGCTGTCTGATGTGATTCGAAAGTCAATGGGTTTTGATTTTATTCACAATTTACACTTTGTCCCAACTATTTCGGAATTGGGGTTGTATATCTTTTTAGGGTACAGCCCAGAAAATAAAGTGCAGTGGCAGTGTACAATCCAACAAGTAGTTTATTAACACCAATATGATGGCAAGGGGACAGAACCCCGGAGAAAGAGGTGAGGACGGAAACCCGGTAATAATAGCACAGTATAGTTACGATGTTGTAAACCAAGCAAGGCTGTCAATTGCTGGGCTGTGACTTCCATGATTACTGCCAGGTAAAGTCCAGACTTTGCCAGCACCATACTGTTCCGCAAGGGGATGAAGTAATTTGAGGGGAACTCGGCTCCAATCCCAATGACTGGATAAGGATTGGGAGCTTGTTCCGAACATACCGAACAAAGAAACAGACTTGGCGGAATTAACGAGAACGTGGTCCCAAACCTTGACCCTGCTTAGGCTTGGAAGCTAGTTCCTATTAAACTGGTCTGACGAATTGACTAAAGCAGGGTTAACTTGAGCACGGCCCCAATCCTGAGGCCTAATTAGGACTGGAAGCTTGTTCGAATCACGACTAGAGCTTTCAGAGAATGCTGCAGGGAAAGTGCATGTTGCATTTAACAAAGAAAATTGTTTTCACAAACAATACTGACGGGGATCTTGGCGCAAAATGCTGACTTAACAATCACACTCCGTCAGATCGTTTTCCTCAGTCTTCTCGTGCTACATTTCTCGCCTTGATTACTCAGTGTTTATCTTTCTGACTGGACCGCCCGACTTTCGATTTTTGCCATTGTTGATTTTTGGTTTATTGTTGCATCGGATTGTTTTGACCTTTTTCTGCCCGACTACGAGATCTATGTTTGCTGCCCTGGTAACGATTCGGATTACGCCCTTTGGATTCTGGCTTTGCTTCTCTGATATACCTATTCCTGTGAACCAGACCCATTTCTGTCTGACTACGATTACTGTGATTGCTGCCCTGGTTTTTGATCCTATTTTTGCCCAACTGGACTTTGATTTTTGGATTGTGGACTTTGTACTTTTGCCCTCTGCCCTGCAGGGATGCTCCCCCTTCATTAATTAAGCAAGTTCTACTGCATTGCCTGGTTCTTGCGACTGGTTCCTGATCGCACCCTTACAGACATAATTTTACTGCTCTGTTTGTCTTGACATGTACCTCTAATGTTAATATTGCATAGTTTGAGTCCACTGTTCCAACAGTAAGTAGTGACCTGCACAAAACTGATATTTATGGTTGGACCATACTTTTTTTTAATCTGGATTGGTTTATGTCGTCTAATGTTTCATATACCAGCATGATAATGCCTCCAAACACTCAGCTAACTACCGAATCTAAACTTAATTGAAACTGTGGACAATTCTGGAGCGCTAAATTCCGACAAATCTCTTTCGTTCTTAAAATCTGGAAACTATCATTGAAGAATGGGTCACTTGACCACTTTACACAGCGCAGAAATCGCACTCAGAATTTTGAAGGTAGAGAGCAAACCTTCTCACTATTACAAGACATCATGTTATGCGGGTGATTCCGACATTTTGTATACCCCCATACTGTCGAATGATTTCCTATTGTTCTTTTTTGTTGGTATAAATTCATTTCGTGAGCTATTTAATCTAAAAAGTTAACCAGCACACACAAAAGGATCCAATTGCGGAATAATTTTAATCAAATCAAATGCAGCATACAGACGTTAGCTATTCTGCCTCTGTAATGTCTTGCTTCCGTGATTGGAGCTTGTCAATTTATTCTGGTCATTTGGTGAAATATTAAAAAGTGATATCTCTTCTAAAATAATGCAGCTTATTGTAGGCCTACCTCAGAGGTTACAATATTAGCTAAGGTAGAACTGTCCTCAAAAACTCCGCGATTGGAGCTTGCCAATTTATTCAGTTTATTCGGCTAAATATTAAAAAGCGATACTGTTAGTGAAATTAGCCGTCCTTCTTTCGTGCTTGAATTCCACCTCAAAAATCGCAAAGTTAAGCTATAGAACTGTCATCAAAAAAGCATGCATTAAAACGATGGAAACAGCTTTCAAATTAGTTTTACGGAAGAACAAAATGTAATTATTTGCTTTTTCACTTCATGCATTCATCCGGATTATCATGTTTTGAAGCCCATAATAATTAATTTTTGGCGCCGTTTTTGTCAATGAAGTCGGATGGCAGCAACAGCGTAACAGCTTTTCTGGCGTACGGCCGGGCACTGATGCGTATAGCGAAAGCGCGTTCACCAGACGGGGGTGGGGATTTTGGCAGGGAGTCGAAAAATGGCACAACATCTGGCTCTGTGGGCTTGATATGTCACCCAGGTCTCATGAGGTCCGTTAGGTGAGGAAATAAATATAGGCTACGCGCACTTTTTTTTACTCGTAAAACAGCATCATAGAGTCCGAAGCTACGTAAACGTGATATGGGCAGAGCGCAAGTTATGCAGCTAACGGTCGGTGTGACTCTCATTGGCTAGCGACACTAAACTAGCCTAACCTCATGCTATATATAACATTTGGAAACGAAACCCACTTTCAATACAACATTTGTTCTTGTACGATCTGTCCAGCCCAAATCGCAGCGCAGATTTTGACGTCTAATTTCAGTGCCGTGTCTCATAACTTACCTGAACTGTCAATTTTAAAGTGTTTGCCCGCTGGTGCTGCGCAACGAAAGTTAGTCTCTAGAAAGTAGTAAGCATGCAATATGAATTCAGCGCGGTCGTATTTTTTCTGCGCTTTGTCACCTTAAGAAAAAATATGCATGAAGCTGAATTCATGCGATCGGTGTAAATTGTCTGCTAATGTTATCGTTTAATTTTCTTCAGTGGGTATGTGACCAAACTTCAGTGGCCACATGTTTTGACGCACCTAACAGCGTATTTTCAGAGGTTAATGAATTTAATTAGTCTCCAAGATGAAGACATGATTCTCTTGATGCGTACAATCATACCATTTGTAACGCTAAAACAGTGAGGGCAAGTGTAACAGGCTAACAAAACAGAAAAAAAACTTTGGAAATAAAGGCTCAATCGAACGTAAATCGGCTACAGTGCACTCTGACGCATGGGTTGGCAACTCCCAGAAATGACAATTAACGATTTCCTGAAACCCAAACCCAGGTGCAAACTGCGATTTCTCTTGAGAATATCTGGCTACGTATGAAGTCATTACGAGGACTGCCACGGATGCGTTGCCATGTGGCGTAGCAAATAGACTGACGCTTCCACTACTGTGCATATAATGGAGTTGCCCAGAGTCCCTGTGAGTCAGGCAAGCGCTGCAACTAAGTTATGGCTCTTCACGAGCATCCCCAGACATATCCAGCGACTTTTCTAGCGTAAACCAGAGAAGCCTCTAGATTTTGATGAAGTGATTGTGAACAACGCAGAAAGTAGATGCGCGGTCCTCATTGCGATTTTCCATGCGTTCTCTGATTGCCCCCGGAAAACCATATAGAAATAAACAGCGAATAAAAAATAAAATCCAAATGGTTTTTTCTTGAAGCCCGATTGCTTCATAGCCCGTGTTGGTTGGGGACAGTCCAGCAACCTGTAAGCACTCCCCTGAGTGAAGACTGCAGTGGATGAGGGTGCCACCACTGAGACTTCTAAAATGTTGCACTCAGAGCTGGTGGGAATCTCAAATTTTTAATATATGAAACCAAACAGTCAAAATTTCCGTTTATTTTTATTCCAACAACTTATTTGTGCACGCAACATTGAGTTCACCCAGGGTTCAATTTATAATCAGAGTCGATGGAAATCTCAAAAGTGAAACATTTTAAATAAATATTTGGGAATTCTATTAGCCTAATCCTGATTTCAGCAGCACAAAATTTATCACCCCAAATCTCATTTAGCATTTTTCATCAAACCTCTTCCTTACATAATTGATACCCTTAAAGGGTGTGTCCCTTATTAATTATGGGATGCCCAAATTGGTTATATTGATAAAGCTGTGCAGAGAAAAATCAAGAAATAAAGGGTTTTAAGGGATTCCTTATCCCTATCTTTTGCATAAATTCCATGCTAAAAAAGAGGAATAATTAACTTTTATAGAGCTCAGAGTTACCACTACTAGAGGAGCCTTAATCATATAGACAATCGAATGGATAATGGAGAGGCCAGTTTGTGCATGGATTTGTGCACACATATTTGAGGTTTGACCTTTTCCTCATACATGCTATTGGCACTTAGCACGCTTTCAAGATTTTTTTGAAGTTATGTAAAGTCCACGAGTGTCTAAGAAAAAATAAAGACTAAGATAAAGTGAAGAATTTTTTTTTTACTTTATCTTTCTTGAAAGAAAATGAAGAAAATTTCTCATAACCCAGCGGGAACCCTGCCAAAATTTTGATACTCTTGAGGGATAGCTCTACCTTAAAAGGGAAAAATAACTTCGCATTTTTTGCCAGAAATACCAACTGTTTTAATATGAACCAACAATTACTTTAAAATTAGCTTGTTCTCGAGGGGAAGATAAAGGAATTAATTGGCAAGCTTTTAAACATACTTTTAAAATAACACGAGTTTTAGTAACAGGTCTGAGAAAAATACTGCCATCTTCAGCTTAAATACCTTGAAAAAATTAAATAAAATCGTCTGAGATTAAAAAATACACATTTTGAACAGTAAAATGTGGGTGTTTTTTGATTTTATACTGAAAAAAAGATAAAAAATGAAGTTTAATTTGGAAGAGTGACAACAAGCAAATGGCACCCATTTGTCGGAATGGCCCTGGCGTTGACCGCATATTTGCTCAGTTATGCTTGAAAATATTCGCCCAAGCGAAATTTGCAACGTTTCCATGACATCATCTCACTGCCTGCCACATAAATGCACCGTCGGCAGCTTTAAAGTCTAGATAATTAAAATTTATTTATTTATTTATTTATTCGAATGAACGAGCAAAAACATGTATAACCAACGGTAACAGATAAGAAAACACAATAAAGAAAAAAATTCTCCACAGAAAAAGAAGAAAAAGGTAGCTGGCTTGCCGACACGTTCGAAAGTAGGAAGAAGTGGCCTAAAGACTAATTTACTCCTACGCCCTCCCCCCCCCCCGCCCCCCCCCCCCCCCCCCCCCCCCCCCCCACACACACAAAAAAAATCAAAGTTTACTCTCAGTTGATTATAAAAATCCAAGAGTTGTGCAGTAGCCTACATCTATTGTCTTAACTAATGTCTTAACTTAGCAATCGAGGCTACTCCCAAAATTGAGAAAATATAGGCAAATGAAGTTAGCGTTGAACTGCTGATGGCTGTAATAACAAATCATCGCTGTGACTCAAGATACACTACAACCAGCGTGCCAAGTAGATGAAGCAAAACGTCGCAAATATCGCTGCACATCGAAAAAAATCATGTGCATCACTACTTAAGAGGGCCGATTCGGCCAGCTCAACCCATCACTGAAGCAACTTTCATTTGCGCAAAAACGACTATACCTTCAAAGGGCTTCAAATTGTGCGTTAAAGGTTTTGTTTCTCTCTTGCCAACCAACTTTTTTGATTGCTCACCTTAAAGAAGGTCGGGTATCCATCTCTTCGCGCAGATAAATCACTCGTACCACCTGAAGCTCCGGTGAGCTTCTGCGTCACTAGCTTCAAATGTTTCACTTTTTCAAAACCAAAACTTATTCCTCAGCGGAAGTCGTCTCTAGCACTCTTGTCACTGTTAATACAACAAAACAATTATGCAGCTACCGGACCAGTATCTAGGTTCGGGGAGAGTGGTGAAATAAACTAGAAATGACATGACTAGAGACAGGGGTTTTGAATAAAATAAGCCGGAAGTTTACTGAAGAAGAGTAAACATTCAATAGATCAATAAATAGGTATAAAAATAAATGAAATAAATATGTACAATAAATATTCTTAAACACTCTTTCTGTTAAACCTTGTCTTATAAATGTAACCGATGAGTTCTGGTTTGATAGCTCTATTATTTTTGAAGTTAGATATTACAGGTTATTTATATATATATATATATATATATATATATATATATATATATATATATATATTATATTATATTATATTATATATGTCGTAAGTTCAATATGTGCTCAACCTCTGTTAAGGTCTCACTCTTCACAGCACATTGTACACCACTGTGTACTGCCCATCTGTGGTGTCATTACAAACAAAGCAGCATTAGGAAATTGACAGTGGCGTATAATGACAGCATGAGGCTGCTGCTGAGGGTTCCGAGAAGCTCCAGCGCGAGCCACATGTTTGTCAGTCTCGGGGTACCGACCTGCTCTGCTCTGCTACGTAATCTGATGTACAGATTTATGTACAGAATATCTGAATCAGAAAATGACCTAATTGCTGTATTGAACAATCCTGCTCGCAGTTCTGTCAGATTCTCCTCCAGACTGTGGAATCATTGGCGTGCATGTTTGTATGTTAGGCACTGAACATTGTGCAGTTTATGATTTTTTCTATTGCACCTTATTTTTAATCCTGTTATTGTTGTATTTGTCTTGTTGTGTTTTTTTTTTTTTTTTTGTATTGTCTTTGTGTATTGCTGTGCTATGGATCCCCCTGGGTCTGGAATAAAACCCCAATTCTGAAATAGTTGGGACAGAGTGTAAATTGTGAATAAAATCAAAACGCAATGACTTTCAAATCACACCATCCAGTATTTTATTCACAATTGTACAGAGATAACATAACTTTCAGCTTATTTTGTCTTGGCCAGGTTTTGATTGCCGATATCTTCTCCAGGTCTGTTTCAATTCCCTTCCCAGACACAATGTGTCCCAAGTACTTCACAGACGTCTGAAAGAACTTGTACTTCTGGGGTGACAATTTCAGGTCATACTCTTTCAACTGGGTAAGGACTCGCATCAGTCTTTCCTCATGTTGTTCTCGTGTCGAGGAGAAGACAATGAGGTCATCCTGGAAGACGAGGGTTTTCTTCATGTTGAACTCACCGATGAGTCGCTCCATGAGGCTTTGGAATGTGCAACATTGTGCACCAGTCAATAAACAGGTGTACACTAAAATTTTGGACCATTTTCGGATTTCATCAAAAGAATTGAGGCCAATGCTGTCAACCCAACAGCAAAGGGTATATTGGCGACACCCCCAAGCAAAAGCTCCCCAAAAAGAAAGCCTAGCTGCAGTGTTGCTCCTGACACTGCTATTTTAGAGAGTTGGAACTAGCTTGATAGACAATACTATTTTTCATTGGCGAAATCCATACCCTCAAAGCATTCAGGCCGTCATAAAAGCCCAAGTAGTAATAAAATGCTGATTCAGATTTTTTTTTTGGATGATTCCATTATTTTTTCTCAACATTGAATGATTCCATTCCCCTACTTCATTATGAAAAAAATGTGCTATCCATTGAATTAGTCTAATTTGAAGTGTGTTTCATAAAGCCTGAATGTTCAGCTAAAGTACAAAAAAGTGTTTTGTATCATATATGCTATTTGTTTATTAGCCATGAAGCAAAATGACTGGATGAACATCCTCTGTCCGGTAAAGCCATAATATCCCCCAGGATACTGCATGTGTGGGTACTCTCACACCGATGGTTGTGTAAATCCAGGTCAGCCAAAATTTGTCATACTGTTTTATTAACCAACGGAAGTTTTAAAGTATACTGATCTTAATTGCAAATGCTGTGATCCACAATCCTTTCATTTTTCAGTCAGAATTGAATTACCTGAGGGCAATGCCAGCTGGGACATTAACTAGCTTGGTGTATTGACCAATGGCAGAATGAATTAGTCCTGACGTGGAGCGGTTGATGCCAATATCAGTGACGTATGTTCTTCAAACTAACAGGCTATGCTATGATGTTACAATAAAACTGTGCACATTATTTGGCAACTTTCAACTTTGATAGCATAGCCATGCTGAATAGGCTAAAGCAGACAAGTCTCAGACAAACAAAGAAAAGAAAAACAAGTGTTGGAGCAAAGTTTGTCAACACTTCAAAAATTAGGTAATTTTTTTTTATCTGGCACCACCACCTTTGTCATTCATGATGCTGCATCCTTCTCACAGCATCTGACGGTGTGGGAGAAGGGCCCCAACAGAATTATTTTCCCCTGGGCTCATGTCATACTTGTAATGGCCCTAATGTCATGAAATATATGATGAGGCTTGATAGTTGGTAAGAATTATTTGTTGATAAAGTATTCCGAAGAGTATTACATTTTGACAGTAACAACCATTCTCAAGATAAAAAAAATGGAATCACATACCCTATAGCAGAGGCCGTCAACTGAATTTATTCTGGAAAAGATACAACAAATAGCTGTTAAATTATGATGATTAATGTGATGAATTAGAATAAACCACTCAGAATCTACACACTTCCAATTCCTTGATAGAAGTAGACAAAAACACATTTTCAAATATCCATTATTTCTTCGGGTTTCAGGTGGAAAACACTAGGAACTCGGAAACAAGGAGACAAAAGGGGAGTTAGACGCCATATGCAGGGATCCAAAAATATTTATTAAATAAAACCAGAAAACTCGAAAGGGGAAAACGGGGCACTCCGGCCAACAGAAACACCGTGCAACTGCACTGAAGGAAGGGGAACTCAGGAATCCAAAACTAATAGAAGGGAACACCAGGGGGTAGACTCGGGAACTGACAGAGACAAACTTCGGGAACTGACAGGGGCAGACTTCGGGAACTGACAGGGGCAGACTCGGGATGGAGCAACTCGGGTTAGGGGCAGACTCGGGAACTGACAGGGGCAACTCGGAATAGGGGAAACTCGGAAGGGGGAACTCGGGAAGCTCGGGAACGGGGGAGCTCAGGACAGAGGCTGGAGACAAAAGGCAGAGGGCAGGCACAGGACGAGAAGACGGGCACAGCTGCCAGGTGGCTGACTCGGAAGACACAGCTGGCCGGGAGAAGGGTCGGGAAAACATCAGGAGGGGGCAGACGAGGACGACTGGAACATCTTGGGGGGGCGACAGGAACATCTTGGTGCGGCGACAGGAACAGCTAGGACCGGTGACAGGAACATCTTGGAGCGGCGACAGGAACAGCTAGGAGCGGCGACAGGAACAACTTGGAGCGGCGACAGGAATATCTTGGGGCTCAGGAGATGACTTGAACACATAGGGCTCGAGAGACATCAGGGGGCACCAGGGGGCTCAGAGACGACATGCAGTGCAGACAGGACTGGACGGCACAGCTGGCAGACTGGCACAGCTGGCAGGAAGAAGGGTCTGGAAACAACAGGCGGGGGGCAGACTCAGACGGAACTGGAGCGGGAACGGCAGGCAGGGCAGGCTGGGCTGGGGCATGATGGCTGGAGACCACAGAGAAGATAATGGGGACCAGAGGGAAAGTGCACAGGGGCAAGGAGTGGGCGCGAATCGAGCAAGTGAAGTCAGATCTGAATCTGCTTGCTTCAGGGAACAGATATAGGGCAGGAGCACGGGAAGACACAGGTGCAGAAACTTTATATAATTAACGAGGGGTGGAACATGAGGGCAACCTAATTACATGAAACAAATAAACATTACCACGCAGACGAGGATCACAAGACAATCCCAAAGACGGGGTAAATAAACTGAATAAATATTTCAAAGTGAATAGAGAGAGACAGGACAGATAAGATAAATGCAGAAGGTTCTGCAGGAAAACACAGCAAAGCCAGTGAAAGAAAAGCAAGAGGCGGAAACTAGAACAGGGTGAATCCTGAGAGATCATTAGTCAATTAGTAAGTGCAGCTATACAATCCCGTGTGCTCGTTAGTTGGTTAGTCTAATATACAATGTTAGTTTGGTTTGTAAATTCTAGAAAATAACAAACTGTTAGTAGGGGTTAGTAATATAGAAAAGCAAGGGGAAATTAGTAAACGAGAAAGGAAGGAAGGCTGAAACCCAGAATCCATTAAATCACCCGAAATAGTGTCACAATCAATTAAGAGAAAAACTGACGAACTATGCGGCAACCGGGGAGAAAGCAAAGACAATACCTGGGTAAGACGTGGACTGGAGTAACACAGGGGAGGAATGAAATGTGAAACACTAAGACATGGACTAAAAACCAACATCACAAAAATAATAAAAACCTAAAATCGACTAACCAAACACACAGACCCACAGAACACAACAATTATTATCACCCAGTGTAGGCTGGTGATACAAAAGTTAATGATATGATGTGCATTTCCATCTGACCATCAAGTCAATTGTTTAAACGTCCCCTATTATGTCACCAGGTGCACAGCCAATTAGTTATTACAAGCCATTTCAAAATCTTTCCCCTCTTGACATCACAACCAGATGCAAGAAAAGCTGATCAACTTCAGCTAAGCAGTCAATCAGATATCATTATTCAGGGTGGTCACACCCCCTTGTGATGTCAGGAGGTGGAGATTTTTAACTGGACTGGCTCATAAAGGCTAATTAGCTGTGCACCTGGTGGCGTAAAAGGGGACCTTTAAAACGGCTTTCAAATCATGTAACTATGAAATCTTGTTCTCTAAGGTAGACGCACTCCCTTGTATTTTGTTCCACTCTTTGCTCATTAGCACAATTCAGCTATGAGGGACAAATATATAAAAATCGGTTGTCCAAGTTCATGGACGCAAGAAGTACAGGGAAGGACTTTCAATTTCTGATCCCAGGACTTTTGATCTCTTCAAAATAAATATAAATATTTGGTCAAGCTGAAAGGGTAACATTTTTTAAAACTAATTCCAAAGTTCAAATTTACAACATTGCTTCATCCTACATCTCAACACATTTCAGTGGCTGACTACATCTTGTATCAGAGTATTCTGCTTAAATTCAGCAAAGATATTGGCATAGAATATACTGTTGCTGAACCAAATTCAAGGCCTTGGAAGTTTACAAACGATGCAGAAGATTAAACAAACCACCTCGGCTCTTTTAAGATGATCACCCAATTGTCGTTTTCTGCTGTACTAACTGACATCTTTAAATACTCTCTCTGTCAAGCAACAGTCCCCAGCTGCTTAAAAACCTCTATCATAGTCCCAGTTGCAAAGAAACTGTCCTGTCTAAATTACTATCGCCCCATCGCTTTGACCTCAATAGTGATGAAATGTTTTGAACATTTAATAAAACCACACATCACATCCAGTCAACTTGCATCACTGGATCCATATCAGTTTGCCTACCGCCCCAACCACTCCTACGAGGACGCAATATCCACTACCCTGCACACGGTACTCACCCACCTGGAACAGAGAAACGCCCTCCATAATTATTGGCACTCCTGGTTAAGATGTGTTCTTTAGCTTCTAATAAGTTCAGTTTTTTTCTAAATAATATAGGACTACAATGAAAAAAGAGGATAATCCAACCTTTAATCCAAGTGCATTTATTCAGTGGAAAAAAAATCCCACATTAAGAAATAATTATTTTACATCAAATCATGTGTGCCAGAATTATTAACACCCCTGATGTTAATACATCCCCCTTTTGCCAACAAAACAGCACCTAATCTTCTCCTATAATGTTTCACAAGATGGGAGAATACAGACAGAGGGATCTTCGACCATTCCTCTTTGCACAATCTCTCTAAACCATCCAGCGACCCTGGTCCTCTCCTCTGCACTCTCCTCTTCAGCTCACTCCACAGGTTTTCAATGGGGTTGAGGTCTGGGGACTGATATGGCCATGGGAGGAGCTTGATTCAGTGTCTGGTGAACCATTTCTGTGAAGATTTGGCTACATGTTTTGGGTCATTATCTTGCTGAAAGACCCAGTGACAGCCCATCTTCAGCTTTCGGGCAGAGGCCACCAGATTTTGCTTGAAAATGTCCTGTTATTTCAAAGCGTTCATGATGCCATGCACCCTAACAAGGTTCCCAGGGCCTCTGGAAGAGAAACAGGCCCACGGCATCACCGATCCTCCCCCATACTTCACAGTGGGCATGAGGTGCTTTTCTACATACTCATCTTTTGTGTTTCACCAGACCCACTTAGAGTGTTTGTTGCCAAAAAGCTCTGACCAAAGCACACGGTCCCAGTTGAAGTCCCAGTACTGCTTAGCGCACTCCAGACGTTTGCATTTATGATTGTGAGTGAGAAAAGGTTTTTTCCGTGCATGCCTCCCAAACAGCTTGCTGGCATGTAGATAGCGCCTGATGGTTGTTTTGGAGACTTAGTCACCCCAAGATACTACCATTTGTTGCAATTCTTTAACAGTGAGCTTTGGAGAACTTTTTATTTCTCTCACCATCCTCCTCACTGTGCGTGGTGGCAAAATAATCTTGCGTCCTCAGCCAAGCTTTTTTTTTTTACCACTGTTCCAGTAGTTTTAAACTTCTTAATGATTCCTCTGACAGTAGATATGGGCCGGTGCAGGCGAGTGGCTATTTTCTTGTAGCCATTGCCTGACTTGTGAAGGTCAACACACATCTCCCTTACTTGAATGGTGTGTTCCTTTGTCTATCCTATGTTGAAGAGTAGATAGGAGAAATGACCTCTGTGTCACGTCATATTTATACTCCAGGGAAACAGGAAGTGATGAATTACTAATTAAATGTTCCTAGATACTCTGATCAACTTTGTAAACTACTGTAGAAATGACAGAAATACTTCAATTACATTTATTTCCTAGGAATTGTTAGGGGTACCAATAATTGTGGAACAGGTGATTTTATGAAAAATAATTATTTCTTAGTCAGGGATTTTTTTTCCCCTTCAAATTCACTTGAGTTGAAGGTTACATCTTTCTACAATGTTCAGTGAGAGGGTATGCTTCTGCAATAAAAATAGAATTTATTTTGAGGCTTTTAACACATCTTAACCAGGGGTGCCAATAATTATTGAGGGCGCTGTAACTGCATTATATGCACACTTATATGCTGAAAACTGCAAGTATGGGCCGCTACGTCACAAACTGTTAAGGGACAAAATTGTGGTGGGCATTAAAGATGCGTTACTGTCATGGAAAATGCAGATGGAAAGAAATCTGGATCTAGCCAAAGCCATTAATACTGGCAAGACAAGCAGAGGATACTGAAAGACAGCAAATGGACTTTGGGGGGGAGAGAACAAATCACAGCAAAGCTACTGTGGATGCAGTGCATTTAAAAAAAAAATGAAAGTGCATGCAGGGAAAACTAAAGAACAGTTTCAAAAACAGAGTAATGCTAAATAGGAGCAACAAAGCGCTGGGCTCGATGCATGCCCGAAATGTGGAAAATCTAAATGTCCAGATAAAAATGTGATTGCCGCAACTGTGGCAAAAGGGGCCACTATGGCAGAGTGTGCAAATCAGCAAAAACAGTGAGTGCAGCCACAGAGGAATGTTCCCAGCCACAGTGGATGCAGGCGAGAAGCCATGGACAGTGGACATAGGGCTCAGGCATAAAACAGTGGCTTTCAAAATAGACACTGGGGCGAACATTACTGTAATGCCAGTGGGGCTGTACAGGGAAATAACACAAGGGAACACACAAAGCCTTACACCTAGGCAGAAAACATTGCCCGGGCCTGGGCATACTCCGCTCGCTGTAGTGGGTGTGGCCAGCGAAGTGCTGCGGTGCGGTGACAGGAGCACCACTGAGGACATCTATGTTCTAAAGCACCTGAACGCGGCACTA
Source organism: Gymnothorax reevesii (assembly GCA_029721435.1). NCBI lineage: Eukaryota > Metazoa > Chordata > Actinopteri > Anguilliformes > Muraenidae > Gymnothorax > Gymnothorax reevesii. The sequence continues at coordinate 37,250,467 of CM056581.1, forward strand.
TTGAGCAGGCCAGCATCAGTGAGACTCAGGTTAGTGGCCAGAGTGGACAGCATTGACCTAGAGACTGTGAAATTAATGTATCCAAAACTGTGTGAAGGTTTAGGTTTAATTCAGCAGAAATACATAATCAAACTGAAACCAGACGCAAAGCCTTTCTCTCTTAAAGTTCCACGGCGTGTCCCACTGCCACTGATGGGAAAAGTGAAGAAGGAGTTGGAGCGCATGGAGCAGCTGGGCGTCATTAGCCGCATCGAGGAGCCAGCGGAGTCATGTACCGGCATGGTTGTCGTTCCCAAAAAGTCTGGCGAGACTGCGTGGACCTTTCACCACTTAACAGTGCAGTTTGCAGGGAGAGGTTTGTGCCTCCATCAGTCGACCAGACCCTGGGTATGCTGTCAGGTGCCATAATATTCACCGAGCTGGATGCCAACATGGGCTTCTGGCAGGTCCAACTGTCCAAAGACTACACACTACACCACCTTCATTACGCCGTTTGGGCGTTATTATTATAATCGTCTCCTGTTTGGAATTACTTCAGCCCCAGAGCATTTCCAGAACTGGATGGTGATGGAGGTGACGGCTGGTCTTGATGGGGTCGCATTCCACATGGACAACATTCTTGTTTGGGGTTCCACACAGGCAGAACATGATGCCAGGGTTCACGCAGTCCTGGAGAAAGCACAGAAGGCGGGCGTCACCCTAAACACTGCTAAGTGTGAGTTCAGTAAGCCGGAAATAAAGTTTCTTGGGTACATCATTTCCTCCAGATCGGATCTGGAGAAGACACGGGCGGTGGAGGAAATGGAGAAGCCGTCAAACGACAGTGAACAAAGAAGCTCCCTGGGTATGGTGAACCAGCTGGGTAAGTTCGCACCCTAACTTGCAGAAACGGATAAGGCATTGAGGGATCTGCTGTTTAAAAAGAACAAGTGGGTCAGGGGACCGGACCAGGAGAAGGCCTTCACAAGCCTTAAACAAGAACAGTCCTCTGCGCTGGTGCTGCAGCTGTACAACCAAAACAAGGACCTCTAGATATCGGCGGAGGCGTCTTCCTATGGCCTGGCCACTGTAATGCTACAGAAATGAGAGGGGGAGTGGTCTCTGGTGGCGTATGCATCCAGGTCGCTAACAAGCACGGAGCAACGTTATGCACAAGTGGAAAAGGAAGCACTCGCTCTGACCTGGGCATGTGAGCGATTCAATGACTTCATCATCGGTCTATACTTTGAACTCGAAATAGACCCCAACCACTCGTGAGCCAGCTGGGAGATCAAACTCTTGATTCACTCCCACCAAGAATCCAGAGATTCAGAATGTGGCTCATGAGGTACTTGTACACCATTACATATGTCCCTGGCAAGACCCTCACAACAGCAGACACACTGTCACGGGCGCCACTGAAACAGGGCGGAGCCACAGTAGATGATGGGCTGATGGAGGAAACCAACATCTATGTGGACAGTGTAATGCAAAACTTGCCAGCAAGCAATGCTTACATGATAGAGCTGAACCAGCAGTTGAGCATGGACAGCGTGTGCTCTCAGGTAATGAAGTACTGCCAGGAGGGCTGGCCAGATCGCAACAGACTGGACGCGCTGGTAAGACCATACTGGGTTGACAGGGCAGTTCTCAGTGTACACCGTGGACTGTTGTTAAGGCGCTCAAGGCTTGTTATCCCCTCTACTATGAGGAACAGCATTTTAGAAACTAGAGTGCCAAGGGCCCTGAAGGTTGCCGGCAGTTACAGCTCCAACAGGAGAAAAGGAACTAGTTTCAGTCCACGGATTCAACAGAAAGCCAACACAAATTTTTGTGAAAGCAACACGCTGTCTACACGTTATTGGTTAAAAAGCTCCAGCTCAGACATCCCCGAAAAAATTAAACCTGTTTAATTTTTTCGCGAATTTCGGTGGTGATGGCGAATGGTCCCGTACCATTGCGAATCAATTCTTGGTTCTTCGAATTAATTTTTCTCTGTGAAAGAAGAGATATTTCATCCGCACACTTCCGCGGGCCAACACAGCTCCGTGAGAAAGGGGTTTTAGTTACCATTATCGGGCAACTCAACTGAGCAGTCACACTTTTTCATGAGTGACAGACAGCAACATTTCTGCCATTTAGCAAAAATATAATCTTTAAGGAGTCTACCTCATGAAATCCGATTAGATTTTTTTCTGACCTAAACTTTCACCATCGTCTGATGTCAATTTGAGAAGGGCGCCATCTTCTCAAATCACTTCTGGTTCTTGCTCTACTTTCAGACTATGATTTTTTTTTACACAGCATTGCCACCGAGTGGGTCTAATTAGTATTATTCTTTCTATTCCATGATGCTCATAAGAACAAACATCCAAAAATGGGTTTTGACCAGTTTTTATTGCTGCAGTTGATCGTGAAAAAACGTCGACCATGTGGTTACAATGAGTGCAAAAATTTTTGTTATATATATGTTATATATTAGGGCCAAATACATACTAATTTCTAAAGATATTATTAAACGATGGAATAAATAGATTGATTTTGTCACATGACCTTGATCTTGAAGACCAAAGTCAAATCCAAAATGGTGTGTTTGATCAGCATACTTAATTTCTCATTAGTATCCAATACATACCGAAGATCTAAAGCCAACATTAAAGGACTTTTAGGCCGTTTTGTCATTACCTGGACCTTGTTGCCCAAGGTCAAATCCAATATATCAAAAACAACCAGCATACATGATTGGCTATTAGTGTCCAATACATACCGAAGCTCTACAAACAATATTAAACAAATATGGGCCATTTTTGTCATATAACCTTCACCTTGAGGCCCAACATCAAATTTGACTGACTGCCTAAGAATGTTCAGCAAACATGGTTTCCTATAGATGCCCCAAACATACCTGAACTCTAAATGACATATTCAGCAAGATATGGCAATTTTTTCCATTTGATCTTGACGACCAATGTCATATTCAACTTACAGAGAAGGTTTGGCTTACATGATTCCCTATTGGTGCCTCACACATACCTAAGCTCTAAATACCACATTAAGCTGCTTTAACTCATTTTTGCCATTTGACCTTCAGCTTGAGGCTCAAGGTGAAATTCGGACAACCGAGAATGTTTGGCATACATGATTCCCTTTAGGTGCCTCACCCATGCCTAGGCTCTAAATGTCATATTAAGCAAGTTATATCACATTTTTGCTGTTTGGCCTTGACCTTGAGGCCCAAGGTCAAATGTGACTGACTCACAATGTTTCGCATACCTGATTGCCTGCCGGTGCCTTATACATACCTAAGCTCTAAATGCTATATTAAAAGAGTTGTAGCACATTTTTGCCATTTGACCTTGACCTGGAAGCCTAAGGTCAAATGTGACCGACTCACAATGTTCGGCATACCTGATTCCCTATAGGAGCCTCATATATACCTAAGCTCATGCTATACCAAGAGAGTTACAGCATATTTTTGCCATTTAACCTTGACTTGGAGGCCCAAGGTCAAATGTGACTGACTCACAACGTTCGGCATTCCTGATTCCCTAGAGGTGCCTCAAATATACCTAAGCTCTAAATGCTACATTAAAAGAGTTATAGCACAAAACACCCCGAAAAATGAAGTCCAGACACATTGCCTAGGTGGCGCTATGAAGGAGCGATTCAATCAAAATGCTGTTTACACCGTTGAAGCAGGCCATGATACTGATTCCATTGCTACAATGAAAAAAAAATTCATTAGGCAGTTTCTGAGAAAATTGCGCCCAAGTGCCGAAAATTGCCATTTTCGACATAAAAAATGGCTACCAAATCTAAATGAACGATTCAATCAAAAATATTTTTGCTCGCGCATTAACTTGATGACTGATTTGATCACATCCCCAAATGTAAAAAAAAAAATTCATCAGACCGTTTTTGAGATACGGCTTTAAACAGATGACGCAGATGACGCCGCCGGACGCAAAGTGACGACATACACAAGGGCCACCAGGGGGTAGCCAAGTGTAGGGAATGCGCAAAACAAGCAGTTTGGTGGCCGGGACAAAGTAGCCAAATCAGTGAGTTGGTGCTAAATTGCACGGCTTGTGTGAAAGAGAGGGAAAACTCTAGAGAACCTCTCATTTCCTCAGAATTGCCAGACAGGCCATGGCAGAAGCTGGGGGCAGATTTGTTCACACTGCATAACGCCAACTATTTGTTAGTAGTGGACTATTATTCTCGATTCATTGAGATAGCCCAGCTGAGCCCGACACGTTCTGCAGATGCTGTTGTGCACCTAAAATCAATGTTTGCCAGACATGGCATTCCTGAAACTGTTGCTACTGACAACCGCTCTCAATTTTCAGGGGAGGACATGAAAATGTTTGCCGCAGATTACGGATTTGACCATGTTACAAGTAGTACCAGGTACCCATAAAGCAATGGCGAAGCCGAACAAGCCGTTCAGACGATCAAAAACCTTCAAGAACGCGGATGACCCTTACCGCGCTCTGCTAGCATACAGAGCTACACCGCTGAGCAACGGCTATAGCCCCGCCCAGTTGCTCATTGGACGGCGTCTGCGTACCACCCTTCCAACTGTTCCAGCAATGTTGGAGCCGGACATCCCAGACCTGCGGAAGATCCAGTGCAGGGAAAGAGAGAGGAGATGGATGGACAAAAGTAACTGCAACTAAAGACATAGGGTAGGAGGATCTTTCCAAGGTGTCACCGGGAGACCAGGTGTGGATCACCGACACCCAAACAACTGGTACGGTGATATCCTCACATCCAACCCAGCGATCGTACCTGGTCAGTGGACCACAAAGAACACTTCGGAGAAACAGGCATCATCTCATACCGATGCCAACAGCAGCTGATAGCAGCAGCACAGCGCAACAAACTCCCACCAAGGAGGTGGATGATCGTTATACCACCAGAGTCACTCCACCAATGTCTCCAGTGATTCCACAGGTCACAGCTGCAATAGTCAGAACCAGATCTGACGGAGAAGTAATCGTACCCAAAAGACTTGACCTGTGAGAAAAGAAAAAAATATTGAAAACAAATATGTTTAATTGCATGCTGGTGAATGTAAAATGAACATGTTGTATGCAGGGATGTCGTTATGCTATAGTATTTTAGCATGTTGTTTTGGGAACCTGCAAATTAAGGGGGCTGTGAGTGCCCTATCCGTACCTCCTGCCCGATCGGTTCTGTGCATGCGCAATACCAGTACTGCGCAAGTGCATAGAATTCCTGCCCAATTTGTACCACACATGCGTTAACATTTTACTTGACAGCAGCCAGCAACTTTTTAAAACTTTAACAACATTATAGTATACAAATTCAATACACACAAAGTTACGAAAGATTATATTTTATTTCATGGTCCTTCAAGTAGCCAGCGACTTCTTTTTACTTCATCTACATAGTAGTATACAATTCACTACAACACAAGAACACTTTAGAGAGATTAGGCCTATATTTTATTTCATGGTCCTTCCTGTATCGATTTTTATTTGAATAGGTGTATTCATTGGTGAATAGGTGTCTATGTTCCTCACTTCCAGCGCAAGTCATGGCAAAACAAGCAAACTGTCGCGCGAAATCTTATGGAAGTGTTTACAGTATGGGTTGCTTGACAGGAATCTGTGTATTTATACATGAGTAATTTTTCCTAGCAATTATGTAAACGATGTGGGCCAAAATCGCATATTAATGTAACCCCTTATTTGTCAATATGTGATCATAGCCTACGTGTCCCTCAACAGACATTCAGCACATTGACGGTGCATTTTCCACATATCCTTCTGATCTCTTGCTCTTTAAGCATGCAGCGGAGGTTTCATTCCCCCCATTGCGATCAGAAAAACAGCGTCAAGTTACCTCTTACTTCTTACAATGGAAAAGAAACGGAGATTCCTGGGTGCGTAGTCTACGGAAATAGATTGATTTTATATTCGGGGAGTGTGATTTTTTTATCCTATTTTTTCTGACGAGGGTACAGATATCAGGAATTCCAGAGTTTAAAATTGGCTATTAATTTATCTACGTCATATATTATCAATAGGGTCGCGAACAACGCAACAAAATTTTATAGGGAGTCAATAGGCCTAACTGGAGAACTTAAATATTTTATGAAAACATTTTAATCACAATTTTAAAAGTTACCGCAGTTCAAATTTAGGCTCCCTTATGCTGTTTTTAGTGGTATATGCGGCAGCTGAACTGTATTTCATACTTTGATTATTATATCGCCGAATGGCGTTCCGGGTATATTATTTTTTTGGTCCGACCGCCGCCGCCGCCGTGCCGCCCTACGTGTTAACGCGATAACTTCAGTAATATTTCAATTAGAAATTTCATGTTTTGCATATAAGTAAGTGTCATAAAGAGGAAGAACTGTTTCGATTTTGGACAATTTACAATGTGTAGATTGGCCACCAGGGGCCAAAAATGGAAAAATCACTGTTTTTATCATATGTCTGGAAATATTTGTCCGATTGACCTCAAATCAAGTGCAAATGAAAGGTCTTGACCTGAGGATGTGTCCCACGATGACATTATACCTGTTTGGTTTAAAATTTTGACACAAGGTGGAGCTTTGTCACATAAAATTCACTATTTTTGCCATATCTTTGGAACGATTTGTCCAATTAACAAGAAACTATGTGCACCTGCAAGGTCATGACCTCACATCGTGTCACATGATGACATCATACCTGTATGGTTCAATATTTTGCCACCAGGTGGTGCTTTGTGATTGAAAATGACCATTTTGGCAATATCTTCAGAACCATTTGTCCGATTGACCTGAAATTAAGTTCAAATGAAAGTCTATTCAAGGTCTATTCAAGAATCAGGGAATTGGAGGATTGGGGGCATTCGGGGATATACCCCAAGCCGTTGCCTCCGAGGGCATAAGCCTAGTTAAAATTTGAGAATAATTCACAGTTTACATGTGTGCCAATTCCCGCGGATTTGTATTCCAACAGATCCAGCTGAGGCTGTCGTCAGAAAAGAGCTTCGCTTCATAAAACGCAACTGAGGAAAGGACATCTCATGTGGCTTAAAACATATGACTTCGTTTCATCTGTTCTTTCTCTTGTTCCCTCCATGCATCCTCGGGGAACTAGGATGCAATATAAATGACTTGAGACGCAGCCCATTTTGATCGCGTAACTTTACACATGCGTAGAACACATCGGGCAGTGTAGTAAATATGAGTTAAATAATTCACATGCGCAGAATGTTTGCGCGTGCGTAGAACCAATCGGGCAGTCGGATAGGGCACCCACAGGGGCATGGAAAAGTAAACAGTAAGAAATAATATGAAATGGGTGAACAATTTGTTTGAAACGTTGATACAGCTCTTTTGTTTGCCATGTGCTATGGGTAGCAAGAAACAAAATGGTTTACATATTTTTTGGAAGTCACATTATTTCTGGGAAAGAGAGATGTGGCGAAATCTAAACGTGCAGGCGCCCTACGTCAGCATGCTAGAGAGTTCAGGAAGCACGGTACGTGCATAGCACTGGGAGAGATGCAGTTTCATGTTTTAGCTACAATGCATGCAATGGAAGTCTGTTCAATAAATACTCGACGGTACTCAGGGTAGTAGTTTGAAGTCATTCAAGAACCCTACCACGACACTCACCATATAACTCACGAAGTTCAAAAATATTCTGTCGGTTAACTTTTTAGAATTGACGCAAAACCACCATGCTGTCTTGCTTCTTCCCTTCTCAATATGCGCCAGGCTGCGCAAACTCCCTCTACTGCCAAAAAAGAATCAACTTCAACGAAATAAGGGACACCTCCCATAACACCCTTTTTAGTTGGCCGCTGATACATTTTAAGACATTTAATTTGAGACAGATCAAATTATTTTATTTTCAATTTTTTCCCCTTGTTTCATCGTCCTACATTCAATTATCACAATTCCACTTCTACATACCCTGCAATCCTTTACGTCCCCAATTCCATTTTTGACAAATTCAGGCTTATGCCACCGGAGGCGACGACTTGGGGTATATCCCCGAAGGCCCCCAAACCTCCAATTCCCCAATCCTTGAATAGACCTTGAATAGACTTTCATTTGGAATTAATTTCAGGTCAATTGGACAAATGGTTCTGAAGATATGGCCAAAATGGTAATTTTCCATCACAAAGCACCACCTGGTGGCAAAATATTGAACCATACAGGTATGATGTCATCATGTGACATGTTGTGAAGTCATGACCTTGCAGTTGCACATAGTTTCGTGTCAATTGGACAAATGGTTCCAAAGATATGGCAAAAATGGTGAATTTTTTGTGACAAAGCTACACCTTGTGTCAAAATTTTTAACCAAACAGATATAAAGTCATAGTGGGACACATCCTCGGGTCATGACCTTTCATTTGCACTTGATTTGAGGTCAATCGGACAAATATTTCTAGAGATATAATAAAAAAAGGGATTTTTCTGTTTTTTGGCCCCTGGTGGCCAATCTAGAAATTGTAAATTGTCCAAAATCGAATCAGTTCTTCCTACTTATGACACTTACTTATATGCAAAACATGAAATTTCTAATTGAAATATTACTGAAGTTATCACGTTAACACGTAGGGCGGCGCGGCGGCGGTTGGACCAAAAACATAATATCCCCGAAACGCCATTCGGCATTCGGGGATATAATGATTACGGGTATCACTGAATACACGATTGTTTTCCCATCTCTTTCCTATCACCTTCATCCCTACAACAAACGGCATCAGTTTGTTGGCAAAATGGCAAAAATGTTCAACAGTTTCATTGCCACTTCCTTTATTCCTTTTCTTTATTCCCTCGTCCACCTCATCACTCTCCACCTGTAAGAAATTCAAAATTTCAAGTAAAAGACAACTATCTAATAATCAAACAAAATGCTATACTTTAGAAATTCGCGCCTTCCACTCTACCCGCACAACCCGTCTCTGCGCTCTCCTCAGCAGAGACCCTCTTTATGGAGGTTTAGGAAGATTATCGGGAAATTATCACAAGGAAAGGGAACACTGCCACAATCAACAGGGCAAGGGAGGTGGCCTGACAGAATATTGCCGACAAGCTACTTGCATAAGTGACACAAAGATCATTCAATAGGTTGTAGGCTATTATATTATAAAAATATCCCGCATGAAAGGAACAAAATGAATGTAGATAGGCTTACTGAAATTCACCAAATTTATTAATTTATTTTTGAAAGTGATATCACATTTATCAACTGATTGCTGCAAAAATTTCATAATTTGCTAGCCAATTTGAATTTTTTTTATTTTGTCTTTATTGGAATGATCTTATTTATTTTTGAATAGTTGATGTTTTTTTAATGAATTATATTTATGTTTCACATATTATTTTCATTACATGACAGTTCTGAGTGTGTAAATCCACTGGCAGAACTGTCTTTTGGGTGTCTGTTCCAGTCTATCGGACATTCTTTGAACATAGATAATGCGAATCCTCACTTTAAACCTGCTACAAGGCAGGATTGCCATGCAGCTTAAATCACCATGGTTACAAGACTGGGATTCACATTAACCACCTTGATGGAACGGAGATGTGGCTCAGGTAGATGGAACAAAAATCTGAGTTTAGCTGGATGTAGTAAGCTTGGCCAGAACCATAGTTTCCGTGGTTACTGATGTGGGGCTAATGTCAGCCACTTCGATCGAACTGAACTCTCGCTATCATAAGCTAGTCTTGGCCAGGTCAGCGTCACTGGCTTCAAAAGATTCGCTTTTTCCAAAGCCAAATGTATTCCTCAGAGGAAGTAGGCTTCCATTTTTTTTATTGGGCAACACAATGGGTGCATCTGAAAACCTAGACGGCATCTTTCGTGGCTGCATTTTTAGGGGTTGTCACCTACTTCTATCCACCAAACTAACATTTAGGGTTAGTGATAAGATTCAATTTAGGGTTAGGGTTAAGTTTGGGGTCAGGTTTAGGATTAGGGGTTAGAGTTAAGTTTAGGTTTTGGGAAACCAGAGATGACTCGCATAAATCAAAGCTGTTTAATGGAGATGAAATAACTTCATGTCAGTTTGAGGGATGAAATTAGGTGACGACCCCTAAAAATGCAGCCTTCAAAAGCTGCAACCTACTAGTAGGGCCAGGCCACACTGCCTGCTGCTGCGTTGCGTCTTCCGCAAGCGCAGCACTGCAACCGATGGTCGCAAGCGTCTTGGTCACACTGCCTGTGTGTCTGCTGCGTCTGGTCTGCCGCGGGCTCCTCCTTCCAACTCCGGCTCTGCACGACTTTGCCCAAGAAATCACAATAAAATAATACATTATTTCGTCTCGCGTCGTTATAGCCTACTACACGTGATTTATATTTTGTATTGACAGTGGGGGAAGCATGCTCGAGCGTATCATACAAACAATTTAACTACACGATCGCATTACAATACATAGCAAACCCTTTGAATTGGTCTTGCTCTCTACTTTCGGGGTAGGGGAGGGATCGGGATGTGGAATGTGCTTTCAAAGGCTATGCGACGCATGCGACCAGCGGCTGCAGTGCTACGCTTGCGGAAGACGCAACGCAGCAGCAGGCAGTGTGGCCCGGGCCGACGCTTTGAGATGCACTCAATATTCCGAGAAGGGAGATCGACTAGCAGAAAGCCTCGGGTGTAATGTGCAAGACCTGAAATTAGGAACATGTTAATAGCTTGATGGAGCGGATCAGCGGCGGCGTTAGACCTGGGCTAATATCCCTCCCTTTATTAACAATTAGTCCTGGCTAATTCTAGATGGTTTTCCTTTATTAACGTTTTCCATTTCAAGAATAATCAAGTGGCAATTGAAGACACGGCTTCTCTCCCCCATGCGATCTGTACTGGGCTTCCGTACAGAGAAATAATTTAATTGTAACTAGGTCTTCGGACCGGCACTCGACGATGTTTCAGAACTCCTCAGCGAATGAAGGTAATTCTGGTCACTAGTACGGCGGTTTCGTCCGTTTACATTTTTCAATCAGACAGCTGTCTATTTTTTACAGCGGGTTGCGTGACCGTGCTGCAAAAACAGGTGTACATAGCCTACTTGTCGACGAAATTACCTTAATTCGCTGATGAGTTCTGAAATGCCGTCGCTGAGTGCCGGTGCATAGATCTAATTATAATTAAATTATTTTTCTGTACTGAAAGCAGCCCATTATTTTTTGGCTTTTAGATCGCATGGGGGAGAGAAACAGTGTCTTCAGTTGCCTCTTGATTATTCTCGAATTGGAAAACGTGTTAATGAAGGCAAACCATCTAGAATTACCCAGGACAAATTGTTGTCAATCAAGGGAGGGATATTAGCCCCGGAATTTTCAGGTCTAACACCGCCACTGGAGCGGATCGATCACTTCACCTTTTCACAGGAAATTAAATAGTAAGTTACCGGCAAGATCTTTACCACAAAACGTCTAAACAAACTTTTAAGCATGCAGACCTATCCAGTCAATTCGGTTTCGATCAGATTGACCTCCTATGGTTACAGAATTAATGATAAAAGCGTGGCGTGGCAGTGGCCTTCTGATCCAGGGCCCCAATGGGACCAGGAGGAGCCACTGCATTCGCTTATTCATCAGCGAGTTAGTTACTGTATTTTCGAAGGGACTGGCATTACGGCTTGATTTTACGCACAAATAATAATAATAATAATAATAATAATAATAATAATAATAATAATAATAATACTAATAATAAACTAATAACAGCGTGCAATCCTAATCCTAAACTGACAAATTCATAAATGCGACAGGAACACGCTACATATGGTGCGGTAAAGTGTGTTAAGATATTGAAGGCCCAGGCGCGTTGCGGATGTGGGGAGATGCAACACCCATCCTTTTGCTAAAAATATTTTCCGCCCCCCGCACTTTTTTTGCGAGACCTAACAAGATCAGACAGCCAGCGTAAAAGAATGTCACCTGCGTACGAGTAGGAACATCCCCCAACACTCACAGGCACAGAGAGTGCCACGCTACACACATTGGTCACTGAGCTTGAGTGTAGATTTTCCAGCCAATCACAGCAAATCCACCAGTTGGCGTCGGTGAAGAGGGAACCTCAAATCAGTATGCATTCAAGTATCATCAGAGAGAGACTCGGCAGCAGTCTGACTCAATGTGAGGTGGTAGCAGATATAAATTGCCTACTGTACCACACTAAATTAGTGAAGCAAAATTCGCTGTCACAGTGATGTAATGCAGTCATACCTACTTGATATACATTGTGAAACATGAAATAGGCGCCCTGTTCATCTCTGTGAGAGACAGCCGAACCACCTCAGCTTGTAGCTTCAAGTTTTACATTGCCCGCTTACTTCACACTATTTCACTTAGCAGCGAACTTTTTGAAAGCAGTGTCTTTCAGCATTGTTCATGTCATATAGACCTATACGCGGTCTCAGTGTTATGTTGTCATTATTATCTATGAATGAGTGTCTCTGTGAGAGACAGCCAAACGCTCAGAGCCAAACTATGTTACTATGTAGTTAGTTAGCGAGCTAAGTATGATGTTAGTGTTGTCAACTGTTAAGCGTACGTGTCAGCGCAGATTTTCGTCCTCATGCAAATAATGCGTTATTCTCGCCGATTGTACCGTTGGTTTCGGGTCTCTTACGTATCAAATAGCAGCAGTGTTTTTGTAGCGTTTGTGATTGGGGGGGGGGGGGGGGGGGTCAACTTTTTCTCCAGAATATAAAGGGAACCCAGCACTACACGTACATGTTTTTCAGTGAACAGAAGTCCATCAATGCTTACAGTATTTTGCTTGTTTAACATTATGTCTGTAGATAATGATATTCCTTGATAACCTATTACACCAGCTCCTGGGTGAAAATAAAGGGGATGTCTATTATAAAGGGTAATATAAAAAGGGACTAAATAAACCACCAAAGTCATATAAAAAGGCATTTAAAATGAAATAATAAACTCTATATTCAGTGTTGGATAGTAACTAAGTACCTTAAACCTTAAACCCCCTCATGGTTTCAAATAACTGCTTCAGGCCCAAAGTAGTAAAACTCTCCAATAATACAAAAATACAAAAAAAAAAAAAAAAATCCATCATCTCACAATCTCGCAGATTTACTATGTGACCCATTCAAAGCACTTCAAACCCACTCCAGATTGAATACTGCTTTTGCCTTTACTTATCAGTGTGAACAATGTTACATTTATTCAAGACATCAGTCACAGTCCAACTTTCTGTAAAACCAGTTCTTTAATACCTTACTTTTACTTCAGTAGGATTTTAAATGCAGGACCTTTACCTGCATTAAAGTATTTTTACATTATGTTATTGATATTTTTGCTTGCGTAAAAGGATCTGAATGCTTCTTCCACCACTGTTTGTATCAGTGGTTCTCAAACTCGGTCATGGCGCCCCACTGCGTATGTTGGTTTTTGTTCCGACCACAATTGCAATTTTAGAATTATAAAAAGCTATTCATTTGTCTTAACTGGCTACATTCCATGTTGAGAGCAGTTATTTACCATCTTAAGCCCCATTTTGATGGACATATTTATTGTGCCACAAAGAATAAAAAATCCTTGAGCATATTATGCTTATTTTCCTATATTGTGAGGATTTTATGGTAAAAACATTTTTTAAACAGACCCAGAAAAAATCTGTTTTGAGTCCTTTCAAAATCAGCCAGAACTTGATAAAATGAACATGACAGCAAACAGATGTGACTCTGCTGTTAGCCAAATAAATTGTTTGTTTTTGCAACCATGTGTCAACAGTTTCACCAATGAGTCACCTATTGATTGTTTACGTAGATTAAATGTTTGGTTAATTTGTTTCCTTCTGCAATTATTCATACTAGTTTTGAATATATCTCAATTAAATTTTTATTCTTCATGGCATGTATAGATTTGTCAAATATGGCTTCAGAAGATAAATAATTGCTCAAAACATAAATGCACCTAATTATGACAAATCAACAGCTTGTTAAAGGTGACCTATTATGCTATTTTTCCAAGTTTATATTTTGGCCTTTGACTCCCCTAGAGTACTCCTGATCGCACAAAGCAAAATAGGGTACTTATTTCGCTCATACTGTCATCCTTAAAAAACATCCTTTTGTAGTCCAAAGTTGTCTCTGCCTGAAACGCCTAATTGGGGTGGCTCTTCCGCTATGGCCCCCACTCCCTGTGTGCCCACTTTCTTCTGACTGGCCAGCTCTGTGGAGGGCAGATCTAGGTGGGACTAGGCAGCAGAACGCAGTTTTCCTGGTCCGGCTCCAGAGTGAAACTGACGCGTCTCCTGAAGGAATCAACGGGCACATTCTGCAATCTAATGCAGTACATGTGTATAGATCTAATGAAATTAACTTGTTCTAATAAATGCAAATGCGAAAGTGGAGGACAGAGTGTGAAAGTCTGGCAGCTCAAGCACGAATTTGCAATCGGGAACAGTGGTGAGTACAGCGGTTTTTCAACTCTGTAGCTAGGATGCAGGGAAAGCTAGAATCCACTCCATATAGACACATTTGTAGAACGAGTCGACATGCCCGGAGACCGTAGAAATCCATTGGGTCTGACTTTTGAGGGAAACATGGACAGTGAGGAGCAGCTAAAAGTGGATCAACAGCTTATGGACTGCTTCAGTGTGTATTAGGACCTGCTGGTTCATGTGCATAGCTGTGTTGTTAGCGAGGAGAAACGAACAGCTTCTGCGCTGGTATATGACGGAGGGACGAAAGCTTCAGGCTAAACTGCCTTTTCGGAAATTGCCCGTGGTAATGGTTTACTTATTGCTTCGGAATGACCAGCTTTTCCTCGCCGAAAATGGGCACATTATGGATAGCGTGCGAGAGCTAGATAGATCTCCAGTTATGTCATGAACATAATACAGGTTTGACAGACCCTAAGTCCCGTCTATGTGAACCGTTGCTTATGTAGAGCGCTTAAAGCAAGCTGTCAAAGAGTATAATAGCGCTCGTCTAAGCATTACACTTAACTAGAAAGAATATTTTTGCCACGTGAGGGTTAAAGAAAGGAGATGGACTACTTTTACTATTTTTCATTTTCTTTTGATCGACAACCCTGCAGAGGAAACTTTCAGAAATAAATCACCAAAGCGCAGAAGTTTTAACCCTTTAATGTCAATTTGAAAATTTCAAGTTGGGTGCCAATGTGAGGGAGGGGTTTTTGGTAACCAGACGCGAGAGAAAGCCGTGTCTAAGGCCAACGTGGTAGATGGCCACTAATATGCCTACGGAGGCAATTCTAAACTAAATAACATTAAACTAAGGAACCCCAGCCAAAATGCTGGGCAATTCGGAAAATGCATAAACTTCGCCTCAAAATGAAGCGAGCAAAGTAAACCTCACACGGATCAAATCCCGTTTCTTTATTTAACAGACGAAGTAAACCCGGAAGTTGCCTGATAGCGTTAAATATAAGAAAATAAATAAACTCAAAACAAACTTCGCCTCAAAACGGAGCGAAGACTTGGCAAACGTGGGCTAGGAAGCTCAAATGTGTTAGTACATAAAGACTAACAACATATCCATCAAAAAATAAACATACAAGAGAAGGAAAACGTATTTCTGGTAAAAGGTAAAGAACTCAAATGCACCCAGAAACTTCCGGACAACGACAGTTCACGTCGATAGAAAACAACAACAATAACAACAACAAGATAAGGGAAAAACCACTGTAAGGACCTCAAGACTGAGTCCAGGATATAGATCGACCAGAAGTAAGGAACGGAGATATCCGAAGGTGACGGTTGACGTAATGAATGAACAATAAGCAGAAAAGGTCCTTAAGGCAACAAGACGCAGCTTGTGAGAGATAAAAAAAATAAATAAAAGGAAAACAAAACAAAGCCCAAAACCCTAACGCAGTCGGGAATAAACCCCCCTATAGGACACCCTAGTGAAAGAACCCACCCTCTGAATGCCCTGTCGGGTCGCAGCCCAAACTAACAAAAGGACCTTAAAAAGAAACCAGCAACAAACAGAATACCCGAAACCTCTAAGCGGACTCAGAATCAAAAGACACAATTCTTTTCTTTCACAATGATTCTGTCACAACCATCCGCACCACTCCCAATGCCGGCTCTGTGCATGGCTAGTTTGACACAGAAGCACTGACTGCACGGAAGTCCGAGTTTAAATAGAGACGCAACCCAAAACAGCTGCCGTAGATAATTGAAATAATTATTCTATTTTTTTTTTATCGGTGGCACAGTTGTTAGCGCTACTGCCTCACAGCAAGACGGCCGAGGGTTCGAATCCGGCCTGGGGCCTTTCTGTGTGGAGTTTGCATGTTCTCCCAGTGTTCACGTGGGTTTTCTCCGGATCCTCCGGTGTCCCCCACCCACAAAACATGCAATATAGGAACACTCCTGTATGGCTGTGTGTGAATGTTTGGTGGTGGTCGGAGGGGCCGTAGGCGCATGCTGGCAGCCACGCTTCCATCAGTCTGCCCCAGGGCAGTTGTGGCAACGTCTTTGAGTGAGCAGAAAAGCGTTACATAAAACTGATGCATTATTATCAACTGAAGCTCTCTTAGTGGCGCATCAGTAAATGCCTCCATGTATTTACTTTAATTTCATCAAATGAACACTTGGAATATTTTCGACCATTCACAACTGTCTCATATTGCATGTTTTATTATTTTAATTTTATTTTTTTACATATGTTCCGATCCGAAACCATAACCCGTGTGTGCCGATGTTGATGACCCCGGACATGGAGCTGCTCTATTTATGCACGCAGTTACATTATTCTGTCACTAGATGGCACACACGGATCAGTCAATGAATAATCACTGGCAAGCTGAATTCGAATACTGATACGTTCGATCCTACCCCTGATTTCCAGGGAGTTGCATTAATTAAACTCCTCAGCCATGCCTCGTGTGCAAACTGCTCTTATCCAGTTCCAGGCAGAATAAAGTTTCCAAAGTAACCGAAATACATTGTGAGTGCTCAATCATATAACCTTTTTTTTTCATATTGAAAGTCTTCAAACGCTTTATAACTTCAGCATTCTTTCTCCAAGACACTTCATTCGACTTAACATGAGCAAAGTGAACTGAATTACAAAACAAAAATGCAAAACAAAACAACGTGGTATAACACAAATCAGACTATAAATCATAAATAGTTTTTCCAATCATTACAAAACTCATAGCTTGAAAGTTTCAATCAAATCGACCAGTAGGGAGCGCCATAAATGCTCAAAATATCCTAACATAACACAAATCCGACTATACATCACAAGTTCTTGGTCCAATCATTACACCGGCAAAATAGGTCCACATAAATACCTACAAAATACTCTTAATGTGGTATTTGTCCCCCACTGTCACAACAGCGAGCAGAGCGGGGGACATAGTATTCAGCTCCGTCCGGCCGTTCGTCATGTCCCGTTTGTTGTGAACGTGATATCTCAAAAAACAGTTTGAACGATTCCATTCATCTTTGGTGTGAAGGTATATTGGTATGATGCGCCAACCCCAGTAGATTTCCATGACCTTGGCATTATTCTCAAGGTCATTACGATCATTTGACCACTTACAAATTCCTTGTCAACATGATATCTCAAGAACGGTTCGACTAATTCCATTCATATTCGGTGTTAATGTGTATTAGGGGCGGGGGACATAGTATTCAGCTCTGTCCATCCGTCCCGTTTGTTGTGAACGTGATATCTCAAGAACGGGTTGACCGATTCCATTCATCTTTGGTGTCAAGATGTATTAGGGGAGTGCTCACAGTCCACTCGATTTACATGACCTTTCCATTATTCTCAAGGTCATTGCGACAATTTGACCACTTACAAATTCCTTGTCAATTTGATATCACAAGAACAGTTTGACCGATTCCATTCATCTTTGGTGTCAAGGTGTATTAAGGGTGAGGGATATAGAATTCAGCTCCATCCGTCCGGCTGTCTGTCCATCCCATCACGTTTGTTGTGAATGCAATATCTCAAGAACGGTTTGACCAATTCCATTCATCTTTGGAGTCAAGGTGTATTAGGGCCGGGGGACCTAGTATTCAGCTCCATCAGTCCATCCTTCCGGCTGTCCGTCCATCATGTCCCCTTTGTTGTCAACGCAAAATCTCGAGAATGCTTTGACCGATTTTATTAATCGTTGGCTTCAATGTGTAATTTTGTGATACGCTGACCCCAGTCGATTCCCGTCACCTGGCGGGGGACATGGCCACTTTTAGTGGCAACACTTGTTAATTAAACTGTTTAAGCTTTCAACTACTAATGGTCTTTCTTGGCTTGAACCCCGGATTTGCCGCTTGAGGCTATGTTTATCATCTCCACCAAGGAGGTTATGCAATCGAGTCGGTTTATTTATTTATTTATTTATTTCTTATCTCTGCCAAGGAGATTATGTGATCGAGTCGGTTTATTTATTTATTTGTCGGTCTGTGGACAGGATTTCTCGGAAAGTACAGGACGGATCTTCATGAAATTTTCACCAGAGATAGATCTTGGTCCAGGGACGACTCCATTAAATTTTGGTGATGATCCGGATCTGGATTGTGGATCCGGATCGGGATCTGGATCTACAAATTTAGTGACATTTCTCGGAAACTACTAAAGGGATCTTCATGAAAGTTGCACCGGAGATAGATCTGTGTCCAGGGACGACTCCAATTAAATTTTGGTGATGATCCGGATCCGAATCTGGATTCTGGATCGAGATCTACAAATTTAGTGACATTTCTCGGAAACTACTGAACGAATCTTCATGAAATTTTTACCAGAGATAGATCTTGGTGATGATCGGGATCTGGATTCTGGATCCGGATCTTTATTTATACACTCAGTGACATTTCTCCGAAACAAATGAATGGATTTTGATGAAATCTACACAAAAGGTAGATCTTGGCCCAAGGATTATACATTACAAATATGGTGATCATGCGTTTCAAAGTCTTCGATCCGGATCCAGGTCAGGGATCAACTTTCTCAATGAGACAATTTCTTTGTAAACCACTGCAGCATTTTCACCAAATGTTGATCCAAATTAGATCATCTCCGATGGAACAGTCTGAAAATATCGTTAAAGACCTGGATCTGTGCGTGTCCGGATCCAGATCCGGATCAACAATTTCGACTCTGAGGTCAAATATTGAAATCATACAAACTATATCGAGTAATACCTCATATGAAAGCCCTTGATGAATGCTTACCGGATTTGACAGAATCTTTTCACTTAGACATCATTGGAAGACGAGAATGGGTGTTTTAGCAAATCTCACTCAAACTTTTTGCATGGGTGGGCCTGACATCTTCCATAGAGAAAAGATCTTGCGTTTGTATCAATGTCATCCCGTGGTGGAGATCAGAAATCTCGGATTGCTCGTTATTATTATTCCACTCTTTATAACGATTTTAATTAGGCCTACCTCATCTACAGACTCCATTCAAACTTTGACAAAGATCATTTCCCTCAGTAGATTATCATGCATTTTTCAGATTTCTAGACTTTGTACTTTTTTGGAAACTTATGCGTTATACCAAAAATGGTAAAGGGACTGTTAACTGGACCATCTTTGGTTGTATTCACCAATTCATGCATGTTTTCCCACAATGCACAGCACACAGCTATTTTTCTTCTCAATACCACTGCAGTACCAAGCAAAGAATTGTAACAGCAACAGAACATATAGAGAACAAATTATTTGCTTAGCATTTATCCTTTGGCTTTGACATTATTTTTGCACCCTATTTTTTGAATGTGGACTAGCTCACTTTGATTTTCATGACATCACGCAAAAATTTAGTTCCACAATATGCAACAGATAGCCTGTTAGTTCTTTCACGAGGTCAGCCAAACTCACTCACTTTCTTGCTTCATCTCTCTTGAGAAACACAATTCCGAATCCTAGCAGAGCTATGGCACCATGCAATATTGAATACGGACAAACTTAATCTGCTTATTGCAAAACCATGCGGAAAAATTGGTCCCACAACATGCAACAGACCACTAACTCACTAGCTGGCAACTCTCCTGGTCTTTTGCTTCATCTCTCTTTGAAACCAGGATGCTGACCCCCAGCAGAGAGAGTGCCCTGCAGTTATGGATGCGAACTAGTTACCTTTAGTTTTCACAGTGCCTCGCAAAAAATTGGTCTCACAATCTGCTACAAATGGCGAACCAGCTAGCGACTCATTGTAGCTCCCAACTCACAAGGTTTCTTTCTTCATCACTCTTTGGAACCAGGATCCCGACTCCCAGCAGAAAAATATCAAGTAGTTTTGAATAGGGACTGGCTCACTTTGATTTTCGTGACACCATGCAAAAAGATACCCAAATAATATGCCCACTTGACATGTTATCTGACAAAAGATTTTCCACTCATCCCCAAAAATCAGTACGGATCCTCTTCATATCCCCATTGACCCACAAAACAAAAATGAAAAGAATGCAACAAAAATTGTAGCCTTTAGAATTAGAACAATAAGTGTGGACAGGCTGACAGATGGGTCGACCGGCGGATGGGTAATTGCAGCATTTTATTAAACTTTGACTGCAGTCAGGATCGATCGCACTGGTGACAAGGCTCCTGTAGTGAGCAATCCTCCAATTACATACAGAAAATTGCAAAAAGAAAAAGACAATTAAAAACAAAGAAAAGAAGCCTCAGAAATACAGAATAAAAGCGGCCAAGAAAAAAAGTTTAACTATATTAGGCGTCAGCGTGTACAATGGCATTTGCCAACCCATGTAGAAGAGTTGTTGGGCAAAAAATTATCGTTGAACTTTTGTGTAATAATTGAATAACTTCGACTTAACAGCTGCATTGGCATTCCATCAGTAAAATATTCTATTAAAATACAAATGTCGGAAAGTTTCCGTCCTAAATTTTGGAATTTGTATTGAAAAAGTATCCTCGAATTCGAATGAAACAAACTGCCAAAATGTCAAAGTCACCCCTCAAACATTTACACAGAAATACACAGTCCATTATGTCACGCCGATAGTCAAGTGGTAATAAGTTCAGCTTCAATAGAAGGACTTTGTAATCACTTCCTTCACAATCACTGTAACCAAGAATGTACTTGGTTGCTCTCCTTTGCACACCTTCGATGTGAAGAAGAAATTTTTTGGATGCTACAGCCCAAGATTGGGTGGAATATACCAAGAGTGGTCTTATTTTTTTTATTTTTTTTTTTTTTAAATTTGGCATCTCCAATCCCACCCGAATTTGGAATGCCCAATTGGGGAACTATGTACAAAGCTTGCTCGTATGCGACCCCTTGCTGCCAACTCAGGATAGTGAAGACAGTTCACGGCTCTCCTCCGAAGCACGTGCCTGTCAGCCACTGATTCTTATACACTCGCTGGTTGAATCTTCGCAAGTTCAGAGCGAGGGCGGAGGATACCCGGACATGAACCAAGCCGGAGTCTTCCTGACGAGCGCCCGTCTGGCCAACAGGAGGCGCTGGAGCAACGAACAAAGCTGTTATGGAATACCCAAATCCGGCAGTCCCTTCCCAATTTGTCACCCTGTAGCGCGATAGCCAATTGTGCGCTACTGTGAAAAAGCTGCCGACCCCTGCCGGTGGGTACGCCGAGGCTCGAACCCGCGACGTGGTGATCACCTCTGCCGTGTGAGCCACCCGGCAGCTCCAAGAGTGGTCTTATGAGCAAAGTATAGTTTTCTTTTTGTTTGACTTGAACATGAGTGACCACAAGTTCTTTGAATTAATCCTAGTATGCGATTTGCTTTACTTACCAGTACATTTGCATGTGCATCCCATGATAATTAGATGATACCACAATCCCAAGATCAGCATGCAATCGACTTTTTCAGTTATACTACCATTCATTGTGTACTGGTGAAGAATGGGAGATGGCTTCCTTGAAACACTCAAAAGTTTACATTTAGTGGTGTTAAATCTCATATCCCATTTACGACTCCAGACCAAGATGTTTTCAAGGTTCCACTACAAATTTGAACAGTCGAGTGTTTTAGATTTCTCTTTTGGATTCTGAATCGTCCGCGAACAAAGCAACCTATGTCTCAGGACTTGCGCAATCTGGCATGTCATTGATGTACAATAAAAACATTAAAGGACCCAATATTGATGTGCATCTGGTAGAGTGGGTGTATAAAAAAATGAGAAGGATGCAGAAAAAAAAAATTGTACAATGTAGAGTATGAAAAAGCGCTATATAGTAGAAGCCACGAATAGGGATGCGCCAAGTTCAGAGCCAAATAAGCTAATGTTAACAGTTATGCTAAGTATGCCAACAATGCTTACCATGCTAACAAATTGCTTTAGCCCCACAAAACAAAAACAAAATGATTTCACTGAAACTGTATCATGAGTGAGAACAAGCTAGATTGACTGAATTTTAACATTTCCATGAACAAGCCATGTACAGGATGTGCCAAGTCTAGTGCTAAAACTGTGAAAAATGTTCCGATTATCACCAAAATCAATAGGGATCCTCCTCATATCACTACTGATGCATGCAGCAAAAATTAAAAGGTTTCAACAAAACTTGTACCCTGTAGAGTGAAAACAACTTATATGTAAGCCATGTATAGGGATGCGCCAATTTCGGTGCCACAGCCCTGTGAAAATTTTGCAATCACCACCAAAATCATTAGAGATCCTCTTAAAATCACGATCCACAAAACAAAAGTGAAGAGAATCCAACAAATATTGTAGTCTGTGGAGTGAGAACAATAAATGCCAGCCCACTACTCAAATAAGCAACTGGCAAATGTTAACTGTGTGGCATTGGCTAACATTTTCAGCTTTTGTTGCTAGCTATTTGCTAACCTTAGCAGACTGATAACTCATGTCAAACCCGGTCTAGGAATTCAGCCTTTAGGACACACACTGGTTATATTAGTATTACACCTGAATTCAGCAGTAAAAAGTCATTAACACAAACTTCAGTGTTTGTAGCAAAGTAGTTTTGGTCTCAAGTTCCATTCTGTACCCAGGGAGCGCCTTGCTTATCTTATTGAATTGTGGGATATGTAGTTTTTGGAGTCTTAGACCACAATGTAGTTTATGCTTCTCCATTTTTATCTGCAATGGCTGGGTCTAAGGATGTACAACACTGCAACATTACGCACACTGACCAGAAATGAAAAAATTCTCTAATTAAGTGAAAAATCAGTACTATACTTAATTTTGGCATTTTCCATATTTTTTCTACGGGGTCTAAAAACAGCCAGTCAGTTTTAAGAAAAATGGCGAAACTTCCTCTAGATTTAAACATAGAACGCAATGCTAAAGTACCCTCAGCCATATGGGCATAAGACAAGGAATGACGACATATAAAGGGTTTTTTAATGTATACCTATGGAACACAATGTGTTTAATACTTTTGGGCTTGAGAGAAGTTTCAAGAGTGAAAAGGAAGACAGAGGTAATTGTCCAATTTCATCTCAGACCTGGCAGGTTATATGGAAAGTGCGGAACAGGACAGCTGGCACTTTACATCATTCGGCATCCACAATATGAAGTCTGACAAGATGCGTAGTCATCAAAATTTGATGTTATGTTGAAGGTGACTGAACAGTTTGGTTGATATTGTTGCTACATGAAATTGTTACTCGATGGTACTTAAAGTAGGGGAAGACCATGTAGCTTCCATGTCCTGAAACTTGATATACAAATTTGATTTTGGATATCGGATATTGAATAATCCGAAGAAATGTCATGGTAGGGCTAAGGCATAATGAAAGTAACACGTTCAGAAACAATGTTACATTTTGACCCCATTAACCAGGTCAAGGTCATTCACCTTTAATGTTCTGCGAGTTGATTATCCAAAACATATGCTGTAAATTTTACGCGGCTACAACAAAAATAGTGGATGTAATGAAGGAAACTGTTTACAAAGAATGTGACCTTTTGACCCCTTAAAGTAGGTCAAGGTTACTCATCTTTGAACTTGTCCAAGCTTTATTTGTAACAGGAACAGTCCCTGTGAATTTCATTACCCTGAGATTAATAGGAAAGGAGTTATTGTCTACAAAGACAGACAGACGGAAGGACGGATGCAAGGTCTTCACAATACCCGATGGCCATACTTTGGCCTCGGGTAAAAAAAAAAAGAAAGAAACAGAATGAGTTACAAAGGAGACTGCACATTGGTGAAGTAAAAATTTTTTTTTGGTTTGCTCTTGCTGAAAAGGGTATAAACAGTACAGAACTGTATTTAAAATCCCCCCCAGTAATTCAGATGTTACATATTTCTTAAAGACATACAAGGCAGCTTTAGGAATGCCAATTTTTATGAAATACTTCTCAATGCAAGGATCCAAGAAGTATTAAATTGAAATGAAATGATAAAATGCAAATTGACTATATAAGCATAATTTATTATAAGAAACAAAAACAGGGTAGAGAAAAATGTAATTTTCAGTATTTCAAAAATCATTGAAAGATAAACACAGCACGCACTTAAAGAGCTGCTACAGCTTAGCAAAGCATTTTTTCCATAGAAAACCCCGCCCCGCCCCCCCTAACACCAACTCACATCTTTACACAAAATTGCAAGCAATTTGCAATAGCTGGCTGCGAAGCCCAGTGCACTAAATCATTACATGAAACTAGCAATAATCTGAATGGACAGTTATTATAATTTTATAACCTGAAAGATGATCCTAAAGGTTATGTGAACTGTCAAGAGCCATTCCACGAGAGATTGACATTCGGTGTGCAGTTGACCCCCCTGGAATTGAATGAAACTTGGCTCCGAGGTAGATATGAGTGTCTCTCAGAAAAAGCCAAATTTTTAGGTCCGCATTTCACTCTGCCTGCCGATAGCGCCATCTGGAATCCACTTAAGTGGCTCAGTTTTGTTGTTGACACCACATTTTACATTAACTATCATGACGTAAGGGTACACCGTACCAAATGTGTTATACTTTTATCATGACCTGTGACACTTCAAGTCCGGTTAGACTTTAGGACCACATCATCCCCAAACTGGTGTACTGCGTTACTGAGCCAGAATTATTTGAGAAATAACAGTAAAAATTGAAAATGGGAATAAAATAACCCTAAAATGCCCAGACACAGACATCATTATTGGAAAAATATGACCCAGTAATATTTTTGAAGAATTGAAGGGTAGTATTTAGATCCACTGTTCATCATTAGGTTTTGTAACAGCAAAATACACATTGCTGAACAGAACTACTTCTAATTCCAGGAGTATCATATCTGATACAGCCAAAAATCAGCACCCCTCCAGAACACAACACTCGAAATTTCAAATTATTTATATGCTCTCTAATATCTATAGCTATCCTTTAAAATGTATAAGATTGAGGTTTTTGTGTAATATTGACCTTATTGTAATATTGTAATATTGAATGCCAAACTTCACTAGCAAAGTTCATGGAAATTCATGAATTCCCATTCAAATGGGAGCTACTACCTTGAAGTGAGTGACTTGGGGGGAGACTACTCCTGTAATCTCACTTCTTCCTTCCAGGTGGCAGCACTGTGTTTCAAATATGATAGTGAGCAGTCGTGGTTGTGTTGCATCTTACCAGGTGGACATGGTCCTTCAAATTTGGTGTATCATATATGATACAGGGGGCATTATAGGGATAATACCCCAGATATATACCAAACTAGAATGCTGCTATTATGTGTTTACACACAACAAGACTATAATTTTCAGTGAATAGCACCTTGGTATCTTGCTGTGTTTGTGCAATAGACGGCCAGAAAGATGGTTGAAATTGATTTTTGGTGCATGTTTGCGGTATGTTTTCTCTGTAACCCAGATTTGTACAATGAGGAAATTCAAAAAATTCAGTTTGGTACATTGCTGGGGATGGCCGGCACTTGCATCCAGCCTACAGTGACCCCTGAAGGTGAATTTTTCCAAGTTTTGATGTTTAAAATCATCTTCACTGAAAATACTACCATCGAGATTTTACTAATGCTGTAATGTACCCCAGAGGACTATGCATCCAGAGAATTTCAGATCAATGTCTTGCTGGGTAAACAAAATAATGCCACCGAAACACAGGCACAATCTGCTATGAAATGGTTCATTTTGAGTTTTCCTCCAACTTCAGCTCCATCTAGCTTGAAAGTGTAGATACTACCAAAGAAATATTCCTTGAATCAGAGCTCCAAAAGCACAACAAACAGCATTTATCACCACAGAACATATCTGGGTTAGAGAGAATATACCGCAACCATGCACCAAAATCAATTTCGACCATCTTTCCAGCCATCCACTGCCTGAACCCAGCAAGATACCAAGGGAATATTAACTGAAAATGATAGTTTTGCAGTGAGTAAACACATAATTAA
Organism: Gymnothorax reevesii; assembly: GCA_029721435.1. Classification (NCBI taxonomy): domain Eukaryota; kingdom Metazoa; phylum Chordata; class Actinopteri; order Anguilliformes; family Muraenidae; genus Gymnothorax; species Gymnothorax reevesii. Next base: position 37,276,739 of record CM056581.1, read on the forward strand.
GCATTCTACTTTGGTAAATGTCTGAGATATTATTCCTATTCCCATTTTCAATTTTTACCGTGATTTCTCTAATAATTTCGGCTCAATAACATAGTTACCCTGCTTGGAGCAGATGTGGTGCTAGTGTCAATCCAGACTTGAAGTGTGACAGGTCACGATAAAAGTATAAGACATCCGGTATAGTGTACCCTTAAGTCATAATAATTGATGTAATATGTGGTGTCAAAAGCAAAACTGAGCCACTTCAGTGGCTTTCTGGTGGCACCACTGGCAGATTTCTTGAGATACGAACCTAAAAATTTGCCTTTTTCTCTAAGACTACCATATCTACCTATCTGCCAAGTTTCATTCAATTTCAGGGGGGTCAACTCCTCAACGTCCTTGAAAAGTGCCATTTTTCTCATGGAATGGCTCTTAAAATCATTTCATAGATAACTGAGTAAAACAGTAGAAACCAGGACTGTTCCTGGAGATCTACCATCCAGGTTTTCATCACCTTTATTTGACACACTTGATTTGGCAAAATAGCAGCACAGCTAGGTCTGTGGCAATGAAATGAAAGCCTATTGGACAGGTAGATTTCCAGGAGTAGAGTTAGCCCCCTGGTGGCAGTGTGCCCGAGTTTAGCGCAGCTTCTGTTAGCACACCCAACATAAGCGCACTTGGCTGCTACCATGGGTCTCAGAACTATGCTAACAGCAGGAGAAGTGTGAATACTGAGCCTGTGCCATATGTGCGTTTAAAGGATGGTGCAGCAGCACTTTGCAGGGTAGTCATCCGTGTGCACTTTGTGCTCTGCTCCATACACAAAGTAGACGTGAGTCTTGTCCTGCCAGGTGTAATGCACACGGGTGACATGGATCAGCTCGATAGTCTGCCGCTACACCAAAGGGAAAGAGCAGGGTGTCAGTAGAGTTATAGCCATCTCCTCACCTCTAATGGTCTATTGCAGACGTACCCAGTCCTGGTCCAGGAAAGTCACAAGGTCTTCTGGGTTGAGTCATTACTCAAGCACTTAATTCATCAAATAAAAGCAGTCAATTACACAATTAACTCATCTCCACTGGTTTCTATGGTTAGACATGGTTGTTGTTTTTAAGGTGAGAACACAAACCTGCCAACTCTGCAGCCCCCAAGACTCAAGTGGGCCACACCTGGTCTTTCAGAAAATGCTCTGTCATTCATTACACACACAAAAATACACACAAATCCTTGTACTTATCTCTTTGTGAGGACATAACATTGACTTCCATTCATTCTTCCTGGCTCTCTACAGCCTTTCCCTAATCCTAACAATAAGCAATGTAGGCCTAACCCGAACCCTTACCCTGACCTTAACCTATCCCTAATTCTAACCTTATCCCAAACCTTAATTAATAAGTCACAATTTGCCTTTGCAGTTGTGAGGACAGACCAGAATGTCCTTACTTCCCAAAAATGTCCCCACTCTGTAGGAAAAAATACATTTTTTGGTTCTCACTTAATAGCAAGTACAAGAACACACACACACACACACACACACACACACACACACACACACACACACACGGCACACCCATGGGACAGAGGCATACCTGTTGTATGATGCGGGAACTGGTAAAGTACTGGGCTTGGTGCTCCCTCACAGCCCTTTCTGCTGCTTGGTTGATGACACTGTCTGGGAAACCAGTCACAGGAAAGACCTGCAACAAGCAACAAAATGATTAACTGTCTTATTTGTAGGGTATCTGTGATGTGTCTCCTGGCTACAATACTAGTAGCATGCAGAGCATGTTTGGGGCGAGCGAATAGGGGAACTGCAAGTTGCCATATTTGATTTTTTAGAGCGCAATGCATTATAGGAACTGTATGTCAGCGAGTAACTGACAGATAAACTTCAATACAATAGAAGAGGTTGTCATTACTTGTTGTGTGCTAGGATGCTACAACCGTCACGTCAGGGATCGTCATTTCAGGTTCTACGTTTTTTCCCCTTAGACCCTAAGCTTAAAATTAAGTGGATAAGCAATGTTGGTTGGGTTGGAAATAAATGATAAATCAGCAAGTTCAAGCCCACTTCAACACTCAGCAGCTACCGTTTTGAGGTAGGAGGAAAACGTACATGGTAAACACCGACGGTTATTCCAGTCAAACCCAGTTCTTCAAAACTACCAAGGAAAAAAATCCTTAGAGAAGAATGCCCAACGACAGCCTCATATGTCGCCGATTGACTCAATAAGTGAAAACGTTCCCCCCCCCCCCCCCCCCAATGTCAGTGCTGCTATCCATCCGAAAACAATGAGTTGACAGTAGCGATGCAGGGAAATCGCCGGCAGTGCATATGGCTATTCGGTCAATGGCTAGCAGAGGAATTTCTTAGGCTTTGAGAAAACGACTTTTGGCGATTCTAATGTTATGAAATTATGTATTTTGCAGTTAAACTACCCATAGAAAGCATTTTTCGAGGATATGACTTCATAAATGGATTAAACGACAGCCGATCTTGAGCTTTTTCACCCGCTGTTATCGCAAGGGCTTTTCAAAACTTCACATTGTATAAGAAAACACTGACTGGGTAAACCATACATTGTTTTACCAAGAATGAAATATCCTTTTACATCCACCAGAATATTTGTTGTCTGATCGGGTATATCAACCGTTACAATGACTGGGGAGGGGAGGGGGAAAATACTCTGACGCAAATTGAAAAATAACTCAAGAGATCCAAATTCCGTCCGATGGACGGACAGACCGACAGGCACATACCAAAAGGCATCACAGCAGGACCTTAGTAGTAAGTATGCAGAGTTTTGTTAAGATAATGCAAGTGGTTTCGGAGTTATGCTCCGGCCAAAAATTGATTGCATCCGGACGGACAGACAGACGGGCAGACAGACAGGCACATACCAAAAGGCACCACTTCAGGACCTGAGTAGTAAATATGAAAAGTTTCGTCAAGATGATGCAAATTGTTTTGGAATTACGCTCCGGTAACAAAGTGGGAAGGCCGATGCCGACGCGAACGGGAACCGAGCCTAAAACAATGTCTCCCCTCTCCCTCCGGGGTGGGGTGGGGTGGGGGGGTGGTACATCAAGTTTTGAACTAAATATCACCATCAACCTTTTCAACTGGTTTTTACATCAGGGTTTTCAAAACTAGTAAAGATTCAGATTGATTTTGATTTTCTCAAAGACTGAAATTTTACTGAATGAAGTGCTACTCAGCTCCAGGAGGAGAAGGCCATAGTCTGTCAAGGCATTTTCCCAGACTCCATGCAGTACATCACCTGATTTTGACAGTGAGCCTAGGTCCTTTAACCAAGGATGTAAAATAGCTGTTGAATGCTGGTCGTGCAGTCCATTGCTAGAACATACAGTAGCATAAGTTCAAGTATTCATACCCCTTGAACTTTTCCAAATTTTGTCACGTTACGACTACAAACATAAATATATTTTATTGGAATTTTACGTGAAAGACCAACACAAAGTGGCACACAATTGTGAAGTAGATATAAAATTATACATGATTAATTTTTTTTTTTTTTTAACAAATAAACTGATAAGTGTGATGGGCCAATGTATTAGGCCCCCCTGAGTCAATACTTTGTGGAACCACTTTTTGCTGCAATTACGGCTGCAAGTCTTTTGGGATATGTCTCTACCAGCATTGCAGATCCAGAGACTGAAATTTTTGCCCATTCTTCTTCGCAAAACAGCTCAAGATCAGTCAGATTAGATGGAGAACATTTGTGAACGGCAGTTTTCAGATCTTGTCACAGATTCTCGATTGGATTTATGTCTGGACTTTGACTGGGCCATTCTAACACATGAATATTTATCTTTTGAACGCCTTTCTGCAGATGTAGATGCCTGCGGAGATAGAGCAGCTCTTTTTATGGATGCAGTTGCACTACTCTATCACTAGATGGCACCCCCGCAACGGTTATTGATTATTCACAAGCAAGCAGAGCTGGAACACAGTCCAGAATATTGAAGAGTTAACTCCTATCCCTGTTTATCGGAAATTGCATGAATTTAACTCCTCAGATAAGCCTGATGTGCAAACTGCTCAATATCCTTGTCCATAGTATCTATCCAGCAGTTTAAAAAAAATGATCTCTTGCGAGATCATGCGACCCCCCCCCCCACATTACAGTATTCCAAGTAGTTTAAAAAAATCAGTTTCCTGAGGCAAAAATTCGCCATGGTATTGACACAATGTCATTCTACTATCAATTTCACTCATTGCATATTAAAAACGTGTATCGTGGATTAACCCGTAGATATGTCAGTTGAAGAATTTAGCGATCTTTTAGAGCCTCATACAAGCTCTCACAGAAATCTAATCATTTTTATGGTGATTCATTGGTATGTGCGTGAATGCCCAGCTGTAGTTCACACCCACGTGAAATTCTCCTGGTAATTACCAGATGGTTGACAAGATTGTTATCCAATTGCAGATAGTATAAGCTTTCCTCAGTCAGTGAAGCACATTGATTGGACCTTAAAAAACATTAAAATTCTTGCGTAATAGGGTTACATTGTATTCAATACACTTTACGCAGCTCAGGCTGACGTGGTTGCATGGGAACAAAAAACCTCCAGAACTGAGGCTGGAGAGCTGAGCTTATTCGCGGGATGGAAATGTGATTCTGAGATGGAAAACAACAGTTATTCTGAATGGAACAGACAAGAAGGGCTGAGAGCATTGATACTTTTGAGGAGCAGCTCAATAATTCTTTTGAAAAGTGCGTAAAGCTGTCTTTGTAGGGTGTAGCTCTCTCTTACTTTTAGCCTGCTCGCTAACTAGCCAGCTATTTCTTATTTTTGGTTTACCACCGTGATCACAGAGCTAGTTTGTCACATTGGGTAACAAAAGAGTAGTCGATACTGCAGTGTGCTGGCATTTTTCTTAACTAGGCGATCAGTTTTAGAATTTATACCACATTCAATGAAATGGAATGCATTGCATTTTTTGCTCTTTTCAAGTGCGAACAGCTGTTACTGTCATCTGAGTTATACTTGTTCCATAGAGAGTGTGAAGAGCGCTGTTACATACTCGGATGATCGGAATTGTAAACAGCAAGCTTTCTGTCTGAGTTAATGATCTGACCGTAAAATAAGCAGTTCCTCTAATGAGTAATTTTGTTTGCTTACGCGGCTTTGTAGATAAAATTCAGAGTCTCATCCATTTATCGTGGCAAAAAGGCATGTTTTTGGTTTGGAGAGGTCACTGGTGACCATTGATGTCCAGCTGCGCCTATATTGATAAACTCATGCTAAATTCAACCAGAAAATCATCCATTCATACTGAACTTCATGAGTACAAAGTTGATTTGCGTTAAAAATATGATTTTTTATGAAGTGAAAGTGCGCCATTTTCAAGGCTCTGGGAATTTGGGGAGCCACCTGGATAGCCATCTTATTTGGCTTATAAAAAGTGGATAATTTAATATTTCTTGTTCAGATGAGGAGTACTTGTGGTCTAGGAGTTTATTATCCCAGAAATGTATTGTTTTAACCCCCAGCCATCTCTGATCCGTGCCCTCCTTGTTAGGCCAGTAAGTTTAGGTGGACGGCCGTGTCTTGGTAGGATTGCAGTCGTGCAATATGATTTCCAATTCCGGATGATGGATTGAACAGTGCTCCGTGAGATGTTCAAAGCTTGGGAAATCATTTTATAGCCTTACCCTGCTTTAAACCTCCCCACAACTTTATCCCTGACCTGTCTGGTGTGTTGCTTGGATTTCATGATGCTGTTTGCTCCCCAATATTCTCTTAACAAACCTCTGAGGCCATCACAGAACAGTTGTATTTGTACTGAGATTAGATTACACACAGGTGGACTCTATTTAGGCATTAGGTGAACATTCGATCATTCAGCAATCATCAGGCAACTTCTGAAGGCAAATGGTTGCACTCAGAGAAAAGGGGGCTGAATACTTTTGCACACCACACGATTCAGTTTTTTATTTGTAAAAAAAAAAAAAATTAAAATCATTTCTAATTTTCTTTCTACTTCACAATTGTGTGCCACTTTGTGTTGGTCTTTCACATAAAATCCCAATAAAATATATTTTTGTTGTGGTCATAACGTGACAAAATGTGGATAAGTTTAAGGGGGCTGAATACTTTTTCAAGCCACTGTATGCCGGCAGACACTGTAGCCCTCAGAACCTGTGGCTAAGTATTACTGTTCAAGGGCATTTTGATATATTTGCACAGTGGGGAAAATAAGTATTTAACGCGTCAAAATTTCTCAGGAAATATATTTCTACTGGGGCTATTGACATGAAATTTTCACCAGATGTCGGTAACAACTCAAGTAAACCACACAGACAAAGAAATCAAAACAAATAAGTCCATAGATTGTCTGTCATAAAGTGGAATGACACAGGGAAAAAGTATTGATCATGCTTACTGAAATTTACAAAATACTTAGTAGAAAAGCCTTTGTCGTAATGACAGCTTCAAGATGCCTCCAGTATGGAGAAACTAGTCGCATGCGTTGGTCAGGTCTGATTTTGGCCCATTCTTCCACACAAACGGTCTTCAATTCTTGCTGGTTCCAGGGGCCTGTTCTATGAACTCCAATCTTCAGTTCTTTCCATAGTTTTTCTCTGTTTTCAATGAGAGGCAGAGCTAAGCGAGGCGGGGCGGTGAGAGGATTGGGGAGAGGGAGGGAAAAGAGAGCCTACACAAAAGCCAGGGGTTTTTGAATTCCCCGCGTCTACGAACGCAGAATTCTGATTGTCCTAATTTTGTAAATTTGACCAAAAACAATGACAACGGTGTATCAACAGAAGTTGGTAGTTGGCATTTGCTTTGCGCAGTTAAGCTCCCTTGTTCCACCTCATCTTTGTCACCACTTATCGCATCTCTTATCTCAGTGAAGAGTTTCCATAAGTTCCTTATTTTGCAGGCACATGGATCACAAACGTGCTCAGACAATCTTGGCGATCTCATGAGAGGAAGGCCGACAATTTCACATACTGACGCTGAGACTTGTCCACAGCTGCCTTCCCTATTAGAAACATTATATAGATTTTCAGTGGACATATGACTAGATTTCTATACCTGAAAATGAAACACTTGCAAATTCGGCAACGATCGCTTGCTTCGCTTGGTCTATTTACAACTTTTGTCGGCGTTACCGAGCAAATCTCTAAAAAACTACAGAGAAGGTAGTCTGCACGTGCAATTTTCTGTCATGTCGGTTCACATTTTCCTTTATTCCTATCGGTAGTTTATTTGCCCCATGGGGCGTAACGAGTTGTCACCGCGTTGACAGCTTGTTATTAGGGGCAGAATTCAAAATTGTTGGGGCAGAATTGTTTGTTTCTTTGAAATAACTGTCTTTCTAAAGCCCTCCGCAAGTGGTCCTTGGCTCCTGGACAGGTCTTCTGATTATTCTTTTGACTCCTGTGTCAGAAATCTTGCAAGGAGCACCTGGTCGCAACCATTTTATGGTGAAATGTTTTTTTTTTTTTTTTGCACTTCCGGATTACAGCCCCAAAGGTGCTCACTGGAACATTCAGAAGTTTAAAAATACATCTGTACCAATGCCACCAGTTTGTTTTGCAATAAAAAGGTTGCGAAGGTCTTGAGAGCTCTTTGCTTTTACCCATCACGAGATGCTCTCCTTTGACGGACTTTTCATTTAATTATGCGCCAAATATTCTCAATAGGTGAAAGATCAGGACTGCAGGCAGGCCAGTTCAGCACACAGACTCTTCTAAGACAAAGCCATGCTGTTGTAATAGCTGCATTATGTGGTTTTGCATTGTCCTGCTTAAATACACAAGGCCTTCCTTGGAATAGATGTCGTCTGGAGGGCAGCACATGTTGCTCTAAAGTCCATGCCACTTGGCTCGAGTTAGCCTCACTTTCGCGGCCAAAAGTTGTCTTCGAGCCTTATCCTTGGGGAAAGTGTATAGGCTTGCCACATCTTTGGTTGTTTTACTACAACCCTCCACAATGTACCGACCTGGCATTTCAAGTATTGAAGCAAACAATAAAAATATTGCGCGAATACACACCACCAAGCTTAAAAAATATCAGGTGAGTTCCCGAGTGTATGTCACGGGTTCACATGATCATGCTAGTTTTTTTCCCTGTATTTGGAAGCTGGCCGTAAAAACTGGCAAAGTGGCTAAAATAGTAACTACGAAAATGTTTTTTTTTTTTTTTTTCTTTAAATTGTCGAAACACTGTTCGTAGAACTAATGTTAAAATGTCTATCAAAAGCAGTCCCTAGAACGTATATCAAATTTAAATTTTCGCCGGCAGAAGACCTTTAATTACACATGCAGCATTTGGGTCAGGACTGAAGTACGCATGATAGTGTGCCTGCAATGTTACGTGGCCATCGGTAGGTGTTAATTGTGACAGCAACATTGCTGTGAAGTCAGATCAGTAGTTCACATGACAGTGTGCAAGCGGTGTTACATTGCAGGTGTTCATAATGCAGGTGCTCTATAGAGATGCAGTACAAGTGTCAAGTCATTAATGAAATATGAATGACTGCGTGCATGTGACATCACACGGCTGCTGTTTATAAAACTGGTCTTAATTACAGATGCAGTAGTGGTGTTCAGTCAGGACTGAAACATGTGTGATAGTGCGCCGGTGATGTTACGTCGCCGTTGTTTGTAGTGCAGGTGTTCATTACAGTTGCAGTGTTGGTGTGAAGTCGGGAATTTGTTTTTTTACCACAGGCTGCATATCGGTGAACAAAATCTTCCCGGTAACACCGCTGACCAGATCCATCGGCAGACCCGAATGATTGTCCACCACACTCTCGTACACATAGTTTTTCCTCAAATTAACAAGAACAAAAAATAAAACCATTTAGGAAAGATTTGCATAATCTAATATTAAAAACAAAATGTGCGTGTTTGTGTGTGTGTGTCTGTGCGCGCGCACAGGGCACAAGGCCAGGCCATAATTGTAAGAAGGAAGAAAAAAAAAACCTTTTACTTCAGAGGATAGTGCCAAAATGCTGGGATTAGTCAAAAAAATAAATAAATAATGGGGAAAAAAAAATCCATGGAATTGCAAAAAAGGTAATTCCATGTCAGATCATCAAATGGGTCTCATCACCACTTTCTCAATTTTGCTCATTTTTTGTATGCAGCTGTATAAATATATGTCACTGACAAATACGACATTTCAACTCATTTGGACCAAAAATGAATTTTTGGTGAATTATTTTCTCAGGGTGCTGTCAGTCAGTTTTTTTGTCAATTGGCATTTTTCTTGTATTTAACATGGCATTACTTTTTTATTATCACACCTATAGCTTTGAAACTTTGCATCTAAGCTAATGTTATACAGCTTAATCAGGAAATGCAGTCCATTTTACTTTATCTTTCTTGGTTGTGGGGCTATAAGGACACCCAAAGTGCCTTTTGTTATGGCAGTCCCATGTTTAGGTCCCCAAAGCACCCCCAATATAAACCCTGGCATAGGCTCTCTGGCATTTTGTCCATTCATTTGTGTCTGCTGACTATAAATCACGCTGTATTCACCATGAATTCATCACCAACTGCAGTCAGTACCTTGTTAAATGTGGGAAAAAAAAAAAAAAAACACTAAAATACCACCTTGTTCTAAGCCCCGTATCTCCAGGGGCACACGTTAGATTTTCTTCTAAAGTAAAATGGACCGCATTTTCTGATTAAGCAGTATACCATTAGCTTAGATGCAAAGCTTTTGGTGTAATAATAATAAAATAATAATAATAATAATAATAATAAAGTGTTGCCATGTTAAATACAAGAAAAATAAATTAAAAAAAAAACACTTCACCCTGAGAGAATAATTCACCAAAAATAATTTTTGGTCCAAATGTGATGAAATTTTGGATTTGTCCATCATTAATGCATATTTATCTAATGTGAAAATATGGAAGCAATCTATGACTACATGGTGACAAATGTGTTGTACGTCTGATGATTTGACATGGAATGACCCAAAAGATAAAAAAAATCTTTCCATTTACAAAATATGAATGAAAAACCAAGCAAATTCCGGATGTATTGGACAGACAGGTGAAGGAGAAGAAAACTGCAAGTGCAGCACAGCTGAGGGAGCTTCTGCAGTCATGCGGCTGACATCTCAGATACATAAGATTATATGAGCCCGCTCAGAAAGAATGATTGCAAATGGTCCTTATTTTGAGGAATTTAATTAAGAAAAATAGAAGGTGTTTTGCTTCTACTTCTAATCTCTGCTTGTTCAAAGAATGTGGATTTGTCCAAACTTCTAACTGGTACTATATGTGCAATGTGTATCAGTATTTGGGTCCATCAGCATATCCATTGACTAAGTGTATTTGTGTGTGAAATTTCTTGACTGAACAAAGACCCATAAGGTGTACGGAGAAGTCTTCTCTGATTTTCCAGCCAAAGGAATGGTAATAAACTGCAAAAGCACAGATTTTAAGCAGTGCAGCTGCTTAATACATTGTTATGAATAAGACTCTAAAGGCATTCTCTTTACCATTTCACCACCAACTTGATGAAACACAGGAGCTGTCCTCTCCCCTGACAGGTTTTGCAGATGCTGGTTCCAGCACCTGAGCAGTGTGTACACCTGTAAGAGACAGAGTGTGTATGTAAGCACTTGAGCAGAGTGTTATTGTGCAGCACAGTGTGCATGTACGCATCTGAGCAACGTGTACACCAGCAAACCGAGTGTACATTTGCATATATGTGTGTGTGCGTACACACTCACTCACTCACACACACGCGCACACACACACACACACACGCACACACACGCACACGTACAGTATATGCGTGTAAGCAGCTGCCCGTCAGTCCTCTCTCTCAAAATCTAAGTATTCCCCACAATGCAAAAAATTTTTTATAACTGTTTTGTTCCTTTAACATTATATTCTTTACAAATTCAATTCTCAGATTTGAGCAAAACCTCAATTTAGTCCAGAAGTAATATTAATCTGCTTCAGAGATACGGAGCACAACCATAATGCCATTTCAATCAACATTTTGGTTTGTACAGCACTTGCTGAAGCTTACCGCCTGCGACCACTGCCGTTGCAGCTCAGGCAGCAGTCGTCAGAGAAACGTCTCCCGGAACCATTGCACGTTAGGCACTGCTCCTGTAACCATGGAGACGCAATACAGTTTACCAACATGGCTCAGAGAACTCGAGTCATAATATATGCACACAACAGACCATGTGTATGAGTTCCACTACAACAGTCTTCAATATAACTGGTGATCTCTTTCTTCCTTACAGACCTGGAACACTGAAATTAGGAGAGGAACTGCTAGGCTGGAAAAATAGTCTGCATCTACACAAGCCCTTCCTCCATTACACTTAGAGCCCCTGATTTAAATGATGAAAGAAACAAAAATGTTTATAAAAACATGGCGTGAGATGTTGCAAGCCACTTTTTTTAGTTGTTCATTACCATTCCTGATGTCACACATCTCTTACAGGGAATTCTGCCCAGGGTCATGCAGGTGTGGCAACCCTAAAAACAGGGGTTAAAGGTCATGAGATTAACTCTTTCAGGTATACAAGATCAAAGAAATGGCAAGAATGTTCTTTACAGATTATTATAAGGCTAATGTCACCATTACCACTGGTCACAGCAGCAATGGCGTTCGGGAAATCTGTCTGAACAGTTCTACAACTCTGGAGAGAAAAAAAAAAAAGTCTAAAAACCCTGCTCCTTTTCTAGTGCAGCACAAGTAAATTTTGAAATTAGATGACACGGCAGAATCAGGTAGAAACATGCAGAGTATGCCATTAGTGAAATCTGCCGGTGTAAGATTTTGCCTGCTTTACATCACGCCCATGTTTCTCTAACGACCCCAAAACCCCAGTTTGTGGTTATATCAGCGAATGGGTCAGTGACATGACATTGTCGGAGTGCACTACTTTGGTTAAAAAATAATTTTAAATTATTCATAATAAGCATGATTTTATTCTAGAAAACCTGTTTAATTTGAACACATTTCCAGTTTATCATAAAAATGATATATATATTATGTTTTGCCATCTAAAACCCTCAAAATGTCAGGTGGCGGACCCGCCTGAGCAAGTTAACACAATGTGAAATGTATTAAATATGTAATTTAAAATATGAATTAATATAATAATAATATGGGGGCCTAATTCTATATTGAAAACCTTTCAAATAAACAAAATTTAAAAGTTTAATTGTTCTTAGATTGTTTGGAAAACCAAAATACCTGCCCCCCCTACAACAAAGAATCCATAAGTTACTTTTAATACCCCAATTACAAAATAGCAATGTTTTAGGCAGAGTTGACGCTCACAGGTATACCTACGAAAAAAATCACTCAGGGGGGGAAAAAAAAAGAAAAAAAAAGGAGGGAAGGGTGTTTTTTTTTTTTTTTCAAGGAACTTTTGGCTGCGCCACCTGACATTTTTTGGCTAGTGAAATTGCAAATACAGTCTAAAACTGTAATAAAACCCTGTAAATGTTGTGCAACCATTAAGACTTGTTTAAGCACACTCTTCCAATTTCAAATAAATGTATTCTGTACATTTTAAAAGATTTCTTAAAAAAAAAAAAATTTTTAAATGGCTTATTTGTCATTGACTGCGTTTATATGCACACCATATTCCGATTAAGGTCCATATTCGGGTTAAGGTAATATTCCGAATAAGCTGTTTACATGTATTGAGCGATGGGAATATTCCGTTTACATGTTAATTAGCATATCCACCACTTGGGTCCAATCCCAACATCGGGTTTTCAGCAAATATAGCGCTCAAAAGTAATCGTGATGGCTTTGGTTGCCTTCAGTTAGAGCTTTAAAGCTGACATCCACTCCACCCTCTTAGCCATTGCCAGCGGTCTCTATCCCAGAATTTCATCCATGACCGTGAAATAAACAAAACTGGCTAGATCAGGGCCGCTGGTATTTTTTTGCTTTTGGCAGTGGCTATTTTTAGCCAGTCGTGAGCTTACTGCAGAGTTAGTTATTAGCCAGCTAGCCATATAACTCATTAGCCAACTTGTACTCTGGAATTTCTTGCAAGGACAAACTTTGTGCAGCTATCAGCTCTTCTACGCGACACAAATCACTACTGACTATTGATTGTGGACAGTGACGACCTGATAGTTCCCCAAATATTAGCGAACAAACGTTGAACCTAAAATGACACTCTAACCCGTTAGCTAATTTAAGCTACTCGCCAGAAAACATAAGTAATGTTACAGCCATCTCTCTAGCTAACGTCAGATGATACATGATAGTTAATGCCATTGTATTAGCATAGACTGTATAACTCAGTCTATGGCTCCTAGTCCTGTTTTCCTACATTGTGCATGAAGACATGGAAGCTCGTAAGAATAGCAAATTGGAGTAAGATTACGACTGGCGTAAAAATTGCCACTGCCTTTTATTTATTTATTTATTTTGTTTTGGAATATGCCGCCTTCAGAGTTTTCCAGCGATGCTGAACTTGGTTGGCACTAGGCAGTTAAAACAAAACCAGCCTCTCTCCACTTTTCGCACACCTAAAAGATATTGTTGTTATGGTGCTTTCGCCCATCGATATATTCCAATGTATTCATGTCTTTCATTATCTGAATGCACACAGTCGTCTCCTCTTCGCTCCAGAAATGCTAATTCCTTGTGAATTGAACTGGCGCACATATAGTTGAATATTCTTTCCGGGGTATATTCCGATTGAGGTGTATACATGAGCCAATATTCCGATTAGAACAGGCATATGCCAGGGGTCTTATTCTGAACACTTTGAATCGGAAAATGACCTTAATCAGGTTATTGCACGCGTTTACATGACAGGTACGCAATCGAAATATTCTCATATTCCAATTAATACAGGAATATTGGTGTGCATGTAAACACAGTCATTGACCCAAATGCATGCTTTCTGTCAAAACGTATTTTGCCAAACCACTATTTCTGTATTCTGCGCTGGCCACAGACAGTCTACAGACAATTTTGAGGAATTACTGCTGCACCTTCACACAGAGGAGCATGAGGAACAATTTTACCATCAACCCCTTATAAAGGAGCTAAGGGGGACTGGTATTACAGGCACACATTTACAGTGGAGCAAGAGAGGAATGATACTGATACTGTGCAGGGATTCATATTACAGTCACACCTTTATTAATGAATGTGGGAGAAGCAATATTACTCTCACACTTTTACAGCAGCATTTTGGAGAATGATGACACTAGTGCATCATCACAGGAGGAGAGTTCCACCTTTACAGAGGAACACGAGAGGAATGAAAGCATTCATGCTATTGCAGGGGCACGCGTAAGGAAAAATATTAATGCTGCACCGATATGAGGTATGGGAATGGGACCACTTGCAACAAGCCGAGTGTCCGGGGATTGAAATTACTGTCGCATCAATACGGGTGAAGGGTGGGGAATGGAATTAAGTGCGATTCTTAGAAAAGGAAAGGACTGAGCAAACCTGTTTGAGAGGTGTGGGGAATGATATTACAGTCGCACCTGGACAGACGAGTTGTGAGGAATGATATTACAGTCGCACATTTACAGACGAAGAGGTGTCGGGAATGATATTACAGTCACACCTTTACAGATGAGGTAAGGGGAATGATATTACAGTCGCACCTTTACAGACGAGGTGTGGGGAACGCGGATGTCCTTCTGGCTCTTCTGAAATAGGGAGGGGATCGGGACAGGGATGTCCCAAGGCCCTGGAGCCACGCCCATATACCCATCCACCATCTGACCTGTGAGGCAGACCACACCATTGCCAATGCAAAGCTTGCATTCTCTCTCATTCACAAATTCACACACTCTCACATCCCAACACTTTTTTTCCTCCCCTCTCAAGACAACGCATGAACACAGACACTTTTGTTCAGACTCACAATCACATTCATTACTTACTAGTCACTCTCGCGCATACAGACACGCACGTTTGCACCAATGATCTATATAGAATAACTGCATACCTGATGTAATCATTTTGAAGTAACCGTGCCGCCATATTGGTATGCCCAACTATAAGCTCTCAGACCATTACTCACACTGAACATGTTCCAGCCAAGGATATAATTCGGGGAGAAGATATCTTTTCACGGAAAATGTGGTATTTTACGATACGTTCTCAGTTCGACCAAACCGTACAAAAAGCGCCTCAACTACAGCACATTTTACTTAAGTACGCAGCAGTTGTATGAACTTAGAAAATTTTCAATGGACAATATTTTAAAATATGAACGACCATTAAGTGAGTTCTTGAGATCATAGGAAATCTATATGGATTTTTGTACACCTTGCCAGAGTGGGGAAGTGGTACAAGGAAATTGTAGTTGGGTCTGTAGTTGGGGACTGAAGAGGACAGGATGTTGATCTTGAACAAAATTATTTTTCTGTCGGGTGGGCTTTAAAAATTAAATAAAAAATTAAACTCGCCATAAGCTAGTGTCTTGTCAACCGTGGTCAATTTTAGAAACATTGGGTGTGAGATGCAGTGGCGTATAGTATGTACATCCCAACAGATGTCTCCGCTGACTTGCTGTCGTGAACTTAGGCTAATTTTCCTACAAAGCAAAAGTGGGTCTGCTAAAGAGAACTCAATGTAAACTTATCAAGGTCGCTAAATCAGCATCACACGAGAAGGGATGTGAGTTGTGCTTTATGGAGATGTACAGTGCTGTGAAAAAGTATTTGCCCCCTTCCTGATTTCTTACTTTTTTGCATATTTTTCACACTTAAATGTTTCACATCATTAAACAAATTTCAATATGAGACAAAGATAACCCAAGTAAATACAAAATGCAGTTTTGAAATGATGATTACATTTATTAAGGGAAAAAAGCTATCCAAACCTACCTGGCCTTATGTGAAAAAGTAATTGCCCCCCTTAATAAATCATGAATTAACTGTGATTAACCACATTTTATTAGTCCAATTTCACTAGCTACACCCAGGTCTGATTACTGCCACTCCTGTTAAATCAAGAAATCACTTAAATAGAACCTGTTTGAGAAAGTGAAGTAGGCTAAAAGATCTCAAAAAATAACATGTCATGCCATGGACTAAAGAAATTCAAGAACAGATTCGAAACAGAAATTGACATCTATCAGTCTGCAAAGGGTGGCAAAGCCATTTCTAAGGCTTTGGGACTCCGGCGAATCACGGTGAAAGCCATTAGCCACAAATGGAGAAAACTTGGAACAGTGGTGAACCTTCCCAGGAGTGGCCAGCCTATAAAAATTACTCCAAGATCACATTGACAACTCATCAGTAAGGTCACAAAAGAACCTAGAACAACATCTTAAGAACTGCAGGCCTCACTTGCCTCATTTAAAGTCAGTAATCATGCTTCAACAATAAGAAAGAGACTGGGCAAAAATGGCATCTATGGGAGGGTTCCAAGGTGAAAACTACTGCTGACCAAAAAGAACACAAGGGCTCGTCTCACATTTGCCAAAATACATCTTGATGATCCCCAAGACTTTAGGGAAAATATTCTGTAGACTGACGAGACAAAAGTTGAACTTTTTGGAAGGAGAGCATCCCGTTACATCAGGCGTAAAACTAACGTATCATTTCATAAGAAGATCATCATACCAAAAGTCAAATATGGTGGTGGTAGTGTGATGGATTGGGGCTGCTTTGCTGCTTCAAGACCTGGAGGACTTATTGTAATTGATGGAACTCTGAATTCTGCTCTCTACCGGAAAATCCTGAAGAAGAATGTCCAACCATCAGCTGGTGATCTAAAGCTCAAGCGCACTTGGGTTATGCAACAGGACAATGATCCAAAACACACTAGCAAGTCCACCTCTGAATGTCTCAGAAAAACCAACTGAAAGTTTTGGAGCGGCCTAAGCAAAGTCCGGACTTAAATCCGATTGTGATGCTGTGGCATGACCTTAAACAGGCCGTTCATGCTCAAAAATCCTTCAATGTGGCTGAATTAAAACATTCTGCAAAGATGAGTGGGCAACAATTCCTCCACAGCGATGTAAAAGACCCATTGCCAGTTATTGCAAACAATTGATTGCAGTAGTTGTCGCCGAGGGTGGCACAACCAGTTATAAGGTTTAGGGGGCAATTACTTTTTCACACCAGGCCAGATAGGTTTGGATAGCTTTTTCCCCTTAATAAATTAAATCATCATTTAAAAACTGCATTTTGTATTTACTCGGGTTTTCTTTGTCTAATATTAAAATTTATTTGCTGATCTGAAGCATTTAATTTGAAAATATGCAAAAAAATAAAAAATCAGGAAGGGGGCAAATACTTTTTCACGGCACTGTATGTCAAACTGCCTGCCATTCATTACAGAGCGTGAATCACATCGTCAGTTTAATTAGTTCTAAAGTTACATCCTCATTTGATAAACAGGCATAATTAAACTAGTACATCAACGGTAATTGAGTATCAACGGAACTTTATCCTTGTTTGTGCTGGCCAAAAGTACAGTGCTGTGGAAAAGTATTTTCCTCCTTCCGGATTTCTTTTTTTTGCATATTTGTCTCACTGAGATGTTTCAGATCAAACCAATTTTAATATTAGACAAAGATAACCCAAGTAAACACAAAATGCAGTTTTTAAATGATGATTTTATTTATTGAGGGAAAAAGCAATCCAAACATACTTGGCTGTATGTAAAAAAGTAATTGCCCCTAAACCCAGTAACCACCCTCGGCGACAATTGCAATCAAGCATTTGCAATAAATGGCAATGAGTCTTTCACATAACTGTGGAGGAATTATGGCTCTTCTTTACAAAGTTTATAAAATTTAGTCACGTTGGAGGGTTTGAGAATGAATGGCCTGTTTAAGGTTATGCCACAACATCTCAATCGGATTCAAGTCCGAACTTTGACTTGGCTACACCAAAAACTTCATTTTCTTTTTTAATGCCATTCAGAGGTGGATTTGCTGGTGTGTTTCAGATCATTGTCCTGCAGCATAACCCGAGGGCGCTTGAGCTTGAGGTCACAAACTGATGGTCGGCCATTCTCCTTTAGGATTTTCTGGTAGAGAGCAGAATTCATGGTTCAATCAATTACTGCAAGTTGTCCAGGTTCTGATACAGCAAAGCAGACCCAGACCATCACACTACCACCACCATGTTTGACTGCTGGTATGATGTTCTTTTCATAAAATGCCGTGTTAGTTTTACGCCAGGTGTAACGGGACGCACACCTTCCAAAAAGTTCAACTTTTGTCTAGTCAGTCCACAGAATATTTTCCCAAAAATCTTGGGGATCATGAGGATATTTTTTGGAAAATGTGAGACGAGCCTTTGTGTTCTTTTCGGTCAGCAGTGATTTTCGCCTTGGAACTCTCACATGGATGCCATTTTTGGTCCAGTCTCTTTCTTATTGTTAAAACATGAACATTGACTTTAACTTGGGCAAGTGAGTCCTGCAGTTCTTTAGATGTTGTTCTCGATTCTTCTGTGACCTCCTGGATGAGTCATCGATGCGCTCTTGGGAGTAATTTTGACAGGCCGGCCACTCCGAGGAAGGTTCACCCTTGTTCCAAGTTTTCTCCATTTGTGGATAATAGCTCTCACCATGGTTTGCTGGAGTCCCAAAGCCTTAGAAATGGCTTTGCAAACCTTTCCAGACGGATAGATATCAATGACTGTTTCTCATCTGTTCTTGAATTTCTTTACATTGCAGTATGATGTGTTGCTTTTTCAGATCCTTTAGCCTGCTTCACTTTGTCATACAGGTTCTATCGAAGTTCTATTTACAATGTGTTTAATCAGAAGAGCCCTTCGGTAATAATAAAATGCGAAAAAGACAAAAACCATGTTTAGCATTAATATTCAAGCTTGGCAATGCGTTTATGCGGCAATGCAGTCAGGATAGAGAACAAAGGGGACTAAAAAACCCCGGTGAACGTCAATATTTATTGGCTAGAAGACTGTATGAAAGGCAAGCGACCAAGTATGAAACCAAGCTGGGTTATAGTTAGATATCCAGGTGGTTCGATAATATTCTTGGCGTTGAGAGCTTGCTAGGTTCGTTAGCTAAGTCAGCTACAGAAAAACCAGGTGACAGTACCTCAGTCATTGAAAACAACCCTTTTACTTTGTATATCAGACAATTATTCAGCATTTAATTTATTCTCTAAATTTACCATTTAAGTTTCTTTTACTTTACCTTACTTTGCTCCCGGGAGACTGAAACCCCCCCCAAAAAACCTCAGTCACCTTTGTTTGACCAGATTAGTGACTTCATTTGGCTGTTTGCTCACCAAGTTGTTACAGGGGGAAAAAGGGGAAAAAGAAGACAGGGGAAGATTCTCCCTGCCCCTACTGCAACAAAGGTTATACCGCGGGAGCAAATCGTCATCTCTCCTATTGTTTGACGCTTAACACATGAATTATTTTCAGAAAATCCACAAGAGTAAATCTTCAGCTTCAATCCCACATATTCCTCTGTCTCAACTCAAGCAGAATGATCACCTACGAACAGCGATACAGCAAAGCCAAGAGGTCAGCAACAGCCCAGCAACAGCAACCATTATAGTCTTAGTGGCCGTATGAGGACATCATATACTTGGAATTTCAGAAAGCATTTGATACAGAACCACATAAGAGACTAATTTTTAAAATGAGCTCCATTGGAGTGACAAGAGGCATTCTGGAGTGGATTCAAAACTGGTTACAGGACTGAACACACAGAGTGGCGGTCAGTGGTATCTCATCTGAGCTAGGTATGGTGGGGAGTGGCGTACCCCAGGGATCGGCGTTGGAACCCCTGCTGTTCCTCATCTACATTAATGCCTTGATAGTAATACTGAGAGCAGATTAGTTAGGCAAATAGTTTTGAGTCCACTAAAGTGATTCAGGATGATTTGGATAGAATCCAGAATTGGGCAGAAATGTGGCAAATGAAATTTAATATCGTGAAATGTATAGTTGTACATGTAGGTAACAAAAACATTAGACAGGATTACTTCATGGGAGGTTTAAAACTGGAATGTGCTCCACACAAGAAAGATCTGGGAGTGATTGTTGACCAAACCCTCACAGGCTCCAGCTATTGTGCCGCAGCAGTTAAAAAAGCTAATCGGATGCTGAGATACTTTGCCAGAAGTATTGAGTACAAATCTAAGGAGGTGATGCTTCTTTTGTACAACACATTCCTCAGACCACATCTAGAGTATTGTGTACAGTTCTGGGGACCATACTTTAAGATAGATATAGAGGCTCTAGAGAAAGTTCAGAGAAGAGCCACTAAGCTAATTCCAGGTATAAAAGATGAAAGCTATGAGAAGAGGCTGAAGATCCTTAATCTCTTTAGTCTTAGGAAAAGGAGACTAAGGGGTGATTCGATTGAGGTCTTTAAATATGTTAAAGGGATTAACAAAGTGAATTATGTTGGATTCCTTCAACCAAGTGTTGTGAGTAGAACTCAAGGTCACAAATAGAAGTTGACCAAAGGTAAATTTAGCACTGATATTCGGAAATATTTCTTTACCCAAAGAGTAACTTCAATGTGGAATAGCTTGCATGACCATATTCTTGAGGCAGAGGTTTTCAAGAGCAGGTTTGACTTAAAGATAGATATCAGTGAGTCATTGAGTATCTGAAGGGATATATTCACAATAGTATAAAGAAACTGGTGGGCTCGTTGGGCTGAACGGCCTGTTCTCGCCATTCATGTTATGTTATGAATGTAATCATGAGGAAATAGGATCGTTTCTGCACACATTTCTTACCCGTATATGGCTCGCTAGCCCATTGAGTAGAGCGAGATTCGGCAAACGTCTCCAGCCGGTACTGTAAGGCCACACAACACAAGAACAATGAGTGCGCATAAATCATAGACAGAAACAGTCTGTACACAGGAAAACTCATTACAAAAGACCAGCCATTCTGCAGGAACAGCCATCACAGCCAAGGAGCAATCATTTAATGCAAGCAGTCATTACGCAAACACAAAATTCACATGACAAGCTGTTACACAAGAACAACCCAGGAACAGTTATACCATAGGTGATCATTGTGATATTGTTGGGATTACCAACTATTTGAACGAACAGGACAGATCACATTAGATGGCCATTAGTATCATGTCATCCCATTGTCTCAGGCCAGGCCCAAGGTTCCAGTGAAT
The DNA here is from genome assembly GCA_029721435.1 of Gymnothorax reevesii. Taxonomy (NCBI): domain Eukaryota; kingdom Metazoa; phylum Chordata; class Actinopteri; order Anguilliformes; family Muraenidae; genus Gymnothorax; species Gymnothorax reevesii. The sequence goes on from CM056581.1 coordinate 37,297,828, forward strand.
GCAAATCTTAGGCAGCAAAATGCTATTAACGTTCCATTAGCCACCTGTCATTCATTTAGCAAGGTAGCTTGAACCTTGTTATAAGTTTTCTCGGTCCACCAGTACTGACCCTGTACGTGTTATGGGCCTGCAAGTCCGTGAAGACCATGTCTCTGGCTGGCTTCTTGCTGTAGCAGCAGTTGCTGGATGCATACTCAAGAAAGGCCTCTTGAGCCTCTTCCTCACTGATCGAGGGGATTCTGGGAAATGTCATAAGTACAGTTAAAAGCTGCCGTGTTCAATTTTCCACCTGAAGAATACATAACTCTTGTTAAAAAGAGGACAAACAACGTACCAACAGCAATATGTGTATTGCAGAGGGGTGAATTTTAAAATGTGCAATTTGGCTGGAGAGGAGGGGACATTTAGCATGGTTATACAAACATCAAACTGATAAAAATCAAAGAATCAATTGTCTTCCAATTGGTGAAAGTGTGGACACATGGCCACTAAAAATACCCGTTTTGTAGTTAATGACAAATTAACAGGCAAGAATAATGATAATGAGCCAAACCTGCTTTGTGTAAAGGGGGTGGAAAAAGTTCAGCAATGTAACTAGGACCCTATTGATTGACTATTGTCTTTCATGTAGTCCAATAAAAATGTGCACACTTTTTACAAATGTTCGCAATAAAGTACAATTTTTACATTCCATGGCGTATAGCACCTTCAGGTACTGACACTTTCAGGTAATGTGGATGAAGATTAATCCAAGATTAAGCAGATTTAAGAATTAACAGCGGCTTAAAATTGTGATAACAGTTGAGAATGCTGGTTTTCATTCCAATGGGACCCTGCTGAGAGTGACTGATCTTCTTGTGCATTTTTCGCCCCCTAAATTTGCACTTTTCCTGCTAACATTTGTATCATTGGGGCTGTTCAACCAGCGTTAACTGGACATTATTTTATTGCCAAATTATAATTATTATTTCCTTACTGCCAGTCACTCATTGTTGGGCCTCGGTTTCCAGGAGCTGGAGCTTGCGGCGGACCCTGGTACGGCAGGTCTGACATTGTGATCGAGAGAGAGAGAGAACCACAAAACAGTCAATGATTCATGAATCTCTTAAACGGCAAATAACACCACAAACTGAAGCAACTGCTCAGACCACTTCACTTTCTGGCCCAAAATAAGAAATACTCTTCAAATCAGGTCCAATATAAGAAACTAGAACTGTGTTTCGTCAGGACGAACCTCGAGAATGTGCGTGCTAAAATGTTGAAGCTGAAGTTAAAAGCAATGTCACACTCACACTCACACTCACACACTCACACACACTACAGTGGCAGCCTGGCAGAGTGTAGGTAGGTAATCTGTCTCTCTCTCTCGCACACACAAACACACATAAAGGTATCATCTGACGTTGTTTAAAGGACAAATTTCAGAGCATCTTGCGCTCTGAAATTTGTCTAGACCAGCCTGTTTATTCGCTGATGCGGTATTTTTACCAGTGAGAAACATAGACAGGTGTGTGTATGTGTGTTTGTGCGCGCGCGTGAGTCTGACACAGCAGCTCCTCTATGTGTGTGCCTGTCTCTATGGAGACAGCAGCACCCCTGTGCTGTGAGACAGAGAGGAATTCAAAGAATTCTTAATTCACACTGCCCAAACTACTGCCATTTACTGGCAGACCGCGGGTCGTATGGTGAAAACAAATATATCATGAGCGTGACGAGACTCTGCCGAGTGTCCCCATTTTTTATTATTTTTTTGTAGTTTAAAGTATGTGGTCAGGAGGGCGATTTAAAAAAGGTGATTTAACAGTCTGCTCCTGTTATAATGGCCGCCTATGGGGAAGTTAGTCAGTGACACTGTCCAAACTACTGCCATTTTCTGGCAGACCGTGGGTCCTATGGTAAAAACAAATACCATGAGTGAGAGGAGACTCTTCTGATCGTCCCTATATGTTTTTTTTTTTTCTTTTAGTGTGAAGTATGTGGTTCGGAGGGCGATTTTAAAAATCGGAGTTTGTCAGCTCTCTTCCCAAACTTTTCTGCTCCTGTTATAATGGTTGTCTATGGGGCAGTTGGCCTGCGCTCCTGTCGCTTGAGGGGCCCTAGATTCTCAACCCTTTGTTTTCTTCCAAGCTGACATTTTTCAGGCCTGCACAAATTTTCCTACGTTTTGATGTATAATTTGTGTGTATTTGTTGGATATTGTGGACAGGGGAGCGATGTTGGATATTCGCTCAGAGTAAAGTGTGTGGTCAGGGTGGCTGGGAGGGAGCTGCAGGCTGCAGGCATCCCCTCACTAACAGGTGCACAGTTCCAGTGGCTGGGGGACACAGTTGGGCCGGGTGCTTTGGCGTTTGAACTGCGTCTCCATCACGAACGCACAGGCAGTTGATACGGGACAACCGAATTTGTGGCAATGGAAAATAAATAAATAAAGAAATAAATAAACGTGCCATAAGAGAACAATATGTGGCTTGCCTGTGGCAAGCACATAATAAAGAAAGAATTGCGCTGAGGAAGAACAATATGTCGGTTGCCTATGGCAAGCACATAATTACTTTCGCATCTTTTCAGCAATGATGTAAAATCCAGGATCAGATGGTAAAAGCCCCTTTGGCAGTTTTGGTCCAATCACCTGCCCTCTGCCCTTGCTGATTAGCACTGAATCCTCCAGCCAGACAGAGGATCAACTGTGCTACTGATCTGATGGGAGGTTGAATTACATGGCAGTACTTTCTGACACCTGGAGTTTCCACATCTGGTACAAGAGACCCGACAATAATAAACAGACTGAATTAAAATGTGCGAGCCTCCCAACAATTGCAGACTGCTGGACTTAACAACCGTGCATCCAAGACATTCGAATGTACTATTAATTTAGTCCACAAGGAGGCTCCTGAGGACTCTCATAACTTCTAGCCAATCTCACTGGGTACAGACTTTGCAGTGAGGATGTGACAACATCAAGGCTTGACTTAATTTGTGGCTTCCAGAGCCAGAAACATAAAAAATTTTGGACAAAATAGCGGCCGGCAGCCATATTGGACACCCGAAATTGACGAAAATGGTCTTGAGCATTGTCATATACATCTTCGCCAGTGTATAATTTGAAAACATTCCTGTAATAACTGTGGCTTCCAGAGCCCAGAACATAAACAATTTTGGACGAAATGGCTGTCGGCAGTCCTAAATTGACAAAAAAATCGATCTTGAGCATTGTCGTTTGTATATCTTTCCTGTGTAAAATTTGAAAACATTCCTGTTATAATTGTGACTTCCAGAGCCCCGGAACATAAAATCTCTGCGGTGGCGACCCCGAAACTAAACCATAGTATCTCCCGACTATTGTCATCAGGGAGATACAATTGAGTTATTGTTTAAATTAAGTTGAAATATTAATAAAAAATTCATCTCTCAGATATTGTCATATATTTCTTTTATTTATTAGGGGTCATTTGAGCGGCCGTGAGTAAGGTCTAAATGGGAGTCCCTTTAAGGATCGCGGCAGTGGATTGAGCCATTCTAACAAAACCATGCGGACTAAAAACCATCTCATGCAATACCATGATCCACTTTGGGAGCCAATCTCTTTGAACTCTGAAGAAATGCTGCTGTTAGGTGTGGACCCACTTCTCTTTGTTCTGGTTCAGCAGATAGATACTGATATGCGAGCACTCACCAAATCCTCCTGCTCCCATGCCTTCATAGCCTGGCACCTTGTCCATCATGTCAGCAGGGGGTGCTGTTGCCCCCTCGTGCTGGGCAGGACTCGCTTGTCCTACGGACACAAACACAGAGCATCTGGTTCTACTTTCTCTTTTAACTTCTGCATTTGGCAGCAGGCTGCGCATTCAACCCAGTAATGGAATGTTCTCCAAGATAAAAGCAAAGCTGCTGTATTGTGCCAAGACTGTTTACTCCTGAATGCTCAGCACTGTGTGGAACTTATTATTTGGCATTTCCTCTTTATATCGATGCCTGGTTCTCCTCTGTTCTGAAGATGTACAGTCAAGGTCAAATATATTTGGACAGTGACAATATTTTCTTTATTTTGGCTTTCTATGCCTGCACAATGGATCTCAAATAAATCAGTTAAGACATGCTTGCATTGCAGGTTTTCAACTTCAAGGGCTACACCAAAAAATACTGTATGAACCGTGTAGGAATCACAAACATTTTACACATGGCTCCAAAAATAATTAGGCTAAACATGATCATAAATTGCGCTGTGATTTTAAATAATTGGTTGCATTCTTAGCAGTGAATGATTGCCTGATATCCAGACTCCACAAACATAATCAAACACGGAGTTTCTTCCAAACGTGACACTGGACCATACGTCACCACAGCCATCTTACCCTCCTGCTTGAAGTGCTTGCCTTCAGAAAGAGAATGACACGCTCAATTGTATTCAGACAAGGCATTCAGAGTCCTTTTGCATGTTGACCATAATCCACATGGCAAAGGAATATCATCGATATCGTAATCAATCAAAATGTGTTCATTCATTTTATCAAGCAAATTTTCGGTGATCTTGAAATTTCCTTTTCGGAAAAAAACCAGGCAAACTTTCTCTCGGCATTCAAGCAACATCTTTGAAGTAACTGGGCACTTGAAGTGGTTGACACCAAATTTTTTTTACACCTTTATTATGTAACACCATCACATCCTGATGAAATCTATTGATTCCATGTCCTTACCATTACCTAATACTTATTATGCAATTCAAAATAGACCTTTTCAGATGAAATAAGTGTGGGTGGATTTTGTGGAATGCAGTTAGAACTTTCCTTGAAACTATTTATCACAAACAGGTCAATGTCCTGCAATGAACTGTTATAGGTGTCAACTATTGGGTTCTTACATTATTTGATCATACAAACAAAATGGAGAGGAGTTTTGAATTGATAAACAGGCGATGCTTGGGGAAAATTGTTAGTTACATTCCAAAAATAAAAAGAAATAAAGCTGCAAGCAGCGTTGAAAGGGCCCTCGCACCCCTCGTGCACATTGGGGTGGTAGAACGATGTTGATGGGTGCAGGTTTCCATTCACAGCCATTGGACACCGCTAAACTGTATACAATGTGTTTTCCTGAGGGGAGTGCAAAAATCTTCTGGAGGGCGCTATGATACCATTTTGACATGCTTGTGTGCAGAACCTAGACCATCGTAATCATAATACCCGGCTCCATTAGAGTGGTGATTTTTGTAAATTTTCAAGCATGTTGAGACCCTCCAAAAGGGCCATTCTTTTGAAAAAATGTTTAGGGGGCGCCACAGAGGCATTGTGCCATATTAAATGCCAATTGGAATATCAGGTCGAAGATCAGAAGACACTGACAATTTCTGTAACGTTTTGCGAGATTTGGAATATCCAAAGAACTTTAAACGTGTTTTTGTGAAATTTGGAGAAAAAACTCAGGAAATGGCTCATAGCTCACTTCCTGTTTGGCCAAAAAAAATTTTGCATAAATTACTATGTCCTTGCAAGAGAAATTCAATGATCACACCAAATTTCATGAACATTCAAGTACTGTTATCTTAGCATGGCTGTGGCTAGAGGGCCTTGAGGAGCCACCTGGCCACACCCAATCTGATATCAGTATATATTTACACCTGGAAGGAGACAATTTTCAAGCCTGTAAAGTTTCGGGCAAATCTCACAAAGTATGTCAGAGTAGAATCAACTTCCTGTTTCACAGCGAAACATGGAAATTCGCCATGGATACATCGTTGGATATATCCAAAAAAACCTTCGCAATTTAATATGGGAATGATCTTTCGATGACACTCACCAAATTTAAAGTCGGACAAAATCTCTAGGAGGAGTTTGTTAAAGTACGACGACTATTAATGACGAAAAATGTTAAAAAGTTGAAATTTCAATTAAAAATGGCGGACTTCCTGTGGAGTCTAGGTCATGGCACCAAGATACTTTTTTTAGGTCTCAGCATAAGTCATATGTCCACCGAATTTCATACATGTAGGTTTACCGAGCTATGAGGGCTGCTTTTTTGAAATTTTCCAGGGGGCGCTATAATGCCATTTTGCCACGCCTATGTGGAAGCTTTTGATCATAGTGATACGCGTGATTGGCTTTGTACGTGTACAAAATTTTGTGAGTTTTCAACCATGTAAAGACTCTCAAAAGAACAATTCTTTTAAAAATCAGATTGGGGCGCTATAGAGCCATTATGCCACATTTTGTGCCAATTGATGGATGAAATTGAAGACGATAAGACTATAATTTGTGCAACGTTTTGCAAGTTTTGGAGCATTCTAAAGCCTTCAAACGTGTGTTCGTATAATGTGGAAAAATGCAGGAAATGGCTCATAGCTCACTTCCTGTGAGGAGAAAAAAATTTCATAAAAATCAACAAAAACCTTCATTATGACCTCTATGGCCCCACCTAATTTCGTGAGAATCCGAGCAGGTGCGTTCCAAAATTGCAGCTATTTGGTGGCGCTATAGAGCCACTGGGGCATGCACAAATACATTGCCTGGAAAAAAGTAAAATATTCGCCAGGCCTGAGGTGCCTGCCAATTTTCATTTGTTTGTTTACCATGTTTTAGGCCCTCAAAAATGCAATTCATTACGGTTAAAAATAATAAACATAACCATTACGAGAGGGTCTTGACACAATTCGGTGCTCGGGCCCAGAAGAAGAAGAAGAAGAACGACAACAACACCCTTCAAAAACAGAGGTTCCTCGCACCTTCGGTGCCAGGACCCATTCCGTGCCCTGGCACCGGTTGGTGCTCGGGCCCTAAATATATCTCAGAATTCATGATTTTCTAAAAGCGCAGATTTCTCAAAAATTTGCATTGGAAATTTTAAATGATTTTCATGGTTGATACTAGTGGGTCATAAAGAACAACTTCCAAGCATTAGGTTCTCTGGGCAATTTTTCTCAACTTTCTTCTATTTAAAACCTGGTGTGTCTAATTCTAAGCAAGCACATGCTCAGGTTACTTCTGCCCTTGCTCTGAGCCAGTGAGATCTCAAGCTGCAGGTGTAAAGAGGTGGCAGCCAACAGACAAGTTTCAGAGTAGAACTGAGAACTTCCTGTGGTCTCTTGAAAAGGCAGCGTGAATCAGGTCCAAGCATCCTTGTACATAGTTCGCTGGTTAGGCATTCCAGATTTGGATGAGATTGGCGATGCCAAATTTTAAAAAAAGTGCCACGGGCCCTGTAGCTCACCTGACCACTCAGGGGAAATGCCCTGAGCAAATTTAGTGTCCTCATGGGTGGGAAGATACTTTTCAAGTTTCAGCTTCATTGGTCAAGTAGTTTTACAGAAGAGTTTTAAAGGTTTCAGTGTAACTTAGAGGGGTCGTACAAAGTTGAAGGTCAAAGCAAGGTCAAAATTCAAAATACGGAAAAACTCGTATTATGTGTGATGTATCTTGCTACTTACTACCTACATAGCAAATTTCAGCTGAATATGTGCAATAATAGCTTTCAGATGGCCAATTATGTGATTTTCAATATGGCCGCCTTGGCAGCCATGTGTGAAATCGGATCGGAATGCCTTGAAAAAAACTTAGTGTCCTCATAGGCAGGCAGGTACCTGTCAAGTTTCACTTTCATTGGCCAAGTGGTTTTGGAGAAGATAATTTACAAAGACTTCAATGTAGCTCACAGGGGTTGTATAAAGTTGAAGGTGAAAGCAAGGTCAAAATTCAAAATACAGAAAAAGCCATATGATGTATCTTGCCACGTACTGACTACATAGCAAATTTTAGCCGAATATGTGCATAAATAGCTTTCAGATGGCCAATTATGTGATTTTCAATATGGCCGCTGTGGCGGCCATGTTTGAAATCAGAGCGAAACGCCTTGAACAAAACTTAGTGTCCTCATAGGCAGAAAGGTACCCGTCTAGTTTCACCTTCATTGGCCAAGTAGTTTTGGAGAAGATGATTTTGAAAGATTTCAATGTAACTCACAGGGGTTGCATAAAGTTGAAGGTCAAAGCAAGGTCAAAATTCAAAATACGGGAAAAAAAAGCCGTATGATATGTGATGTATCTTGCCACGTATTGACTACATAGCAAATTTCAGCTGAATATGTGCATAAATAGCTTTCAGATGGGCAATTATGTGATTTTCAATATGGCTGCCATGGCAAATTTGTGACAAATTTGTCACGGGGGGCATTTCAGGGTTAAGGCTCTGGGACTCCAGTGAACCACAGTGAGAGTCATTGTCTGCAAATAGAGAAAACTCGGGACAGAGGTAAACCTTTCGACGAGTGGCCTGCATAGCTAAATTCCTCCAAAAGTGCATCAACCACTCATCAAGGTTGTCACAAAACAACCCAGACGAACATATGAGGAACTGTAGCCCACACTTGCCTTTAAAGGTGATAGGTACAAGATTCCGTGAGATTGGAATGTTTTACCCCATCTAATGGGTCCGGGAAGGATTTTAATTTGATTTTGGTATTGAATGCCTCTTTAACGTCAATAGACTAATTTATCATTTAAAACCTGCATTTTCCATTTACTCATGTTGTCTTTGTCTTATATTAATATGATTTGGATGATCTGAAACATTTAAATATGAGAAATAAGCAAAAATATAAGAAATCAAAAAGGGGACAAATACTTTTTAACAGATACAAACACACTTACTCACACACACACACACACATACGCACGCACGCACGCACGCACGCACACACACGTGCGCGCACACACACACACACACACACACACACACACACACACACACACACACACACTCAGAGCGATGAGCCAAAACATTAACATTAAAACCATTCAAAGATGAAGCACATGACATTGTTGATTTCATCGCTCATCAGCTTGAGCAAGGCACTCCAACCTGGTTAACCTTAGTTCGATGAAAGACCGTTCAGTTATTCGACAGGAAAGCTGACCTCTTTTGTACCATACCAATTTTCAAAAACCCTAAAAACAAACACAATGTTTTCTGAAACTCTGTACACATCATGAGAAAATAGAGGGACTGAAGTATCGGATTCAAACAAAACGTCAATTTATCCAGAAAACTAATTTTCAATTTGTTTCTGCCTATTGCTAAAAAAAAAAATTATATAGCATGAAACAAAACACATCTGAACGTAACCGTTTTACAATTACAAGGCCTTTCTTCTCTTCATTGCACATAAAATTGTAAGAAAAAACAGGACTGAAAAAATGTCAAAAAATGAAAATAATTAACCTAATCCTTCTGTTTGTATTTTCCAAAGGTTTTTTTCCAATGATTGCAATCCTGCTTGAACAATTAATGGTCATTGAAAATAATTTTAAATTTCATTACAAATACCTGCAGCGGGCATAGTCTGATATTGCTGGGCTGGAACATCCTGGTCCCTGGCAAGACAGAGATAGAAAACTCATAAAATTATTCAACATTCCAGTATTTTTGAGCATTTATTAGAATTATTGGGCATGATGCATATTTGATCATGCTCAGATTTGTTCGGTTTGATGACACAATCACAGTCCAGTACTAGTTGATTTGACCAACAATGTTCACTTTCATTCTTATGAAACAACAGAAGATTACCAGATTTCAAAGTATTGCAATGAGACTCAGCAAGCAGATTATGAAATCTCATGCAACGCCACTAACAAACATGGCTCTATTTCCAAACCATTACGATTCTTAAAACACGGATGCACTACATGGAGATGGGTTCCTCTTCCTCCCTGGGTGACGTGAAGGGGCAGGTGGTGCCACATGCCTGCTCTTCCTCGGCCTCCAAGACAAGAGCAGAGTGCCATCTCCACTTTCTGCATTACGGCTAATAGGCTGCTCACATCTCAAGGGCTAGCTAACTGCCATCTTCACTCACCGTGTACGGCCTGGGCTGCAAGTGCACGGGTAAACTGCGCCACTCATATGGCGGTTACTACCACTAACATGGTCCAAACCCACGAAGGTGTGCTGGCGTTGTCATAGAAGTGTAACGCCCACCCTCCAGAACTTCCCCGGGTCTTCCCGGGCCAAAGTGAGACCCGTGTGCAACATTCCCAACTACCATTGTGGCTCAGACACAAAATGACTACTAAAACACTACTGCAACCTGGCAGCATTTCAGGCGAATGAGCCCACAGCCTGCCAAGTGACCGTTTCTTGATCAAGTGGGTACAAGGTAATGGCAATGCACAATGGCACTAACCAACCATAGGCCACTAATGTCTAATTGGCTAGCTATTTGCCACCGTGGCTTGCTTTGCACGGCCCATGCAGTGTTTGTGCAAGGTAGCATAGACTGTTGTCACTACAGCTTGGTCACTCCCGGGTTTACATGTGACGGCAGAAGTGAGAGTCATAAGCAAACCTTCCCTGCTATCATCGTGGCTGAGACTCAAAATGGCCTCCAAAATGAATAACAGGCAGCGTTCCAGGCAAACTAGGCCGCAGCCTGCAAAAGAGTGCGTTTCCTCATATTAAGTGAATAAAAGGGAATGGCAAGCATGAGGCCTGCTTTCCCTCGACTTCCCCTTCATGAGCAAACCTACTGCACTCCTCATCCGCCAGCAATGAGCGATTTGTGCCTCCTTGGCTGGCTATTTGCCACCATTGCTAGATACGCACAGCCCGAGCTTACACACCATGATGGCCCAGCCACTGCTGTGTTTACACGCGATGTCGGAGTTGGGAGCCAGATATAAGGTTAGCTGAGATTGCGTCTATTTGAGTAAAAATGGCAACCAAAAATTATAGCAGCAGAGTGGTTTTCCCCACAAAACACTCCGGACATGAGCATTTTTCATGCATAGCAGACCTAAACGAGAAGGGGGAGCTTCCATTAACTCCGGAAGGAGATGGTCTCTGCCACACCACACAATCGGCTCACCGAAGAACAAAGCAAGGGATGTAACAGGATGTTTGCTAGCTTTAGCCATTTAGCTCGGGCCCTTCTGCTAGGTCCCAACCGCGTGCTTTTGATTGAAGTAGGAGGGCTGGGTCAGGTGGGCCTGTTTTAGCTCTCGCTGCCATACCTAATGCCCTGTCACTTATGGACCACTACCAAACGTGGGTCTGGTTCTGAGGCCCTCTCTCCCTCCAGGTAGACAGGACTCTGATGTTTTTTCTTGTACCACTGATAATGAAATCCGCAAATTCTTTGCAGTTTTACGTCAAATAAAGTTATCCTTTACTTGTTGAACTATTTGCCCACGCAAGTCTTTTACAGAGTGGTGAAGCCCAAGCCATCATTATTTCTGAAAGACTCAGCCTCCCCAGGATGCGCTTTGCATTACCTATCATGTTAATGACCTACTACCAATTAATGTATTTAGCTGTGAGATGTTCCGCCAGGTGTATTTTTTAGCGCCATACAAATTTTCCAGTGTTTCCATGCTCCATACCAACTTTTTTTTTTTTAAAACCAGTTGCTGGCATCAAATTAAACATGAGCAGATTTTTTTCAAAAAAAATTGCAGCTCCAACATCTGAAATGCTGTCTTTGTACCACCTTCAATTAAATATAGCATTTTAATGATTTGCAAATCATAGCATTCTGTTTATATTTACATATATAAATATTTTCATATATGTTTATATTTTATATAAAACATGTTTATATATGTTTATATTTATATATATATTTACAAAAAATATTTACATTTTATGCTGCATCCCAACATTTTTGGAAATGGGGTCGTACATAGTTTTCATGTTTGGAGGAATTATTTACCCATTTGAACCATGGTTATGAAAGAAATGACTATCCAGTCCATGAAGAATAAAAGCTCAACATTCATATTGTTTATTTTCCTAGTACAAACCCATTTCTGAAATAGTTGGGACAAAGTGTAAATTGCTAATAAAATCAAAACGCCATGACTTTCAAATCACACCAGCCAGTATTTTATTCACAATAGAACAGAGATAACATAGCAAAAGTTGAAACTGAGAAATTTTACTATTTTATCCATAAAATGAGCTCATTTCAAATTTGATGGCTACTACGATTCTCAAGAAAGTTGAGACAGGGGCCTGTTTACCATGGTGTAGCATCCCCTCTTCTTTTTGAACACGAAGTGGAGGCCTCTGGGCATTGATGAGACAAGCTTCTTGAGTTTAGCCACTGTAATTTGATCTAACTCTTGTTTCATACAGGCTTCCAGCTGCTGGAGAGTTTTGGGTCTCCTTTGACGGACTTATCATTTAATTATGCGCCAAATGTTCTCAATCGGTGAAAGATCAGGACTGCAGGCAGGCCAGTTCAGCACATGGACACTTCTACTACGAAGACATGCTGTTGTAATAGCTGCAGTATGTGGTTTTACATTGTTCTGCTGAAATATACAAGGCCTTCCCTGGAACAGATGTCATCTGGAGGGAAGCATATGTTACTCTAAAACCGTTATATACCTTTCAGCATTCATAGTGCTTTTTAACTCCATAATGCCCAGACACAGACATCATTATTGGAAAAATATGACCCAGTGATATTTTTGAAGTGTTGAAGGGTAGTATTCAGATCCACCGTTATTTTTTTGGTAAAGTGACCTTAACAGGTGAACAGAACTTTGTCTAATTCCAGGAGTATCAGATCTGATACAGTCAAAAATCAGCTCCCCTCCAGAACTCAACACTCAAAATATCAAATTATTTATACGGTCTCTACTATCTATACCTATCCTTTAACATGTTTTAGAATAGGTTTTTGTGTAATATTTACCTTGCAATGCTGAACTTCACTGTTAAAGTCCAAGGAAATTCATGAATTCCCATTCACATGGGAGCTACTACCTTGAAGTGAGTGACTAGGGGAGAGACTACTCCTGTAATCTCACTTTTTTCTTCCAGGTGGCAGCACTGCAGATCAGATATTATACAGTGAGCAGAATTGGTTGAGTTGCATCTTATCAGGTGGGCATGGTCCTTCAAATTTGGTGTATCATATGATACAGGGGGCATTATACACGACGCCCATAATTTCCCAACAAGAATGTCAAATTTGGACTCATCTGACCACAGAGGACTTTGCCACAGTCCATTTTTAATGAGCCTTGGCCCACAGAACACAGTGGCGCTTCTTGATCATGCTCAACAATGGCTTCCTCTTTGCATGATAGAGTTTAAGGTGGCATCTGTGGATGGCACAGCACACTGTGTTTACTGACAGTGGTGTCTTGACGTATTCCTGGGCCCACTTAGTAATGTCAATGACAGAATCATGCTGGTGAGTGATATAGTGATCTCAGAGGGCCCGAGGATCGCAGGCATCCAATAAAGTCTTTGGCCTTGTCCCTTACTCACAGAGATTTTTCCAGTTTCTCTGAATCTTTTGATGATGTTATGCACTGTCGATAATGAGACCTTAAAAGCCTTTGCAATTTGACATTTAGGAACATTATTTTATCCTCCAAACGAGTTCGGGGGATACTATGGATTTGGCCTCGTCACGCATCCGCAGAGATTTTCTTGTGAACGCTCTACAGCCCACATAAGTGCACCGATTCTTTTCAAATTTTGCAGGGACATGTATTATGGTAAGTTCACGACACCAATTGATTTTGGCTACTCTGGGACCATCTGGGCCCAACTGGGGGGCCTTCGGGGGATACATGTGCTTGGTTGCCGAGTGCTCTAGTCTTTAAAGTATTCTACAATTTTTTTTAACGCAAGCCTTCTCAGGTTGGAGAGCCTCTGACCATCTTTACTTCTGATAGACTCAGCCTCTCTAATACATCCCTTTTATAGCTAATCATGTTACACACCTGATGCCAGCTAACTTAATCACTTGCTAAATGTTCTTTCAGCTGATTCTCTTATATATTAATTGCTTTTTCTGCCCTTTTTTCCCTGTGTCCCAGCCAGAAAATTTGAAATAAGGTCATTGTGGATAAAAATGTAAAATGTATCAGTTTCAACATTTGAAATGTTATCCATGTTCTAGTGTAAATAAAATTTTCTCATGTGATCTGAAAGTCATTGCATTTTTATTTTATTCACAATTTACACTTCGTCCCAACTATTTCAGAATTGGGGTTGTATATTCCAAAGAACTGCATTAGAAGTGATAACATTTTAATTAAAATTGGCTGTGATGAGTCAATAAACAGCCAATTTATTTTCTGAACACATGATTAATTTCAAAAGGTTTTTCCAAGAAATAACACAATACAGGTTGCCTTTGAATTCTTTGCCTTCCAATATAATGTTATTTTAAGTGATTGTGTGTCCACTATTTCTCCAATGAGAAGCCAACAATGAATTATTTGATTTCTGCTGCATTTATTTTTCCTTTCATGCTATACAATGTCATTTGTAATCAGCATAATATGAATAATTAACTTATCATTCGTGGCATGCATGATTATTTCTGACACCGTTCTTTAAATGGGGAAATAATACCTATAAACATTCAAAGAGCACTAAAAAAAAAAGGGAACAGCCGTTTAAAATCATGGGATTCTATTTGTGGTTGGAACACCATAAAAACGGTCTCCCATGACCGAGTCCGGCCCCTGCCTTCCCGGAACAGTCTTGCTACTCCTACATAAGTAATTTTGACAGAAAATAGTTAATATAAGTGCTACCGTGTCACTGCACAATATATTCATAACGTCACAAAGATATTCGAAAACCTACAAGCCGTTAGCTCTCCGGAACTCGTGACCACTGTCATAAATGACAAAAAGGAATAGCCATGCATTACGGGAATCAGACTTCGAGCAAATGTGTAGCTCTTAGTGTTACTCTGCCGCTCTGGGTCTGAGCGTCTGCAAAATGTCTCATGTTAGAAAATAGAAATCAAGTCGCCGAACAATGTGGGTGTTGACCGCATATTTGTGGATTATGTTTGAAAAATAATTATGTTTCGCAAGCGAAATTTGCAGCATTTCCATTACATCATCTCACTTCCTTCTTCATAAATGCACTCTCGGCAGCGTTCAAGTCTTGATAAAATGAAAAGTCAACCCCCAATTGAATATATAAATCCAGGAGATGTGTTATACATCTAATTTCGCGTAGCAATCGAGGCTACTCTAAAAATCAAGAAAATACAGCTAAATGATGTTAGCCTTGAACAGCTGATTCCTTCGCGATGGCTATAATAACGAATCATCGCTGTGTTAGACTCAACATACACTGCCGCCTGCGTGCCAAGTAAATGAAGTTAAACGTCGCCGATACAGCTCTACGGCGAAACATCCATGTGTATCGCTGCTTTAGGGCCGATTCCGTCTGCAGACGCGCGGGGCACTGCCAGTCCCTACCCATCAGTAAATCAACTTTCATCCGCGATAAACGAACATACCATCCAAAGACTAAGAAATGCGCTTTAAAAGTTTCATTTCCCGCTTGCCAACCAACTTTTTTTGATTGCTCACCTTAACAAAGGTCGGGTATCCATCTCTTCGCGCAGATATATCTCACTCGTGCCAGCTGAGGCTTTGGTGAGCTTCTGCGTCACTGGTTTCAAATGTTTCACTTTTTCGAAAGCAAAACTTACTGCTCAGCGGAAGTGATCTCCCATTTTTTTATTGGGCAACACAATATTACGGGAAGGGAAGTCGTAAAGCAGAAAGCCTCGTGTGTAGCCCAATGTGGAAGAACTGAAATAAAGAACATAAGTGGGGTCGAGTGAATAGCTTGATGGAGCAGAGTAGATCACATGACCTTTTCACAGGATATTAAGTAGCAAGTTACCGGCAAGATCTTTACCACAAAACGTCTTCACAAACTTTTCAGCATGCAGACCTATTCAGTCAATTTGGTTTCGATCAGACTGACCTCCCATGGTGACAGAATTTTTGACGAAGGCGTTGCGTGGCAGTGGCCTTCTGACCGAGGGCCCCGATGGGACCAGGAGGAGCCACTGCATTTGCTCGATGTGCGCTGATTTATCAGTGGATTTTTAAGGGACTAGCATTACGGCTTGATTTTACGCACAGAAAAAATAATAATAGACCAACGACAGCGTATTATCCTAATCACTTCACAAAGTCATTCATGCGACAGGAACACGCTGTTTGTGGTGCAGTAAAGGCTGTATGGACGGCGCGCTTTTGCGGATCTACTTGACAGAATAAGAGTAGTCAGTTAATTCGGTGTTATGGAATCACCACACAATGTTCTTTCAGCTTTTTGACTCCACAGCAAATAAAAAATCGCAGGTATGAATGAAACTATTTTTGTTTCATAGCTTTATATTCAGGCGTCATGAAACACACCTCAAATTAATTTATTTCACGGCATTTTTACATAATCTATCAGAGGAAAAGAATGGAATAACTCAATGATGAGGAAAAAAACGTGGAATCACCTTGTAATTGGCATTACTAAAAAATAATGATAATAATATTAACACAAATCTGAAAATGCAAATTAATCCCCAAGTAAAGGAGCGTTCGCTGACCATAACGAGGTGTTGGATTGGTCAACTGAGAGAAAGCATGGTGCCTGCAGGAGGGAGGCAATTAAAACAATGGAAAGGATTATAGAACTGCTTCAAGACTAAATTTAACATGGAAAGTGGCAAATGGTTTTGGTTATTCAGAGTTGGTTGTCTAAAATTTGGTGTATATATATATATATATCAAGTATAAACAAAATGGGAAGGTTATAAAGGGAAAACAAGAGTTTGTCACTAAAGTGACTATGTCCCCCGCCGTTAGGTCACAAAAACTGACTGGTGTCTGCACATTCCCAGTAGGAAGGTTGGTACCAAAAAGAATTGAAATAGGTTGACTCCTTCTTGAGATATCACGCTGACAATGTTCGGGACGGACAGACGGATGGAGCTGAATACTATATCCCCCACTTCGCGCTAAACGCGCGGCGGGGGATAACAAATGGGTAGACTACGGAGGACGTCAAAGTGTAAGGATAAAAAACTCAAAGCAATATGTCTTGAAAGTAGAAAATACATAAAAGAAAAACAATAGGAAGAAACAGGATTCAATGTTTGTGACATAACTGTAGGAAATCAGCTGAATGAAATGGGATTTCCAAACAGCCCCCCCCCCCCATTCCCTGTTCTAGCGCTGGGCCTGCTAGCTAGTGTTGCTCCAGACAGCCATAAGAAATCATTACAAACTGAACCCAATTGTATCTTTTATATGCTCAAACTGCTGATAGTATTTACTCATAAATAATGAAAAATACACTGAGCTATTTTTCAAGTGCTAAGTAACAAATTTAACTCCTTATTTAATCAATTGAGATTCTTTGTTTTGAATATAGTAATAATTGCTCATGACTAATTCAGACGGCAAAATTTCAAGATGATATTGCTTACATATCAGGCATCAATGAAATTAGAAAAAAAAGGTTGCACTTTGCATAAACACATTCATTGCAACAAGCATCTCCGCACAAACGCGTTTCGGCGTAGTGCCTTCTTCAGTGTGCTTACAGACATAGACATTCAACAGGTTATATACCCACGTCAGTGCACTGACACACCCTCATCGATTAGGTGATAGTGCAATTATGTAAATTGCATGGAAATTACCAATATATGCAATCATACCAGCACGCATAATTAGGCGTCATAGTAGCACTGCGCATATGACTAAGACAGATATGCAAAGTCATACTAAGAAGCGAACTATAAAAAGCAGGTAAGGGACAGATCTTCATTCATCCCATTAGGTGCAACCGGTTTTGTTACAAAAGAGCTCCTAATTTGCGTGATCGCCTCGTGCGCTCTGACATTCCAGCCGCTCAACCACCTTCTTTCCCCTTCAAAATACCCGAGGGTAATTACCTGGCCCCTCCCCTAGGGGGCCAGGTTAAGCAATGATCATGTCTGTGTGTGTGTGTGTGTTTCTGTCAGTCTGTCTCTCAGCCCGTGGCTGGAGCCAAGTCTGCTATCTCTGATTGCCTTGTTTCAAATGTATCAATTGTGTGGTTTGTAATAATATGATGACGGAACAAGTAGAAGGATCTAATAGCTGCGACCTTGCCTAGCATCCGTCACGAGGCCTAGTGTCCATGACTGGTGGTTTCTTGTACAAGTGTGATGTCGAAATTGGCAAATGACCTTGAAAATCAATAGGGGACCCTTCCTCTGTACCAAGAAGCTTGTTCTAAGATGTAATAGCCATCCATCAAGTTAAAGTGGAGTTACGGTGCGAAGACTGTGAATTCGGGGCAAAATCGACACTTTTTTTGTCCGTTTTGACCTTGGGATTCGACAGATGACATTGAAAATCAATAGGGAACCCCTCCTCTATACCAAGAAGCTTGTTGTAAGATTTCATAGCCATTCATTGAATTAAACTTGAGTTACGGTGCGAAAACCGTCAAATCGGGCAAAATTGACACTTTTTTTACCTTTGTGACCTTGGGATTTGACAGATGACCTTGAAAAACAATAGGGAACACCTCCTGTATGTCTAGAAGCTATTTCCAAAATTTCATAGCGATCCATGAATTCTAACTGGAGTTACAGCGCGAAAACCTGCAAATAAGGTCGTGACCTCTGTGAACTTGACCTTTGACCTCGACCTTGTCCATGGACATCACTTTGGTGAAGGTCAATAACTCCTGAAAATATCAGGTTGATACGACGACAGGAACATGGTGAAAAAGGTGTCACAGATATACAGACGGACAGACAGACAGACAGAAGCGTTCATAGAGCTGCTTGGTTGCAGCTAAAAATTTATCACACAGTCTAGCACCAATAAAAACTTTATGGTAAGGGGCAGAATTTCATGTCATTCCACTTCTGCCGTGTACTGGTTAATGTGCCCATGTGGTTTATGTTATGTTGGGAAAACTGAACGCCAACTTAAAACCAGAATATGCGAACATAAATATGAAATCAGGAGAAATGATGAAAAATAGTCTGTCGCTAGACATTTTAATTCAGCGGGCCATGATGCTAATTCTCTAAAATTTATGGGCTTAGAAATACAAAAAACCCAAAACCAGTGAAGTTGGCACGTTGTGTAAATCGTAAATAAAAACAGAATACAATGATTTGCAAATCCTTTTCAACCTATATTCAATTGAATACACTGCAAAGACAAGTTACTTAATGTTCGAACAGGTAAACTTTGTAATTTTTTGCAAATATTAGCTCATTTGAAATTTGATGCCTGCAACATGTTTCAAAAAAGCTGGCACAAGTGGCAAAAAAGACTGAGAGAGTTGAGGAATGCTCATCAAACACTTATTTGGAACATCCCACAGGTGAACAGGCTAATTGGGAACAGGTGGGTGCCATGATTGGGTATAAAAGCAGCTTCCCGGAAATGCTCAGTCATTCACAAACAAGGATGGGGCGAGGGTCACCACTTAGTGAACAAATGCGTGAGCTGATTGTCGAACAGTTTAAAAACAACATTCCTCAACGAGCTATTGCAAGAAATTTAGGGATTTCATCATCTACGTTCCGTAATATCGTCAAAAGGTTCAGAGAATTGGGAGAAATCACTGCACGTAAACGATAAGGCCGAAAACCAACATTGAATGCCCGTGACCTTCGATCCCTCAGGCGGTACTGCATCGAAAACCAACATCAGTGTGTAAAGAACATCGCCACATGGGCTCAGGAACACTTCAGAAAACCACTGTCAGTAACTACAGTTCGTCGCTACATCTGCAAGTGCAAGTTAAAACTCTACAATGCAAAGCGAAAGCCATTTATCAACAGCACCCAGAAACGCCGCCGGCTTCGCTGGGCCCAAGCTCATCTAAGATGGACTGATGCAAAGTGGAAAAGTGTTCTGTGGTCTGACGAGTCCACATTTCAAATTGTTTTTGGAAACTGTGGATGTCGTGTCCTCCGGACCAAAGAGGAAAAGAACCATCCGGACTGTTATAGGCGCAAAGTTCAAAAGCCCGCATCTGTGATGGTATGGGGGTGTATTAGTGCCCAAGGCATGGGCAACTTACACATATGTGAAGGCACTATTAATGCTGAAAGGTACATACAGGTTTTGGAGCAACATATGTTGCCATCCAAGCAACGTCTCTTTCATGGACGCCCCTGCTTATTTCAGCAAGACAATGCCAAGCCACATTCTGCGCGTGTTACAACAGCATGGCTCCGTAGTAAAAGAGTGTGGGTACTAGACTGGCCTGCCTGTAGTCCAGACCTGTCTCCCATTGAAAATGTGTGGCGCATTATGAAGCGTAAAATACGACAACGGAGACCCCGGACTGTTGAACAACTTAAGCTGTACATCAAGCAATTATGGGAAAGAGTTCCACCTGAAAAGCTTCAAAAATTGGTCTCCTCAGTTCCCAAATGTTTACCGAGTGTCGTTAAAAGGAAAGGCGATGTAACACAGAGGTAAAAAGGCCCCTGTGCCAACTTTTTTGCAATGTGTAGCTGCCTTTAAATTCTAAGTTAATGATTATTTGCAAAAAAAAAAAAAAAAAGTTTCTCAGTTTGAACATTAAACATCTTGTCTTTGCAGTGTATTCAATTGAATATAAGTTGAAAAGGATTTGCAAATCATTGTATTCTGTTTTTATCTACGATTTACATAACGTGCCAACTTCACTGGTTTTGGGTTTTGTAGTCAAGCAGTCCCCTAGAGGCGGAGATCCTGAGAACCGCCAACTGCAGAGGGAGGCCTGGTATGTTATTTCCTTGAATACGGTTGCACCTAATGGGATGAATGAAGATCTGTCTTAGCTATATGCGCGGATATGACGCCTAATTATGCGTGCTGGTGTGATTGCATATGTTGGTAATTTCCATGTAATTTACATAATTGCACTATCACCTCATCGATGAGGGTGTGTCAGTGCACTGACGTGGGTATATAACCTGTCGAATGACTATGTTTGTAAGCACACTGAAGAAGGCACTACGCCGAAACGCGTTTGTGCGGAGACGCTTGTTACAATAAATGTGTTTATGCAAAGTGCGACCTTTTTTCTAATTTCATTATTGCTGCTTTTGGTCCTGCACTCTTAAAGTCTGGGAGTAAAGCCTGTTTGTGCTTTTACATATCAGGCAAAACATAGAACTCAGGTGTTCCACAATTCTTTAATATTGGTATAACCATGTCACCGGTATATGATGATGAAATCATTTTTCAGGATTATGCATCTTGCCTTGAGGCAAAATGTGTAAAAGCTTTTCTTCAGGAAAGCCGTATCAACTCAAAGACAAGGCCAGTAAACAGTACAGATCACAATCAAATTGAATATTTACGATGGAAATTTAAAAAAAAAAAAAAAAAAGGTCCATGATAAGGCTCCATCCTGCAAAGCTGATCTGTAACGGCTATTTGAGGGAGTTGGAACCAGATTGATAGACAATATTGTTTTTATTTGGTGAAGTCCAGACCTCAAAGCATTCAGGCTGTCATATAAGCCCAAGTAGCAACAAAATGCCAATTCAGATTTTTTTTTTGATGATTCCATTATTTTTTCCTCAACATTGAGTGATTCCATTTATGAAAAAATGTGCCATCAATTAAAAAAATCTAATTTGATGTGTTTCACAAAGCCTGAATGTTCAGCTGTTTTTGTGTCATATCTGCTATTTGTTTATTAGCCATGAAACAAAATGGCTGGATGAACATCCTGTGTTTGGTAAAACCATAATTTCCCCCAGGGATTGTATACTGCATGTGTGGGTACTCTCACACTGATGCTTGTGTAAATCCGGGTCAGCCAAAATTTGTCATACCGTTTTATTAACCAACGAAAGTTTTAAAGTATACTGATCTTAATTGCAAATGCTGTGATCCACAATCCTTTCATTTTTCAGTCAGAATTGAAATTACCTGAGGGCAATGCCAGCTGGGACATTAACTAGCTTGGTGTATTGACCAATGGCAGAATGACTTGGTCCTGACATGGAAAGGTTAATGCCAATATCAGTGATGTATGTTTTTCAAAGTAACAGGCTATGCTATGATGTTACAATGAAACTGCACATTATTTGGCTACTTTCAACTTTGATAGCATAGCAATGCTGAATAGGCTAAAGCAGACAAGTCGCAGACAAACAAGGAAAAGAAAGACAATTGTAGGAACAAAGTTTGTCAACACTTCGAAAATTAGCTAAATTTTTTTTAAAATCTGGCACCACCATCTATGTCATTTGTGATGCAGCATCTTTCTCACAGCATCTGACAGTGTGGGAGAAGGGGCCCAACAGAATTATTTCCCCAGAGCTCATGTCATACTTGTTATGGCCCTAATGTCATGAAATATATGATGAGGTTTGAGAGTAGGTAAGAATGATTTTTTGATAAAGTATTCCTAAGTGTATTACATTTTGACAGTAACAAGCATTCTCAAGATAAAAAAAAAAAAATTGGAATCACATACCCTATAGCAAAGGCCGTCAACTGAATTTATTCTGGAAAAGATACGCCAAACATCTGTTAAATTGTGATGATTAATGTGATGAATTGGAATAAACCACTCAGAATCTGCATATTTCCAATGCCTTTATACAAGTAGGCAAAAACACATTTTCAAATCTTCATTACCATCACCCAATGTAGGCTGGCGATACAACAGTTAATGAGATGATGTGCATTTCAATCTGGCTGTCAAGACAATTGTTTAAACGTCCCACATTGTGTCACCAGGTGCACATTCAATTAGTTATTACAAGCCATTTCAAAATCTTTCCCCTCTTGACATCACATGGGGAAGTAACCAACCAGATCCAAGAAAAGCTGATCAACTTCAGCCAAGCAGTCAATCAGATTTCATTATTCAGAGTGGTCACATCCCCACATAAAGGTTAATTAGCTGTGCACCTGGTGGCCTTAAAAGGGGACCTTCAAAACCGCTTTTATGTCATGACACTATGAAATCCTGTTCTCAAAAGTAGAAGCACTCCCTTGCATTTTGTTCCAATTCAGTTATGAGGAACAAAAATCAGTTGACCAAGCTCATTGGTGCAAGAAATACAGGGCAGCACTTTCCATTTCTGATCCCAGGACTTTTGATCTCTTCAAAATAAATAAAAAAAAATAATTCTGTCAAGCTGAAAGTGTAACATTTTTTAAACTAATTCCAAAGTTCAAATTTACATTGTTTCATACAACATATCAACACATTTCAGTGGCTGACTACATCTTGTATCAGAGTATTAGGGTTAAATTCAGCAAAGATATTGGCATAAAATATACTGTTGTTCAACCAAATTCAAGGCCTTGGACACTTACAAACGATGCAGAAGACTGAAGAGACCACCCCAGCTCTTTTAAAATGATCACCCAATTGTTGTCTTCCGACCATTCGCAAGCTGCAGAAGTGGTATCCCCAAAATCTCCAATCAACATGGCAAGAATAATTTGTTCAGAAGTACTTTAAGTATTTAAAAGACATTATATATCCAGTACAGGTTACATTCAGCCATATTTTCATAAAATGTTTTGAGTAATAAAATTTACAGATACATTTCATTCATGAAAAATATATGTAAACATTAAAAGCAGGCTATAGAGTAAAAATAACAAAACATTATTGAAAAGGAGAGTATTTTTACTCTTTGGCACGTAGAAAATGGTTGAAAGATCCTAAAATGAAGTGAAATTTCATTCAGTGGATATGATGTGAATGTGCACCAAGTTCGTTTGCATTATACAGGGCCAGTCAACTTTATTGAAACTACTGTGCTAAATACATGCACGTTTAGAGCTGTAAATTGGCTAAAGGGGTCATAAAGCAGTCCCTGAAATGGATGCTGTGAATCAACTGGCCACTCATTATTCCCCAGTGAAAATTCAACCCAAGACCAGACTGGGATTATGAGCTGGTTTAAAATGTATTTTGGACACTTGTACCTGGTCTGTGGCCAATCTCTGATCTTTAGTCTCTCGCCTTAATCTTTGGATGTATGTATGTATGTATGTGTGTGTGAGTGTGTGTGTGTGTGTGTGTGTGTGTGTGTGTGTGTGTGTGTGAGAGAGAGAGTGAGTGAGTGAGGAGTGACAGTGACACAATGGGCCTCATGCGAGAAGCGATATAATTAAATTCTCTCTAATTTTTGTTCATATACCCAATGTTTTCTTATTTTGTTCTTACCCATTGAATTCTGGGATGCACCGATGTTTTCTTATTTTTGCTCTTCTCTTAGGTAAGAGAATTTTACGAGCACTCTTAACGAGATAAGGGAAAACAGAACTGCCATCTTTGTCCACAAATTGCTTGTCCAATGCAAGAAAACACAAATTTCAATATCTAGGGCACTGGCGGCCCCAGAAGCTTCCACCATTATGATAAACAAAATATCAAAGTTTTTGTTGACGGACGCACGCACGGATGCAGCCCGATACCACAGCTCCCATGCCACTCGGGCAGCAGGAGCCAATTAGGAGCCTGTGACTGAAAATGTTGATGAGATAAAGCAAAATTTCAACGTTTTTGGTGATATTTTTAGGCAAGTGACCTTGAAAAATAGGCAAAGGTCACCTTAAGGCATGTCATTTGTAGGATTTTATGAGGTGCATGTCCAGTAAAAATTTGAAGCCTGTAACTGTGTTGATGAGAATAAGCAAAATGTGTTGATGCACGCACGCATGCACGCACGCACGCACACACGGAGCGAGCCCGATACCATATCTCCGGCACCGCGAGCGGTGGCAGCAAAAAAACAGAAACATTAAAAATGCATCGTATGATCAAATTTTGATTGTTTTATGTTTTTGAAAAATTATAATGATTTTATTATTTAATTCTTGGCCTAAAGAGTTTGGCCAGCAAAGCAATAAAAGTTCGGGGCAAAGCAATAAAAACCCTTAGATACTTGCATGCCTTCCGCTTCTGAATGGCTTAGGCTACCTATTGCTGTTGGAGGCTTTGGCCATCCAGGCCTTTTTTAAAGATCGCGCGGATCGGTTGCCTGAGACAGATGCATGGCTGCTGATCCGATTTAGGCCGCCTTCACACACTAGGTATGATTGTTCCGTACCGCGCTACCGTACGATCGTCCCCCCTCAACTCGCTGCTCAGCTTTCACATTAATAATATCGTATTGTACCGGAGTACACTTGCATACATGTCAAAATGACTCAGCGTGTTGCAGTATTCACCTAGGTGGTAATAAATGGGGAACGGTATAGAAAGGAGGCACCAATACATTTCGGGTTTTTTTTTTTACTTTTGAGAGGGGGGTTTAGAATATTAATATCGAATAGCCTATTACTATTGCGAATGCATATGCTGCGTCTGCCCTAGCAACCCGGAGTGTCATTTGTTTCATGGATTACCACGTATAGCAGCATGAAAATTAAACTTGAAATTTTCTTGACTGAATGCTTGATGTTTTTCTTTCTCTGGGTACCCAAACATCAAGGTAATCCGAAAATGTACTGATTAGATTCGGTATTGGTGAATATGGAATTCTTTAGCCCTTGCGTTTTTGGCCGATTATGCTGTCCACAGCCTCATACCACGACAATTTATCTGTCTCATACAGACTTTCGCACTGCGTCCTGTACTTTGAAATATCGCAGCCGCATTTTCTTCAGTTTGTCACAGCACTGATCTATTATTCTGAGATAACCACGCGAATGTAACTTCACAAATTACTCCATAAATCTGAGTTTTTGCGTGTAATATCTAGTTGTGATTGTATGTTTTCGTACGCCGACGTTTCGAGCAAGCATTGAATTTCTTCGTTTGAATGGAGATATCTTTTCGCCGCTGCATATGTTAGAAGAGAACTGTAACACATAGGCTAACAGTAATATTCCGTGCACAAGTACGGTTGCTTTCACATTCGGTACGAGCACGTATGAATCATACACAGCTCTTTGCACACGGCACGTCACCTGCCCTTATATGGTGTTTAGTGGGTGTCATATATGCCCATTTAAAACAGCCGGCCACGCGCTTGCAGTTTACAATCAAGTGGGATTCAACATTCAGCACACCTGGGTAAGAGCGGACTTGGACGGTGAGGGCGTTTGGTGCATCTGGAGTTTCATTTCTCTTATTTTTTTCTCTTCGCAAAGAAATACGTGAAAATGTGAGAGAAATTTAAGAAAATGTTGCTGCATGAGGCCCAATGAGAGGTCAGCCATTTAAAATCCCAAAGGTTAACAGGACAAAGTATCTTCTGCCACCCAAAGCTTTTTCACAGAGCATCACTTAATTATCCCACATTTGCAAGCTAACTTTCCTAAAGCAAAGCCCCCCATCAGCAGCATATTATCCTCAGCTTTTTATATTAGCAAGCTAGTCAGTTCCCATTGCACAGTGTTAGTGGGAAGGTGATTGCCAACTTGTAATGGTTTTAACTTGGACCCAGGTCCCAGTGGTGCCACTTTAACCCTTTAATGTCCACACAATGAAAAAAGCAATGGAAATACAGTTGAGCAGAACATTAACAGGATGAGATTAGATTAGTGCTGAGTAGGTCCCTTAACTCCATATCGCTGCATGGGGGATTGGCCCCTGCTTAGTCTCATCAATAAAGCCACTATAGATAAAAGTAAATAAACATAATTAAAGTGCATATGAAATGCTGTAGTTAATGAGAGGCAACATTTTACAGCCAAAGACCAAAATTTCTGACCCCTTTGGTCATCGTCCAGATCAGAGACCTTGGAGCACATAAACATTAGGCATAATGTGCAGTTACCAAATCCACAGTCAAACCACACATGCAAGAAACCAAAGGTAGACAATCCAGATTCAGAAAGAGGAAGTCCTCACCAGTATTTTACCCTGTCCAACTGAATTTGCTATTTAGAAATATTCCTTAGCCAAGAGGTAGAAAAAGGTCTTGAAAAAGTTTATGGGTGGATGCAATTTTACTTTCTGATCCCTAGACTTTCCACCTTTGGGTAAAAATAGTTCTAAGCATACAGTGCCACAAAAAATATTTTCCACCTTCCCCATTTCTTCCATTTGAACTTGTTTGTCATATTCAGATACTTCAGATCATCCAAACAATTTTAATATTTCACAAAGACGATGTGAACAAACACAAAATGCAGCTTTTAAGCCTTTAACTGGCTCAGCCTTTTAGAGTAGCATATTTTGAGACACTGCATCTGTACCTGAAAGATGCACTGAATTTAAAGGAACCGTGTCACCAGCTGAGCATGAAAGCTTACTTTCGCGTAATCCAAGCAAATGCCAGCCATTTTGCAAACTTCAGCAACATTAAGAAAGCTTAGTTACTTTTAATGGAAAATTTACCTCAGCTGCATTTTCAAAATTAAAAAAAATATGGCATTGACGAACCCGAATGAGAGTAGGATCGTCATCGGTGAACCAATGCCTTCTCCCAAACACCCTTCAAGACCCAAAAGGCTTGGGAGGAAAGGCATTATTTGGTTTGCAGGCGCCGAATCAGGAGAATAAAGGCAGATCCTTTTAAGGTTTCGTAAAGTGGCGAGCACTTCTTTGCCTATCCTTATGCGTTTATGCCTTTTCCATTTGTGACAGAACTGCACACGCCCAGCAGGTGACACAGCCCCTTTAACTCAAGCTTATTAAACCATCTCTTACATTCGGCTGATGTATGTAATGTTGACAAAAAAAAATCCAAATACCTTAAGCTCAACAAATCAGATCAATCATACACTCAAAATGTGCGCTACCAAAGGGTCAAACAGGCAGTCAAAGGGTTAAAGGGGACAAATGAAAAACTCATTTTTTCAGCTCTGATGCGCATACATTTTGGTATCTGGACCACCTACCAATCCTTGAACTGTGAAATAAGACAACCCAGTCATTTTTATGAGTTGCCTTTACACATAGTATTCAGCATGCCATTCAGATCAGGCTCCGCTTCCTACGTCACATGCAGGAAAATTTGTCTGCCTCATTTGCATATCTCCGCCCATGACCACCCCCCCCCTTTCTTTTTTAAGGCAACATCCCAGCCTCAATCAGCAAAACCCTTTACGAGTGTATGCCATCCATTTTTTGTCTGCCTGTGATGTACTAATCGATGTACCTAGGATGCCAGTATAACACAGGACTGGCAATGAAATTTAAATCAACGGGAACTTAAATCTAATGATGAGTCGTGCAGCAACTCACTGACCCTTGGCAGTAACAACTGCATTCAAACGCTTGCGATAACTCAGGTTATTATAGTCCAATATTAAAATTGGTATGATGATCTGAAATATTTTCAGTGCAGATAATATGAAAGAAATCAAGAAGAAGAAATCAAGAGGGGGAAAATACTTTTTCACAGCACTGTAGGTTCATTTGTTCCTCTAGAACACAAGTACATATGGGAACAAACTATTTTTCTACAATGTTAATACTGCATAAACACTCAATGCTTAAAGCAATCAACAACTGCCTCTAGGGATTAACCTACCCCCTTCACCGCACTTAAGGTTAGTGTTACATCTTGCTTTGCTAATCTATGCAGCCAAACATACGTGCAATTACATGATGGAGCAGCAGCAGGTGGCTGGGTAATCATCCACATTGACCAAGAATTCATTCCCATAAACAAAGTAGTTGTGAGGGCTTCCTTTCCACTTATACGTCACTTTCGTAATGGGAATCAACTCAATTGTCTGTCGCTGGAGGGAAAGAAAATTCCATTTTAACAGTGCAAATATTACAGCAGAAGACATAATTTTAGCACAATTTTAGGTGAAGGAGTGACAAAACATCACTACAAGTAAACATTGAGAACTGAGTCTCTGTAAATCTTCGCTCTGAAAGGCATTTTGCAAACGGTCCATCCCCAGTTTGTGTGCAGACTGGGACTTAACCCTTACTTCCACACTTTAAAAACATGCAGGTCAGGCAGATTGGATCACCAATATGAATTTTATTTTAGTTTGGGAGTGAATGTTCTGTGCATCCTGCAATAGTTTAGCAACTCATCAATACACTGTTTAATTTAAATCTTAAAAACATAATAAAAAAAAGAATCAAAAGAAACACCTCCTTTCTGATATAGTGCAAAGGGTAGTCATAGAATTCAACAAATCTGCGTATCAGCCACGTGTATTCAAAATAATCTCTACCCAAGTAAGTCACATCAAAACAGGCAAATGATAAAACAACATCTACTGGAAAATTTGTTTCCATGGGATACAGATGCCCCTGCATCAGGGAAACTCGATAAAATTTGCCTTAGTCGAAACATCTGAAAACAATAGTCAAAATGTTTAAACATTTGGAAACACAGTACAAGATGTGCACCTTTTGGGTCCTTATAGAAAAAATCAAAAAGCTCAACGAATTCTGTTCGGCAATTTTTGAGAAGAAGTGGATAGACTACTGCCGCTATCACAGTATGGGAGAGGGAAACTTGTCAAAATTTACCGAAGTTCAGACGCCTTTAGTGTCCCAGGAAAGCACATGCTTGAGTTGAATTCTATGGACTTTTCCTCTCAGTTTTTGAGAGGAAGTGGATAAACACTACCCTCTATAAAAATGATGAACCCCATACAGATGTATGCATGTACTGACAGACAAGAGTAACCTCATATACAACGGAAGCTTAATAAAAAAATTAAAAAAAAACTAGCATAGTCCAAAAAACGGAAGTCTCAGGGAAAACTCTCTATATGAGAGCTGGTACTCCAGGTTTTTAAACATGCAGTCATTTCCATGAAGAAATGGAGTTAAGCAGGTTGAGAGAAATCAATGGGGTCACAATGCTGACCTGCTGGAGGGTTCTAGAGGAGGGGTGGTTGTGGTGAGGGTCATTTTGTGTTGGGTTGGGGGGTCGTTCATGGTACGTACCTGCTGCAAGATTCGGGACGTTCGGGAATGCTTGTCCTGATGATCCCGGACGAGCCTCTCTGCAGCCTGTCCCACAGCCGGATCAGGAAACCCCATCACAGGGTACACCTGTTCCACAAGAGACATTCCCAGAGTCTTTATTGTTCTTTACTGGTCCCCACTGTTCCCAAACCAGACCAGGTACACCCATGATGCAAGACGTTCCCAGAGTTTACCCTGATGAGATCATAACGGACCCCACAGTCCCTTACTTAAACCAGTTACACCCAATCCACAAAAAAAACAAAAAAAAAAACAAAACACTCCCAGGGTTCACCTAGGAGAAATCATTACTGACCCCTGCAGTGTGCAACCCCAAACCAGGTACACCCATAATGGACAAGACATTCCAGAGTTTACCCTGGTGAGATCATAAATGGACCCCCACCATGCCTTACTTAAACCACGAAGGTTGTCACTTATTTCTATACATCAAACTAACATTAGCAGTATGGGCAGGGCTACATTTAGAGTTAGAACTAGGTTTTGGGCTGGGGTTAAACTTAGGGGTTAGATTTAGATTTAGGTTTAGGGAAACAAGTGACATCCCACGTAAACTGAAGCTGTTTAGGAGGAGATGAGATGACGTCATGTCAGCTTGGCAGATGGAATTAAGTGACGACCAACAAGGTACACCTGTACCACAAAAAAAAAAAAAAAAAAAAACACTCCCAGAGTTAACCGAGATGAGATCATTTCTGACCCCCACAGTGTGCTGACCAAATCAGGTCCTGTGCTGCGAAAAACACTCCAAGAGTTAACCCAGGTGAGATCATTACTGACCCCCGCAATGTGCTACCCAAACCAGGTACACCTGTACTGCAAAAGACATTCCCAGAGTTTACGAGGTTAGATAATAATGGAATGCCACAGTGCATTACCAAAACCAAGAACACCAATTGCATATATGAAATTCCCAAATTTCACCCATTATATCACCATCAATTCCCACAATGCCCTACCCAAACCAGGTAATGCTGCAGTACCACACACTTCCTGTGGCCCCCTTCCTAGACTGTGGCTCAGAACAAATCCCTCAGCCCTGGTACTCCCCAGAAGCATTTCTTGCTTTGTACATTTAGCTTTTTTAAAACTAAACCGTAGTTTGTTCACATGCCCATCCCAAGTATGATTCTACAACAGAATCGGAACTCAAATCCGCCCTGTCCACTCTGAGGGGGAGGGAGGGAAGCGAACCATGACCCTGCATTGACTTTGAATTGCATGATGGTGCCTTCTTCTCTTGACAATCTATTAGTAAGCAGGATAGAAATGTCTGAGTATTGCTAAATAGTTGAAATGACCACAAACAAGTCAAACTACCAAGAAAAACATTTGTTATTGCTTTCCCAACTGCAAAACAGAGCCAATAAGTTAAGAAAGTTGGATCTGAACAACGAGACAGCATAAACTGCAGTGTACCCTGTTGCAAAAAAATGTGACCAAGCAGGGATCACAAGAACCTTGTCTGATCTATTGTTTGGCTGCTACAATGACCTTACTCTGTTTGTATGCGTTAATTTAATGATGTGGTATCGACATTCCTCGTGAATTGTGATAAGCACATACACATGAACACACGCACTAACTTGTTGTTAGTCACCAGAAGTAAAAAGTGAAAGAAGAAGATCAATTACCAGGCACTTGTTTAGTGTTTGAGACAGAAGCAGATTTATTACCAGGCACTGGACTAGCATTATGTTGGTGACAGAAGCAGATTCATTACTAGGTACTTTGTTAGTGATGGAGGCAGATTAATTACCAGGTGCTTGGTCAGTGTTCGTGACAGATGTAGATTAATTAAAAGCAGACTCAGTACCAGGTGCTGGGTTAGTGTTCGTGATTGAAGCAGATTCATTACCAGGTATTGGGTGTCTTTGAAGAGCTCTTTCCCAGTCGCTGAGCTCAAATTCCCCACCTTCAGACCACTGGATTGCTCCACCACAAAGTCCTCCTTATTATTAGTCCTGGAGAGTGGAGATTTAGTGACAGTAGTTACTGTTTGAAATATGACATTTTTAAGGGAAAAATATTCATGGAGTCCGAGAGGCATCAGTTTCTCAAACCTGAGACATGTCCTTTCACATAGTTGAGCATCTTGGCCCTCAACATTTCTCCTTGTACAAATTAGAGTTGGTTTGTTTCTTTTTTGCGGCCCCTTGAGGTAACAGCCTATGAAAGTCTCGATCCCTCACTGACTGCGTCTTGACAAATGGGTAACTGACTTCTGAAATGATGCAAGTACCCTATCTAACGTTAGTTAACAAGAGCGATCAGGAGATTGCATATCCCCCCGGCCCCACACATTGAAAGAATGAAAATGCCACCTGGTCCGGAAACAAACCATACCCCCAAAAATTCTAAGTTCAAAATGTTTCCAAGGAAACCAGAAAAATTAAAAAATACATTGACTTCGGGTTATTAGCAAAAGGCACCACTTCAGGTCATGATTAATATGCACACCAAGTTTTGTTTAAAAATAAATAAAATAAAACAAGGCAATCAGAGATAGCAGACCTGGCCCCAGCCACGGGCTGACTGACAGACAGAGTGACTGACACACACACACACACACACACACACACACACACACACACACACACACACACACACACACACACACACACACACGCACGCACACACACACACACACACACACACACACACACACACACACACACACACACACCTTAACCTGGCCCCCTAGGGGAGGAGCCAGGTAATAAAATAAAATGGTGAACGGTTTGCAAGTTTGTTCCAGAAACGAAATGTTCACAGCCAACGGACAGACAACCGCACCCATGACTATATCCCCCCGCATTATATGTCGGGGGGGATAATAAAAATGAAAGACTGTAACCAATTTATGTCATAAGATGAGGCTTTGTCTAGGCATTCAGGATAAATGCACAATTCTGATATTTATCAAATTTGTGTTAAATACCTTCAAATGGGTTCAAGAGCGAAAATGGACATAATCCAATTTTTTTTCCATGAAGTACAGTCCCCTCCAAAAGTATTGGAACAGCAAGGCAGTTTGTTGTTCATTGAAGACATTTGGGTTTAAGATCAAAAGAGGAGTATGAGACAAGAGTTCAGAATGTCAGCTTTTATTTCCTGGTATTTACATTTAGATGGGTTGAACAACTCAGGATAAACCACCGCATGTATTACATCACAGCATTTTTAGGTGAGCAAAAGTAAAGGAACAAATACACTTGAAGTAAATACCATTTAATATTTGGTGGCATAACCCCTGCTTTCAATAACTGCCTCAAGCCTGCGACCCACTGACATCACCAAACGGTTTTAGTTCTTGTTTGTTTCGGGGGGTTTCTCCCTTCAGTCTCCTCTTCAGAAGGTGAAACGCATGCTCTATGGCAGGGGTGTCCAATCTTATCCGCAAAGGGCCGGTGTGGGTGTGGGTGCTGGTTTCCCAAACAACCCAACGCTAATACACCTGATTTTACTTATCAAGGTCTTGATTGATCCCCATGATTAGTTAATTAGATGATTCAGTTGTTATGGCACTGGGATAGAATAAAAACCTGCACCCACACCGGCCCTTTTCGGATAAGATTGGACACCCCTGCTCTATGGGGTTAAGGTCAGGTGATTGACTTGGCCAGTCTAAAACCTTCCACTTTTTTCCCCTGATGAAGTCCTTTGTTTTGTTGGCAGTGTGTTTTGGGTCATTGTCCTGCTGCATGATAAAATTCCTCCCAATTAGTTTCGATGCATTTCTCCGTACATTGGCAGACAAAATGTTTCTGTACACCTCGGAATTCATTCTGCTGCTACCATCATCAGTTACATCATCAATAAATATTAATGAGCCTGTTCCAGAAGCGGCCATGCACGCCCAAGCCATGAAATTACCTCCACCATGTTTCACAGATGAGCTTGTATGCTTCGGATCATAGGCAGTTCCTTTCTTTCTCCACACTTTGGCCTTTCCATCACTTTGGAAGAGATTAATCTTGGTTTCATCAGTCCATAAGATTGTGTTCCAGAACTTTTGCAGCTTATCTCTGTACATCTTTGCAAATATCAATCTGGCCTTCCGATTCTAGCTGCTGATGAGTGGTTTGCATCTTGTGGTATGGCCTCTATATTTCTGCTCTCGGAGTCTTCTTCAAACAGTGGACTGTGATACCTTCACCCCATGCACTGTGGAGGTCGTTGGTGATTTGACTTACTGATGTTTTGGGGTTTTTCGTTGCAGCTCTCACAATATTCCTGTCATCAACTACTGTTTTCCTTGGCCGACCTGTTCGATGTGTGTTGCTCAGTACACCAGTAGTTTTTTTCCTTTTCCAAAGCATTCCAAATTGTTGTGTTTTCTATGCCCAATGTTTGTCCAATGGCTCTGATTGATTTTCCTTCTTTTCTCAGCTTCAAGATGGCTTGCTTTTCTCCCATAGACAGCTCTCTGGTCTTCATGTTGGTTTATCCTCTTTAACAACAAATGCAGTCTTTAATGGTTTAAACCCAGGACAAAAAGAAGACTAGGCATGCAGAGCTATTTAATGTTTGAACAATCAACCTTAAAGGCAACACCTGGTCAACAATGAACACCTGTCAGTCATGTTCCAATAGTTTTGCTCACTTGAAAAATGGGTGGGTTCAAACAAAGGGTTGTATGTCCTGAGTTGTTCAACACATTTAGATGTAAATATCAGGAAACAAAAGCTGACGTTCTGAACTCTTGTCTCATACTCCTCTTTTGAACTTAAACCCAAATGTCTTCAGTGAACAACAAAAACAAGGGAATTTGCCTTGCTGTTCCAACACTTTTGGAGGGGACTGTATTACATTGGCAAAGTGCAATGGACTTTGCTAATCGGCCGTATATTTAGAAGTTTGAAATATTTGAAGTAAACCCTAGAACTCGTACCATTTTTTATTAAAACTACAGGATTTTCTGTGTTGAAATGATGCCTTACAGTTTAATGACCCAACACAGTCAGTTTCTCATTTCAAATCATGTTGAGTCTTTCAGTCGGCTTCAAAGAGGACCGGCTCTAGGGTAAAACATTGATTGCTCTGCCTCTGCCTGCCAAGGCCTCCGATGCCCAAAAAGTTGACCTCCATTCCCTATATACATCAGACCTCTTGTGACCTTGACCTTTGACCTCCAAAACCTAATTATTTCAGCCAGCCTCGGGGGGGAGGGGGGGGGGGTTGGGGGAGTCACAACTGAGAGGAAGTGGGTAAACGATGCCCCCATCAATATCTTCAAGCCCATACGGATGTACATACGGACAGACAAGAATAATCCAGAATGCCACAGTCATATATGGTAGGGGCAAAAAACATAAAAAATAAAAAAAACAATTTAACGAGAGGACATCAACTACTTTTTTTTGTGAACACATTGTGAGAGGGCCAACCAGCACTACCAGATCTGGTAAGATTTAAATACTATCACACAAGCCTAGACACTGGCCAGATTCTTAGATAATGGTTAACTGAGGACACTGTTTAACAGGCAGTAAGTCTATTGGTTTTTGACCTGTATTCACTTGTGTCTGTTTCTGAGCATTTCCTGATGCGTGGGCGTGAGGCCTGCCTGTCATGAGCCTCATCTAACAAGGCCAAAGATCAACTGCCTGTGAGAAAATGAGCACAGAAAGAACAAATGAAAAGTGAGCGCAGCTCACTAATAACCCCGACCCTTATGCACCGGAGATTAAGGCATATTTTCATATAGCCTGGCACTGCAGCTCTGCATGAAGTATAGACTGCAACTGAAATTTGAAAACAATCTGATAAGCAGTTTGAGAAATCGGTCGGACAACATTTAGCAGTGGTAAATTTTCTAAGTACAAAATATGGAAAACAAAAGTAACTTTTGAAAAAAAATCATCACATTTTCATGAAACTTGGCACAGTGTAGAATA
The DNA here is from genome assembly GCA_029721435.1 of Gymnothorax reevesii. Classification (NCBI taxonomy): domain Eukaryota; kingdom Metazoa; phylum Chordata; class Actinopteri; order Anguilliformes; family Muraenidae; genus Gymnothorax; species Gymnothorax reevesii. The sequence continues at coordinate 37,333,391 of CM056581.1, forward strand.
CACGACTACAATTTGAAAACAATCTGATGAGCGGTTTTTGAGAAATCAGTCGGACAAACTGGTGCGGATGGACGACAGATTTCTTTGGTATATACCATATACCCCCGCCCCATAAAAATCCTGCGTCTGACACTAGGACTGCTAAGCTGAATACCCACTCCAAGTAAAACCTAGAGTCATAAACCAAATCTAGGAGACAGACTGAATTGAACTCAGCATTTTAGGGTATTACTGAAATGGTCTGTAATCGAACTTCATGAAATTTCCCTAAGTTTGGAGGCCAGAGACTCACCATTTGACGGTGAGCTTGATGTAGACGAGGAGCTGTCGTTTCCCATGGCAGGTTTTGCACTCCTGGGCCCCGTGTCCATGACAGTGAGAGCAGCTATAGGGGGAAACGACATCAAGGGCAGCGGTGTGAGCATTCCAGTTGCCATGGGAATACAAGAGGCCAAGAATGTCTAACTCCAGTCTTGGACGGCTGCTGTGTTGGCTGCTTTTTACCGCATTTCTGCACTAGCAATCAATTTCAGTCACAAATTGGCAAGAGTCCAATACATTTGTTCTCAAACCGTCAATTACCATGACAGGAGACCAGAAAAGCCAATAGACAAGAGTGGTCCTCCAGGACTGGAGTTTAATGCCCCCGCAATAGGTGACAGACATGCTTCTACAGCGCAGTGATGCCCAAGGCTTCAAATCAATGTAGATCATTACAGCACATTGGCCAAGTCAGCCTGGATTTTTGGCACCCACTGTCCTTCCAATGGTCACCAACCCTGCTCCTGGAGCTCTACCATCCTATTGGTTTTCACAGTTACCCCAATCTGATCCATCTGACTATGCTAAAGAGCAGGCTTGACAGGATCTGTTGCTTTTATGTGAGATGAGCTTTGTCACAGACCAGTAGATCTCTAAAGCACCAGGGTTGGTGACGACTGCTTTAACACTGTAAAGTGCCTGCTGTGAAAAGTGCTACCCGAACAAAACTGAATTTGACTGAAATGCGGGATTTGAGCGACTCACTTCTCCCTTCCTCGTCCACCGCAGTGGGAGCACTGGTCATCCCCAGCTCGCACCCCTGCCCCACTGCACACCCAGCACACTTTCTGTATGGGACAGGGAGCAAATAACAAATAATGAGGAGGTATGAGTCCAAAAAACACCATGTGGAGTACATTAGCCCAAATGAAACACAACAATGCTGCAAATTAGATCCAGAGTATAAAGGGGGAGGGGAAACCAGGATGCAAATAAAAAAACATACACACGCAGAAGCCCAAATAACACAGTGCGGTGCTGCAAATTACTCAAATAAGAGAAAACTTAAACCATTGTAATACACCTACTCCACAGGATGGGTGCACATTGTGATTGCCCCTGTCCGTCCGTCAGTCATTCTTCAATTTATCGTTCTCACTTCACAGACCACAATTTTTGTTGGATCCTTTTCATTTTTGTTTCCTGGGTCAATGGTGATATGTATGCAATTCCTATTGACTTTGAGCTGTGGTACCGAACCAAGCACATACCTACACTTGGCTTATAGAATATTGGTTGTTCTCACCCTACAAGGTACCAAGTTTCTTTGAATCCTTTTCATTTTCGTTTGTGAGTGGATAGTGTCATGAAGAGGATCCCTGTCGATTTTGGTGATGATTGGAACATTTTCAGTCAAATAGCATATCATTGACAAGACTGTCATGTGGGCTTATTACCACACTTTTCATGACTATCTTCTCAATGAAGAGAAGAAAGGGGGAAAGGAGGAGATGCCATTCCAGCCTTACATTTCCAGCTCCGGCACATTCCTTGCATGGAATCCTGCCTCTTCCCAAGCAATCATGACATTCCTGAAGGAAATGAAGAGGAAAAACTCCATTAGGAAATTCTGAGGAGGACTGATAAAACAGCATGCAGAAGTGCAATAGAACATTTTATTCTTGTATAAGAGCAGGAAAAGGCCAGGGCCAGAGCCAGTGTGTATTTCTAAAACCAATCAGGCAGTTTAAGGTGCCTGCTATAGATTTTTACAGTACAGGAATGAGCCCTGTTCTAAGAAACACACAGTGATAACTCCCAAAATGTTCCTAATGGCCAAGGTGGAAAGCAGTACAAAGACCACTCTAACGTTTTGCAAAAAAGAAGAGAAAAATACTACTTTAATATTGTGCTTGTTTAGGCCTCACTTTCATCTTGCTTCATGTCAACAAATGCATGGAAGCAGCATACTTTCCATTTAACTGAGGTAAGACCATAGCACCATCTATGGTCCAAAGATAAATGTTGGGTATGAAGGTTTTTCCACAGCCAGTGTGTCTCAGCAATATTAAAGTAGAAAGGCTCAAGAAGATCTTCTGTCCTGACGGTTTTCACTCTGACCCAAAGAATTACATTCCACTCAACAGCTGGAGATCTTGACAAACTGCTAATTGGTGGAAACAAGCGTGCCAAATTATGGTTGGAATGAAAACATATAAGGTGGTGATTCTCCAGAGGCAGGATTGGGCAGCCCTTACATTTAGCAAATTACAATGTCACATGGATGATGCACCTCACAAAATGGCACTCCTTCATTTGGGTTAAAAATACTCAGCCCTTTGAGTGGCCTGTTTGGTGGAAAAAAATAAAATAAAATAAATGGAGGGTAGCAATAAGAACAAGGTGGACCATGTAAACTTGATAATCAGTTTTCAAAGATGTTTTTAGATAAGAAAATTCCCAATGAAGATATTTGGGATACATTGTCCCAAAAACACATAGCTTAAAGAAAAATACAGCAGTACAGTAAAATCCTTAGCTGTGCGCTTCATGGTATTAACACAGGACTGTCTAAAAGGAGGCAGGCTGAGCTTGATGGACAGTGCCACACCAGGGCAATGGCTCACTTGGTCCTTCAGGCCAGGAGAGCCAAAAAAAAAAACCACAATAATATAGTTGATTATTTGATACAATTAAATTAATTATTTCAAAGGTACGAAAGCTAACAAAATAACCTGACTGCCTTCAAAAAATATGTAGAATATCCACGGGCACATGCAGTATTTCCCTGCAGGTTATTTTGTCAGAAGAATCTCATGGGTTGAATGCCCCCCCCCAAAAAAAAACAAACAAACCCAAGCGAGCTTTGTCCAAAGTTCAGTGAGGGTTCCACATTTGCTCAATGCACCGATCTTTTACCCTGACTCTGACACAAGCCATACATGTGAATACACAGCGTTCCACTAAAAGTCTCCCATTACTGCCTCTCCTGGGGAAGCATTACCCTGGCAGGGCCGTACCTAAGCAAGACGGTACCATAGTGGACGGTGCCATAGAACATATAAAATACAAACCTCTAGTTTTAATTACATAATTTAAGATGGAACAGCTTAACACTACAACACAGGTCAACACCCTAGTAGGATGATGCTAGTATATTAGTTCTCACGCACAGGTCGGTACCTTGACTGATGAGGTGTAGGGAACCTTGATGTGCTCGGTATGGTCCTCAAAGTAGGAGGGGCTCTGCACTTGAATATCCCAGGGACCCGGGGCCGGTTGGGTGTAGGCATCCACAGGCTGAGCTAACGCCACAAGCACATGGTCATAAGGCATCATCACGTGTAATAACATGGCTATGCTTTTCAAGCAGTGGTGTAAGAGCCCACAGGCTGAGCAAACCAGACAAACAGAACATCATAACCCATCAAAACAAGTAATAATATCACTATGCTTTCTCAGTAGCGGTACAGGGGTCCACAGGCTGAACTAAAAATAAAACAGCGATCCAGGACTCACTGCCGCAGCAAACTCGGGAGGAAATGAATCAGTGTCAACACAATGAATGTAAATAGGAAGTTAAGGAAAAGCTAATAAAAACAAATGATCCAAAAAAAATGAATTAACAAAAAAGATTCCGATTCATAAAATAACAATTAACACTCAGCAGACATGTGGCCAAACCTAACCTTTCTACCTAGAAAATTTTCTCTAACTTTTCCGAAGCTCATGTCTCAACAATTTGAAGCTTAAACAGAAACAAGCCGGTGAAAGACCGCAATAGTCCCTCGCTAAAGGCGGTCAGTGGTCGGTGAAAGATTCAAAAGGCACAACTTGGCGATAAAGCCAACCTACATAAACAATTTTGAAAGGTCACTTTGAACAATGTCCGAGATTTGCTCTGGAAACAAATCCACACAGACACATGCAGGCGTGCACGGACTGACTCGACCGAAATCAGCAGTCCCCCGACACACCCTTTGGGTGGAGGGGGACTAATTATCAACATGTTTCAGGAAGGGACAGTGTAGCTGCTGCAGCCCTCTGTTCTCACAACAGGTTTTCCTGCCTCTGAAATATCCTGCTCAGAAAGACAGTGCCCGCCAGATTAAGACTGTGCCACAGCCACACCACGGCATATTCACCCCCCAGTGACATTCCTGGTACGTTGTCTAGTTACCGTTATACTGCTCATGTGCCCACTCTGTGGATCTGGATTCTGTGAAGGTCTCCAGACGGTACTGCAGAGGGGCAAAAACAGAGTAAGAACTGGTCTGTAACACTGTAGGCCTCTGGAGAGGTAATTCATTTTCTAGAACTTTCTTCCAGTTGACCTTGAGGAATGCTCATCTCATATACAAAACATTTCCTGTGAATAGCCAAGCACTGGGAAAAATAATGCAATGTGCTATGGGCAAGGGACAAACCAGCTAACTGAAGACAGTCTCACAATATTCTGACCATGCAGCTGCGCTAATATAACATGGTGGGTAGGTTTAAAATTAGAAGGTAGACTAAAATTTCAGGTGGGGGCGCTGCAGTCACACCACTGAAAGTGTCAATCCAGAAAAGCCCCACTGAACAATGTGTCTAGCCTACACAAATAAACTATGCAAACCGCCTTTTAGCCAATAAGTAAGCCTGTTTCGAGCCTCGTGGCCCATCGGCCCGGTGCTTAAACCCGGTTTCTGCGACATGAAGCGACTAGGAGTATTACTACTCCCCCTGGATGGGATACCAGTCCATCTCAGGTACTCCCCCAGCTCTTAGTCAAGTTTCTGGCTATTTGCTGGTACCCATTTATACACCTGGGTGGAGTGAGGCGTGGAGTGTGGGAGTGAAGTGTTTTGCCCAAGAACACACCGCGAAGGCCGTGGCTGGGGCTTGAACGCAGGACCTTACGATCACAAGTCAAGCCTACTTGACCACTGCGCTACCGCGTCTCTCTTCTAGCCAATAAGGTATGCTGAATGCTATTCTCTAGTGCAGATAACTGTGTGAGACCCCAGTTCGGAGTGGCGACGCTGCCATTCAAAGATTTTAGTTGACTTGACTTCTGTTTTAGCGGTCTGTCGTCAATTAAAAAAATTTTTTTGACAATTTAATGTCTGTAAACAGCCAAAAATGCAGTGTAAATTGTTCATAGTTCAAATAAATCTAACTTCAGAGTCAAAAAAGCCACATAAGGCAAATTAAACAGGTGGAGAACTTAACATTCCAACAAATCAAGCTAGTTTGAGAGTTGGATAGAACAGCATTAAAGGTAAAGGAGAAGCAACCCATGAAAGCAGCGCATCAGTGGGGACTTGTGCAGCACTGCTGGCGTGAACCTTTGCAAAATCACTTTAGTTGAGGAAAAAATGGCCTTCATCTCCTCCTCAGCAGTTATTACCTAAAAAGTTGGTATTTTGGAATTATCTCCAAGTATTGGATTCATCACTAGAGAGACAAAAAGGCATTCATTTCTTTGATCTCGAGCTGATTGAACATCATCTGCACACCACATGTTTGATTGGCAGTGCATAATCATCAGGAAATCTGTAGCATGTGATATCCTCTAAAAACACCAGATAAGCAACTCTCCTGTCCCCTTTGTCCCACCTCCTCCTCAAACACAACATGTTCTAGTTGGTAACAAAAGTTTCTGGGGCAATAACAGAGCGCAGTATATCCAATAACAGGGCACTATGCTTAACCACGCCCATTTGTGAAAGCACAGGACGCATCTAATCTCAATGCTCAAGCAGTGCAGAGAGCAGTAAAACCACATTACGTCACTTCTACAACCGCGAGCTGGAGGTGTAACAAGGCAAGCCTGCTCAGAGATAAACTTCACATCAGATTGACAGCACTTTTAGCCACGCATCACTGGTTATGCAAATTCCGACACTTGCAGCAGTTCCTCAAATTGGTATCAGTGACTTCTCTTGCAGGAGGAATTATGTTTTTTTACTTCATAAAAAAAAATAATAAATAAATAAATAAAAAAATCAATCAATTCCAAACGCATAGAAAGGCTCATAATCACAGCATTTCCTTTGTTTATGTATAGTTTATTATTAGAATACATTTTGATTTAATTATGCAGCATGGATAGAGCAAGGATTCCAGAAAGCATCAAATATCCACAATATCAAAGAGTGGTAAAAAAAAAAAAAAATACTACAGTTTTAGTTTATCAACAACAACCATCAATCGCTCATATACTGAATAAGCAGAGCGCAGTACTTTACCCTGTAGGTGTTGAAGGCCTCCATGCCAGTGATAACCCCATCCTGTGCAGGGGACTTACTCCAGCAGCAGTGGCTCGAAGCGTACAGGCGAAAGGCTTCTTGAGCGGTGTGCTCACTGATTGAGGGGATGCTGAGACACACACACACACACAGTTTACATCAAAACCAAACACGCGTCACACAAAACTGAATACATCAAACTCAGATTCCTTAACAGAACCAATCCCACCCACACAAACATTGTCAACAAGGGGGGCCTGAGTTTAAGTTGTCTCAGAGACTAAAAACTAGTTTTAACTTGTTCATGTAAGCGAAAGAACGAAGTAGGAAGCTTACTTGGGTTAGGCTGGGGAACACTGTAAAAAGCAGTAGGAACATTCTACTGCTTGTATAGGCATGGGCCATTTTCATAAAAAACACTCTATAAAAGACAGGCCAATTCAGGTTCTGCTTTACCTAGTCCAACACCCAATCTTATCTAATAAGAGCATCAAGCCAGAACTAATCCTTAATCAGTCCTTTGACTCCAATACCCTTTATGAATATGGCCCTATAGCAGTTGAAGAACAGTATATGGATCCCATTTTTTATTTTTATTGTTCAGGTGAACACTACTGCAGTAACTGAAGTCATGCAAGAGTACACTATGTCAGTTGTGTAGATAATGTATCGTGTAACATTATGTCAACTTTGATAGGAGTGTGAAATCCTTACTTCCAGTCTGGCTGTGTGGGTGACGGCTCAGGGGCAGGTGGAGGCTGAATAGGGGCGGGTGGAGGCAAGTATCCACCACCTGGATAAAATTTGATAAATGTTGAAATACAAAGAATCCATCAGAGCGCGCCCAGAAAATCTGAAAGTATCCTAACAGTATGTGAGCAGTCCTACTCGAAAGGGATATGGTAAACAAACAAAAAGGATGTTATGACAAGATGGAATGTGCGATTCTGAGCAAGAAAAATACAGCACATTTCCTGTATCTTACATACACATGTACACTGAATGTGGTTCCCTGTCAATGTTCTAACACAAGGCAGTGTGGTTCTTAACCTCAGTCCTGGCATACCACTGTACGTTACCCACCATCAATGTTGCCACCTTAAATTAATACCATCTAAAAAGGGTATGAAAGCCCTGCTGGGCTGCTCACTTCGTAAAAAGTACAGCTTTCAAAGCAAGAGATTCCACCATATCATCAGGCTAAACCCCGCCTAGCCAGAGCCAACTGTGGCCAAAAGTCTCATGAGAGCAGTGCAAAGATGCTTTGGTTCATTGAACCGTGGTGTGTTTCCCGAAAGCACAGACGCTAACTTACAAAGTCAGAACCACATACTGTGACTGAACAAACTATGTTAGAAGCGAACTAAGTTAGCGACTACGCCTCTGGGAAACGCACTCCCGTTTGGGAGAGATGCAGCTATTACTAGTTTGCATGGCATAGTTCATTTCTCAAGCGACTCCTACTGGCAATCCAAGCACGTGCCAATCGCATTCAAAGCAAGTACGCGTGGGGTTCTTCCACCCTCGTCCTGTGCATGAGAACTTTGAAACTGCAGGTGGAAAGAGGAGGCAGCTGACAATGATGAAATAGAATGTAGGGAGGGAGCAAGTCTGCAGAAACATCAACAAATCCATCCTTTGGGACTGTCTGAAGCAGTATAGAAAGTTTAAAAGCTCTGGCAGTGAAATAGAGGGAGTATGAAAGCTCGACAGTGAATGAATATTTATAAGCCGAGGGGGGTTACCATGGATGATTTTAGTGGCCCAGGGGCCACACAGAGGATACTTTAATTTAATATTTACATGTTTGTAATAACTTGATAGATTTAAAATGAATGTTGTTGTTTATTCTTAAGTTGAAAATTGAGAAACAATCTTAGCACCTTGCAGGTTATTCATGCCCAGAATTGGGGTTGGAATATATATAAATATGTAATTTTTTTAAAAAAATATATTATATACACACACACACACACACACACACACTCAACATATCTCACAAAAGTGAGTACACCCCTCACATTTTGACAATTTATTTTTTCAAGGGATAACATTACAGAAATTAAACTTGAACATATTCAAGAGTTGTCATTGCACAATATGTGTAGCAGTGTAGATTTATTGCACCGTCCAAATAACTGAACAAACAGTCACTATATCCAAAATGGGTGGCAACAAAAGTGAGTGCACACCCCAATTGGTAATGGTCAACCAAGCAATGAAACGTGTCTTATTCATCATGTTCATGCTTTTGTCTGTTCGACTGGGCCATATGAGGTTGTGCAACGTGTTGAAGGTTTAAATTTTGGTTCTTTGGATGCAATGATCTCATTCTGGTCACTGGATGATCAACATGGCACCTCATGGGAAAGAACTCTTAGGATCGGAAAAAGAGAATTGTTGCTCTCCACAAAGATGGTGTAAGCTACAAGAAGACCTGTGAAACCATGAAACTGAGCTACGGCACAGTAGCCAGGGTTATGCAGCGGTTTTCCAAGAAGGGTTCTTCTCAGAACAGGCCTCGTTAGGGTCGACCGCAGAGGATGAATCCTCTTGCTCTGCGTCAGGTGCACATGTTGGCTTCAGACAACAGACGCAGGAGTGCTGGCAGCATTGCTAACAAGGTTGCTTCAGTGGGAGAACAGCCTGTCAGTGCTCAGACCATACACCGTGCACTGCACCAAGTCGGTCTGCCTGGCCATTTGCCAAGACGGAAACCTCTTCTAAAGCTAGCCCACAAGAAAGCCTGAAAACAGTTTGCTGAGGACAACCAGGCCAAGAACATGAACTACTGGAACCATGTTCTGTGGTCTGACGAGACCAAGATAAACTTGTTCGGCTCAGATGGTGTCCAGCATGTGTGGCAGCGCCCTGGTTAGGAGTACCAAGGCAAGTGTGTACTGCCTACACTCAAACATACTGGTGGTGGCAGCATCATGGTCTGGGGCTGCATGAGTGCTTCTGGTCCAGAGCTGAATCCCATTGAGCACCTGTGGGGCATCCTCAAGAGGAAGGTGGAGGAGCAGCAGGTGTCCAACATCCACCAGCTCCATGATGTTGTCATGGTGGAGTGTAGGAGGATTCCAGCAACAACCTGTGCGGCACAGGTGAATTCCATGCCTAGGAGAAGGCAGTGCTGGACAACAATGGTGGTCACACTAAATATTGAAACTATGGACACAATTTGGCATGTTGACAGTGAGGTGTACTCACTTTTGTTGCCACCCATTTCGGAAAAAGTGTCTGTTTGTTCAGTTATTTGGACAGTGCAGTAAATCTACACTGCTTCACATATTGTACAATGACTACTCTAGAATATATTAAGGTTTCATTTCTGTAACGTTGTCCCTAGAAAAGATAACAACTTAATCGTTGAAATGTGAGGGGTGTACTAACTTTTGTGAGATACTGAATATACACACACACACACACACACAAACACACACACACACGACTGTGCTATATACATAGGGGGGGCAAATCGATTTCCAGTCATAGGGCCCAAAATAGCCAGCAGCGCACATTTTTGCTCCATGCATTCCAGAGGTATCGTATTCACAAAATTTGGAAGGACAAACAGATCGCCAGGCGGATTCTCTACCACAGAATGTCTCTGACTGCGGTTGTCTCCAGTGTGGAGGCATTAAAATTGGTTTAAAAGTTTTGAATTCCCATTTTGGTTATCAAGATAATAGTTACATTTAAGGCAAGCAGCATTTTTTTTTCAAGAAAATAAATAAAACCTTGAAGATGTGCATCTATTTTGAATTCACATTCTGAAAGGTTGGCAGTGTACTTCAAAAGACACGAGACAAAACGATGAAAGAACACCCCCTTGAATGTGTCCTTGAACACTACTTGCAATATAGTCTGCAATAATTGTAGTTTTTTTAACATACAAAACCCAAAACCAGTGAAGTTGGCATGTTGTGTAAATCGTAAATAAAAACAGAATACAATGATTTGCAAATCCTTTTCAACTTATATTCAATTGAATACACTGCAAAGACAAGTTACTTAATGTTCGAACAGGTAAACTTTGTAATTTTTTGCAAATATTAGCTCATTTGGAATTTGATGCCTGCAACAGGTTTCAAAAAAGCTGGCACAAGTGGCTAAAAAGACAGAGTTGAGGAATGCTCATCAAACACTTATTTGGAACATCCCACAGGTGAACGGGCTAATTGGGAACAGATGGGTGCCATGATTGGGTATAAAAGCAGCTTCCCTGAAATGCTCGGTCATTCACAAACAAGGATGGGGCGAGAGTCACCACTTAGTGAACAAATGCGTGAGCTAATTGTGGGACAGTTTAAAGAACAACATTCCTCAACAAGCTATTGAGAGAAATTTAGGGATTTAATCATCTACGGTCCGTAATATCGTCAAAAGGTTCTGAATGCCCGTGACCTTCGATCCCTCAGGCGGTACTCCATCAAAAACCGACATCAGTGTGTAAAGGACATCACCACATGGGCTCAGAAGCACTTCAGAAAACCACTGTCAGTAACTACAGTTCGTTGCTACATCTGCAAGTGCAAGTTAAAACTCCACAATGCAAAGCGAAAGCCATTCATCAACAGCACCCAGAAATGCCGCCGGCTTCGCTGGGCCCAAGCTCATCTAAGATGGACTGATGCAAAGTGGAAAAGTGTTTTGTTGTCTGACGAGTCCACATTTCAAATTGTTTTTGGAAACTGTGGACGTCGTGTCCTCCGGACCAAAGAGGAAAATAACCATCCGGACTGTTATAGGCGCAAAGTTCAAAAGCCAGCATCTGTGATGGTATGGGGGTGTATTAGAGCCCAAGGCATGGGCAACTTACACATATGTGAAGGCACCATTAATGCTGAAAGGTACATACAGGTTTTGGAGCAACATATGTTGCCATCCAAGCCATTTCTTTTTCATGGACGCCCCTGCTTATTTCAGCAAGACAATGCTAAGCCACATTCTGCATGTGTTACAACAGCATGGCTCTGTAGTAAAAGAGTGTGGGTACTAGACTGGCCTGCCTGTAGTCCAGACCTGTCTCCCATTGAAAATGTGTGGCGCATTATGAAGCGCAAAATACGACAACGGAGATCCCGGACTGTTGAACAACTTAAGCTGTACATCAAGCAATTATGGGAAAGAGTTCCACCTGAAAAGCTTCAAAAATGGGTCTCCTCAGTTCCCAAATGTTTTCTGAGTGTCGTTAAAAGGAAAGACGATGTAACACAGAGGTAAAAAGGCCCCTGTGCCAACTTTTTTTGCAATGTGTTGCTGCCTTTAAATTCTAAGTTAATGACTATTTGCAAAAAAAAAGTTTCTCAGTTTGAACATTAAACATCTTGTCTTTGCAGTGTATTCAAATGAATATAAGTTGAAAAGGATTTGCAAATCATTGTATTCTGTTTTTATCTACGATTTAAATAACGTGCCAACTTCACTGGTTTTGGGTTTTGTAACATGAGTGGCGAGAACAGGCTGTTCAAGCCTGGCGTTTCTACGCCACTCTATGCTGCTAGAGGGCGCTGACGGCACGCGAGTCCTCCGTTTAGAGCCAGCTTTAAAGCTGAATAACATTAATCCCCGTAGACTTGTCCCATCAATCCACAAATCTAACACAAAAATTTGACAATAAGACAGCAACGCAATTATATAACTATTGAACATGACTTTTAACACCATAACTGGTACAGTGCATTCACAATGGCAACAGAAACCGTGAATGAGCAGTGCTTGAACTCAAGCTATGCCTGCTGGTCTCTGCAGTGTCTGAACCAGCCATGTGACTTCATTACCACGCATAGACCAGGGAAGGCATCAAGAGTAGAAAAGACAAAAGATACAAAGATGACGGGCAAGAAAATATACCAATGTAACAAAAGTTACATCAGGTTTCTAAAGCGTCTGTTGTTGGGCTTAGAGTAAATTAAAGTGTGATCTAATTGCATGCATATTAATTGACAACTTTAATACAGAATTTATAATTATACTTAGATATGTTTATGAGCAATGTTTTAAAGTTTGCCGCTTTAAACGTTTGAACTGCTAATTGGGCCTTTATTCATTAATGTATTCTGAATATGCATCCTCATTATATCATTCACTGCTGCCTCTACTGGACACATTTTCCTTAGGTCTTGTGTGTCCAGACGCGAAATGACAGAACTTCACTGCACTTGCAGTCTTTACACCTACTTTACTCTTTGGCAAGATCATGGAAATAAGTCCTTCAGGATGCCACTTGACTAAGAGCAAAGACTGCAAGCCCAGATATTGGGATGAAGCAAAAATTCAGTTGAGGTGGTGTGCACAAAAAACACTGAAAAAACAGGAAACAAGTTGGTTTTGCCACAAAGGGTCTACTTCTGCCGGCTTAGGGAGGATGGCTCAAGAGGTGACAGAAACTCCAAAGACCATGATAGGGGAATTGCAGAAATCAATTATGTCTTCGGGTCAGAAAGTCTCAAACTATGGTCAGACGACATCTGCGCAACTACAAAATGTTTGGAAGCTTTGCCAAAAAATAAATGCCTCTCTTTTCATCAAAATCACATAGATGCATCTACAGTCTGCTAAATATTTCCAGAGCCAATAATTGCATCAGCTTCTGTAGTCAAGGGAGACCTAAACAAAGGTCTTTGGCAAAGAACTCAAGAGTTGGGTTTAGAGCAAAAGTAAAGATTGCTTTTCCATAAAGAACCCCATCCTTACTGTAAAGTATGGTGGTGTAAGTTTGATGCTGTGGGAGGCGTTTTTCTTCCAAAGGTCCTCAACGACTTGTAAGGATTCATGGAATCATAGATTCCATCAAGTACCAGGAAATATTGCATGAAAACCTGATTGCATCTGACAAGCAGCTCAAACTGGGCCATGGTCAGATCTTCCAACAGGACAATAATATTGTTACTTCCAGAAAAAGTGGCTGACAATGTCCCAAAGCATTCATAGTTATTTCTGGTGAAACTTCTATTTTATTATGGAACTTCAATGCTGATGTAATCTGCATTTAAAAAAGGGCAATACAGTTCCAATGAAAGTGTACTGATTCCTTCCTCATCAAACCTCAGAAGTGTGACAGAGGCCATTTGCCAGAACTTTTTTTCTGGATAAACATGGGAGCATCCAGTAGCAGCAGCGCTGGGTAAAATTGGTGAAAACATCTTGTTGCCTTGTGTCAAGACATGAAGCAGCATCGCCACACAAAGGTCAGTTTTGCCTCCATTTTTAGCTGGCAATGTAGTGCGCGGATTTCGACAACTGCGTAAATCGGTCTTCCGGCAAAGAAATGTCAGGCGGTGCAAAACACCAACTTTGTCACACATCTGAGGCTTGATGAAGAGGAGCGGAACCTGCCAAGAAGTTCTGAGAGCTGGACGAAGAGCTCAGCCATGTTTCAAGAAAATAAACATCAAGTTTATTCCAATGGCCTGCACATTATACAGATCTACATCCAAAAATGCGGGAACAAGACCTGGACAGCATGATTACAGAAAAATGTACAGCAGCTTAGCAAATTAATCCAGTCAACAACGACCAAAATCCCTGAAGAATGTTTCCAGCATTCAGGGTAAGCTACTCAAGTGTTCCAACCTAGTGCAGGAGTATCCTATTTACTTTTCCAAATAAACATATTGTTTTTTAATATTGCTTTATGAGTAGTCTGTTCCCATGAAACATTAATTAGTCTCAATCACCAGGATTATGTGCATGTGCGCCTGCAGTTAAATATACCTCCGCCCCCCATGAGGGTACCCTCATACCCAGGAACACTATCAAACATGCTGGCAGGGGGCGCGCTGGGGCCTTCGAAATTTGATCCCTGCGGGGGATACAGAGCTGAAAGAAACAAGAGGAGGGGGTTGAACCAAACTTTGTTAGGGATTATACAGTTATTCCAAATACAACATAACATAATACGTCCTACTACGAATGTAAAGCAGGAGATATTGACTTTGGCACTTAAAAAGAACAGATCCCAGAGTGTGACTTCACGTTCGATTTTAAGACGGCCAAAGCGGTCACCCAATCTCAATGGAATTCGCAGATTTCTGTTAGCACAGAACAGCTGACAACATACCATTTCAAACCTGGTAAACTTTTAAGCTTGCACAGGGCAGAAGCTCCAACCTACGGTCTGATTTTGTCCATTTGACAAAAACTTATTACACAATAGCAGCTAAAAGGTACATGTCAAACGTCGCCGCAGACAATACCGCCGCTCATCTAACAGCTATGCCACGTTCATTGTTGAGCTCGTGCATTTATATGCAGCCAAACAAGACAAATATATATATTTCCACGTTGCTGTGATTTAAAGATTTGCGTCTAAGACGATTGTTCGGAAAAAATCTCGGTATTCAGAAAGCTTCCTCCGTTTTCGTAATGCCGAAGGGCTGTACTGTGAGGCGTGGTTTTCATTTAATCGCATAATAAATAGCTACCAAAAAAATGAAGGTAAGAAATAGGCTTTTCACGATAACAAAGGCTACTCACCGTGGGCTTCCGAATTATTGTACATTTTCTGGCAGAAGTGGTTTTGAAACCCGCAGACTACTGCAAGAAGTAATCAATAATAGAGGACATCTGAGTTAGAACAAGCGCAATGGAGTCAGCTTGGTCCCTGCCCCTGTGAAACGTGTTTACTTGAAGATTTTATGGGAGGTTCCACACATGAGAGTTGTGCTTGAGATAAGGAGGGAGAATCCGACTAGACGGGGTCCGAACGCCTTCCTATCTGCGGTGGGCTTGAAATGTGTACTATCTACAAATTGTTTACCTGTAGTTAAGCTACCAATTGTCACCCGAATTCAGGTTAACTCATTGATGAAAACGTGCACTACCGGGCGCTTGTTGCTCATAATTTCGTTGTAGACGTCCTGATTTGACGACTTAAGACAGGGGTAGGGAACCTTTACCAGAGAGAGCCACTGTGGGTGCGGGCTTTCATACCAACCAAGCTCCACACATCGGAATCTACTCATCAACCACTGGAATGTTTGTTAAGGGCCTTCATATATTGATACATTCCATATTGGCGTTTTTCTGAAGAGGGGCAGTGCACGGCATGGGGAACTGTATACCACGTGTTACTTTTAGCTGTGGTCAGCGTGCTTATGGTGGGCAGCAGGCTGTTCCGAAGAGTCTCCAATACACTGTTGTTCTCAAGCATATTGCATGGTGGCATCACAGTCAGTTTAATCCACTATGAATGTCACTATGAGTCACTATGAATCTACTGACTCCAAAATCATTTTTGGGCTTTTTATGATGGAGATTTTAATGAATTAAAATGTTAAATTGTCTGATAGTTTTGAGGCATATAGGGTAACCAACATAGGTATGAGGCGAGAGGACATGTTAAATATGCTAATAATAATCAATAAGGACACAAATCGCTTGAGCAGAGCAGAAATTTCAGGTTTTGTACAATTCATCAGCAAAAAGTAAGCCATTCCCTTAATAGGGATACAAATGAACTCATCATCTCAAAACCTGTGACAGTGCTCCCTAAACCAGGCAGACTACTAGCTATGAACAGGCACTTCTGCACAATCAGATGTATCCATTTGTGAAATTTTGTTGAGAAGTATTGGACAGTGTAGGAGTTCTGTCTCAGAAATGAACCGTGACGGATGGACTTATGGACAGACGGACAACACACAATCCTATATCTCCTTCCACTAAGCTCTGCCTTAATTGCCTGACCAATATTAAAAGATAAGCGATCATTTAATGATGTTAAAACAGAACATTATTCAAGGAAAGTGAACTACACTTCATCAGCCAAATATGTGCCATTCCCGGTACAGGTATACAGAAATCACTGACTATGTCATTATCTTCTGACCTTTATCGCTGCTCCATTAGGAGAATCATCGCTTTCTATTCCACTGTGATTCCTTAAAAAACATTACTTAATATTATTTGATCACATTCTGTTGGGCAGAATATCTTTAGGCAAGCTACCTAGTTCTAAAACCAAGATTATCTCCAGATTGCGCTAACTTCAGTGCAGTGTCAGATTCTGTGGAAATGCACGTAACTATCAAGAGAGGATGAAATGATGTATTTAGTATAAATAAATATATAGTATAAATATATGTGCTGTAACATATGTACTGTCTTGCACACTTTACAAAATACCTTAACAGGTCAGTCTATTAGTTCAGGCAGCATGGTACTCTAACTCAGTCTGAACCTCCTCAATTGTTGCAAACAGGGATTGCACTGTGCTCATGCATTTTCAATCAATCAGTCAGTCAGTCAGTCAGTCAGAAATGGTCAAAGGCACCCTTAGGCCTACCTTTTTGGGTTTGAAAAGTGCCAGGATTACTGAAATTTTGATTGGTCAAAGGAATCTAAATTATTATTCTTTAGGAAGTTTTGGAGGTCATTTTTATTATGCCCCCGCCCTCCAAAGAGGAAAGGGGGCATTATGTCGACACCATGTCCGTCCGTCCGTCATCCGTTAACTTTTCGTTTCCGTGGGATAACTATAGAATCCCTCGTCGGATTGATGGCATTTCTTAATGGCGTATTAGGAGTGGCTAGAGGAAGGTTCCTTACAAAAACCAGTGTTGTGTGATATCTGATATGGCCGCCACAGCAGCCATCTCAATATGTCCTTGATCAACATACAGGCAGGGGCATATGCCACGCTCTGCGTTACTCTTGTTAATCTTTACATTGAAGCATAATACCCTGGGTAATTGCAATAGAATTACAATTACAACCAGAAAAAGCTCGCTCATCATCATCATCATGAAACGTGCAAATAAAATGAGAGGAGTGATTTGAAAAGTCCATTCGTCCATACATTCATTATCTGAGCTGCTTTCTCATCAGTTATAGCTGTGTACTTAGAATAGTGGGAGGATAAGTTTTCCTGACTTGGGGCTGCCAAACGTATGACGCGGGAGCCTGGTGGGTACAGCCCGGCTTCCGAGTTTGGTTATTACCCCGTCTCACCCGAAAGGTGAGGAAGGGGTATTGTTTTTGGTTCTGTTTGTTTCTTTGTTTGTTACTTGCCGGAATCTTGGATTCCTTAAGTATATTACTCTGTTTGTTTGTTTTTTTTTGTTTGTTTGCACTGTGGCGTCCATAGTTTAAGCTCAATTCAGCTCATTTCAATGTCAACATAGGGCAGGCACTGGGCAGGCACTGCACTATTTTGGTGAATATAAGTCAAAGGTCAAGGTCACACAAAAGTTCAAAAACACGTAAGGAGCCATTTCTTCAGTTCTAATTGTCGTAGAGACTTCAAACCAAGTGCATGTTGTTGATAAACAAAAAGTCTATCTTACTTGACCTAGGTACTGCACTATTTTGGTGAATCTAGATCAAAGGTCAAGGTCACCTAAGCAGCGCGCTATCTCGGTTTATTTATTTCATCTGTCTGTTTGGTTGTGTGCACCCTACAGGCCACTATTTTCACATTATCATCACCAAACTTGGTGACAACATTGACTAGCCTTGTGGCCACAGCCTGGTCTCTTTTTCGAGGCCAAAGGTCAGAGTTTGTCACGCTCACCAGAAAGATCAAAAACACATTTTGCTTCATAACTTCGCTACTATTACAGCTAGAGACTTGAAACCAACTCCATCCCGTTCATTCTGTTTAAGAGATCTGCGCCTGATTCCGGCAAGTCGTCATTCCATGAATGACCTTTCATTTGTTTGTTTGTTTGTTAACACTCTAGCAGCAAAACTAATCGCCCGATTCACCCCAAATTCTGTATAGGGATTGCAACTGACCCAGAATAGATCACTTTTTATTTTTTTTAAATTTGGCATCTCCAATCCCACCCGAATCTGGAATGCCCAATTGGTGAACTATGTACAAAGTTTGCTCGTATGCGACCCCTTGCTGCCAACTCAGGATAGTGAAGACAGCTCACGACTCTCCTCCGAAGCACGTGCCCGTCAGCCACTGATTCTTATACACTCATTGGTTGAATCCTCGTAAGTTCAGAACGAGGGCGGAGGATACCCGGACATGAACAAACCCAGAGTCTTCCTGACAAGCGCCCTTCTGGCCAGCAGGAGGCGCTGGAGCAACGAACAAAGCTACTATTTTATCCCCAAATCCGGCAGTCCCTTCCCAATTTGGAACGCTGTAGCGCGATGGCCAATTGTGCGCTACTCTGAAAAAGCTGCCGACCCCTGCCGATGGGCCAGAATAGATCCCTAACGAATTTTATACGAGTTGGTGAAAGTATGTGAGAGGGGAGGGGTTTGATGTGCCTGGCACCACTTGTTTTTCCTGAAGCATGTTACCTGGATAAAACATGGAGGTAATGTAATAGAACTGAAGAGAGCGAGGAAGTCCCACCCCTATTACTCTCAATGGGAGATGCTAGGCTAGGTACTTCAGCTCAGCAAGTACAGTATTGACCCACGCCATCTATAAAAATGGCGTTCCATGGGTGCTTATTTTCAGGAACATTTGATAAGATTGCCAATCTGATTACACAGCACAAATGGCCAAGAAAGTGTGTCATCTGAGTGGATTGGCGAATGTGTTTGAGGGGAAATGACGAGCAACATTGTTGATCTGGGACACGCACGCACTATACACTCAGTTGGCTAGATCGAGATGAGCTAGGTCTGCACAGATTCGACCACCGGCGATTGGCGCACAATGCATGCCGGTTAGTTTTTGTGTCTGACTTCATCCCACCTTGCTCTGACGTATTACAAAAGTGGACGGTGATAAAATCGGGACAGCGAGGCCGCCACAGTTTTTAAAGCCAGGCACTGCAGTTGCTCTCCCGACTACGCCGCCTGGCTCTAACCTGATCTAACAGCTGATTGGTTTAGAGGTCGGCTCAACAATATGATGATTTATATACACTCTCTACTTTTGTTGAATGGGGGAGAGTTTGATTTTATTTGTCAGATTTGAAGGTGTAGTCTGGTTACAGAAAACGTGTGGCTGTTGGTGACCTTTGATTTCGATTCATGTCACAGATCATGAACTGATTATAGTCTATTGTATATTAAAACTGCACTGTTTTGATTATTGAAATATTTAGCAGCGCAGATATTTCCGGTAAGTGGGATGTGTTAGGATTTTGGGGGGGGGGGGGAGGGGGACACACCGGGTGAATAGGATGTACTTATTCTCTGACCTCCAG
This sequence comes from Gymnothorax reevesii, assembly GCA_029721435.1. Lineage (NCBI taxonomy): Eukaryota > Metazoa > Chordata > Actinopteri > Anguilliformes > Muraenidae > Gymnothorax > Gymnothorax reevesii. The sequence goes on from CM056581.1 coordinate 37,353,012, forward strand.
TATATTCTCTCAAGGCTGCTGGAAACTGTCTGGCTTGACTGCAGCTTGTTGTCACCATCCCCCGCTGTAGCCACCTGCTCTCGCCTACTTTCGAGGTGAGTTGCAGTTCATCTCGAACGAGCCTATTAGCTAAACTGCTGCTGTCAGAGCAACAGCTGGACAACCAAACTTGTGCATGAGCTGTCATCAAGCTCAAAGTAGCAGTTCTTATTTTACAGACCCTCTAGAAAACATTGAACAGTTGCGTCAGACAAAGAGCAAAATAATGAAAGATTACTGAATACATTTTCTTTTGTTTTCGCTTTATTTGGCGAGAGAGAAAAAAGTGCACTTTTCAATTGGTGTCCATGGAGCTCGCGCATCTTTGGCCACAAAATTGCTTCCTTGGGAAACGCGAAAGCAAGGAGCTAACATGCTATCTGGCTGAAGCAAAGGTACTTCCTCATTCTCTCTGGTTCTATTACATATCTCTATGGAATAAAACTGCACTTAGTGTTCGAATTAATGATCTGACGGGATAAGTGGTAGAACTGAAGTGATAATTGTAGTTACTATCATGACGAAATGAGAGGGCAGCACTGATCTATATCAATAACTGGATTGCTGACGTGATAGAGAACTGTGCTGGGAGGTTGAAGCAAGCGGAAGTGGTCGAGCGGCCATTTTACTATGCCCAGTAGTGAGGAATCGTTCAATAGTATTCTATGGCAGAGAAGCGCTGATGTGCAGCCTTTCAATGTGAAGCGACATTTCTTGGGGGATGTGGCGAGACGATGCACTGGCTGTACTGAAGACGGATACGCATAAATTAATTTCAAGGAATATATTGCTTATTATTAGCCACTGGCGATTTATCTTAACGGCAGATAATGAGTAATGAGCCCAGCTAACGGTATTGGAACAATTCCAATTAACCATTAATGTTCGCTAACGTGATCCATCAGGTTAGCCTAAAGCAACCTAGATTACCGAACTGAAGTTAACCAGATTAATCATTGTCACACGGCATAAATTAAATAATCCAGTAAAACTGATCTGTAACGCAGTATAATATTACGCAGTGTATAATATTGGACCAGACTAACTAGACAACAAAACCAGGTGTTGACTGGTCTAATCAAGGCAAATTTATGCCAGCACTAAAAAAGGCTAATGTACCGCTGACACTCAATTACCGTTGATGGACAAATTTAATTCTGCCTGGTTATCAATGAGGATGTAACGTAAGAGCAACTTAAATAGATAATGTGATTCACACTTGACAGTGAATGGCAGACAGTTTTATATACTTTTCCATCACGCACAACTCACTTCACTTCCCATGTGAACGCTGATTTAGCGACCTTGATAAGTATACATTACGTTCTCTCCAGCGACCCCACTTTCACTTCGTAGGGAAATTAGCCTAGCTTCATGGCAGCTAATGGGTGAAGACAGCGCAAGAGAAAACTCAATACAAGACATCCGTCGGGAGTTAATTATACGTTATGCGCGACTGAATCTCACACCTAGTGTTTCTAGCATAAAGACAACGGTTGACTAGATGCGAGTTTACGGCTAATTTATTTTTTCATGAAGTTTTATTCCCCCGCACAGAATAGTAATACGTGCAGTATTTACGTCTTGTCTTCTTCAGTCGCTGCCCTGCTTAGGCGAGAGGAAGAAAAATCTGTATGGATTTCCATCGGAACGCACTCATTGGTCATCCTGTCAAATGATAATATTGTCCATTGAAAATGTTTAAGGCACGTACAACTGCCGCCTACTGTTGTTAAATCTGCGGTCCTTCAGGCATTTTTCGTACAGTAAGGTCGATCTGAGGAGGAAACATAAAATACTGCCTCTTTCGTGTCTGTGAAAAGATATCTTCTCAATTAATTTTATCGTTGGCTGCAATGTGTTCAATGTGAGTAATGTTCTGAGAGATCGTAGTTGGGGATACCAATATGGCAGCATGGTTACTTCAAAATTATGACGTCATCAGCTATCCAGTTCTTATATATCTAGATCAGGCTCTGATCAAGACCAATGGCCGTTTCTCAAAGCCTAGGCTGCATCCTTTCAAAGCTGCAGTTTTAGGGGTCTCCATTTACCTCCATCTACTAAACTGACGAGTAGGGTAAGGGACAAGGTTAAATTTAGGGTTAGGTTTTGGGTTAAGGGTTAGAGTTAAGGTAAGGTTAGGGAAACCAGTGACAACTCACTGAAACCAAAGCCGTTTAACGGAGATGAAACGACGTTATGTCAGTTCGGCAGATGGAATTACTTGCCGACCCCTAAAAATGCAGCCTTCGAAGGATGCAGCCTAGGCTTTGAGAAACGGCCAGTGAGTGGAGGGCAGTGGTTTCGCTTCAAATTGAATTGGCCGGTCGGTTCGCTGGCCGCAACGACTTGGTTCCGTGGATATTCAGCGGGGCTGGTTTTAGAATCACTGTTTTCCTCGGTCGAAAAGCGCGGCTATTGCTGGTGCTTTGGATTAACAAAATCCATGGCAGCGGAGGGTTATAGTCAAATTGGGAAATAGGCTGTTTATGAGATGACAATTCCGTCAGATATTTGGCAAGATGAGAGCTGCGTTTCCCGGCTGTATTCGAATGCAGCCGACCTACAATGTAGTCTCTGCTAATAAGCTTTGAGAATCGTCCCGTCCGTGGTATGTGCTTCCCTCCGGAGGAATTTCAGCGTTACGGACTCGTGGTCCAGAAAGTTCTCCGACTATGGGGATTTTTGCTGCAGATGTGTATTGTAAGTAAAGTAAAATCTAGTATAAATCTATAGTGCAATCCTTTTAGACGGCGCTTATTGATACCGTTTAATACGTACGCACGGAAATGTGGGATTTAATTGAGTGTGAGAAACCGGTTTTGCGCACGGTTTATTTTAGCAGTAGTATTGATTTGGAAGTGATAACGCAGCCCAGTAATAGGGCCAGTAAATCGTCGAAAGGCTATCATTTTAGGTGATATGCGATTAATAAGTATCTTGTTGCTTGGGTTGTGTATGGTACTCTTACCCGCTCTTCACTGAGCGGTCAGGGAAAAAGCATGTTTTGCTCCCCGGCTTATTGGCTCTACACCAGCACTAGGCCACTGCGCAATCTCTTGGGAAAGAAAATACGAAGAGTTGCAAATGTGCTTGAAATCTAAAGCATTGATGATTTTTAGTCATTTGCAAATATCTTTTTTTTTGTTGTTGTTTCTTGATTGCAGCAGTGAACCAATAACGACATCATTCTGGACCGCTCTGTTGTTTCAAAATTTTTGAATAAGCACTTTTCCTCTATAGGCAGCTCTTATGTGTTCGAACCACCCATGGTATGTGATACTATTGGCAGCTTTACTCATGGGAATTCTTTCTCTTTTCGAAAAATATTACCTGATGAAGCTAAGAGAGGAATCATTGAACGGATGATTGTTGTCCAGGACCTGAAGGCACTGGGACTAAATTCATCAAGTTAGCTGCTCATATTTTGATGTATCCCCTTTGTGACTTATTTAAGGGTTCTTCATGGTACAGTGTAGAAATGACCATAGTAATGTAAAATCTAAGAAATAAACATACTCAACACGATTTTAACCTCATAAAATGTAGTGTGTTGATTAAAAAATATTATATTGTTGCCATGGAAACGGCACTTTAATGACAAAATCTGAAAATATTTTGTGGCACTGATATGTCAATAACCCATGGTCAGATTTTTTTCAAATTAGTTTCATATGAAAGGTTTATGAGAGTTCTATGAAATGACGGGATTTTTTTTGTTTGGAACATTTATGAATATTTAAGCCATTAATGACCAACAACTAAAATAGTACCTTAAGGAAAAACCTCACAGTTTGAGTTCTGAATGAGGTAGGAACTTGCTTTTTGGTGTGTGGCATCTTGGGGTAAGTGACTACACATAATCAATTTCAAAATTGTGATGGAACATATTTATCAAACATGTTTAGGGGTCAAACTCTGATTTTTTGGAAAAAAACTCAATAACATAAAAATAAGTTCATCAGTCATTTGACAGAGTGTGTATCAGATGTACACCAAAGTGTTATAAGTGTACTTAAATGCACATCCTCTCCTGAATCCAACGATACCAAGCATTTGACTCAACCCTGTACGGATCCGGAGATACAGCCCTTTAAGTTAAGGGACTATTTTTAGTTGTTGGTCAAATGTGATAGCAGATTTTTTTCAAATTTCTTTTTAAAATGCCTTGGAAATATAAGTGGTGACATGGTCAAAAGATTTAAGGTATTTTTGTTCCACCCATAGACAAGTAAGAATCAATTGGAAAAAGGTTTGATTTTCATGAAAAGTGGAAAAAAAAAAACTGCTGTCATATTTGATTAACTACTAAAAAATAGTACTTTAAGAAATGTGGGTCCTGTAACCACATACTTTGACCAATTTGAAAAATTCCAACTGAGTTGTGCTAAGCTCCGCTAGTACTTTCAGTGCTGTAAGGGAAATTAAAAGTATCCACTATGGTCATTAATGGGTTAATGAGCTCTGTTATGTAACCATAAAGAAAATCGTTATCATCAACTTGCTTCATTTTCAAAATGAAATGCACCTAGGGATGCACCTATCTAGAAAATCCTTTGTCATTTCATAGATCTTCAACAGATACAACTTCAGTCCAAATTTCAAGTCAATGAGATGAATATTAATCATTTTATGAATTCCAAAAGGTTGAAATTCAGTGAAAATTGTGATTTTTATTTTTTTTTTTTTGGTAATTTGCATTTAAAATCACAAGTAACAATTGAGGCAGAGGAAAAACAGATTCTTGGTGTTTCCTGGCATCTCACTGCAATCCTTTATTTTGGGGCAATTCTGTGAAAATTTCACCCTCAAGTGATTTTTATCCCCCCGGCATATAATGCGGGGGGATATAACTATCGCGCTGTCTGTCTGTCCGTCCGTCCATCTGTCCGTCAGTAAACATTCTTTTGTCAGGAGCATGACTTGAAAACCGTTCAGTATTTCCTCACGAAATTTGACATGTAGGTCAGGTGTCCTATGTAGATGTGCCTTTTGGTATTTAGGAATTTGTTGAGCAGTTAATCCATGAATGTGGGGGGCCGGGGGGATACGCCATTGCCAGATGGCTCTTGTTTTCAAATTGATGCTACATTGTTGAAAGATGTATCATTTAGGGCAGGGCTATTCAACATTATCCTGCGAGGGCCGGTGTTGGTGCAGGCTTTCATTCCAACCAAGCACTTACACACCTGATACTACTAATCAAGCTCATTAGCAAAGACTCTTGGGGTTGATTAGTGATAACAGGTGTGAAAGTGCTTGGCTGGAATGAAAGCCTGCGCTCACACCGGCCCTTTCTGGACACGGTTGAATAGCCCTGATTTAGGGGGTAATAATGTTGCATTTATTAATTCAAGTGATTATAGTCAGAGCAGAAATTCTGAGAAATTTACCCCTTCATTCCAAGTCCAGATTTCAACTTTTTGCCCATTGTGTATTCTTTGTCATATTTTGCGGTATACACGGACAAGATGATTATTACAAGTATATTCTAGTAATTTTGGTTCTTTTGGGTGGTCGTATGTTGAATAATATAGAATCATTTCCTCAAGGTTTTTCACAACAGCGGTGGGAAAATTGGTGCGCTACCATCTGTCAGTCCGTAACCATGTTGCAATGGAAAGTTTTGCACTGACAGATGGGATTCCAAGAAATTTGCAAACTTTGATATTCATCATCTGTTTCTTTCTCCAAATCTGAATACCACAATTAATTTCACTTTCTAAGCTGCATTATTGATGTATCTTGGTAACGGACTGACAGATTTTCAGTAACAGACTGACATGCTAGATAACAGGTTCTCACTTTTCTAACATGCAAATGCCACAGTATTTAATTCGGGTATCAGCCACAAGTTGTCTTTTAAGTGCAGATTTCCTTTTGCAATGAATTCTGGGAAACCAGAAGTAGTCATGGATGGAATTTTGAACTATTAGGCCTAATGAGGCACAAATTTCATCCTGTCCCATCCGGAAGTAACCCAATCCCACCAGGGAAGTACTTTTTTTCGCAAATGCTTCAAGTTAAATGAGAATATATGATCATTACATATTTCAGTACATGCCATGAGACGGGCATGATCGCGCCAGCGCCCGTAAATGCCTGTCAAATCCTCCTCGCGGGCGCAATTTAACACTCCTTTCAGTCACTTCAGGGGCTCACCACTATTTAATACAAGAATTATCCCATTTGACCTATCCCGGTAGACCATGAGGATGATGACAGTCTCATAATCAAAACTAGTAATGCAATATTCTCTCAGATCGAGGCAACCAGTGCCTGTGAGGATGCATGCTCAGATCAAGTTCGGCATCTGACCAATCATCATCAGCCGTAACTAGCAATCTCGGACCACGGTAAAAATTTGGCGAGACAAAAATTTCAACGTGGATCATTCAGGTTTTGTTCTAGGTATGTTAAGTGTATCCCATGTGAACATGCAATGTTACATTTCACATTAAAAAAACCACGTCAATTTTGTGTAATTCCGTGACCGAGTAGTTTTTGCTTGTTTCTGCTATGAAAATTTCTCAAAAAATATATTTTCACTTAATAATATTAAAGAACAAGTTAATACCTTCAATATGACACATCATACTTGATTTTATCTTATTTAGTTGTAGAGTTACAACCCTAAATGTAGTGGGACTGTAATTCCGTGACAGCTTGGCCACCCCCTTTAATGGGACAAACCTTTATGATCATGGTTGTGGATGATTAACTCCCTCTACCCCTTTCTAAACTCACAGAAGAGCTGCATTCTCCAATGCCTGTAAATGGTGTGGAGGATAAATTCCATATTTCTCTGAAATGTCAGTCCGTTACTCACAGATTAGCCCTTTTTGTGAACATCAAAAATATTGAAATTTTTGGAAAAAATTTGAATTTTTACCCTGAAGACCCCTCAGTCTTTCTTTTGTCTGCTTGCTCCCTCCCTGCTTTCTGGAAATGTGCCATTATTACTCCACGTCATAAGGGGAGGTGACCCCTTTGACATTAACAGTTATCTTCCAATTTGCATTATCAACTCGAGAACAAAAATATTTGAGAAGTTTGTTTTCATTCAATTATCACGCTATGTTACAGACTTGGATATTTTATCCCCAAGCCAGTCTGGCTTCAGACCCAATTTCTCAACAACTACATCTTCATTAATATTTATTAATTATGTTTTTTCTGCTTCTTACAACGACAAACTCACCGATGCAATCTTTCTCGATTTAATTAAGACCTTTGACATTGTTAATCATTATTTGCTCCTTGACAGACTTTATTCCACTGGTGTGTCTCAACACAGTTTACTTTGGCATGTATTATAGCATGAGTGGCGAGAACAGGCCTTTCAGCCCAACTAGGCTTGCCTGTTTCTTTTTATCCCACCGGCAGCATTACTGCAGGGGGGATATTGTGATCCGTGTGTCCGTTCGTCTGTAATCATATCTTGTCCAGGCCATATCTTGGAAACTATACATCCAACCTTCACGCAGCTTCACAGATATGTTGAGCATTATGTCTAGATGTGCCTTTTGATATTTAGGAATTTCTGGAATTTTTCATTTTTGCAGTTTCCATGAAAACTTGTGTGAAATGGAACTTAGCTTGTCTGGGCCATATCTCAGAAACTACACATCTGACCTTCACGAAACTTGACATATGTTGAGCGTGATGTCTGGATGTGCCTTTTGATACTTACAAATTTCTGGAATTTTTCTCCCCCTGGCATCAATATGCGGGGGGATATAGCCATTGCCTTGTCCGTCTGTAATCATACCTTGTCTGGGCAATATCTTGGAAACTGCACATCCGATCTTCATGAAACTTCACAGACATGTTCAGCATGATGTCTGGATGTGCCTTCGGGGGCCGGGAGGATATGCTGTTGCCAGATGGCTCTTGTTGCTATTGTGAATATATTACCTTAGATTCTCAATGACTCAATGGTATCTAGCTTTAAGTCAAGCCTGGTCTTGAAAATACCCAAGGTCTTTGCCTTGAAGGATATGGTCAGGCAAGTTATTCTACATCTAAATTACTCTTTGGGTGAAGAAATGTCTCCTAATATCAGTCCTAAACTTACCAACTTCCATTTGTGATCCCGAGTTCTTCTAACAAAACTTGGCTGAAGGAATCCTACATAATTCACCTTGAGGTCTTTAAATATGTTAAAGGGATTAATAATCAGATCATCCCTAAATCTCTTTCGTAAGACTAAAGAGATTAAGTATCTTCAGCCTCTTCTCAAAGCTTTCATCTTTTATACCTGGAATTAGCTTAGCGGCTCTTCTCTGAACTTTTTCTAGAGCCTCTATATCTTAAAGTACGGTCCCCAGAACTGTACATAATACTCCAGATGTGGTCAGACGAATGTGTTGTACAAGAGAAGCATCACCTCCTTCGATTTGTGCTCAATATTTATGGAAACGTAACCCCAGCATCTGATTGGTTTTTTTAACTGCTAAGGCACAATGGTTAGAACCTGTGAGGGTTTGGTCAACAATCACTCCCAGGTCTTTTTCATGTGGAGCACATTCCAGTTTTAAACCTCCCATGAAGTAATCCTCTCTAATGGTTTTATTACCTACGTGTAAGCTACAACTTTACATTTTGCTACATTAAATTTCATTTGCCACATTTCTGCCCAATTCTGGATTCTATCCAAATCACCCTGAATCATTTTAGTGGACTCTAAACCATTTGCCAAACCTCCCAATTTACAAAACCCAAAACCAGTTAACTTGGTAAGTTGTATAAATCGTAAATAAAAACAAAATACAATGATTTGCAAATCCTTTTCAACCTATATGCAATTGAATACACTGCAAAGACAAGTTACGTGATGTTCGAATGGGTAAACTTTGTAATTTTTTGCTAATATTAACTCATTTGGAATTTGATGCCTGCAACATGTTTCAAAAAAGCTGGCACAAGTGGCAAAAAAGACTGAGAGAGTTGAGGAATGCTCATCAAACACTTATTTGGAACATCCCACAGGTGAAGGGGCTAATTGGGAACAGGTGGGTGCCATGATTGGGTATAAAAGCAGCTTCCCTGAAATGCTCAGTCATTCACAAACAAGGATGGGGCGAGGGTCACCACTTAGTGAACAAATGCGTGAGCTGATTGCCGAACAGTTTAAAAACAACATTCCTCAACGAGCTATTGCAAGAAATTTAGGGATTTCATCATCTACGGTCCGTAATATCGTCAAAAGGTTCAGAGAATCTGGAGAAATCGCCGCACGTAAGCGACAAGGCCGAAAAGCAACATTGAATGCCCGTGACCTTCGATCCCTCAGGCGGTACTGCATCAAAAACCGACATCAGTGTGTAAAGGACATCACCACATGGGCTCAGGAACACTTCAGAAAACCACTGTCAGTAACTACAGTTCGTCGCTACATCTGCAAGTGCAAGTTAAAACTCTACAATGCAAAGCGAAAGCCATTTAACAACAGCATCCAGAAACGCCGCCAGCTTCGCTAGGCCCAAGCTCATCTAAGATGGACTGATGCAAAGTGGAAAAGTGTTCTGTGGTCTGACGAGTCCACATTTCAAATTGTTTTTGGGAACTGTGGACGTTGTGTCCTCCGGACCAAAGAGGAAAAGAACCATCCGGACTGTTATATGCTCAAAGTTCAAAAGCCAGCATCTGATGGTATAGGGGTGTATTAGTGCCCAAGGCATGGGCAGCTTACACATATGTGAAGACACCATTAATGCTGAAAGGTACATACAGGTTTTGGAGCAACATATGTTGCCATCCAAGCAACGTCTTTTTCATGGACGCCCCTGCTTATTTCAGCAAGACAATGCTAAGCCACATTCTGCACGTGTTACAACAGCATGGCTCCGTAGTAAAAGAGTGCGGGTACTAGACTGGCCTGTAGTCCAGACCTGTCTCCCATTGAAAATGCGTGGCGCATTATGAAGCGTAAAATACGACAACAGAGACCCCGGACTGTTGAAAAACTTAAGCTGTACATCAAGCAAGAATGGGAAAGAGTTCCACCTGAGTGGAACTGAGTGTCGTTAAAAGGAAAGGCGATGTAACACGGTGGTAAAAAGGCCTCTGTGCCAACTTTTTTGCAATGTGTTGCTGCCTTTAAAGTTTCTCAGTTTGAACATTAAACATCTTGTCTTTGCAGTGTATTCAATTGAATATAAGTTGAAAAGGATTTGCAAATCATTCTGTTTTTATCTACGATTTACATAACGTGCCAACTTCACTGGTTTTGGGTTTTGTAGTATCATATGCAAATTTAAATAATTTGCTCTCAATATACCCATCAAGATCATTAATGTAGATGAGGAACCGCAGGGGTCCTAACACCGATCCCTGGGGGATGCCACTCCCCACCATACCTAGCTCAGATGAGATTCCACTGACCACTACTCTTTGTGTTCTGTCCTGTAACCAGTTTTGAATCCACTCCAGAATACCTCCTGAAACTCCAATGGAACTCATTTTAAAAATTAATCTTTTATACGATACTGCATCAAATGCTTTCTAAAAATCCATATATATGATGTCATTAGCCCTGCTCTGATCATAAGTCTTGGTGGCCTCTTCAAAAAATTACAGAGGGTTTGTCAGACATGACCTTACCTTATGGAAACCATATTGGCTATCCCTCAAGATATTATTACGTTCAAGAAATAATTCCTGCTTGTCTTTTATGATGGATAGATAGATTCCACTATTTTGCATGCAATGCAAGTTAAACTGACAGACCTGTAATTTCCTGCCTCAGTACAGTCTCTATCTTATATATTGGTATTAAATCGCTTCAATCATTTGGTATTTCTCCAGTTTCTAAAGACCGTCTGAAGATAGCAGAGAGCGGCTGAAAGATGATCTCACTAACTTCCCTGAGCAGTCTAGGATATAAGCCATCAGGGCCCACCGCCTTACCTTCCTTTAGTTTATATAATTTGTCTGATGCTTCATTATCCCTAACCTCAATTTCCACTAAATAAATTGAGCATTGGACGTGCCCTCTGGCCGAATAAAAACCCGCTCCACGGTAAAATTCTCAACAAAGTAACTGTTTAAGGTATCCGCAATATCCTTGTTATCATACAGCAGCGATCCATATTTATTCTTTATGCACTTAACCTGCTCTTTGACTTTCCTTTTTCTGCTGGAGTACTGAAAAAAGCGCTTAGGATTAGTTTTTGCCCCTTCTGCTATTAGCCTTTCATGCAGTCGTCTGGCATTCCTCAGCTCTCTTTTGACCATGGCCCGCATTTTACAGTATTCAGCCTTAGTATTCTCATTGTTATCCTTTATGTACATCTTATAAAGATTCCTCTTTTCCCTTTGGAATGAATTTGCATTGTGAATCAAGTAAAACCCCTTTAAATCTTTCCCTCCTCATTTACAGACTCACAGTCCAGGAGTGTCTTCCGTTTTATTTCGCTTGGATATGAGTGCATCCGGTCAAAGTTTGCTTGCTTCGAATTGAGTATTTTGGTTTTTGAAGACACCTTTTTAACTTCCAATGAAAAATCAAAATTAACAGTAGAGTGATCACTAGTCCCAAGCATAGACTGTATAAAAAGATGGACGAAGGAACCGTGATGTCACCGATTGGTTTCAGCGTACCATAAAGGAAGCCTCGATTTTGGCAATTTGAATAGCGCCATGTCATTTTTTTAAACTGGATGTGATTTCTATTGGACGAGAGCGAGAATCAAGATCTGGGGTGGGCCGTGAGAGGTGGATCTGACAGTATCGGACGAGGACCAGAGGATAGCCACACCTCTAAAGAATATTCTGGGTTTATCCCTTATTCTAGTCTACTTGGGACCATAATTTACAAAAATGAACATCATGATATAATCCCAACTATGTCATAGCCCTCACTAATTATAACGGCCTCAAGTTGTGGAAATTTATTTTTTACGCTTCTTGCATTTAGATACCCTGAAATCTTTTTATCACGAATGCTCTTCCCTTCAATTTCCCATGTGCCAGCTACTCCAAGCCCCCCACTATGCTTTGTTGCTTTAAAAATATGTAATCAATAGTGCATGTAATGCTGTCAGCTTCCATCAGGGCAGTCTGCATTTACCTATGTATAACACTCTCCAACCTATGAAGGTCTGAATTAAAACAATATGTCAGTATCAGTAGAAGTATGACTATTTAGTTGTTGAAAAGGGTGTACCACAAGGCTCATCTCTAGGGACACTCCTCTATTTTCATTAATAATGTCTTAAAAATTTGTTATGATTGTCAAGTTCATTGATATGTTGACGACACTAATTTACACATCTAGTGACACTCGATCTACAGTTGAGGGGGTATTGCAAAGTGCGTTTGCCTCCGTTCCGAAGTGGTTCTCCTCTAATACATTATTTCTCAATAAAAAGAAGTCATGCAGTATGTTGTTTTAGAACAAAACTACGTCCTAGTGATTCCACAGACGTCACTAACTCTTGCCCCCCCCCTCTCCAGGGCGGGGGGGAGAAGAAGAACGGAGTCGATACATAGACTCGTAGCCTACTGGCCCGAGTAATGGTGGATCCCCTGAACAGGTGACCTGCCACATAGTATGGTTAACAGACTGGGGGAGGAGGATACTCCGGAAAATACTCGGAATCATTTGAAATCCGGTCCTATAAAAATCGATTTCAAATCAATTTTCAAGAACTGTCCTCTGTGTTAAATCAATGGCACAAAGTGCATGTCACTGGGGCTTGTCAATTGGGATACTCAGAGTAGAAGTTGGTCTGAAATCCAAAAACTCTTGTCCCTATGAACTAGATCTGGGGCCTTGTTTATGTTAAAAAAAAAAAAAAAAAGTGTAAAGTGGTCTGGTTTTAAAAAAAAGTCCTGGTTTATATAAAACCATGGCAAATTAAGTGACCTGCATGCAGTTTTTTTAATCGGCATCAACTTGGAATTTTCCTACTAATTTAGCATGTTTTTTCTTGAATGCCAAGTCTTAAGAATGGTGAAGTACAGAGGTCAGACAGCGGAAGTTCTGCCATGTTTCCTCTCCCCTGAATGTCTCTGAGCTTAAGAATTGTGACAGTCAGCAGGTGATTTGAGCATGATTCGGAGAGAACTTTCACTTCCTGAGTAATGTTCCCCCCCCCTCTCTTCTGAAGGGATGATCTGATTTTTGTTGGAAACCCTAAGGGCAGGTGCACATTACCTGGCCAAATGCTGCAGAAAGTTTCACATTAATCAAGCTACCGAAGTCAGTCATTGGTCATTACGGAGAACCAGTTGGATTTGGCAGTGACAGGAGTTTGCACATTACCTCATTAAGAGGGAAGCAGAGTTTTATGTGTACCCATCTTCAAACAGAAGCTGAAAACTTGTTGAAATACCCTAGGTCGTGCTTGCTATGGCCTGGCTGTCACACTGCAAGGGCACCAACAAAATTTCTAATATGTCGGTAAATGATCCGGTCTGCCAAGGAGGCCCCAGACTACATTGGGAGATCTGGATGTAACAGGCTGACATTGTCACACTATAAGAGCAAGGACTCTCTGTTTTGGTCTGATCTTGAAAATTTGTTTGAAACTGTTTGGGGCACCTGAATCGTCTGATGTCTCATGGTGTTTGCATGGCCTTAGAGAATTCTCAGTCTACTGGCTGATGACATGTGGGAGCTTCTGCTTGAGAATATGCCTTCTGCACCCCATTGGCCCTGCAGAGTCTCCAATACTCTGTTCAGGTTTGTGCTGAGGAGGCAAGAGCATGGCAGTGGAGATACCCATTCCACCCTTAGCTCCACTCGTAGCTCTGAGGTGGAAGATAACCTGCTACACCCCCTGCTCCCGGCTTGCAGCTCTCTTACCTTGGTCCCAGTGACGGGATGGCTAGGTTTTCATAATAATCATTATGGTTGAACACGTGTAGAGGTCTCATAACCTCCCACTTGGCCATAGTATCGTACAGTAATTTGACATTCTGAGTTAAAATTGTGTTTTGCTAATTTTGTTAGTTTTATGATGTTTTACTTTTCTTACTATGCATGTGGCTGCCAGTAATATTTTAAGTAATCGATATTGAGGTCTAAGAACTGAGACCTTGTGAAAAGTAAAAAAACATGGTATCATGCCTTCTTGAATTGAGTTGGATGACTTTTTTTTATAATGACAGATGGGCAGTAAAGTTAATCCAGTCCCCTTCCAGGCTGGCAGCAATGCATTACTGGTGTTTTCTATTTGCAGGAGACACAGCAGAGGTTGCAGTCAATATTTCTGAAAATGGAAAGCTGATTGTGGAGTGGGCTGAAGTCACTAACTTCAAGGTTGGGCATCGAAAACCAATTGTTACTGTCCTCTGTGAATATGTAATTGTAACTAGAAATGTTCTTTATTGTTTGTGAATATTGTGTGTGAATCTGATTTGTTGCTGGGCTTGTTTGTGGTAAAGAAATGACTCAAGATGAGCAGCCATTAGGGGTGTAACGGTACATGTATTCGTATTGAAAATTTTTGGTACAGGGAGTTCGTTCGGTACAGGACATTGGATTCGGTACACGGGTGAGTTACCACACGAGTATAATAAGTGGCGGAACACAAGTTTCATTTTCATTTATCCCTATCCACCTGCAGCTACACGTGCGAAATAGTAGAGGGCAGTAAAAAAAACGAAGGGTTGAATAAAACTGAACAGAGCTACATGCTGGAAGGTCTGTCAATGCTGCACTTTGGACGGAAGAATTCATGTTTTTTTCTTAAAAGAGGAAAAACAAAACTGATCAGACTGATCAGCTTGAATTATTAGTGCTGCACTTTACACGTGGAAAAGGTTTGTTGATCTGCGCCAACAAGCTGTGAGAAATTTTATAATATTTTAAATTTATTTTGTTTATTTGAGAATATTTTATTTATTGGAAAACTTTTTCCAGCACTTGGCAGCAGTATTCAAAAATTTTTTTAAATTAATTTTATATTTTGTATAATGTTACAATAAAGTTCCTAATAAACAAGCAATTGTATTTTTTGCATTTTATTCCCATACTGTACCGTTAATGAACCGAACCGAGACCTCAAAGCCAAGGTACGTACCGAACCGTGATTTTTGTGTATCGTTACACCCCTAGCAGCCATGTTTCATTGACTAAATTTAAAAGCTTGATTTTAAACCAGGGGCCTTATCCAGAAAGGGCTGGTGTTGGTGCAAGCTTTCATTCTAGCCTTGCAGTTAAATGCCTGATTTTACCAGTTGACCCTTACAGTCTTTGCAGAAGACCTTGATCTGTAAAATCACGGGTGCTACTAATTGCTTAGAATGAAAGACTGCACCCATAGTGGCCCTTTCAGGTTGAATACCCTTCTTTCAGTGTTGTCTTAGGAGTGTAAATATTTAAAGTTTCATTGTTTTAATTTGTTCATCCAGTATGTGTATAATTTGAATGTACTAGCTTGTCTTATTACCTGATGCTGGTGAGAAACCGCTTTATCTCAGTGGGATGCTCCTGCTGAAACAGAGGTTTAATAAAGCATTTTCAAGAAAGTAGAGATCACATTGTCTCCTCTTTCTGTGTTTGATTTTAAACTTGTGGGGATGGGATCCTTCATGTGGCCTTGGGCCCAGTCCACATGCAGACCTGGATTTAAAAATGAGGTTTTTCCTCCTTCCTTTTCCAAAAAAAAATCTGACCACACAAAGATGCTAAAACACTATTAAAACGATGTCAAGCACATGCTGAATATGCAGTCAGCGGTTATGTATTTGAATGCAAGACCACTTTGGTGAATCATAAGCCTTTGAAAATTTTGTAAGGTGCATGCATGATGTCACACGCCAAAAACTGTTTTTCCTGTCCACAGGAAAACTGAAAAATGAATTCCAAGAATTCTTCACCCTGAAAGGCCTTTTTTAAAAGGTCATTTTCAGTTATCGAAAAGGTAGAATTCATGCGGGCGAAAGGCCGAACACATAGGAAACTTATTGATTTCAAAAATACCTTTGTACGTGTGGACAGGGTCTCCGTTTCATCTTGGGGATGATTCATGAAACCATATGTCTAAAACTGCCATTTTTTCAGTATTCAGTGAATGGCGCATACATGACCAAATGCAGTGCTACAGTTGCTGAATTTGACAAGCTGAAGAATGATGATGCAGAGAAACTAATTGGATGGTGGGTTACTGTGGTGGGCAGCATATTGGCAAAGCTCATCCGTATCTCCGTATTGGAGATACTTCATGGATATAAACTCTACACACACATTTTGGCAATCCTCTCAGGAAAGGACCTGAAGACTTTACTTTGGACAAATCTGATGACACACTGGTAAGTATGGTTAATTTCCTGGGGTTACAGGTGCAATTTTCACGGACAAATTGTATAGTTGGCACCATTAAAATGCACGCCTGGGGTATGCAGTTGTAATCAATGCAAACTGAAGAATCAAATCTGTTTTTGTTTTTCTAGGGAGATATAAGTGAAATATAAGCTGTAATATTGTAATCTTGAAGTGTAACGTGGATGTGACGAGCATTTGTATCATAAACACTGAGTCATGATTTGCGCAGTGAAGCTTTTGGGTGTGGTCAATAGTCTATATAAAGGGGAAAAAAAAAAAAAGCTGCAGCTTACGACACTGTCACTGGGCATCAATCACGCGACTGTGTCTGCAAACATGAAACGGGCACTTTCACTAACCAACCCCGCCCCCACAGCAGCCACGAAGATCCCACATGCATGCTTTTTTAATACTGCTAAGATAGCCTCGTGTGTTTACTGAATGGCGTTAAATATATATTTTCTGGAAAAGTGGCATGGAGGTTAGGACTGAGAACGTGAGTATTTGTTTTCAACACTAGCTGGATGTCTGTACTTTACAACTTGCTCGCAATAGAATCACAAAATTTTTTATTGCCAAATATTGGGCTAATTGCATCCTCAACTTGGAAGAAGTTGGGGCGAGAATGCATGCACATCATGGCAGTGATTTCTAAATTAATTTTCACTTGTAAGCTAAGAAGAGGATAATTTTCTGTCCAACTTCATCTATTTTGTGAAAACAGTATCCATTCTTTCTTGCCAATCAGGGCTGCTAGGCATTCCAAAGAAAAGTTGGGAAGGGGGCAGTTAGTGTTGCGGTTTCCCGACTGGAGGTGTACTTATTTTTGAGGTCCCGTTGTTCGTGAATAATTGGAGAGAGAAAATCCTCAGAAGCCATCTTTATTCCCAGCCTTGAACTGTGCAATAATCCAAACCCAGTGAGCGGTCCCTGGCCAAGAAGTTCTAACTCTGCATTCTTTACAGAGCAATATTTATGGGAAAAACTCAACGAACTTTGCTCCAATCACAATTCATGGGTTGTAACCATCTTATCTTAAACGTTTTTTCATTCTGTAGCTTTGTGTATTAAACCATGGTGGAGCACAGAAATGCTGGTTTAAAAAAAAAAAAAATTATATACTGTGTATATATATATATATATACACATACATACATACTAAAAATGGTGTGGAAAATTACAGTACTAGGGTGGGAAGACAGATTAATAGGATACATGTAGATAGCTAAATGATTTAATTAATTATGTTTTCAGTTACAACTTCAGATTTTACTGATCAAATATTGATCAAAGCTACAGAAATCAAATACATCATCTGATTGTTTTCAAATCAACTAAACAGGAGCCTGCTAACTAATCAAAGCTACAGAAGCCCACTGCTTATGTGTGTGAGCTGCTTATACATGTGTGAATTGAATTGCTTGCATGTGTGTGAGACTGTGTGAACTGCTTGTATATGTGTGTGTGTGTGTATGCGTGCATGTGTCTGTGTGCACTGCTCGTGTGTGCGTGTGAACTGCTTGTATGTGTGTGTTACTGCAGCTTACATAATATGTTTATT
The DNA here is from genome assembly GCA_029721435.1 of Gymnothorax reevesii. Taxonomy (NCBI): domain Eukaryota; kingdom Metazoa; phylum Chordata; class Actinopteri; order Anguilliformes; family Muraenidae; genus Gymnothorax; species Gymnothorax reevesii. The sequence goes on from CM056581.1 coordinate 37,370,891, forward strand.
GATTATTGATTATGGTTATTCAATATGGCCATTGATCTACTGATGAATATGATGAGAAATATTGAAATATAATCCTCAACATTTGGAACCAGAAATGAGATTAAAAAAAAAAAAAATGGAATAGCACTGTCATTTGATATGCCTCATATCAGCAGGTGAGTGTAATCATAACTGTACGAAAGCAGCATCCAGGAAAGGCCTCGTCCTTCAGGGGCAAAGATGGGCTGAGCCTCACCAGTTTGCCTGCAGATTGGCTCAAAAATCATTCAAGGGGTTTAAAACAATTTTCCTCAAACAGGAAGGTATTTGGATATTTCTCTCTCAGATGAATAAAAGATTCCTGGAATCTGGAGGAATTTCTGTGCATAAAGGGCAATCTGAAGTTAAATACCCCTGATCTATAATTGCTCAGACAGCACTGCATCAAGAACTGTCATTTGTAAGTGATGTAACCACCTGAGTTCAGCTTTACTTTGGCAAATCTTGGTTATGTGTTCAATTCATAGTTACATCCATAAATGGCAGATAAAACTTACCTGTGCAAAATGTAAGCCTTGTGTTAACATTGCTTGGAAGCATCTTTGTTGGACGATCACACAGTGGAAACATATTTTGGTCGGACAAATCAATATTTCAAGTCTTTTTTTTTTTTGGAAAAAAAGGACATTGTGCTTTGGAGGAAAGAAGAAAAGGACCATCCAGATTGTTACCAGCACCAAGTCCAATAGCCTTGCTCTGCCATGGTATGGGGGTTGTGTCCGTGCCCTTGGAAACGTTAACTTGTGTTTCTGCAAAGGCACCATTTGTGCTGGATGGTGAGGATTTTGGGGCAACATATGTTGCCAGTGAGATTATTTCTTTTCCAGACACACCCATGAATATTTCAAGACGGCTCAAAACTGCACTCTGTGCTCATTACCTAAGCAAGGCTGCGTAAGAAGAGGTTACAGGTGATGGACTGGCCTGCCTGCAGTCCCCATCTGTCCCTAATAGAAAATCCAGTTTATTGTAAAAGCAGCAGAGCTGCCCTTCATAAGACTTGTTTATAGTAGTATGGGACAAAATTACACCAGAAACACAATCACTTAGTCTCTTCTGTTAGTTTTCATTTACTTTTTATTTTTCATCATTTTTAAAAAATAAATTTGGCATTTCTAATCCCACCCAACTCCAGAGTGTCAGGGCCTCTGCAAATTACACCCTTGTGTAATCTTTCATGCCAATTCATGTTCACAGACAAAAATCTGTATTTTTGTCTTTAATTTAGCATTTTTTTTTCAGCTGGGCAGAATAAAATCTCATTGCATGAGAAATTTCAAAATATTTGTAGGGTGGGTGATACAATAATTGTGCATGCGCATTTACATCAATGATGTATTCCATCATGTTTGTTTGTTAACATCATTTTGCGGCTTGAACACACCAATAAATCGTATAGGGACATGCAAAGTGCAGGTGGTGTCATTCTTTCAATCTGAGTAACAGAGGAAGTCATATGTGAATATAAGTAGATAAATATGATTCATAATAAAATTCCAGTTTAAATTTAAAAAAATTATTTAGAGCCTTTTTACAGGTTGTTTCAATTAATGTGTATGAGGGTGGGGTGTATGTACAAGCATGTTTATATTCAACTCATGCTGCAATCTTTAGCAAAGCCATTTCCTTACACTTGAACCTTCAAACCTCACAAGCTCAGATTGAGGGCAGGGTAAATCCCAACATGTGCCGGCTTAGATTGTTACTGATGAAACATTGCAAACATTGCTAATCTCAATCAACTGTATCCCTCCAATATCCCTGAGCAGAGTAATACCAGTTTTCCACTGCTCTCAAAGGATGCTGGCCACTTTCAGCACTGGCAAGTTCGGATGAAATCCCATGCCGTGGTGGACACTTTTGCACGGCAGTTGTACCAAGTCAGGCAATCCTGCAGCCTTCCCTAAATATTTATGAAGTGCTGAGAAAAGGAATGTCAGCATTGCAAAGAGGTAAATGGCACTGTTCCAATTTTATTTGAAATATATGGAAGAATCAAGATTGAAATTCGTTTATTTGGAAAAATCAATAAAATTCATGAGGTGAAACGTCAAATGGTGTGCTGTTGTATTGTTTTAATTATGATACCAGTCAAAAATAATTTACAAACCAGAGCATTCAGTTTTAATTTTAATATACTGTCCTAAATTTTTCTGTTTTGGGATTGTACATTTTAAGAGCAGGGCCCTAATTGACATAGAATTTTGACGCAGCTAGATAACTGCACTGCATCGAACCAGCATTGTTCGCAAGATCATGGACTGAAGGGAGAAGAGCTGTTCCAGGTTTTACTTGGTACAGTAATCCAGCTAACTCTGATCCTGCTTTCTGCAATTCCCCTTAGGCGGTGGGTTCATTTCTTGACTCCAGGTTTAGCTCGTATCCATAGCTTCCATAGGGCCACAGGCAGAGATGGAGGTGTCTCTCTGTATGTTCTCAAAGATAGAGGACATCTCCACGCTGGCACGGATCTGACTGACAAAGTCAGCCATGACAGGGCTTTTCTCCACCTCAGGAATAGAGAGCAGAGCTGCCACTGCCCTCATTGCCGATCTCCGCAGCTCCTCTTGCTTTTCAAACTCCTGCTTCACTGAGCCAGCTTTCACCTGCGGAGATATACAAAACCCAAAACCAGTGAAGTTGGCATGTTATGTAAATCGTAGATAAAAACAGAATACAATAATTTGCAAATCCTTTTCAACTTATATTCAATTGAATACACTGCAAAGACAAGATGTTTAATGTTCAAACTGAGAAACTTTTTTTTTTTTTTGCAAATAATCATTAACTTAAAATTTAAAGGCAGCAACACATTGCAAAAAAGTTGGCACAGGGGCCTTTTTACCACTGTGTTACATCGCCTTTCCTTTGAACGACACTCAGTAAACGTTTGGGAACTGAGGAGACCAATTTTTGAAGCTTTTCAGGTGGAACTCTTTCCCATTCTTGCTTGATGTACAGCTTAAGTTGTTCAACAGTCCGGGGTCTCCGTTGTCGTATTTTACGCTTCATAATGCGCCACACATTTTCAATGGGAGACAGGTCTGGACTACAGGCAGGCCAGTCTAGTACCCGCACTCTTTTACTACGGAGCCATGCTGTTGTAACACGCGCAGAATGTGGCTTGGCATTGTCTTGCTGAAATAAGCAGGGGCGTCCATGAAAAACACATGCTTGGATGGCAACATATGTTGCTCCAAAACCTGTATGTACCTTTCAGCATTACTGGTGCCTTCACATATGTGTAAGTTGCCCATGCCTTGGGCACTAATACACCCCCATACCATCACAGATGCTGGCTTTTGAACTTATAACTATAACAGTCCGGACGGTTCTTTTCCTCCTTGGTCCGGAGGACACGACGTCCACAGTTTCCAAAAACAATTTGAAATGTGGACTCGTCAGACCACAGAACACTTTTCCACTTTGCATCAGTCCATCTTAGATGAGCTTGGGCCCAGCAAAGCCGGCGGCGTTTCTGGGTGCTGTTGATAAATGGCTTTCGCTTTGCATTGTAGAGTTTTAACTTGCACTTGCAGATGTAGCAACGAACTGTAGTTACTGACAGTGGTTTTCTGAAGGGTTCCTGAGACCATGTGGTGATGTCCTTTACACACTGATGTCGGTTTTTGATGCAGTACCGCCTGAGGAATCGAAGGTCACGGGCATTCAATGTTGGTTTTTGGCCTTGTTGCTTACGTGCAGTGATTTCTCCAGATTCTCTGAACCTTTTGACGATATTACGGACCGTAGATTATGAAATCCCTAAATTTCTTGCAATAGCTTGTTGAGGAATGTTGTTTTTAAACTGTTCGACAATCAGCTCACGCATTTGTTCACTAAGTGGTGACCCTCGCCCCATCCTTGTTTGTGAATGACTGAGCATTTCAGGGAAGCTGCTTTTATACCCAGTCATGGCACCCACCTGTTCCTAATTAGCCCGTTCACCTGTGGGATGTTCCAAATAAGTGTTTGATGAGCATTCCTCAACTCTCTCAGTCTTTTTTGCCACTTGTGCCAGCTTTTTTGAAACATGTTGCAGGCATCAAATTCCAAATGAGCTAATATTTGCAAAAAATTACAAAGTTTACCTGTTCGGACATTGTCTTTGCAGTGTATTCAATTGAATATAGGTTGAAAAGGATTTGCAAATCATTGTATTCTGTTTTTATTTACGATTTACACAATGTGCCAACTTCACTGGTTTTGAATTTTGTAGACATATCAGATACCCAGACTTCACCTGCAGGGATATAAACACCTGAGATACCCAGACTTCACCTGCAGGGATATAAACACCTGAGATACCCAGCCTTCATCTGCAGGGATATAAACACCTGAGATACCCAGCCTTCACCTGCAGGGATATAAACACCTCAGATACCCGGCCTTCATCTGCAGGGATATAAACACCTGAGATACCCTGCCTTCACCTGCAGGGATATAAACACCTGAGATACCCAGCCTTCACCTGCAGGGATATAAACACCTGAGATACCCAGCCTTCACCTGCAGAGATATAAACACCTGAGATACCCGGCCTTCACCTTCAGGGATATAGACACCTGAGATACCCAGCCATCACCTGCAGGGATATAAACACCTGAGATACCCAGCCTTCAGCTGCAGGGATATAGACACCTGAGATACCCGGCCTTCACCTGCAGGGATATAGACACCTGAGATACCCAGCCTTCATCTGCAGGGATATAGACACCTGGGATACCCAGTCTTCACCTGCAGGGATATAAACACCTGAGATACCCAGCGTTCAGCTGCAGGGATCTAAACACCTGAGATACCCGGCCTTCACCTGCAGGGATATAGACACCTGAGATGCCCAGCCTTCACCTGCAGGGATATAAACACCTGAGATACCCAGCGTTCAGCTGCAGGGATCTAAACACCTGAGATACCCGGCCTTCACCTGCAGGGATATAGACACCTGAGATACCCAGTCTTCACCTGCAGGGATATAAACACCTGAGATACCCAGCCTTCACCTGCAGGGATATAAACACCTGAGATACCCAGCCTTCACCTGCAGGGATATAAACACCTGAGATACCCAGCGTTCAGCTGCAGGGATATAAACACCTGAGATACCCAGCCTTCATCTGCAGGGATATAGACACCTGGGATACCCAGTCTTCACCTGCAGGGATATAAACACCTGAGATACCCAGCGTTCAGCTGCAGGGATCTAAACACCTGAGATACCCGGCCTTCACCTGCAGGGATATAGACACCTGAGATGCCCAGCCTTCACCTGCAGGGATATAAACACCTGAGATACCCAGCGTTCAGCTGCAGGGATCTAAACACCTGAGATACCCGGCCTTCACCTGCAGGGATATAGACACCTGAGATACCCAGTCTTCACCTGCAGGGATATAAACACCTGAGATACCCAGCCTTCACCTGCAGGGATATAAACACCTGAGATACCCAGCCTTCACCTGCAGGGATATAAACACCTGAGATACCCAGCGTTCAGCTGCAGGGATATAAACACCTGAGATACCCGGCCTTCACCTGCAGGGATATAGACACCTGAGATACCCAGTCTTCACCTGCAGGGATATAAACACCTGAGATACCCAGCCTTCACCTGCAGGGATATAAACACCTGAGATACCCAGCCTTCACCTGCAGGGATATAAACACCTGAGATACCCAGCGTTCAGCTGCAGGGATATAAACACCTGAGATACCCAGCCTTCACCTGCAGGGATATAGACACCTGAGATACCCAGCCTTCACCTGCAGGGATATAAACACCTGAGATACCCAGCCTTCACCTGCAGAGATATAAACACCTGAGATACCCGGCCTTCACCTTCAGGGATATAGACACCTGAGATACCCAGCCATCACCTGCAGGGATATAAACACCTGAGATACCCAGCCTTCACCTGCAGGGATATAAACACCTGAGATACCCAGCGTTCAGCTGCAGGGATATAAACACCTGAGATACCCAGCCATCACCTGCAGGGATATAAACACCTGAGATACCCAGCCTTCAGCTGCAGGGATATAGACACCTGAGATACCCGGCCTTCACCTGCAGGGATATAGACACCTGAGATACCCAGCCTTCATCTGCAGGGATATAGACACCTGGGATACCCAGTCTTCACCTGCAGGGATATAGACACCTGAGATACCCAGCCTTCACCTGCAGGGATATAGACACCTGAGATACCCAGCCTTCACCTGCAGGGATATAGACACCTGAGATACCCAGCCTTCACCTGCAGGGATAGAGACGCCTGAGATACCCAGCCTTCAGCTGCAGGATGGAGACACCTGAAATACCCTGTACTTTTGCACAAGCAGGAAGAATTCCTGTAGGGAAAGGAGGGTTTACTCAATTGTCTATATGAATAGACGTCCCAGAAAAAGATTATTGTGAACAATGTTTTATGATCAGCTCTTTATACGCGTCACGCTGACTTGTCCCCGCAGTATCGACAGAAAATTGTTTTTGTTGTGTTTTAAAAACACTGCAATCATGTTTGTTTGGTCATTTTATTGTATTGGTGGATACAATTCTTCACAGGGGCTTAAATTCTTAGAATGCTAGGATGTTCGGCTGTTAGATGTCACAACACGAGAAAGGTCTTCAGTGAGAATGCAGTGGTTAAGTGTGCTTGACTGGGGGCTGAGAGGTCCTGAATTCAAGTTCTTGCAGTGACTTTGGCGGTGTGTTCTTGAGCAATACAGTTAACTTCCACAGTGCCTCACCCCACCCAGCTGTGTAATTAGGTACCAGCAAATTGTCTGGGAAGCGTGACTCATTGGCACCCTAACCTATGTTTCAACCGTTTCAATTGAAACGGGTCCCACCCTCCAGGGGGCCCCCAACTGACAGGCAAGAACTAACAAGCTCAACTGTGACTGAATAAAAATATGGACAAAGCCACCATCATGTCACATATTGGTTTATTTAGGCATTTTGTCCAGTGCCATCTTCTCTTTTTTGAAACTGGATATGATTCTTCATTGAAAACATGTTTAGACTTAACCTGCATTATGGTAATGTCACTGGTTATGGACCGTGTTTCATTTTTACATGAGCAAACTTCACAAGTGGATCTGAGTTGGCCAAACTGCATTTTAAAATTCAATTTATTTTTTTTCAATTCAATTTATTTTGTATAGCGCTTTTCACAGAGACTGTCACAAAGATGCTTTACAGTGAGAGTTTAAAGAAATAAAAAGGCAGTGCCCAGCCTATTCCCCACCACAGCAAATGAGGCAAATTTGCTGTATTTCCTACTTCCCAGTAGGAAGAAAAATCCTCCAACAGTGGTGAGAAAAAACTCCCCAGTGGGAAGAAATCTCAGGAGGAACCCGGCCATAGTGGGGGAGCCCATCCTCCGCGGGCTAGCTAATTAAGAGAAACATTTTCTTTGGCATATCAAGCCGACTAGATGCGGACGCAGAAAAAAAAAAAAAAAAAAATACATGCCATTTTGTGAGCTATACAAATTCAGAAGCTTTGAAAGTCATTGACATTTTAAGTCACCATTAATGTAGATTGGAAAATGCTTGATAACTTCAACAATGAACAACAATCCAAGCTAAGGGGAAATAGACACTAATTATATTGATTGATCCTCGCAACAAACATTTCTTAATTACGAATTAGAAAATGTAATTGGGAATTGGTTTGGAAAAGTAATTCACTTTGAAGCCTACAGTATGTGTCTTTCAATTTTCTTGAGAACCGCTCATCCGATCGCCTCCACATGCTAGATAATGCAGTCTCACGTGTGAAGTTGGCTGAGTGGCTTTCAAGAAAGCTGTGACCGATCAGCTTGTCTCAAAAAGGCAAATTTTGAACAAGCTGTGTTTCACTTAAATCAATATGGTAACTGTATTGTACTCAAGTCAGCGGCTTCATTTACTAACAAATTACTGCACCATGGTTTTGGAGATGATCGTTTAATGTGCATAATTGTGTGCCTTTGGCTTTGATGAACTTGAATTATTTCAAAGCAGTTGCTATTTATAGGTTTGTTTGTTCATTGAAAGTGTATAGTAGTTTGTTTTGACTGTTATCCATTAGTTCAGCCGAATAGAACATCAGCCACGAGTAAGCTGCCTTGAATGGGTTTATGTTTTGCAATATGGTCGATTTTGCATTCACTGAACTCAATTATGAACGCTGTGAACAGATAAATCGGATGAAAACACGTATTAAGTCATTTGTGGTATAATTTTGTTTGACAGCTGTATCAAGTTTCTCCGGTTTTTATTTTTATTTCTCAGTTTGGACCAAAAATATTCATTTTGGTGCAGGAATAAAATTAAAAACACTTTTCAAATTCTATTTGTATTATGATTTGTCCATATTGAATTTCGGCAGCCCTCAATCAAAAACAATGAATTGGTCTAGCCTTAGGGAATTGGTTGGATTTTTTCTATGCGGAGCTGTCTATGATGCTGAAAGTGAACATACTGCATTCAAGAATTTTAGCCGAAGTCGAAAATAAGCCATTACTGATGCACTTGAACTTGAATCTTCACTTTTTTTTTCACTCTTATGTTTTTTAGGGCCCCACATTAGCTTTAGAAACGGGCCCCCACATGCTTAATGCTGCCACTGACCTGACTAAGAGTTGGGGAAGTAACCTTTGATGGACTAACATCCCATCCTGGGGGAGCAGCAGTACTTTTAATCGCTTCATGCAACTGAAACCAGGGTTAAACACGGAGTCTAATGAGCTTCAGCAAAAGACTTACTCTGGCTTTAAGGAGTGACATTTGATGTCACTGAAGCTTGTTGTTAAGGCGAAAATGGCAGATTTCGTGTTTTGATCTGAATGTTTAAGTATATATCATTCAATTCAGTTTTGTCTTAAAATTGCCTAAAATATTTTGTAACACCTAAAGAACAATCCTGTTGTTTGCAGTTCACGTCACGGGAAAGTTATCTTTCATTTTAAGTCAGCAACACCCAAGGTTGAGCTCATACTGGGAGTTGGTGTAAATTATACGTTACTCCCAATGTCAATGTGGCCCAATCAGAACGTTTTTATCAGTAAATACACTGAAATAAAAAGCAGTGCATTTACAAATCCCAATTCCAATGAAGTTGGGACGTTATGTAGAACGTGAATGAAAACAGAGTACAATGATTTGCTAATCCTTTTAGACCTATATTCAATGGAGTACATTACAAAGACAAGATAATTAAAGGGGACCTAATTTGCAATATTTCCAAGGTTATATTTTGATCTTGGACTCCCCTTGAGTAGACCTACTCCTGATCGTTCAAAGTCCAAAACAGGGTCCTTATTTAGCTTTGCCATCCTCAATAAACCCCATTTGTAGTTTATTGTAGTCTCTGCCTGAAAGGCCTCATTGGGGTGGCTCTTCTGCTATGGCCCCACTCCCCGTGTGCCCACTTTCCTCTGACTGGCCAGTGGAGGGCGAATTTGGGCCGGAAGAGGCCTCAGATCGCGGTTTTCCGAGTCTGCTCCCAGAATGAAAGAGAGACACGACTGCCATCTGATAATGAAGCGGCGGGCAAATTCCGCAATCTAAAATTATGCTTGAATATAGATTTAATGAAATGAACTTCTTGTAATAAATGCAGCGGTAAAAGTAGAGGAAGCAGTGAGAAAATCTGGCAGAGCAAGCTCAACTTTGCTATGGGTAACAGTTTGCTACAGGTGAGAATTGCGGTTCCTCTTCTAGCTAGGATGCAGGGAAAGCTAGAATCCACAACATACAGACACATTTGTAGAACGGGTCGACATACCCTAGTGTAGACCGGAGACTGTAGATTAAAGTGGAACAACAGCTTATGGACTGCTTCAGTGTGTATTAGGACCTGTTGGTTTGTGTGCATAACTGTGGTGTGTCATTAGCGTGGAGAAACAAACAGCTTCTGCGCTGGTATATGACGGAACGGCAAAAGCTCCAAGCTAAACGGCCTTTTCGGAAATTGCCCGTGGTAATGGTTTACTTATTGTATCAGAATGACCAGCTTTTCCTCGTGGGAAATGGACGAGTTGGAGTGTGGACGAGAGCTTGACAGAGCTCCGGTTATGTCATGAACATAATACAGGTTTTACAGGCTGTAAATTCGGTTTGCGTGAACCGTTGCTTATCTGGAGCTAGCGAATTGGTAACCTCTACAGGAAAGAATTTAATATTTAATCGATGGCAATAATTTTTTGTAGACCGGACATGTTATAGCCTGTGCGCTTCCCTATTGCTTTCACCGATAGCATCAGAGAGCTTGCCCAGACATTGGAGATGTATCAGGCTGACCCCGGTCATGGATAAGTAAAGGCACCCAAAAATGCAACCCCAGCTCTGCAAAACCTACGTCTGGTCTAACTGCAGCCCAACTCGGCAGACACATACAGCACCTCTTTGGTTAGCTTCAACTGTAGTGGCTACAGTCAGGCAACGTTATGATGAAACTGTCACATTGATGCTTACCGAAGTAACACAAGCATACCGATCATAATTGCAGCATATAAGTTAACCAGAAGCATTTTTAATTAGCAGAGCATGCAAACTAACATGCAGTAGCTGATAAGCGAGTGGTCATAACCACAGAGACAAACCCTTGCAATACAGGTTTTACAGACAGCAAGTTCTGTTACTGTGAGCAGTTGTCTTTGCATTGACTTTGAATGAAATCTGTGAAATGCGTGAAAAATTTGCTTCGCGTCCAGTGTGAAAGCGGTTTGACGTGCATTCGCGTCGTTGCATTGACTTTGAATGTAGGCTAATCTGTCCTGCGAAAAATTTGTTTCGTGTCCGATGTGAAAGCAGCTTTATGGATAGTATGCGACAGCTAGAGAGAGCTTGGTAATGTTATGAACATAATACAGGTTTTGCAGACCGTTAGTTCCGTTAGCGCGGACAAGTTGCTTATGTGGAGCTAGCGAATTGATCACTTCTACAGGAAAGAATTACCTATTTAATCTCCGCCTTTTTCGGCCACAACAATTTCAAGGGGGATGAAATATTGTCAAGGTAGTGCAGAGAAATCATTTGTAAACGGGTAGAGCTACTGTGTTTCGCTTTGCTTTCACAGTAGCACCAGGGAGCTTGCTCAGACATTTGTGAAGTATCCGGCTGATCCCGGTCATGGATAAGTGAATCGATCGCTAACTGTAGTGGCTACAATCGGGCAACGTTATGATGAAACTGCCACATTGATGCTTACCGAAGTAACACAAGCATACCGATCAGAATTACTGCATATAAGTTAACTAGGAGCATTTTTAATTAGCACGGCATGCAAACTAACATGCAGTAGCTGGTAACCGAGCAGTCATAACCACAGAGACAAACCCTTGCAATACAGGTTTTACAGACAGCAAGTTCTGTTACTGTGAACAGTTGTACCAAGCATCCATATTACAAACAAGTATTATAAGTAAGCTTCAAATGAGGTTTATGTTCACACACCTTCTGTAGAATTTCCCCTGATATCACTCTTGCATATTTAGGACACAAACATTACCAATAGTAACTTGGCTATTTTAGCTGCTGTGCTACAGCCACAATCAACTGGCTATCACGTCAGGTTGGCTTATGCAGTAAAAGCAACTTACAGCTTCTGTGTCTGTGAGTCACGAACAGTCGCGACCAATACAGGCTTTATCTTCAGGTATTTTACAAAGCCTGCGCTTGAGGCCAGTTGGTAGTGCTAACTATCGCTAGCGGTCCTGCTAGCCACCCGCAACACGTTTGCATCACTTACATTACTAGCTGTTATATCGTTACAGCTTGTGGCTCCGAGCGCTTGATCAATGCTGCTGCTTCAGGTTTGAGAAGCAGCTGAAACGCTTATCCTGTGTCGAATTATCCTTTATTGACAAAGCTGTCTTTGGTGAAATGCTGAGCACAAGCAGGTAACGTTCCCTTTGGCCGAAAAAAAAAAACTACCCACTGATTTCTGGTGCCATCGTCTTGTGGAAGAGAAATATTTGTTTTTCTTTGTGTCCAAAAGTAAATTGACAAGCAGCTTTGAGAGAGATACTGACAAAACTGCCCCTCAATTGATCTGCAGATCCTCTTTTGTATTTCCAAAAGTGTAGACGCTACTAAGGCATAGTATGATCTGCCGTTGTTTGCGCCTGCTCGTATAGTTTCCGGTGTGGGCAGGTCCAGCACAGTGATTGGCTCTGGCTAGGTCTGTACTAACTGGACGGCACAACCTGACGTCAGGTTTTGCCCAGATCTCGTGAAGATCTCGGGAGGAGCTGTTCAGAGAAGAAATCACGCTCACGAAATCACGTTCTTAGATTATGGCAAAAGCCCTGTATCTTATGTTTAGAAACTTTTCAGAGGTTGAGCATGGACAACTAACATTATTACTAATAGGTACTAAAAGAAGGATCAGCATATTAGGTCCCCTTTAATGTTCAAACTGATGAACTTAATTGCTTTTTTGGAATTATTCGCTCATTTTAAATTTGATGCCTGAAAAATGTTCCAAAAAAGCTGGGTGTTTACCACATCACCTTTCCTTTTAACAAAGTCAACAAGCAATTGGGAACTGAGTACACTAATTGTAGAAGCTTTGTAGTGGAATTCTTTCCCATTATTGCTTGATGTACGACTTCAGTTGCTCAGCAGTCCGGCGTCTCTATTGTTGTATTTTGCGCTTCATAATGTGCCACACATTTTCAACAGGAGACAGGTCTGGACTGCAGGCAGGCCAGTCTATTACCCACACTCTTTTACAATGAAGCCCTGCTGTTGTAACACATGCAGAATGTAGCTTGGCATTGTCTTTCTGAAATAAGAAGGGATGTCCCTGAAAAAGACGTCGCTTGGATGCAGCATATGTTCCTCCAAATCCTGTTTGTACCTTTCAGCATTAATGGTGTTACCCATGCCATGGGCACTAACAAATCCCCATACCATCACAGATGCTGGCTTTTGAACTTTGCACTGATAACAATCTGGAAGGTCCCTTTCCTCTTTGGCCCAGAGAACATAAAGTCCACGATTTCCAAAAACAATCTGAAATGTGGACTAGTCAGACCACAGCACACTTTTCCACTTTGCGTCAGTCTGTCTCAGATGAGCTCAGGCCCAGAGAAGCCGGCGACATTTCTGGGTGTTATTGATATACAGGTGCAATATTCTGTGTATATTTGTATATATGTAGCTTATTGAATATTATAGTCAACAAATTGTAAGTACCATTGGTTCTTGAATAGACGGTGAATGTTGTAAATATAATAATAGAGAATTTAATAACTTGACTGTAGAATACGGTAATAAAAGGGGTAGGATTAAATAAGTTCTTACTTCTTCCTACTCCTTTTCGAGCATACAATCTTGCTGCTCATGCAAGACAGTTATCAACAGTTTGCTTTTTGTTTTTGTTTTGGTATTGGCATGGTGGCCATTTGTTTTGGTGATTATTTCTGTTTTATTTTTTAACGTGTTCGAAATAAAGATTTCATTCATCATATATGGCTTTTGCTTTGCATGGTAGAGTTTTAATTTCACCGATTCTCAGAATCTTTTGATGATATTATAGACTGTAGATGATGAAATCCCTAAATTCCTTGCAATTGTACCTTGAGAAACATTCTTAAACTGCTGGACTATTTGCTCATGCAATTCGTGACAAAGTGGTGAACCTCGCCATATCCTTGGTTGTGAACAACAGCCTTTCAGGGGTGCTCCTTTCATACCTAATCATGACACTCACCTGTTTCCAATTAAACAATTGAGCATTCTTCAACTTTCCCAGTCTTTTGTTTCCCCTGTCCCAGCTTTTTTGGAATGTGTTGCAGGCATCAAATTCAAAATGAGCGAATATTTCCAAAAAAAACAATAAAAGTTTATCAGTTTGAACGTTAAATATCTTGCCTTTGTGCTGTACTCAATTAAATATAGGTCGAAAATTATTTGCAGATCATTGTATTCTGTTTTCATTTACGTTTTACACAACGTCCCAGCTTCATTGGAATTAGGGTTTGTAGCTAAAACATTAATATCTGTGAAATTATGACACATCAAAAATAATTGCAGTGGATGCCGTGCCCAAACTTGTTCCCAGCAGGGCAGGACACGCTGTAAAGGTTAAATGCTGTTACGAAAATGTGTGATTCAGGCCTGTGTGGCACAGGAGCAGGGCTTTGGCAGGATGTAAGTCAGCTGATACTATTGTTTAGTCTTGATATAATACTGGCTGCCCAACCGGTTCTTCTGCTCCATTTGGCTGCAATGTGAGGAAGGGGTGGGGGGGGGGGGGGGGGGGTTACCTTAGAGGTGTAGGTGGCTCTGTGTGGGGGGGGGGGGTACCTTAAGATGTGCAGGTAGCCCTGGGGGGGGGGTGGGGGGGGTGACCTTAGAGGTGCAGGTAGCCGTGAGTAGGGGGGGTACCCTCGAGGTGCAGGTGGCCCTGGGGGTGGGGGTGGGGGGGTTACCTTAGAGGTGCAGGTGGCTCTGAGGGGCTCCACCAATCTGTCCAGCTTCTGCAGTACAGCAGTAGGGCTGAGAGAGGAGAGCCTGGCCAGCATGATGAAGGTCAGCATCTAAACACAAGCACAGTATTAAAGCTTATTATCACACTGCTATTGGCTGTACTTTTCACATGACATCAAGATTAAACCATGATCATTACCAATACATGCGCATGCATATTACAACCCCAATTCCAAAATAGTTGGGATGAAGTCTAAATTGTGACTTTCAGATCACATGAGCCAATATGTTATTTACAATAGAACATAGATAACATTTCAAATGTTGAAACAGACATTTTACATTTTTATTGACAGAATGAGCTTATTTCAAATTTTCTGGGTGCAACAGGTCTCAAAAAAATTGTGACACAGGCATTAAAGGGCTGAAAAAGCAATGAACCCTAAAATGGCCAACTATAGTAAAAGTTGAAAGAAAAATCTATGCATTCTGTTAATATGTCCTGGGGAGGGGCTAATAACAACCCAATAGCAATTTTTAATTTTTGGTGACCTTTGATTTGATTTGACTTTCATTTTAGATTTGTGACATAAATGTCACTCTAAGGTTCTAGGATATAAAGAGAACTTTTGTCCATCATTGTTTTGGGAGTTGACACATAGCTGAAGTATTAGGCATAGCTTATTTTTCATTAGCTTGCATGTCTGTCTACTTTATCCGGTGATGAATGGGCGCTGATCTATCGTGTGGATTCACCCATAGACAGTAAAAGAAGTGGATGGCGGGATGATGCTGTTCTCAATGGAGAGCGATGAAGCTCAATCAAACAAGTTTTCAATTGGGCACCACGCCTACTGCGCAGGCTCAAAGTCAGATCGTGGACGTAAACCAACGTCCTAAGAAGCGGTAACTCGTCTGGTAGATGTACCATACACATAATTCCCAGCGAGCAAGCGATTGCGTCTGTAAGTATAGTCTGATTCCATTCGATGTTATTATGTTTTGCGAATTATTACTTCATAGGTACTTCACTTCGTTAGTGATGTGGCTCAATTGTCTACTGTCTATGATTCATCTATGGGCTTGCGGTCTAAACAGTATTTACCTCCTGTGCGACAGAAAGTTGCTGGCATTTCACATTACTTTTAGCCTAGCCCGGTGCCATCTGCTAAATATGCTTGGTATTAGACCATAACGCTACACACAAAGTAAAGATGTCTGCTACAAAATGTAGTTTCTCAGTAGAAAATATTGTCGCTGACATGGAGGCTCATAATGTTTTTAGTGTCAAGTCATTTGATGTCAAAAATCAGACAAAATGAATGGGGGTGAATGGAGAAGCTACAGCTAGTTGGTCATCTGCTATCTTCGAGACCGTTCAATTGAGCTTCAACTTCCGGGTGTATTCCTACCCCCTTGATTCCACCATGGGGGCGGCCATATTGGAAAAGTTATCTGGTGCAGCCAGTGTAGTGTCAGTTCCACTTTTACGCATCAGATGACAGCACTGAGGGTCTAAATATGTTGAATGTGCATTAGGTTGCAAAATTTACCCTGAACAAAAATATAAACGCCCCATGTCAAATATTGATGCCATATGGAGTTAACAACTCTAAGTGATCATATGCTGGCTTTTACTTGTACAATGGGGATATTCCCCTTGATTTGTGAACCATTTTTGAATCCATCTCTCTGTCGATGAGCATCATTCAGTGATTTCACTCCTTTGAATCCATCTCTCTGTCGATGAGCATCATTCAGTGATTTCACTCCTGATTTCCTGACGGTGATAAGACAGAATGAGCAGTACCCAGACACTCCTTATACTGGGGACAATAAAAGGCCACCCTTTTATGATATGATTTTGTGTCTTGTTATGCGACCAAGAATGTGGGAAGTTCATTTCATTACATCCATTCGAATATTATCATTGATGGGCCTTCTGAAGTTCAGTGTTTGTAAGAGTGTTTACCATTAGCCATGATGCTGATGCACAAACATCATTGCAGTCCACACCTGAACTTTTTTGTATTTACTCTTTAAATGTCACACTGAATCGCAGCATCTGCTTTGTAAGATCAGCGTTGATACATAGGAACTCGAAAAGAACAACCAATCAGAGAAAATTAGGATAATATTGCCATCCATATCACTCAAAACGATTCTGTTGCCCTTTATTTTTCCAAATGTGGTAAGAAATGTCCAGATAAGGTTAACATTTCGGCACCTGTCCAGGAAAAGGAGTGCATGCTGACCTCTATCTCCTTTTTTTATCCAACGCTGAAAGAAAAGTGGTCTTTTTGTGGGAGTCAGGCCCTGATTGTGGCAGTTATGTGTTCTTATGGAAGAGCTTAGTTTTGTGACCCTGATTGAGGAGCTACAGTCAGCTGTCAGTCCTGGACTCAAACCAGTCAAATGGATTAACTCTCTCACTCTCCCACCTCCAGTTTAATGAAATAATCAAGCACTTTGCTACAGTGCTGTGCAAAAGTGTTCACCCCTTCCTGATTTCTTCTATTTTGGCATACTGTATTTGTCACACTTAAATATTTCAAACAATCGAACTAATTTTTACATATATTAGACAAGTATAACCTGAAGAAACATGACATGCATTTGTAAATGATGAAGGATAAAATTTATTAAAGGAATAAACCTATCAACCATACTTGGGCAAATGTGAAAAAGTAATTGCCTCCTGAGTTTCTGAATCAAACCGTTCAACAAATTTAGTTCATAATTGGGTTTGAACTCCACAGACACACCCAGACACGATCACTACCAACCCGTCTGATTCTAAACATCATTTAAATAAAAGCTGTCTGTCAGTGTAAGTTAGGCAAACAGCAGCAAATGATGCTGCAATCAAAAGATCTTCAAGAATAGGTGAGAAACAAAGTTGTTGACATCTATCAGCCTGGAAAGGATTACGCAAGACTACAAAGCCACTCCTATGGCACAGGAACCAGGAACCACAGTAAAAGCCATTATCTACAAATAAAGAAAACCTGGAAAAGGGGTAAACTTCCCCAGGAGTGGCCAGTCTACTAAATTTCTCCAAGAGATCATTGACAACTCATCCAGGAGATCACAAAAAACCCATACTAACATCAACAGAACCACATAAGAAACAGACGGGGCAAAAATGAAATCCATGGGAGAGCTACAAGGTGAACTAACCACTGACTAAAACAAAAACAAATGCTGTCTCACATTCACCAAAAGTATCTTGATGACCCCTAAGACCTTTGGGGTAATATTATGTGGGCTGATGCATCAAAATTGAAACTTTTTTGAGGGCATGGGTCATGTTATATCTGCTATGAAGCATTTTGAAAATCATACCAACAGTCAAACACAGTGGTGGTATGGTGATGGTATGGATCAGTTTTGCTGCTTCAGGACCTTAGTGACTTGCCATAATTGATGGAACCATGAATTCTGCTCTCAACCAGAAATCCTGAAGGAGAATGTCCAGCCATCAGTCGTGATCTAAAGCTCAACTGCTGCTGGGTCATACAACAGGACAATGATCCAAAGGACATAAGCAAGTCCAAAACTGAATGACTCAGAAGAAACAAAATGTAGGTTTTGGAGTGGCCACGTTAAAGGATACCTATTATGCTGCTCCTTCTTTCAATACATGTTGTAATGTTGGTTGTCCACACTCAACCTCTGAAAAGTTTCTAAACATAAGATACAGGGGTTTTGCTGTAATCCAAGAACGTGATTTCGTGAGCGTGATTTCTTCTCTGAACAGCTCCTGCCGAGATCTTCACGAGATCTGGGCAAAACCTGACGTCAGGTTGTGCTGTCCAATTAATACATACCTAGCCAAAGCAAATCACTGCGCTGGACCTGCCCACACCGGAAACTATTCTAGTAGGCACAAACAACGGCAGATCATAATATGCCTTAGTAGCATCTACACTTTTGGAAATACAAAAGAAGAACAGCAGATCATTTGAGGTGCAGTTTTGTTTGCATCTCTCCCAAAGCTGCTTGTCAGTTTACTTTTGGACGCAATGAAAAGCACCTATCAGTGGATAGCTTTTTTCTTTTCTGGGAGCAAACAGCCACGGCCAAGGGGAACGTTAGCTGCTTGTGCTCAGCATTTCACCAAAGACAGCTTTGTTAATTAAGGATAATTCGACACTGGATAAGTGCTTCAGCTGCTTCTCAAACCTGAAGCAGTTGCATCGATCAAGCACTCGAAGTCACAAGCTGTAAGTAACGATATAACAGTAAATAATGTGAGTGAAGCTAACGTGTGACGGGGGCTAGCAGGACCGCTAACGATAGTTAGCACTAACAACCGGCTTCAAGCGCAGGCTTCGTAAAATATCTGAAGATAAATCCTTGGATCAGTCGCGACTGTCCGTGACTCACAGACACAGAAGCTGCAAGTTGCTTTTACTGCATAACCTGACATGAGAGCCAGTTGATTGTGGCTGTAGCACTGCGGCTAACGTAGCCAAGTTACTAATGTCCATCCATCCATTTTCAACCGCTTATCCGGGGCCGGGTCGCGGGGGCAGCAGTCTAAGTAGGGATGCCCAGACTTCCCTCTCCCCGGACACTTCCTCCAGTTCTTCCGGGGGTATCCCGAGGCGTTCCCAGGCCAGCCGAGAGACATAGTCCCTCCAGCGTGTCCTGGGTCTTCCCCGAGGCCTCCTCCCGGTGGGGCATGCCCGGAACACCTTCCCAGGAAGGCGTCCAGGGCGCATCCGATATAGATGCCCGAGCCACCTCAACTGGCCCCTCTCGACGTGGAGGAGCAGCGGCTCTACTTTGAGCTCCTCCCGGGTGACAGAGCTCCTCACCCTATCTCTAAGGGAGCGGCCCGCCACCCTGCGGAGGAAACCCATCTCAGCCGCTTGTACCCGAGATCTCGTTCTTTCGGTCATGACCCAGAGTTCATGGCCATAGGTGAGGGTAGGAACGTAGATTAACTGGTAAATCGAGAGCTTTGCCTTTCGGCTCAGCTCCTTCTTCACCATGACAGATCGGTACAACGACCGCATTACTGCTGCCGCTGCACCGATCCGTCTGTCAATGTCACGCTCCATCCTTCCCTCACTCGTGAACAAGACCCCAAGATACTTGAACTCCTCCACTTGCTGGTTAACTTATATGCAATAATTCTGATCGGTATGCTTGTGTTACTTCGGCAAGCATCAATGTGGCAGTTTCATCATAACACTGTCTGATTGTAGCCACTACTGTTGAAGCTAACCGGAGAGGTGCTGTATGTTTCCACAATGAAAAGGCTGCAGTTAGACCAGACGTAGGTTTTGCAGAGCTTGGGATTCGTGTTTGGGTTTGTTTACGGCTGCTTGTGAACGTTTCACTTATCTATGACCGGGATCTGCTGGATACTTCAAAAATATCTGGGCAAGCTCCCTGATGCTATCGTGAAAGCAATGCGAAGTGCAGAAGCTCTTTCGCATCTGGTATAAAAAATGATTTCTTTACACTACCATGACATAATTTCATCCCCCTTTAGAAATTTTTGTGACTAAAGCCGAAAAAAGGAAGAGATTAAATCGGATATTCTTTCTTGTAGAAGTGGTCGATTCGCTGGCTCCACATAAGCAAGTTTTCCACGCTAATTGCACTTACGGTCTGTAAAACCTGTACTATGTCCTAACATTACCAGAGCTCTCTCTAGCTGTCACGTACTATCCATAAAGTTGCTTTCACATCGGAAGCTAAACTAATTTTTCATTACTAAAAACTAAATTTTCATTCGTTACATTAAAGTCAATGCAAAGACGCAAATGCACGAGTTATGGGCGCGTTAAGCAGCTTTCACACTGGACACAAAACTAATTTTTCGAGCAACAGATTGCATTCAAAGTCAATGCAAAGACACAAATAAACGCGTTACAGGCGCGTTAAACAGCTTTCACGCCGGACGCAAAAAGAATTTTTCACGCAACAGGTTACATTCAAAGTCAATGCAGAGATGCGAATTCACAAGTTATGGGCGCGTTAAGCAGCTTTCACACTGGACGCAAAACTAATTTTTCACGCGACAGATTACATTCAAAGTCAAAGCAAAGACGCGAATAAACGCATTATGGGCACGTCAAGCCACTTTCACACCGGATGCAAAGCAAATTTTTTGCACAACAGATTACATTCAAACTCAAAGCATAGACACGAATAAACGCGTTACGGGCGTGTTAAACAGCTTTCACGCCGGACGCGAAACGAATTTTTCGCGCGACAGGTTACATTCAAAGTCAAGCAAAGACGCGAATAAACGCGTTATGGGCACGTAAAGCCGCTTTCACACCGGATGCGAAACAAATTTTTCCTGCAACAGATTACATTCAAAGTCAATGCAAAGACAATGCATTGACTTTGAATCTAACCTGTTGCCTGAAAAATTTGTTTCGCGTCCGATGTGAAAGCGGCTTATCGCGCCTATTTTCAGCGAGCAAACACTGCTCATTCCGGCATAATTAGTAAACCATTACCACAGGCAATTTCCGAAAAGGCCGTCTAGCCTTCGTCATATACCAGCGCAGAAACGGTTCATTACTCCACACTAACGACACACCACAGGTATGCACACGAACCAGCAGGTCCTTTTAATACATACCGAATTTGGTCCAATTTTTGATGCTCCTCACTGTCCATGTTTTCTTCTAAACTCAGACCCACCGGATTTCTACGGTCTCCAGTCTTTCCTTGGGTATGTTGACCCGTTCTACAAAAGTGTCTAAATGTGATGGATTCTAGCTTTCCCTCAATCCAAGCTATAGAGTAGAGACACCGGTATATTCACCATAGTAGCCGTAGATAGACAGCAAATTCAAGCTTGAGCTGCCAGACTTTCGCACTGCGTCCTGTACTTTCACCGTTGCATTTATTAGAGCAAGTTCATTCCATTAGATCTATACACATGTACTGCGTTTGATTGCGGAATTTGCCAGTCGATTCCTTCTCAAATGGCAGATGCGTCTCAGTTTCACTCTGGGGATTCGGACCTGAAAAACTGTGTTCCGCTGCCTCGTCCCGCCTAGATCCGCCCTCCACAGAGCTGGCTAGTCAGAAGAAAGTGGGCACACGGGGAGTGGGGGCCATAGCGGAAGAGCCACCCTAACGAGGCGTTTCAGGCAGAGACTAAAATGGACTACAAATGTGTTTTTTTGAGGATGGCAGCTTGAGCTAAATAAGGACCCTGTTTTGGACTTGATCAGGAGTACTTTAGGGGAGTCCAAGATCAAAATATAACCTTGGAAATATAGCAAAATATGTCCTCTTTAGTTCAGACCTTAATCTGATTGACATGCTGTAGCATGGCTGCAGACAGGTAGTCTTTACACTGAAACCTTCCAATGTGGGTAAAATAAAACAATTCTGCAAAGAGAAGTGGGCAAAAATTCCTTCACTGCAATGTAAAAGACCCATTGTCAATTATCGCTAAGGTTTGACTGCCGTTGTTGCTGACAAGGGAGGCAAAACAGTTACTGAGTGTAGTGGGGAAATTTTTTCAGATGGGTGATATGGGTTTTGAATAACTCTTTACCTCCAATAAATTAAATTTTAATTTAAAAGCGTTGGTTTGTATTTACAAAAAATGTATTTGGATGACATATTTAATTGTGATAACTAAGCAATAATAGAAGAAATAGGGAAAGGGCAAATAAGAACTGTATTGAGAGATCAGTCAAAATAAAATGAAGCATCAAAACTAACAGTTGTTCATTCCCACAAGTGTGGTCAATGTCACACCATCATTTGTTAGGTTATGCTACACACCATGTCCAAAGTATCAAATTCAAACCAAAGCGTGCATGCTTGCTTTTATCCCAACTTTACGAGATCTCAAACTATTTCTGAGTAATTTGTTAAACTCTTACAATCAAGTGAAAGATGGTATTCTCTTAAGGTCACATCATGCTTGAAAGCTATGCAAGCAGTGAAGAATAACGGAAGCTTGGAATATTGAAAATTATATCTGCATGTCTGTCTGTGCTAGGCATCGTACCATGTTCAGCAGTGGCATGCTGTTGGGTGCATGAAAGGGCTGCAGTAACCTCATCTTTCGTTACTTGATTACTCTTGTTTTTGTTCACCTGATGAACAAACTATCTTCTGAAAAATTAAAAATTATAAGAAGTCTATCATAATTGAGAAAAAAATAATGAAAAAGCGACTGCCTGTTGGCTGTAAAATCTATGAAATATTGTAAGGATGGCAATAGAACAACTAAATACAAAACATACAAAACTCTTTCCAACTTTCATCTCTCATTTTAGCATTTTATCAGCAGTGTAGTTAATCATTAGATGGCCTTGGATTTCTTCTGTCTGTTGTCAGCACTCAAAAGACTATTTCTGTGGAGGAAGAAGTCTTATGTGTATCAAACTATGCTGAACTGATGGACGAAGGCTGTAATTATAATAAGCCTTGCAAACAAATTTACTCAAATCATGACCTATATGAGTTGGAGGAATTCAGAATCTTGAAAAAGCTATATTAATATTGAATATTGTCATTTATGTGCATCGGAAAATGCCTCCTGATTGAGACACAACATAAAATATTT
This sequence comes from Gymnothorax reevesii, assembly GCA_029721435.1. Taxonomy (NCBI): domain Eukaryota; kingdom Metazoa; phylum Chordata; class Actinopteri; order Anguilliformes; family Muraenidae; genus Gymnothorax; species Gymnothorax reevesii. The sequence continues at coordinate 37,393,920 of CM056581.1, forward strand.
GTTTTACCAATTATTCTTTGCATTTGCTAATCAGGTGACATAAGTTGCAGCAGGTTTAGTACAATTAACCAGTGAATGGTGAGATGACCTCAGGCTTTTCATATTACTGACAGCATGCTACTAGTGTGAAAGGTACAACAAGGAAGTCCGTATTATTACCCTGATGTCATAGTGATCCTTGAGCCCCTCCTCCACATGGTTGAGATACTCGAAGATGTCGAGACAGTCCAGACAACTGTCTAGTAGAGTGTACATACACTCAAACGCTGCCTTCCGCACATCCAAGCCATCATCCACAGTGTGCTTAAATGGACCCATCTCCACCTAGAGAGAAACATCATCACTGTGTGCTTCAAGAGACCCATCGCTATTTAGAAGAGAGCATCATCATCCATAGTCGGCTTAAGGTAACCCATCTCCTCCAATAGTAGAGCATCATCATCCACAGTAAGCTTCAGCTGACACATCACCTTGAGTAGAACACCATATCCACATCATTCATTCTCTTGTGACATTTTTGGAAACTGAATTTTAAATAAACTAAATGTTCCAGAGAATCAATTGAAACCGAAAGTTGTTCATCTTGTTATTTAAAAGGCTGTGCAACTGTCAGTGAGAAAACAAACAAAGCAATTGACTCGGCAAAGCTTGTTAATCAAAGGAATTCTATCCAGTTTATTTCTGCTTACATACCGATTACATCAGTTTTGTTTTTGTGTTTCACCATGGTTACTGAGCGCCTTTGCTTTCAGGTGCTAGAATAGATGGAGCTGTTACACCATCGAATGATTTAAGAGTGATTTGGCTCTCAACAATGAATGTTTTACAGGCCACGTGAGAAGAATCCTTATTAATCAAAAAAATGTAAACCACAAACCTTGTTTTTCTTACATGAATTATTTCTATCATTTAATCTGTGCTCACAGTTGAAAAACATTAAAGTTTCTGAGGAATTTTATTTGTGTTATTTACACTTTGCTCTACTTATTCAGTGCACTAAAGATGGTGAAAATACGTTGAGCAGGAAACGCCAGTGAGAGTAACACAGCTTAAACCAGCCTGACCAGTTTTGACAAGTCATAGATTGAATTTTTGGCGGGGCTGGCAGATGAATGGTTTCAGGGTTTGAACAGTTCGGTAAGACTGTGCTGTAGTGTAAGCGGTGAGGGCAGGACCCTCTTACCTCTCGGATGAGTTCTTTTCGGACCTGGGTTTCGGCATAGAGGTGGGGCAGCACAGACCCCAGCAGCCCTCGGATCAGCGCAGGTTTGTTGTGGGCGGCTGAATTAAACATGACCAAGGCAACCCGCCGCACATTCAGGTCAGAGTCCTTCAGTGTCTTTAGGAAGTCACCTAACCAGCGAGAGAATAAGTATCCCATGGGCCAGTTATCTTTACCACCCTTGGGTCATATTCCCAAGTGAAGCACCCAGAGGCTTCAAACTAGTGATAACCCAGCTTGTATTCACTTGAACCCTTACAAAGCACACTTGTGGACATCTCTCTCTGCTACTAATTAATTGGGTCAGGAGTACCAAATTAGTATTTTTAAGAAGACAATTGATCAGGAAGAGAACACAATATCCTCAATATCAATATCCATGTTTCAATGTCCAAGTCCTGTGCAAAGCACAGTGTAAAACCCTCAAGATAAATACCTAAAGTGCCTCCACTAACACTGGCAACCTTGGTAAATATTAGCTGAAGAGGCTATGAAAAATTAGCTTGTTATTCAAATTTTTAACAGAAATCTATCCTTTAAATTAAAGAAAGGGTCATTCCATATGAACTCAACCAAAGTACAAGAATCTTCCATGGTCACAGACTCAGATTTGGCTCAAATTTATTTTCAGAATACCTCTATATTCATAATGAACACATGCAAAATTTTAGAGTCCTACTCCAAGGTGTTTCCAAGGTATGGCCCCCCATAAATCAAGGGCCTTGCCCAAGCGAAATGCAAACATTAATTTATAGGGATTTTGGAGGCCAATATTTTTGGAACAAATCATAGGTATGGGCTGAAAATTGCTACCCAGGGTAGTTTGTATCTATGCTTTCAGAATCCCCAGTCAAATCTGTCTCTTTTATTTTTCAAGATATTGGCCTCTCAAATATGAAACTTTTTATGGGTGAAAATCAAAAATTCAGTTTTTGAGGGCCCCCTATGAAGCTTCACAATACCTGGGAGATCCTAGTTAGGCAATGCAACTGCATGTCAGATGTCAGATTATCTTAGGAAATGATGTAACTTGAGATTATAAGTAGGCACTGTCAATTTCAAACTTCTAGTTGCAGAACAAAGGGAACAATTATGGGTGCTTTAATACCAAAATACCGATATTTGAAAACATAATTAAATAGTGAAGGAGATGGAAAAACAAGTTGGAATTTTGAACAAATAAAGCCAAAATATATACATTTCTTTAGAACAAGTCTCATTACCAGGGGTAACTGCCCACATAGTGAACTTGCCAATCCAAAATTGGCACAAAAAAAAAAAGTTACTTTCTCAGCTGGGTCCTTTTCAGGGTTTCCTAACTCCACTCTTATGCCTTGGGTGCAATCAGTCTTCCTTCTTGAGACAGACATGTCCTAAAATAGAAGGAATCCAGCACAATTTAGCTTCTATAAGGAATCCTGGCCTGATAGGGGGCCCTTGAAAACTGAATTTTCAATTTCCACCCGTAAAAAGTGTCATATTTGAGAGGCAAATATCTTAAAAAAGAGATAGATTTTTAGAAAAGATTCTAAAAGCACGGACCCAAATTATCCTGGGTAGCAATTTTCAGCCCAAACCTATGATTTGTTCCAAAAATATTGGCCTCCAAAATCCCTATAAATGAAAATTTGCAATTAGCACTGGCATGGCCCTTGATTTTTTTTTGGGGGGGGGGGGCATATCATGGAAACCCCATGAAGTTAGACCCTAGAATTTTGCAAGAGTTCATTACGAATATAGAAGTCTACCCAAAATAAATTTGTGCCAAATCTGAGTCGGTGACCCGGGGACCTCTGATTGACTTCATATGGAATGACCCGAAAACAATTGATGGAAAAAATTTTCTTCAATATTTTTTCACAAAAACTTTTGCCACAATCATTTGCACCCTGGAAAGCCATAAAAGAAATAATGAGTATATTCCCATTCATATTTTACTTTTTATGTTTACCAGAGCTTAAGTGGTCAACCATGATCTCCTGTTTCCTTGAGGTAAAAACATAAGGGGACACAAATTCCATTTCCCTCAGTCCTCCATCACCATGTTCAAAAAAAAAAAAACTACTGCAATGACGTGCAACATTAAGTTGTTGAGCTTCACTAATGTGAGAATGCCAAAAATAAGATGGCTGAATAGGTGAGAATACTAAAAAAAAAAAAAAAAAAAATTCCTGGAATGTAAAATTACGCAAACAACCTTGGAAAAACAGGCACACTGTCTTCGGGTGAAACAATATGTCAAATTTGTTCTTCAAGCATATAGGCAACAAAACAGACCAAAGCTTAGTGTTGCATTACATAGTCTGATAAACAAAAAATCTATCAGAATTATATACCGGCCAAAGATTGCTTCCCCAAACAAGGCCAAATACGTGATTCATAGAGGGCGCAGAGACAGTCACGTGGGCCCCATACATGCCAAAAAGTTAAAAATGTCAACTTCAAGACATTTTGGAGGGTTTCCAGAAAAAAGCCTCCGTTGTCATCCAAAAAAAAAAAAAAAGACAAACTCAGTTGGCCAGATGGTTCTGGAACTTCCAATGGAACCAAGTTCTATTGTCTGATGAGACCAAAATGGTGATCTTTCACAAAAAACACGAGATGGGATTGATGTTTGGTCTCGAATTCCTCAACATATTTTGATGAATGACTTGATGAGAGGAGAAGATTGTTTATGACAGAGGACCCATAGTACTTATTGCGGCGAAGGAAGGCTGCACAAAGCATTACATAATAGGGGATCAAAAAACTGCGACTTGTGCTTTTGAGAAAAAAAAAGTTTCATTATGGTAATTATCATTTTCTTTCAATCATTATTTTATTAATTAATGGAGGACACTTTATTTGTTCCTGTATTTTATTAAAAATGAAATGATTTGTAAATGATTGACATATTCCTTAGAAATTCTCAAGGTTTTTTTCAAATTTTATCAGTGTATAGACAGTATTTCCATAAGAGTGCAGTCCATTTGGACAGTGACTGAAAATGGTTGTAAATGCCTTAAAATTAAATTCATCCGACATTGTGTCATTGCTTATAGACCTAGTAAAACAGGAGACTAAGGTTAAAAGTTTAACCCTATAATGCCCAGACACAGACATCATTATAGGAAAAATATGACCCAGTAATATTTTTGAAGTATTGAAGGGTAGTATTCAGATCCACTGTTCATCATCAGGTTTTGTGACAGCAAAATATACATTGCTGAACAGAACCTCTAATTCCAGGAGTATCATATCTGATACAGCCAAAAATCAGCACCCCTCCAGAACTCAACACTCAAAATTTCAAATTATTTATATGCTTTCCACTATCTATAGCTATCCCTTAACATGTATAAGAATAAGTTTTTGTGTAATATTTACCTTGGAATGCCAAATTTCACCGCCAAAGTCCAAGGAAATTCATTAATTCTCATTCACATGGGAGCTACTACCTTGAAGTGAGTGACTAGGGGAGAGACTCCTGCAATCTCACTTCTTCCTTCCAGGTGGCGGCACTGTGCATCAGATATGTTACAGTGAACAGTCGTTGTTGTGTTGCATCTTTCCAGGTGGACATAGTCCTTCGAATTTAGTGTATCATTTATGATACAGGAGGCATTATAGGGTTAAAACGAAGGTTATCATGAAGGGTAATCATAGGGCTTTGTGTAAGACCGACCCTTACCTATGCACCCTTTAAGCAGTGTGTCTATGGGCTGCGGCTGATCGACGATGGTGAACTTTATGGCTGTAACGACAGTACTTCGGGCGTGAGGCGACCCTGGAAAGAGGAGGAGTCACTGTGAGTTACATAAGAAGTGATATCACTACAATATTACTGAGACTTAAACTATGGTTGTGAATCTGATATGTAAAAATGAGGACAATAATGATTAGTTCTTCTTTTATACAGCTTGGCCTATAGCAGCATTCCAAAAGATACCGATTACTGTGAAAGAGGGGGGTCAGGGCATTATATCCAATGCCTCCCAGTGATATCCCTTGAAAACAAAATGGCAGCTCTGTTTTCTCCATACCTGAGGACAGCTGCTTCTTGAGGCGGGGCAGGAGCTGGGAGGGGTTGACCAGGGTGAGTTTGCCCAAGCACTCGGCCACCACATTTCGGGTACCCTCCTCAGGGCATTCGCAATGCTTGAAAAGCAGGGCCCAGATCTCCTCCACGTGGGGCTTCAGTTTCTCGGCTAAGGAAGCGCTGAGAACCTCCTTCAGAGAGTGCAGAAGCAGGTACTGCCGCTTGGGCTGGCCACCGATCTCCTTCAGCATGAAGGGGAGGTACTCTTCCAGACTGCCCACACAGATGCTCCCCAGGGCGCACGAGGCTGCAGACTTCACTTCCTCATTGCTGGAGGAGAAGGCCTCGAGGATTATAGTCTTCAGTTCCTTCTGTCCTCCGAGGTTAATTGAACGACCCACCTCCCCCAGACACAGGAACGACAGAATCCTTGAAGGCTCAGATGACTTGGTGCTCTTCACCTCTTGGATGAGGCTGGTAATAGTTCCAGAAGCTTCTTTGGGGCACGCTGAGGCGAGGGCTGCCACACACTTGGCCACAGAGTGGTACGCCTGCCTGTGCATCACAGTGGAGTCTGAGGCTCTTAGAGTCCCATAAAAAGGGCCTGTTAAAGCTTTGAGGAGGTCATGATAACCCATGTTGCTAGCTTTATTCGTCACGAGTGCCTGGAAGAACTCCAGGATGGCAGATAGAGCCCCACCCTGCAGCAACGGAGAGTGGACCAAAGCGAAGACCTCTGGCAAGATGGACCCGCTGACTTTGGAGAGGGATGAAGGACAAACCTGAGCCATACAAGTCAGCAAGCCCAGTGCCACCTGGGACACATGCATGTCGCTCTCTCCAATGAGCGGTGGGAGCTCGCTGAGCACCGGCTCCATAGCTTGGGGCTTGAGGCCATCGCTGTAGTTCCGCACAATCACGGTCAGAGCGGTCAGGGTGCATAACTTGAGTGCCCGCTGGTTCTTACGCAAGAATGAAGCCAGGACGGGCACCCCCTCTGTGAGCACTGGCTTCAAATCAACCTTCAGGGGGGATCCAGCCACCAGGTTCAGTGTCTTCACCGTGGTAAGCCTAGTAATCTCATTCTTCAGCCTCTCTAGGAAGATCTGAAGGGTTGGCTGGAGGTCCGGCCCCAGGTGATCTCCCAGGTGACAGATTATATGGCCCATGCAAGAGATTGCCCTCTCTTTCACCTCCTGGTCAATGTCTGCTGCCTTCAATCTCTTCAGGGTCCCAGTGAAGAGGTCTTTCACATAGGGTTTGACATCAAAGGCAGGTGAGGGAGCATTCTCCAGAGGCCTCATGATCTTCACCATCTGCTGGGTGACCAGGAGGGCCTCTGAGGTTATTTTGTAGAAGGGGTCCTCCACACACACCACCACGGGTGGCAGGATGACCCCAATGTGAGGGTGGAAGATCTCCGGGGAGTGGTTGCACAGAAGAACATGGAGGAAGGACAGAGCATCAATCTTCATGTTGGAAGAAGTGGACTTATCAGTGAGGGAATACAGGATACCTGTTCGGAGAGATTAGTTACTGAAAGCTGTTGAGTTAGAGGACTGAAAAGTTTGCTGTTGTGTCTTAACTTCAATCAGCAATCAGGCTTTTGGGACAAGATAGACTCCAGCCAATCATTGAAACAAAGCAAGTGAATTTGCCAAATACTGACTTAGAAATTAACAGGAAACTGGAAACTGGGGATCTTAAGGACCATTTTTGTCAGAACTCATCACGCACCTCGGACTGCAGTTAGGAATTCTACTACTGCCTCTTTTCTGAGGAAGCTGGGACGATACGAAAAATGCAAATAAAAAAGTAAACATTGATTTGTACATCATCCTTCACCTGTATGAAATTGAAGACTAGACAATATATTCACTGTTCTTCCTCCTGCTCCTTTATTTCTTTCAATAAACACTCATTTGAAATTTGAAATCTGCAACACATTGGCCCACCAACAGCACTAGTTTTCCTGTGTTTACCAGTCCATTTAAGATAAACTCAAGTCCATGGAAAACTGCAGCATTTCCAGACATTTGTGACATATGAGTTACTTGGTGCAAATGTTCTTCCCTTGTATTTGTGGACGCAACAATGAATGATGTTTATACTGACGAAGGTTCTCTAAATTAGCATGTAGCTAATGTAGTTATATTATTAAAAAAGTATGTCAGTTTTTAATGCATTGCCATCAGAAGGAGGAGGGATTTAACAGTCAATTCTCATTCTAATCCTGTGAGCAAAAATTTTTCCAGATTCCTTGAATCTTTTGATAAAAGCATGCATTGCAGGTTGTATATCATTCTGTCAGAAGCAAGTGGCAAACCTCAACCACTCATAGCTCGTAAACAAATTGCTCTTTTGCGGATGAGTTTTTTATACCCAAACATGACAGTGTCACATGTTCAACACCTGGAAACCCATTTTTTTTTAGCATTCCAACACTTTCCAAATCTTCCATTGCTTGCCCCTGTGCCAAATTTTTTGAAGCCTGGGGCAGGCATCAAATGCAGAATGAGCTTTTATTTCAAACGAAAAAAGGCCTACACTGTCCCTCCTGTCACGAGGGGTTATATCGGCAAAACCCTCATGAGACACTCCCCAAAAAGAAAGCCCGGCTACAGTATTACCCCAGACAGCCTTAATAAATTATTACAAACTGAACCAAATTTGATCTTATGTACACTCTGACTGCCTTCATTTACTCATTTTTCATGTGCTCAGAAATAAATTAAACTACATAACTTGTTCCTAAAATGAATTGATGTTTTTGCTGTAGTATTCAGCAATAATTTATCATGAATGAAAATAGCAGAATTTCAAGATGATATTGCTTACATATAAGACAGTATGATGAAACAGAGGCATTCCAGGAGATTAATTAGTAAATCATTTCATTATTATCAATAATACAAAGCCCAAAATCAATCTAGTTCTTTGTCTTGATAAAATCTAAAGGCCAATAAAACTTGATGTGGATCAATAAAATAGTTTTGGAGTTATCGCATTAACACAATGGATGTGCAGGTGATGCAGCGGTGAAAAGGATTCCTTAATATCGGTGAGGTCATTTTGCAAATATAAGTGAATTGATTTAGTAAAAGATTTTTGGAACAGTCTTGCTCTGTTTTCAACTGAATATACCTGTAAGTCAAAGATTATTTACAAATCACTGCTTTCTTTTTTTACTTAAATTTTCCATGCCGTTCCAACCATAGGAGCTGGTTGCACAGAACACCTTCATACAGAATATGATTGATATTCATTTCTTTTCAGTAATTTCTTTGATTAACATTATGTGAATTCCAAAAACACTAATTGCTCTCGGATGTGGTAAGTTCTCCTTGTTGAGGTAAGATCAGAAATAAATTTTGATGCAAAATTGCATTTCAATCAATAGCTAATCTTAATTTTATTTGTTGTAATTCAAACAATCATACAGCTCAGATTAGATAGCCTCATTGCAGGATGTGCTAAGAGCAAATGCCAGATTCAATAGAGTAGTTTATAGTTTTTTTGTGAAGTGAATAAATTTTTCAATTTTTCTAAATTGAATTTACTATTTACTCGCCATGACAATGAATGCCACTGGATTGTTCTAATAATTGGAAAACTACAAAGTCAAGTAAATTGATTGAAAACTCAAATGATGCTTTTTATTTCTCTTCTGGTCTTAATGAGGACAACTGGCCACACTTCATAGTGTTGAGTGGTTTTGGAATTCACAAAATGTCAATTAAAAAAAATTTACCAGAAACAAATCAAGATCGATCATTAGTTTAAAGCGATGACCTGCGAATACTCCATTTTTGGTTCACCAGCCACCACTGCAATCCACCTTTTTCAAAAATGGCCCTGGGATAGTAAAACACAGGCCCTCTCCAGCTGTGTGCACCCAGATATGTTGGCCTCTAAAGTTGTCAGCACCTTTTAGCCTGCTAATGACAGCCCTAAGACATTACATGGAATCATCATTCTATTGATCGTACTCGATAAGACGCATTCGGTCAGTGCTGCTTCTTGCCCACAGCAAGGCTAATAGGCTAGAGAAAGTGAATTCAGGTATGAGCTGTTACCAGGGATGAGTGCGGGGATGTGGTCTCCCAGGGCTCCTGGAAGCACGTTAGCCAGCTCTGTAAGCAGAGAGAAACAGCCCTGCCGGTTTTTCATACTCTTCTCCTTCAGCTGCCTATGCAGAGCTTTCACCACCGACGGAACCTGCAGGACTCAAAACCACAAAGCCATCACCACATACAATACAGTGCAGCCCACACATTCATCATCATTCATGAGAGGCAGAGAAGTGCCGTCCAGGCAGGCAGCTACTTCACCTTTAAGGCAGGTTAACACTCAAGCTCTTCCCAAGCACTTGATGAAGAATCACACAATTCATTTACTGAATGATACGCCGGAAGACCGCAAGGAAAGCAATTATCTGCATATCATTACATAATCAGAAACAAAATCTAAACTTTCTTTGAATTCTATTCACTGTCGTAGAACTTATGAGTAGCAGAAATTATGACAGGGATAAAATTGTGTATTTTTCAAAGATGAAACTTGATTTAGTTTTTGGTTTTCAAAAGCATCTTTTGTTTAGCCCATCAAATCAGCTTTGAATGCAATATATACTGCTTTTCCAACAGTAAGCCCAGCAAACAAAAAAATTTCACTGTTTCATGAGAATTGCATGAAAGCAATGAGGCTAACTAAATTTAAATTTCCAGTCATTCTGCAGATTACTCTTAGTTATTGGGTTAATCAATTATTTAATTGCCAGTTGCGCAAAGTGAATGGAACAGGTTCTGAATAATGAATCATGCGATAAAGGTGAGGACTGTGCCGACCCTGACATACATCGAATGGCATGTCCCTGTTTCACAAAACAGTGGGTAAGTACTGTATTTAGGAGAGTGACGAAGTATAAAAGTAATATGAGGTCTTTACTGACTGTCAGCAGCCAGGACCTCAGATTACAGTCTTATTGAAAGGATGGCACCTCCTACAGTGCAGTGTCTGCATCACACATACAGCTGGATAAATTCTTACAGTATTTTTCATCCTGTTATAAACATGGAGGAAATGCAGTAGATCAGTGGTTTCCAAACATGGTGTCCTGTGTATGCTGGGTTTTGTTCCAACCATAATATCAACTGAATAAATTTAATAAGCCAGAATTTTTTCTTGGGTTGAAGGTTTTGATTTTTAGAGTGATTACCTCTCTCATTGATCAACACTATGTCAGAAAAATATTTTCAAAGTTCATATTGTGCTTACTGCACGATAGCAAACCATTAAATAAAAAAAGTGGTAACTTTTAAACCAGTGAGGTTAATAGGACCTTGACTTATTTGGCATTGATCATTTTTCTTTCTTAAACATCAACACATTGCAGGTTTACCTCAGTACCACTTACTTTGATTGGTTCATTATGCCCCGGATGATTATGATTGGTGGCCAGGTGTCTGGACTTTCACCAATGACCAGCCCATTGATTCAGGTCAGTCTCTATTTGATCAGTTAGAAATAATTTGCCTCCTTTTATGAAAGTTCATGTTGACAATGGAGCCCAATAAGTGCTCATTGCCCACCAAAATGTTATTAACATATCATATCAAGCTATTTCTTATGTAATGTGAGTAGGATTCTTAGTAACCTTGAATGAAAAGTACCTAGTTTCCAAAAATGAATAGCTTGTTAAAATATTTTATTTGCTATTGTGGTTGGAATGAAAGCCAGCATACACAGGAGACCTCCAGGACTGAGTTTGAGAACCAGTGCTGTAGAAAGAGCACTTAAATCCCTCCTTCCTTCATCATTCATTCGCTGTTAAGCCTGTAATTGGACACTTATACCATTGTTGTTTTTTTCCGACTCAAATCTGGCATATGAACAATGAATGTTAAGTTGAAGTCCAGATTGTTTGCTTTACTTTGCGTGCAGTTATCCATATCCGGAAAAACATGAGGAAACTGCATCCTTTTTAGACAGTGTCGCTGTCCCAATAAAGTATTCAGTACTGTGAATATATGAAACACAAATTGTATCATGTTTCTTCCTCCTGTCTACAATTCTGAGTACTGTCCCCTCAAGGAAAGATCATTCCTGAAGATTACAAACAGAAAAAGCTTCACAATTAAATTGGCATATGGTACCCATCAACATTCTCAAGCTCTGACTCACCACTAAATACAAAAAACCTGTGTTACAAAAATACATTTTAGTACAATTTAATGTTATGTTTACCTATTAATGGGAAGCCGTCAGACAGCGAGCACAAAAAGATTCAACAAAGAGCAATATTGGTACAAGTTACAGGCAGGACATTCCCTGATCCAAATCTACAGTGCTAAATGACAAAGTGTACACCAGAGAGTGCATCGGGTTGTCATGTCCTGACTAGAGTATCTAATTAGGGTGTACAGTCTTAAATGCAGCACAAGTTTTTATGTAGCTATATAGAACTTGGTATGTAAAACAACACAGTTTAGCCAAAGGGGATTTCCATTAGCAGAGGAATGCAGACGGTAATTTGGCTGTGAATGCTTTGGGGCGCTCATTCCTGCAGAATCAGGTCAGATCAGCAAAGAGGTGTGCATAAGGTTGTAGACCATTATAAGGAGGTCGGATCTGAGCTACATGTTCTGACTGACTCTATGCGCTGAAAAAGCGCGACGGCACTTTCACTGGGGTCAACATTCACTTCCTTGACAATGGTTCACGCTCACAGCATAGCAACACATTCACTAGTACTCTTAACACACAGCACGAAATACCTAATATTTGACGATCAAAAATGTACTGAGAAATGCTTTCTGTTCTTTCATAATGAGCATATTTTGGGTTTAAGATCGCTGAAAATAAAGCATAATTTTATACATAGACACAAAGGCCATAGCGATAAACAATGTGCAACGTGCAGTGCAAGCTATTTAGTTTGTTCGGCGTGAACCAGTTGCCACGGCTGCGGCAGGTTGACCTCGGAGTGATGTCACGACTTTGTCAGCGCATTGCTGATACATACTTTTCTTGTGCATGACGTGCAGTGCATTATTTTTAGCAAGGAGTTTATAAGAATTGCAAAATTATTTGGTGTGGTCAAAACGTTATCTGTTCCCGAATTGGAAAGATACCGTGTATGAATTTCTTGGCATTGAATCTTCAAGCTGTTGATCTAATTTTGATTTGTAGGTCAGATAGGACACACAAACATCCTCTCACAATACAATGTATTACAATGTGAGTCAACAATATCCCCTATTTATAAACAAAACATGGTAAAATATTCATCGACGCTGCAAAAAATCTAAAGAACATATTCTGATTAAAAGTAATAGTGGTATAATTAAGGCGATGATCATCTAATCTTGTTTGTTTTTCCCCTTAAAAATGTCTGTGTGGTGTAAATGGTCGGACTGCTGATAGGCCTTAAAACTCTTGGAAGAGGAGGTTTATTAATAGTGGCTTTTTCCTTATTATTTCCCTCCAAAATCAGAGCTGCAGGCCTTTATTGCTCTCAGTTGCCTGTAGTGGATTATTTGTAAGAGTATTTGTGATTGTAACACTTTAAACCAGGCATCTCACAATCCAGTCCTGGAGGCCAGCTGAGTCAGCTGGTCTTAAATGTGCTTCATTATTTAAAGAGCTTAATGTAAGTCACTGATTATCTAAAGATCCTACACACCTTGTTTAAATGCTTAAAATAGCTGCCAAAAGCCAGTAGAGACAGCTGGTCTTCTGGACTGCGGTTTGCGACGGCTCTCCTACACGGTTAAAGGAGGAGGATTTTCAAATGTGGGAGAAAGCAGACCTGTTTCTTCAGCAGGGCGATGGAGGGGTCCTCTTTGGCCGCGGCCGGACCCCCCTGAGGGGGACGGGTCTGCTTGAGGAGGGTGATGAAGGCCAGGAAGATGTCGGTTTTAACGTTCTCTTCGCGCTCTTTGAAGCGGGAGACCAGGGCTGGGGCGACAGAGCCATACATGTCCGGGAGAAGGTCCCTCCGGCTGCCGATCACTCCCTCCAGACACTTCACCGCGGCGCGACGCACCTTCCAGCTCATGTCGTCATCATCGCTGTACTCATCGTCCGACTCTGGGGAATAAGTATACAGAGCTAAATGAAATAATCTGGAAAATGACCATTTGAACAGAGTTGACACTCCCACACAGTGCTTTGAGTATTGACATGACATAATACATTGCAATACATATACTTTTTGCAGAGGCTTTTACCCAAACGGATGTACAAAAAGCATGTCGAACTGGGTCCTTGTAACAGCAACATGACTAATCCGACAAGGTTTAATTCACACGGAGCATCAATCAGCTCGACCATGAACAAGTGCCTAAACTACATGGTAGGCATACCTCAGCTGTACTGGAATAGTACAGAATAATACGAGAATAATAGTACTAGAATAATACAATAGACTGGCAAGCAAACAAACAAGAGATTACAACTAAAAAGCAATCAGTACAAACAAAATACTAATAAGGACAAAATGCGCACATAAAGTGCTAATGAATTCTAGCAATTTACATCTAACTAGTGTAAACTGCGTTGGAATTACAGCCCTTCACAACTGTTCCAGCATCTTAATACTTGTGGACCGCACTGAAACTAGGAATGGAAATTTATGCTCTAACTTAATAGCATTTTCCACAATGCTCTCGATGATGACATGACAGTTCAAAACACTGCATCTCTATGAAACAGCATAAGCTGCATACAGGACTGTGCCACCGAATATTTCTTTTCCCCATGACCCAAGCATGTCTGCGCAGTCCACAGAGCTGAGGTAAAATTGATTGTGTTACCCTGGTCTTCATCCTCCCCATCCTCAGTGTCCATGGCGTCGTCCTGGTCATCGTCAGCGTCATAGTTGTAGTTGGGGTCGTAGGTTATGTACTTCAGGCACAGTTTTATCACAGTGGGAATGTGAGGAGACATCTCCTTTGGACACCTTTTACAAATAAAATGCACAACCTCTGCGTTCATTTTACTGTAGGCCAATAATGTCGATAGACATTGCCAGTAATTCACCTCATTAACCAAGGAGTATCTACATCTTATTACAGACGTACAGAAGACACAATGTGTCACAATATTCACTGTTATTTGTAAACATTTAAAGGCCCAATACATAAAATTTCCCAATTCAAAGATCTATAAAATATATAGATATGTTGTATATGTTTTGGTGTTGTGTACTTACATTATCCGTGATGTATTCAATGATTATCAAAGACAGAGATATCTGTATTATCGGGTCGTTTCTTTTTGTCGCATATTTGACGTCACTCCCAACACAAAGAGTGCACAAGAAAATCACCCTCCATGCACGAATGCTTCTCCGTTCCAAAGAGTTTCAAGCCAAGATGGTAACAAGAAAGTAACGTTACTCCACTTCAAAACATTTTCTTGTGATGCTGTACGACAAACAGAAAGCTGATGTGTGCGGCACATCGTTTGTGTGTTATGAGAAGTCAGTGCTACGTTAGCTACATTACTTGCAGTTAGAACACGGCTCCCTTGAATACTCGATTCAGTTTGGTCTATCAGCGTGTCTCAACAGATAACTGCTGGCCAGCTGGTCTGTTGGAGCAACTGAAAGCATGCATTGCCAGCTGACAGTGGCATTTCCTTGATATCTGTTACCTATAGCATTTGCATTCAGCAACAGAGTGCTCACATCTGTAATTATTCTCTACAAATATGGGCAACATGAGCCGGCCCCATCCCTTTATCTCAGCCTCTGACCTGCAGCACATCATAAGCGCTGCAAACGGCCGACTTATCATTATCCCTTACATTTTTTTTATTTGAATGAAATAAGATGAAGTAATTTAAAAGTCAAATAATATAACTTTGTCCATGTACATGGTTTCGCAGCTCCTGTTTGAGTCACGTCAGAGAATTTAGCTGTCAGCAGTGTGTGTAAATTGATGAAGACAATCACTCCCATAATTCCACGCGATCCCATTGGGTCATCAAACTCAGCCTCTTGTTTTTCCTCGGTTAAGCGCCCTCTAGCGGCAGAGAATTACATAATGGCCCTTTAATTTGACTTTTAATAAACATAGACGGGCCAGACCATTAAAACCACTCCACCATGAAGCTAAGAACGTTGATTATTCCATTAAAACAGCATATCTCAAAGTCTGCAGATGGACCCTATACAATAAGGGAATAGAAGCCCCTCGATGTCTACATTTTGGAAGTACGAGAAATTAGACCTGAGCAACTTTGACAAGGGCCAAATTGTAATGGCTTGAAGAGTGGGTGAGAGCATCTTTGAAGCAGTAAGGCTGCTTGGGTGCTCGGACTCAGTGGTGGTGAGAACCTACGACAGTGATCCATGGACGGACAAACCATAAACCTGTGACGGGGTGTTGGGCGCCTAAAGCTCTTTGATGCTCAAGGACAGCTAAGGGTATCCCGTCAGGTATCCTGACAGAAGAAATACTGTGGCACAAGCTGCAATGAATCTTCATGATGCTTCTGTGAGGAATGTGTCACCACGCACAGTGCTTCGTACCCTGCTGTATATAGTGCTTTGTAGTGGCAGAACAGTCAAAGTACCCATTCCAACCACAGTCCACCACTGACACATCTTACAATGGGCACGAGAGCTTCGGAACTGGACCTTGGAGTGACTGCAGAGGGTCACCTGAACCAGTGAGTTCCATTTTTTTCAGATCACGTGTGTTGGGTGATGAGTTTGTGTGTCCTATTTCCCTGGAAAGAGATGGAACCAAGATGCACAGTGGGAGGAAAACAATCGGATGGATAGAGTTTGATACTCTGGGAAATGTTCTGCTGGGAAACCTCATATCCAAGAATTTAAGTGGACATCAGTGCGACAAAGCTATTGTGGCAGCATAAGGGGGACCTGCACAAAATCAGGCTGCTAGTTTTAATGTTGTGGCTGATCAGTGTACAGTGTTTTCCGTACATATTTGAACTCACGCCATTAAATGACAGACTATCAACCTGTTGGTTGATCTGGTAAGCGCAATTTCACGAGGATAAACACTTCCATGTTTACCTTCGGACAAAGGCTTCAAAAGCCTGGAAGCAGTGCTCCCTCAATTCATCATCTTCCACATTGCAGAACTTCACCACCATGGGGACAATCTTCACCAAGTGCTCTCCTGTGAAGAAGGCCAGTGTTGGAGTGTAATTTCACGACATACATTTACACTGCAGGAGCTCCCTTGGTGTTTAACTAAATTCAAATTTGTGTAGCATTTGTGGCAGGTAGTTACTCCCTCATTGTATTGAGGTGCAGGATACAACCGAACTACTGAAACAAGAAAACCTTTGACTAGATGCCATATATTTCTTTCTCACTCTCCCTTCCAGTCCTGGTTGGTGAGATGACCTCTACTCCACTATACATACCAATGGTCACATATCGCTGGTTCGCAACACTGAGCTGTATAATTGTTCTCTTATGCAAAAAGCGGACACAGCACACTAACTACTTCAAAGTAGTTTGATGAACATTTTTGAATTACTGTGGCTTTTCAAGCCACATTTTTGCTTTGAAGTAGTGAATATCACACCCACTTGTTAGAATAACATCACTCCCAAACCACCATGCTCATCTGTATCAACACAACCACACTGACGCAAGCAAACAAAGCACACAAATGAAGGTCACAATGGCAAAATTATCAGAGTCACATTTTCACATTGTGGAGAAATGATAAATTTAAAATTCAAAATCATCTTAGAAACAAAGCACTGAAAAAATATGCAAAGAATATAAAATATATAAAATGTTATGATAATATATTATTATACATAATAATAATAATATATAAAATATACAAAAATGCTAAATTTGGATTCTGTTTTTCCTTTGTGGTCTTCAAATACAAATGCTGAAAGACATATCATGAAAAAAGATGAGAACAAGCCATTCAGCTCAATAATGCTGAATCATTTTGAAACAGAAAACATTTTCATGCGGAACGCGTACAGATTATAATTGCAAAAAGCAATAAAGAAGCAAAAAAAAAAGAAACCTAAAA
Organism: Gymnothorax reevesii; assembly: GCA_029721435.1. Lineage (NCBI taxonomy): Eukaryota > Metazoa > Chordata > Actinopteri > Anguilliformes > Muraenidae > Gymnothorax > Gymnothorax reevesii. Next base: position 37,411,198 of record CM056581.1, read on the forward strand.
CTGAAGGAGAAAGCTTAGTGGTTGTGCTGTGGGTGGGTAGAGGAGACAAGCCAGAATGCGGTTTGAAGAGATGTACTTTGGGTGCTTTTATTTGTGGAAATTATGTATTTATTTTTTGGTCCATAAGTACTTGCACAGCTATAAAATGTAATGTTTTGGCTCGGTACTCTAGCGCAGTGGATTAAATATCAATTAATTTGAGGTAAAAATAGAGATTTTATTGGTGGGTGTGTACTGTCCAAATGGACCTCACTGTTGTGTATTGAACCCCCTGCCCCTGCATTACCCACTCTTTACCCCCCGTACCCTCTCTGTGCCCCCCTTACCCACTCTGTGCCCCCCCTGTCGGCTGATGGTTGCCAGGCACTGGATGTAGGTACGGGTGGTGGACGTGGGCGGGGCCCGACCAAGCTCTGTCAGCAGGTGACTGGTCAGCTGGGTGAAGAGGGTGGGGCTGCAGGTGGGCACAAGGTGTCCGAGGGCGATGATGGCCCTCTTCCTGACGGCCAGCCGAGGGCTGGTGAGCTGGGGGAGCAGGCTGCTCAGGAGGGAGGGGTGCAGGCTGACCAGGGGCCCACTCAGTCTGCAGGAGCAGGAAAAGCGGGAAAAAGAGGGTCACTCGGCTGGATTTGGATTGAGCCAAAGCCGAAGCTTTAAACCGTCAGACCACAAAACCTCTGTAGACCAGGAATGGGCTCTTCTAGTTTGTTAGTCCACATACAGCTGTGTGACATCCTGGGTTGAAGTTCCCTTATGGAGAAAATCACTTTTTACCTTTCATTTAGACTCATAATTTGGCCTTCCCAAATTATGTTATTTATTTAAAATCTGATAACATGAGAAACCACACTGTCTGAGCATTCTTCCTGCAGTGTTCATTAAAAGAAATCATGACCATGAATGAACCGTTTTTATTCCGAGCCCCTTTCAACATCACAAGGAGAGTGTCTGGTATAGACATGTTTCACTTCCGCAGCTATTGTTCTTTTCACACCGTGGAGAGACAGCCAATCTAAGCTCAGCGTCATTTTCAATAACTGACCACCCACTTTCCAGTCACAGAGGAAAGAAATTTCAACTGGAGAGTAGCTGCAAAAGATTTATTTGATTTTTTTCCCCGACAAGCTATAAAATCTTGTTTTAAAATCTTGAGTGAATTAAAATTTAATTGTCAACCCATTAATGTCTAAGCGAATTTAGAAATCGTTCTCAACAGTCTAAGAAATGATCATCAGAAATGCTTTCAAAAATTATAAGACATATGTAATTTACCTGCATGGCTTTTGGGCATTCATGCAAAATTTCAACACTAAATAGAATGACCATTATGGTCATCGATCGTCTTTCTTCATAACAAACAATTTTTCCGAGGTCAAATGTATGTAAATGTTCAAAAACTCAATTCACAGGGATCATGTGAGAGTCGGCAGATGGTCACCTGGCCAGCATGTCGGACAGGATGTCCAGAGCCTCCAGCTGAACTGAAACGTCATCCTGTTTCCCCAGAGCTGCCATCAGCTGGGATGTGATCTTCTTACACACACTGGCAGTCAGATTCAACCCTGTAACCCACCAAAAGTTTTCAAGGACAACACTATGATCTTCTTACTCATGCTGGGGGACAAATTCAACTCTGTTAACCACATAAAACTTTCAAAATCAACACAATGATCTTATACATGCTGGTGGACAAATTCAACTCCATAAACCACATAAAACTTTCAAAAACAACGCTATTATTCTATTCATGCTGGTGGATAAATTCAACTCCGTAAATCACATAAATCCTTCAAAAACAACGCTACGATCTTCTTAGATGTGCTGGTGGACACTTTCAAATCTGCAAACCACTCCATGTTTTCAACAACAAGACTATGATGATGTTGTCAGGCAGTCATATTTAGCCCTCTAACCAGTGCAACAAATATGACCTGCAACAGCAACTGTTCATTATTATTTGTTAACCATTCAAGATTTTGATGGAGACAGCATGAGAGGCATCAGTGATTCTTCCCAGCTCTGAGGAAAATATCAGGGACTTATCAAAACCTCACACTTACAGTGTTCACACGGCAGATAATACTGTGCTGCATTGATGCTTAAGCTCAATCCATCCATCCATTATCAAAACTGCTTCTCCCTAACTGTGGGTTGTGTGGGAGCTGGAGCTTATCCCATACACTATGGCTGAATGACACTAATTCAACACTAACTTGATCTCCCTAATCCATCACAGGGCTCATTCATCATCCACTCATACACATGAGCAATGCATTTAGATGCTCCAATGAGGCTGACATGCAAGTTTTCGGGCTGCGGGACGAAACTAGAGCACCTGGAGGAAACCCACACATGCACAGGCAAAACATGTAAACTCCGCACAGAAAGGCCCCAGGCTAGTTTAGAACCTACAACCTTCTTGCTGAGATGCAACAACGCTAGCCACTGAGCCACGCCAATAACCATGCCAATAATTCTGGAGTAAAATATCAGGGTATTTCACAAACTACGATCACTGGTTTAGCTGAATAACTGCATTGAGAAAAACCCACAGCTCTTTTTACTTTAGTTTGTGTTTCAAGTTTATGAGGGTTTCTGGTTTTATTCAGTGATTTAATCAAACCCCCACCCCCCTGGGGCAGGTTTATGACCCTATTATCCCTCCGCCCTGTATATGCGAGTAGTTACATGATAAACACATTGCTCCAATGGAAACAGCACCCACCTGTGGCGGTCGACGGCAGCTCAGCGATGACGGTCTTCAAGCCCATGCTCGAGATGTCTCTGAGCTGCTCCTTCTCTGACAGCATGTTAGAGCACAGCGTGTCCACCATCGTCTCCACCTGATACTCCTTTACTTTACACACCAGAGGGCCTAGACTATATACAAAAACACACACGTGGACACACACGCACGCACACATGCAAACACAGTAACACATACACATGTATACATGCAAGCACAGAACGGTTAGAAAACTGTATGTCCATCATAGTTTCAACCTAATACTCCTTTACCCACCAGGGGACCTAGACTACACTCACACACAGACGCACACACACGAACACATGCAAATACATACACAGACACAAATATTCTCTCCATCTCTCTCTCATGCACACGCACAGAGCACAGAGCTGTGTGAATGTTTGAACAGACCACAAAACATTAAGAAATAGCCGGCTCCTGTCTACCAGAACTGACTGAGATTGTAACATGACTATCGAAATCAGGAGAGAAAGTATGACTACTTAAAAAAATCCTCACAGATGCCCATTTTACTAGGATTGTGGAATGATCCAGATAAGTAACCAGATGCAAATTCTGGGTACAATTCACAGGGGAGTATTAATTGATAGCAATGCGACAATAGTAGTGAGATGGGCTGAAGCCCAGAACAGAGAGGGGGGTCGTCCAGCTGAGTTGATCATAACTGGAGAGGGTTGAGGTGTGTCCAAGCCCCCCAGTGGCCGTCCTGAGGCAGAAGCCAGGTTGTGAATTCCCCTCACTGAAGCAGGACGGCTTGACTGCAGAACGAAAGGGTTTAGCAGGAACATAATCCCAATCCTGGAGACCAAATTGGGCTTGGGACGTGTCCCTGATAAACTGACTCGGAGGAACATACTGGAACAGAGGATGAAGAAGAATCTGGTCCCAGTACTGGAAACTGGTATGAAGCCAAGCAATTTCTGCATCTTTCTTTTTCTTAACTTTATCATCACACACAGAACAAGAGCATAGCTGAAAACTAGAAGATACAAACTGACTGGAAGGCCTATTAGGGAATAACATGTTACAATCAAGCCACTATACAGTAAAGTTAGCTTAAACAGACCAAACTATCACACAAAAGGAGCAGGGCATACAAATGATCACATGTGGGAGTGAGGGAGGAAACGAGACCACAAAGCAATTTAAGGGGACACAACCACAAAACATGTTGCTGGATAGGGGGAGGAACCCATAAAGGAATCACAGGGGTTGTGACAGGATTCTGTCAACAGATATGGAATGTATGGCACTGTGAAATGCTACATCCATTTTTGTTTATTTTTGTCATGTTGACACTGTATGATATTAATGGGAATCTCAGATACTGCAGTACATCAAAATTAGTGGCGCAAAATCCAGGCTTAGGATGCAAATTTTATCCCTGGATTTTGTTCCAATCCCGTGGATTTACTCATGAGCACTACACTTCAACACAGGTGTAGTTCTAAAAACAAAAATCAGTTGGCAGACTTGATGGGTGGAGGAAAAACGTAGAGCAGGACCTTTACTTTTTGGCACCTGGGTTTTACACTTCAAGCTGAAAAAATTAAATAGCTGAGACCTCAGGAGGACATTCCAGAGGTCATAAAGTAGAAGTCCCATCTTGTTTTACCACCAGTCATGCCTCAGCCCGCTGATTTCCAGATTTTCACAACCTCTTGCCTCAAGAGTTGTTGGCAGAGCCAGGTTGTTGGAACAATATGCTGAGAAAGACTATACTTTCTCAACTTGGATTGTCCACTTCTGGTGGTGACCCTACAGATGTGGCAGTGCTGATATTGGGAACAGATATTTCTAGAAGCCTCCAGGAATCTCCTCTCACCATTTGACAGCAAGGTTCTGCACCTCTCCATTCTTGTCCTCTAATAACTTCAGCAGCATGGTGACCACCTTCTTTTCACTGTCCTCATCCAGTTTAATGGAGTCCTTCTGCAGCTCCATCATCAGGTCATTAGTTGCCATGAACCTGGCCATCAACACACATTACAGACTCTAAACAGTTGCAAAGTGACCTATCACAACAACAATATTGTAAGCTCTTTTATGTAAAGGTGTGAAAACACTGTACAGTTAATGGAGACACTCACCTCAACCACCTTTTCTATCTGTTATTGGAGCCACATTCATCTATACAGAGCAGTCAATAAATATTTGGACAACGATACTATTAAAAACCCATTGTGATTTCTACATGGTTCACTTGGGATAAATGTCAATTCCCATAAATTGAATTTTTAAAAAGTCAGCATCTTTGCAGTTTTCAAATTGAAAGTGTACAGAGCACAAAGGACAGAGCCATACAGCAAAGAAATGTGCTAGTAATCAAGTAATTGAAGACTGCACAGACTTTGGATGTGTTTCTCATCAGATGTATTCAATGGATTCCTTTTTGCACCCACCGTTTGACATTAACTCTAATAATGGTGAACCAATCAATTCAAGAAAAATTCACTTTGAACGTTTGTCCCAAAAGGTACAGAATATGTTGTATACGGAGTATAACAGCGGTGTATTAGAACTGTCAGGGAAGTTTACACTTCTTTGCATTTACCAACCCAGTGTGTGGGCCTGCATCCCTAACACTGTAGCATTTCACACGAGAGAGAAAAATAATCTTATATTTATAAAGTGGATGATATTACATTTAGAATATATAAATACATTCATTGATATTAGTTATAAGTATTTAAAAAAAGAAAACAATTTAAACCAGTGAATAAGATGGTATAAAATCTTTATTCTCTATTTAGCTACTTCGTGATCGGTAGGACCTTTCACTGAAGGATTATTTTGTGTTCGCCATCCAATCATGCAAATACATACTGTCTCTCACCTAAAATCTTTGTCCGTGGATGTCATTTTCTCCAGTAGATTGGAGATGTGATAGGACACATTAGTCATCTTGATTTCGTTGTTCGAAGTCTGGATAAAGTCGGAGAACTTTAATGTAAATACAAATACTTTGAATCCCAAATGTAAGAACTTTAGAAACTGAGAAGGATTTTTAAAGGGAGAACATGGCGAGAGAGGGGGGCAACAGTGACGCTTCAGGGCAAGGAACAAACTGGGAAACATGACACTGACAGTGTGTTATAAATAGATGGAGGGGAAATTAATTTGCCTCGGTTGCTGCCCCCAAGAAGAAATTATGCACACTGCATGAACGCTAAACCAAGCATCTATCGGAACCAAGGAAGTGTTCCCCCTTGTTGCACCCCGGTCGGAATAGAAAGTTTCACGGCACAGAGGAGGTGGGAGGCGGGTGGAAGTGGACGTGAAGTCTGCCACGTTGCTAAGCAGGAACGGTGTAGTTGGAGGCAAATACGAGCTAGAGGGTCGCGTTGTCGGCTACTTCCTCCTTTATTTTACATTGCATTTAGTTGACTGTTTCGATTGGTATTATGGTGAGTTCTGTTGCCCGCGCTGGGACGAGCACAATGTTCCTTTCGCTGGCTGTTTTGTAGCCGGCTAACTTCACTAGCTAGCTCGCTAGCGTTTATGTCTGGTAACTTGACATTAACGCGTATGCATGATGTGGACCGCCAGGCACGGTACATCTGCGTTAAATCGCAATTGGCAACTGATTCACACTGCGTCGTTTTGATTTTCGGTGTCTGGCTCATCTGTTGTCTTACCCACTTGGTCCATTTTCGTTCTGAATGCCACGTAATGGGTCAAGAGTGAGCGCCGCCTAGCTAATGTTAGCAACCCAATGTTGGCTGTCACCGGCTTGGCTTTAATTCAGTCTGGTCTTCATTCGTAAGTCTCTGCTTGGTGGTGTAATTGAACTGTTGGCCTAAGTTTGAGACGTTCTAGTCCCACTATTATGTCTGCATCGTTGAAGTATATACCTCTGAGCTTCCTGTGAAGTTCCTGTATTGAAAATGCTGGTCTAGACAGCAGCACGTCTCAGTGAAAACAGTGTTGGCAGCTGGCTGATTTGCTTGGAGGGGCTACACAGTTTTAGAAGGACCGTGTCATCGGTTTTTACCGAAATATTTGCCATCTACTATTAGAATGCTATCATTGTGCAGATTTATAATAAGGCTGTCAAAGTAGCTGTAGCACTAATATTTTATTTTGCTCTGCACCCAGGTCTCGGTAATCAATACTGTGGACACGTCCCACGAGGACATGATCGTAAGTAGTCAAAGATTTTTCAGTGTATTATGTCACAGATGGATGGAATTTCCTGGGAGAGTAACATGAAAATTTAAGACTGACTGTTCTTTCTGCCTTTCTGTATGTTGTAACCATGAAATGTATTTCTTACAAGTTTTGACTGCAAAAACTGTCAGCTTTTCAGATTTTAACCTCAGTATTTCTTTACTCCTCCTGTGCAAACAGCTTTCCTCGTGTCCTTAGTAATGGATGAATGTGAACAGTTTTGCCATGACATGAATTCTCTTCCCTCCTGCCTTTTGATGACCTTGTGGGTGAATTTTTGTCCTGTATTTTCAGCATGATGCCCAGATGGACTACTACGGCACAAGACTGGCCACGTGCTCATCTGACAGATCCGTAAAGATCTTTGATGTGAAAAATGGAGGCCAGATCCTTGTGGCTGATCTGAGAGGGTGGGCGCTGGCTCTACACTAACTCTTTCCTCTCACCTACCCTTCATTTCCAGATGCAGGAATGTAGAGGTGGCCTACCATTGCTTGGTTGGCACTATAATGCTTATATTATCTGGTATGAGTTTGTATTTGTTCCCTCATGTGATTGTTATTGAATATCAACCCTGGATTGAGGGAGTTGAGCTGCATTGTGGGTTAATTGGAGTACTGTTACCTCGCCTAGTCTATCTTGTGAGATTTTATGTGTTACGATGAGTGGGCCATATCGAATAACTATGTCTGTTGTTCCAAGTGCCATGCTATTCTTTGCTGAGTCTATGATCTGGCTGAGCCCAATCAAAGTCGGTCAATTGTGTCTTCTAGTTCCCTATTACTGCTTTTACAAGGACAATTCCAAAAAGTTGGCACAGTATGAAAAATGCAAACAAAATCAGAAAGCTGTGATTTCAGAAGTTGTTTCAACCTCTACTTTATTGAAAACATCACTGCAGCAGATGTCATGATTTGATTCTGTAATTTGTCAATTCAATTGTTAATTGAAAATATAGACTGATTTCATGCACCTGACTTGAAAGGGTTGGTGCAGGTGGGTGGGTGGTTTTCATGAAGAGGCAAGCGGGTGGAGGCAGCATGATGCTTAGGGCAATGTTCTGCTGGGAAAAGTTTGGTCCTGGCATTCATGTGGAGGTTGCTTTGACTCTTGCCGCCCACCAAACCACTGTTCCCTACAAAGTAGACCCCTTCAGGGTAAATAAATTCCCTGATGGGGACGGCCTCTTTCAGCAGGATAGTGCTGGTAAAGGCGCTGTTTTAATATGCAGACCGCCATGGCAACGGATGGGCTCCTGAGTTCTGCCAGTGCTGACTGTGGCGAGCTGCTTTGTTAGCTCAGCCCAGCCCAGCATCTGCTTCGCATTGCTCAGGGATATGGGAGGGATAGAGTCCATTTGGGTTAGCATTGTCTGTTACTTGAGCACCCCTTGCTGGCCATCCGTGCACTTATTTACATTCTGAGCAGGTACATGTTTGGGTTTCCTCTGACCTCTGTCTGCGTGTGTGAGGTTTGAGTCTACGGTATTAAAGCAGTGCTAACTGAAAGGCATGTGTTTTGGGGGAGAACCGTGAACTGTCTTACTCTCCAGAGTTGGCAGCATGAATTGAATAAACGCATACTTGTTCGTAGATTGGGAATTTGATATCCCAAATTCAGGTGCCATTCGAGATGCCAAATAAAAAAAAATAAAAAAAAGATTTCTGAATGGATTTCCTCTCTAATGACTTTTTTTTTATAACTGGCACGACAAATATGACCATGTTAAGGAAATCCGAAGCAGTAGTTACATCTTTTGTGCTGAAAATGGTGTCCTCTTAAAGCACTAGCCATCACCTGTTGTCATGGGGTTGGTTGTCTCTGATGTAAATGGAACAAATACACTGATGGAGACAGTGAAATATCAAGATGGTGAAAGACGGAGACAATGATGGATGCAAGGCAAAGAGCCACTGTTTTGCCCCTGTATGTAAAAATGAGTTTGGTGGAGTCAGCCCTATTATGTCTCGGGTCAGATTGACCCAATTCAATGTTTATGGTCTCTTAAAAGCATGGTTAACAAACTTTTTTTCAGATAATGTTTTCCCCTACTTCATAGGAAAATATAACGTCACTTTCTTTGTCAGTTTTTATGTTCTGCGCACATGTTGTATGAATTGGCGTTGTTGGGGTCATTGGACCTTGAGGTTTATTGTTATATAAAACCATCATTTTGATCTTATTTTTGTTGCGTTTCCTAATACTGAGAGCACTTTCTCATGAATTCCTCTTTCATCTTGCAGTAGTCATAAAAAATCGATACTTGATGGATAAGGCAAGGATGGGAGGTAGGGGAGTCATTTTATTTACTGTGCTGTTAACTTGGTCTGTAGAAAAGCCTAAAGTTGTGGAGAGAAACACTTGGGTAATACTTTCTGGAACCCTGATTATCTGGAGGTTTCTTGCTGGGGCTTAATGTGACCCCAACCTGAAACATTAGTCAATTTTGTGATAATAGGAGGGCTGAAGCAAAGGACAATACAGGTAATTTCCATTAACTGCTGCTGAAATGGAGAATGGTGCTGCTGCATTGGCGAGGGACACTGAAGAGAGATGGCCCTCCAGTGGTGCTGACCCCAGGGTTTGCTGCTAACTTTTTTGGGCATAGAGGCGAAGAGCTTTGAGTCAGGCAAGCTAGCGGTTCACTGGACCTGTGGAATAAAGCCTGAACTCGCTTTGTTGGTTTCCAATTTTATCGCTTATAATGTGCTTCACTGACTGTGCAACACACACTGTGACAGCAGTGGGGCATCAGTTTGCCATTGAGAGAGGGCGCTAAAATGAACCTCTAGACGGGAGAACAGACAGGTAGGGCATTTAGTAACACCAAAATAAGCGGGTAATGGCCATACCAAAAAAAGCCGTCATCAGAAACATGTCACAGAATGTAGCTGTTTACTGTCCCACGCATGATGTGCCAATTTTTGCATTATAGTGGTTGTGCTATAATTAAAACACTGTGCGTTTTGGCCTGTCCTGCTGTGATGTGGTTATGATGAGAGATGTGAGGCTGCGACAGACCCCTGTGTTGTGTATTGACCTCCTTTGCTGTCTGCTCTGCTCAGGCACGAGGGTCCGGTTTGGCAGGTGGCCTGGGCTCACCCCATGTACGGCAACATCCTGGCCTCCTGCTCTTACGACCGCAAGGTCATCATGTGGAAGGAGAACGGCACATGGGAAAAGATGTATGAGTACACCGGGCACGATTCATCAGGTGAGCAGTCTCTGTGTTGTTGGAGTACACCGTAAACACAGTAAAACTCAGTGTGCTGGGATCTGAATAACTTTGTGCCCCCCTCTCTCTCACAGTAAACTCTATATCCTGGGGTCTGTATGAATTTGTGCCCTCCTTGTCTTCACAGTAAACTCTGTTTGCTGGGGTCCGTATGACTTTGGGCTCATTCTGGCGTGCGGTAGCTCAGACGGGGCCATTTCCATACTCACCTTTTCAGGGGATGGACAGTGGGTTGCGAAAAAGATCAGCAACGCGCACACGGTGAGTACCTCAGTCTCTCTCTGCTTATGCAACTATATTATGGGATATAAGCAATGACCCCTCGCATTATGAGGGCTCGTTGAGCAAACTGATGTGATTGGTACTGAATGATTGATTGCCCTCAAATTTATCATTTCAGTTGAAACAACGCAACTGTTTTTGCAGTAAATTTTCTTCGCTGTAACGGATGAAATTCAGTGATTTTTTTATTTTTCAGAATTATTTTTTTCCTGCTTTGTGTGTATTGTCTGTGTTCATGTGCAGTGGAGTCCGTAAGTATTAGAATGATGACTTTTGCTGTTTGGCTTTATATTCCAGCACATAGAATTTTTAAACAAAGATTACCAGGCTAAAATAATGACTGTCAGCTACCGATTATATGTTGCCATTGTGCGAATACTTACGGTATGCCCATTATCTTCAGACGCAACCTTGTGTTCGCCCTCCGTGGTTTGACTTCGGTTCCCTTCTCCCTCAGATTGGCTGTAACGCGGTGAGTTGGGCCCCAGCGGTGGTCCCCGGGAGCCTCATTGACCAGCCCTCTGGACAGAAGCCAAACTACATCAAGCGCTTTGTCTCTGGGGGCTGCGACAATCTCGTGAAGCTGTGGAAGTGAGTGGGCACTGCCACGGCCTCGGCTGATTGGCCGATTTCATTTTATGTAGTCATTTTTAGCTCGCCGGGACGAATGTCCGGAGAGCTATTGTCGTACCCCCGGCGTCCGCGTCCGTCCGCGTTAGGGCTGCTCAATTAATCGAATCGCAAATATTTTAAGCGCAATAAAAGTAACTGCCACTATGAGGCACACAGACGAGCTTGCTTATTATCTTTTCTATGACACATACCTAATGCGGTCGTTTGAAGAGCTTCCGGGAAGAAAACTGTGATTTGAAGTCCGCTAATTACCAGTGAGGTTGGACAGCCTCTATCGCCTTGGCACAATTAGCTCACCTTAAATCAATTCCCCTGTACTTTTCCTACCTTGCAATCAAGCCATTTATTCAGCCAACTCACCAATCAAAACCAAAAATGTGGCCAATAATGATGAAGAAGAGGTAATGAGAAACAGACAGACCGAATCCGGCTGCCGTGTTAGATTGAAAGAATGTTAATAAGCTGAATTAACAGCAGACCTATGAATTTCACCTCTCGTATAATTTTTACATAACATTAAAAAGATTTCTTAAAAATAAAATCATTTTAATATGGGTCTTGGTTTTTAAGCGTTGCATTGCACGCAATAGATAAATTCAGCAAAGACTTGGAAAACACATTGAGGTAAATTACATGCTGAACAACGCAAAGTGAAGGTCTGCAAAGTCTTCATCCCCTAACCAACAATTGTCACCCCCTTACCGTTTTGCTCAATTTGCAATCAAACAGTTGATTCGCTCAATTAGCCAATTAGGCTTCACAAAATGTTCTCCACTTCACGTTGCCGACATTTTTAAGCAGTGGCGGGTGGTGGACAGAGAACAAGGAGGGCGATTAACATGTCTTAAAACTGCTTATTAGTCTTCTGTTTTCAGTCAATTTCTCTGGTAAAGAACACTCTAACCTTCCCCTCTCAGGTGTAGCCAATTGTCTTCGTTAAGACGAAATCAAACGCATCAATTGAACACCAAAAAGAGCGCATTTCAAGCTTTTTCAATTTAACAATCATTACCACAGGTTAGACGACTGGATGTGACGAATTTAACGCGGAAAATCCAGAGTGGTTTTTTCGTAAAGAGTTGCCTATTAAGGCATGTGAATTAAACATTTCATAGAATTTATTATTCGCTCGCCTAAACATTTCATTATAAGGGAAACTAACATGATGACCAAGAACAATGATTGATATCTCATCTGTTTTCCATCCCCTCGGTTTTCCGTCCTCCGCCCGCCACTGTTTTTAAGCACTTAAAACCAGGGCCATCTTAAAATAATTTCATTAAGAAATATCTTTCAAAATTCAAACAAAATTCCCCAGTGAGAGGTGGAATTCAGAGGTCCGTTATTCATTAAGATTACTTACATTCTTTCAATACAACGCGGCAGCCTAGTTAGGTCTGTCTGCTTCTCATTATCACTTCTTAATCATTATAGGCCACATTTTTGTTTTGATCAGTCAGTTGGCTGAATAAATGACTTGATTGCAAGTCAGGCAAAGTACACAGGAATTGATTTAAGGTAAGCCAATTATGCCAAGGCGATGGAGGCTGTCCAATCTCGCTGGGAATTAGCGGACTTCAAATTGCAGTTTTCCTCCCGGAAGCATTTCAAATGACCGCATTATGTATGTGTCAAAGAAAAAGTAATAAGCAATCACGTCTGTCTGCCTCATAGTGGCAGTTACTTTTATTGCGCTTAAATTAATTGCATACAATTAATCGAGCAGCCCTAGTCCGCGTGCAGAAAAGCTTTAACCTTGCCTATAACTTTTGAGCCGTGAGAGATGGGGCTTTCATACTTTGCATGTGTACTCCTTGATGCCAGACCTACCTATCGATGCCAAAATTTCTGACCTCGTGACCTTGACCTTGACCTTTGACCGACCTTTAGAAAACTTTAACCTTGCCCATAACTTTTGAACCGTGAGAGATAGGGCTTTCATACTTTGCACGTATACTCCTTGGTGCAAGACCTACATACTGATGCCGAAATTTTGACCTGGTGACCTTGACCATGACCTTTACCTGACCTTTTTTACAGTTGAATAAGCAAAGATACTGCATTTCTCAGCAGATTCTGCATGAAAAGAGTGTTAACTAACAAAACATGTTGTTATCCAGAGACTGTATACAGCAATAATTATGGGTGAAATTTGTCTTTTCACCTAACAGTTCTTTTGCCTTGTTTTTTTCACCTAACATTTTTTTTTGCCTTGGCTCAAGAATGAATTGTCTGATAGTTTGAAAATAAATTTGAATTACAATCTCAGTAATCAAAAACTGAGTCTGGAATCCATCAATGTCATAACTAAAAAAAAATCAACTTTACAATATTCCATACAAAGTAGTATTCTTTTTAAAGCACAGGTAGTAAAACAGTAAATAATGATGGTTGCCCCCCAGCTAGCTTTGCTGTCTTTCTGACAACTCTTGTTAAATCAATAGACGTTGATCTCCCACAAATCAAGCATTCTTTTTGATAGACAGATCAGCAAATAGCTGGGTGACATCAAGTAACCTAGCCATCACGGGTAATCGCAGAGAGATGGAATTTTTCATCTTACTTGAAGAAAACGCAACCAGAGTCACATATTTGAAAAGAGAGATGGCTCTTAAAGGATCGTGGACAGTGTGTAATTAAGATCCACCGTGATTGTGATATTTTTTTAAAAGGCTGGCTTGCTCTAGTTCTGAATCCATTTTATAATGTGAGAATAAATTATTGGCGCATTAAAAGTCAGCGCATTATAAAAGTGCAAATGATGGTTCTGAAAAACAAGCGCCTCCTAATGTACTGAACTGTACTGTTGAGTTAATGAAAATTACGGCTGTGTGAAATGAGCTGATCTTAATGCACTTGGCTCTACTTTTCTGCTCGTCTGCTCAGAATGTTAATGGTTTGTTTACACTGAATTATTAATTGGTTTCACAGCTGAAGGTGATGATTGTTGTTTCATTAATTTGGGCCCTTTCTGGTAGTTTTGCAGAGCAGGTTATAAGGTGTAAATATTTTTCTGATGCGCTTAAATTCACCATGATCTATGAATTTGAACATAAGATCCGCACTCATAAATATAAATCAATATAAGATGGGGTTAGTTACTTGCTCTTGAGTCCCTGGAAGCACTGAATCAGTGTTTTACAGTTCAAAATTGACTTTCTTCTGAAGAATACACTGAAGTTTGAATGGGGGAAAAAAATGAACATTCTTATGATAATTGTGTTTAAAAAGTAGCTGAATAGAAACCTCAGAGCTTTCGCACAATGTGTATAAGGTTGACCGCAATTAATATTTCTGGGGGAGGGGTAAATTTATAAGAAATATGTAATTGCTTTGGCTCCTAACCAAGGAATCATTTGGATTACCCGAGTATCACGTGATGTTACTAAGTCGGCATGAAAAGGTTCACAGCCAATTTAAATCCAGCTGCTGGGAAGGAAAATCTGTATATTTGTAGATGTATTTAGGGAATATTATTTATCTTCTCATACTTTATGAATGTATTGGTATTGATGAGAGAATTAATACTTTGCTTGAAAAAGTGGTACACATTTTTCTGCAGTGTCGCTATCATCAGGTCAAAACTCAATACCTTTAGTACTCGCAGCCTGACTAAATCTACTTAACTCCACTACTTATCGAAGGTCACTAATTTCAATGCATTTAGATTCTTTGGAAAATTAATCAGGCATTGGCGGAGAAGGCTGTATGTTCTTTCATTTGCAACGTCTTTGCCAGCATTGAGATGAATGTCACCAGTCAAATCAGGGGTGTCAAACTGACCTGTAAACGGGCCAAGAGGCTGCAGGTTCTCACTCCAACAATGCAGAAGCGCACCTGATGCAGCTAGTCAGTTGTGCAGGCCTAGATCAGTTGATTAAATCAGTGCTTTCAGGTGAGCTCCTGCTTGGTAGGATTGAAGACCTGCAGCCTCTTGGCCCGTTTACGGGTCAGTTTGACACCCCTGAGTTAAATGGTCATCAGTTCATTTGTCACACCAGAAATTTGACTTATGTTCCTACAGGTGTCATTAATTTTATGTCATGCTATTTGCTTACGTAAGAAATGTAGATGTAATGTAACTACATGCCGGGTTATTTGGCTTGGGCCGATATGAAAATAATTGCACACACACACACGTGTGCACATTTAGCAAGGTTAAGCATTTTGGAGAGCAATTATTTTCATGTCATAGCTGGTATGTAGTCACTTTAAACCATGGTTATGTGCACGTGTGCTAAAGGCACAATATTGAACTGGTAGTCAGAATATTGCATAATAGATGCAGTTATGTACTGACTTACCTTCCATCAGCCATAACCTATGCTGCCTTGATATCACAGAAACTGCCTTTGCTATATACCAGAGTGTGGTCCTTAATTCTAATGTATTGTAGTTGCTGTACTTGAGTTAGTTCCTCTGCACTGTAATTCCTTGGTCTCTGAGCAGTAATTTTCACCTTCCACATTCTCAAAGTCATACTCTCCTAAAATGGGCATTGTCAGCCTACCAGATATAAGAAAAGTCAAGGTTTACGCTAGGCTTCTTTTTTGCCTTCACATTCGATGTTTGCAATTTTGTAACAAAAATGACTGTTGCATTTATCTCTGTATTCAAACGAGGCAAATTGACATGTTGTAACAAATGTCTGAAGTGAGGGCTGAAAATGGCCTAATAAAGCTGCCTTAATTTATGTGCTTGACTAGGCCTGAAAGTTGGTTTTCTTGCTTTCAGTTAGAAGTTTACCTTTTTTTTTTTTTTTGCAACTTAACAATCATGCTTTTGTTTTGCCTGAAATCATTTCTTTTGTGTCAGTATATGACACAATTTCTGGCTCTCCTGAAGACCAACTTGGAATGCTGCTTCACTCATGTCATATAGGAAAGATTCCTATTGCTATGACTTGTTCAGTGTTCACGTCGGTAAGAAATTTTAGATGTTGGTGCCAAAGTATTTTGTGTAAATACAGTTTATGTTTGCATGTACTTTGTAGAGGTATCAAACACTTAATTGTTAGTGTTGCTTGTGGTTAAAATGATATGTGGGACCGCTACTACCGCTACTTTCTGCGGTAAAACGTGACTGCTGAGAAGGCACCATTTTCCATTCACTTCCACTTGATCACTAACCCTTTAATGCCCAAATTACTTTTCAAAGTAAATGTTACATTTTATTGTCGGACACTTTGTACAATGAACATGTAAACGCTTCACTTCTGGTGAAAAATTTTTTTTTTTTCATCGCGGACCCCAGATATGTACAACCCCCATTCGGAAATAGTTGGGACAAAGTGTAAATTGAGAATAAAATCAAAACGCAATGACTTTCAAGTCACACCAGTCAGTATTTTATTCACAATAGAACAGAGATAACATAGCAAATGCTGAAACTGAGAAATTTTACAAATTTATCCACAAAATGAGCTTGTTTCAAATTTGATGGATGCTATAGGTCTCAAAAAAGTTGGGACAGGGGCGTTATTACTATGGTGTAGCACCCCCTCCTCTTTTTAACACAGAGTGGAGGCATTTGGGCATGGAGGAGACAAGTTTCCTGAGTTTAGCCATTGGAATTTGATCCCACTCTTGTTCAATTCTGACTTCCAGCTGCTGGAGTTTTGGGTCTCCTTTGACAGACTTTTCGCTTAATAATGAACAAAATGTTCTCAATTAGTGAACGATCAGGACTGCAGGCAGGCCAGTTCAGCACAGGGACTCTTCTACTACGAAGCCATGCTGTTGTAATGGCTGCAGTATGTAGTTTTGCATTGTCCTGCTGAAATTCACAAGGCCTTCCCTGGAATAGATGTTGTCTGGAGGGGAGCATATGTTGCTCTAAAACCTTTATATACCTTTCAGCATTCATGGTGATTTTTTTAAAACATGCAAGTGTCCTACACCATATGCACTAATGCATCCCCATACCATCAGAGATTCTGGCTTTTGAACTGAACGATGGTAACAGGAGGAGTAGTCTTTCTCCTCTTTAGCCCGGAGGAAACAACGCCCATGATTTCCAACAAGAATGTCAAATTTGGACTTGTTTGACCACAGGACTCTTTGCCACATTCCTACAGTCCATTTTAAATGAGCCTTGGCCCACCGAACACGGCGGCGCTTCTGGATCATGCACAACAATGGCTTCCTTTCTGCGTGATTGAGTTTTAGGTAGCATCTGTGGATGGCACGGCAGACTGTGTGTACAGGCCGTGGTTTCTTGAAGTATTCATGGGCCCATTTAGTTAGGTCAATGACAGAATCATGCCAGTGAGTGATGCAGTGGCGTCTGAGGGCCCAAAGATCATGGGCATCCAGTAAAGGTCTTCGGCCTTGTCCCTCACGTACAGAGATTTTTCCAGTTTTTTCCATCTTTTGATGGTGTTATGCACTGTCGATGATGAGACCTTCAAAGCCTTTGCAATTTGATGTTGAGGAAAATTGTTTTCAAAGTATTCCACAAATTTAAAAAAAAATTTTTTTAAATTTATTTATTTTAATGCAAGCCTTCACAGGTTGGAGAGCCCCTGGCCATCTTTACTTCTGAGAGACTCAGCCTCTCTAAGACATCCTTATTCTAGGCAATCATGTTACATACCTGATGCCAGTTAACTTAATCACTTGCTAAATGTTCTTTCGGCTGATTCTCTTATATATTAATTGCTTTTTCAGACCTTTTTTTTTTTTTTGCCTGTGTCCCAACTTTTTTGAGACCGTTCGCAGCCAGAAAATTTGAAATAAGCTCATTATGTGGATAAAAATGTAAAATTTACTCTTCGTCCCAACTATTTCAGAATTGGAGTTGTATGTCCCATTACAAATGTACACAGATCGTGGAAAACATAATAAAAAGCATTGTTTTAAGGAAAACGTATTTAGAGAATTCTATAATCTCCAATATTTGTTAATATTGTCTAAAAATGTGTCTCTCAAAAAAATCGCACACACACCTTTTAGAGCGTTGCATGGTGCTGTTACAGATGAAAGAAACCCATGCCAATGCCAGCCCCCACTACTGCCACTACTCTCATTCGCACTTTCCTGGATGCCAGTTACTTCCCTTGATTAATCTACTGCAGCTCAGTGACAGTAACACATTCACTTGGGTTACAGAGGTTAAAATGTGCTGCGTCCCCAGAAATGGGGCAGTGGTCATTAATGGGTTAACTTGCTTGAAACTGGGAACGAGAACACTAGGCGCTCCAAATAAATCTGCATGTAGACGTTTGGGCTGTGGCCGTCGCTGTGCATGACTGTTATTTTCTCTCCTTTCTGAAGGGAGGAGGACGGCCAGTGGAAGGAGGATCAGAAGCTGGAGGCGCACAGCGACTGGGTCAGGGACGTGGGCTGGGCCCCCTCCATCGGCCTGCCCACCAGCACCATTGCCAGCTGCTCACAGGTAGCCATTGTGGCTCAGCAGGAACGACTTTTCCTCTGGAGTCATTTATTTTTCAAAAACCAGCACCATCGCTAGGTGCTTATAGGTAGCCATTACGGCTCTGCAGGAACAGCTTTACCTCTGGAGTCATTTATCTTTCAGTAACCAGAGCCATTGCCAGCGGCTCACAAGTAACCATTATGGCTCTGCAGGAACAGCCTTTCCTCTAGAGTCATTTATCTTTCAGTAACCACTGCCAGCTGCTCACAGGTAGCCATTATGGCTGTAGGGGGCGGGTAGCTTTTCGGTGGTCTAGTCTCTGATCAGCTTGTGCATGGCCCAAAGCTGTCACATGAGCTGAAGCTGGAAACCACTGGCTCTTGGCTCCCATCCTGAGATGGGGCAAGTTTAACTCTCTGCCAGAATAAAATGAACACTTCTAGAATACCAAAGTCTATATTTGCTATGTGATGCACTACCACATTGTGAGAAATGAAATTGAGCAATATATCCTGAGCATTGGCTGCATTTCAGAATCTCCTGGTTGGATTGTGCCCATTCTGGACCCACAACAGTCAGAATAAATTAAAGCTCCCACTTATCAAGCTCGAAGACCATTATGCTGAAGCATATTGTGTGTTTGTAAGCCATGCAAACACTTTTTTTTTTTTTTTTTAAATATTAAGTTTCATTTTAGTTATTACTAAGATTTTTACAACATGATTCTAGCTGTAAAAATGTAAATACCAGCAATTTAAAGCTGGCAGAAAGTTCTCTGAAGATTTGGTTTCAAATGCTGTGTGCCGCATTAGAGAGCCAAAAACCAAAGTTGTGTCTTGGCATGTGCAGATACTATATTTTTCCAACACAATAATTGTTTGCGGTTCACAGTTTATGGTATTATCACTCTAAAACACATAGCTATGTTTGCTACAACTGAAGTTTATGATCTCTTATTTTTGGAAAACACTATCATAGCGTTATTAAATAAAAAGTTTTTAAAAGTAAAATGAAGGCGGTCTTTGCAAATTAACAATTTACAAACACTAATTGACAATCAACCACAATGAACCTGCTTCCCTTCTAAGCTTAATTTAGTGCGAATTTGACAAACCTTAAAAAACCATGACAGGGGAAAAACCCTCAACATGTCGACAGTGAAATGAGCAAATAACCTCAATGAACTCATGAAATTATATAGTCATAAAGTCTTGCTATGTTTTGACTCAGCTTTGTATTATTCACAAGTGAACGAAATCTGAACAAAGAGGGGTATAAATAGGAGTAAGGTCTTAAGGGATATCTGTCTCGCGGGTATTTACGTAAATAACTTTGCACGGACTGAGTTCAATTGAATGTTCACCTTGGGTTTAAGTTCTTTTCTGAAAAACATTTCAAAGATTAAACAGTAAAATTTTGATTTCAATTTCTTCAGTACTGAAAACAAATTATCCATGTTCATTGATTTAAGTAATCCTTGGTCTGAATTGAATGCCTTCCAATGGTGTTGTTTTTGTGCTCAATGATGTGTTGAAGATGGCATTAGATATAGCCAACATAATTGGTTGGTTGACACCAACTTTTAAGCTGAGACAGAACATCTGCCTTTTCACTGCATTAGCCCATTCCTGATCTTTGATCTGATGTCGGTTTTTCTCTTTTCACTTTTCCTCTGACCTGTGTCACGATTCGCCCTCTCGGACAGGATTAGGGTCTCCTCATCTGCGAGTGCATCAGACTAGAGTTGCTGCTGTTCTGTGTTTAGATTAAATTAGTTAGCAGAGGTGGTCTGTGCCACTCCATATGAGGGTGTTTCAGGCATTTCCTCTTGGGAAGGACTACGTCTACCAGCATCCCCGGGGAGGAGTTGGAGCTGGGGTCTCTATTCTCTGCTGAAGAGGCCCAGTGTGGATTCAGGTGTTTGTTTTTGCCCTGTACTAATAAGGCAGTTAGCGTAAATGAAGTGGTTGGGGTTTTCAGTCAAGACCCTCAGAAGTGGGATCTGGGCCTGAGGTTATACTTTTTTTTTTTTCTTTCTTTTTTTTTAAGAGCACAATTTTATGCTTAATTCAGCTTTTATACTCAGCCCTAGACTGACAGTGCCAAGGTTGTTAAACTTCTTGAGTTCATTCTTGTACTCCGATTGAGCATGGAATCTTTGCATGGTCTGGAACTTGCTGACACCCTAAATCGGGCATTCTTGAGTGGTGAACAAAGCAGATCCATGGGGCCTTTTGAAGCTCCACGGATTCCTCTGGGGTAGATGCATGCTGGAAGATGTAGTTTATAGTTTTGGTTGTGTTACATGGTGTGTAGTTTGCGTGGTTTTTCAGCAAAAGTGAAAAAAGATAGACAGCTGTCAAAATGGAAAAAGTAAATGGACATCACCATGTTTTTTTTTTTTTTTTTTTTAATATTGAAGTAACCTTTATTTGCTGAAGGGTTCTGAAATCCTGCTCCCACTGGAGTAAATTTACCGTCACTGAGTGCGCTCAAGAGGCGCAAACGCAACACTGAGTGTTGCTTAGCGGAGTTCGATCTCAAAACACTTAACCTCGGACTGAGTGAAACTCCACAGAGCAACATCTCAGAGACTTGAGGTCGACTCCGAGTCGAGACGGAGTGAAGTTTTTTCTTCATGGTCCCTGGTGTTATAGTGCTGGTTTAGAGTGAAAACTATACCTGCATTGGCCTTTCCGGCTAATTCTGGGTACTTCTGATTAGATGGAGGTTGCAGGTGTGTGAGGTGTATGGGGTAACCTTAACTGAGTGGCTGGAGACCGGATGGTTGGATGCATGTTTATCTCTCCCTCCCTCCCTCCATCTCTCTCTCTACAGGACGGCCGTGTGTTCATCTGGACCTGTGATGACCCCGCTGGTAACACTTGGACGGCAAAACTGCTGCACAAGTTTAACGATGTGGTTTGGCATGTCAGCTGGTCAATCACTGGGAACATCCTTGCTGTCTCAGGGGGGGACAACAAGGTGAGGGAATTGACCCTCCTGGCCATCAGGGGGTGTCAGAGG
The DNA here is from genome assembly GCA_029721435.1 of Gymnothorax reevesii. NCBI lineage: Eukaryota > Metazoa > Chordata > Actinopteri > Anguilliformes > Muraenidae > Gymnothorax > Gymnothorax reevesii. Next base: position 37,432,689 of record CM056581.1, read on the forward strand.
ACTGCATAGTGTGTAACTGTTCAGAACTTCACGAAGAAGCAGAGATGCAGGGCCATTTTTTTCCCCTGTTAGTATGTGAAAATACTTAATATATGAATGTTAAACGCTAACCTCTCAAAGTCCGCACCAGGTTCATTTGATATCTGTTTTTCAAAGCACTGTCCCATATGCTAAAGATAGTATTTAATTTATCTGCATATGCTAGTTGTAGCCTTTAACTAGCTTCTGAATCCTTGGCTTCAACCCACAGTACCCATTCTCAGGACCATTTACATCATTCCTAGCTCTGTGAGATCGGTTAATAAAATCTACAAGCAGTCTTGCTAAATTTCTGACTACGTGGTCCCTGAGCAGCAGGTCTGGGGGAGATCTGATCGAACAGATTTGAAATTCATGTGGCAGAAGCACTGAGATGGTTCTGTAGGCTTTTGTAAAGCACTTTCAGATCATCTATGCATGATGAAGTGTGCAATATAAATGTATTATTATTATTATTATTATTATTATTATTATTTTTGAGCCATTATTGATGGGTGACAAACAAACTTATTCTTAACACCTTGGTGGCAGTGCAAACTTTTGGAAAGATCCTGAATGTTTGCTGAGCCCTTGAGAGTACCAGGCAAAGAAAACTCTCCATGCCCTCCAAAACTTAGCTGACAGTTTTCATTAATGAAGGAATGCTGTGAACAGAGCTGAAATGTGTGAAGTGAGCGCTCAGGAATTCTACTTTTCTGTCTTAAGTAGACAGATTTATAGTTGTCAATGGCATATTAGACTGTCCATGAAAGAACTGCCCACAGAATGTAACCAGAAGGTGAGCTAGTGAGTTAGTGGGGTGGATCAGATGTGGAGGTTTTCTTTGCGAGCTTCCATTTTATTGCATGACGCTAGAATTATTTCTGGTATTTTCTTTACTTGCTGTTGTGAGTGTGGGGCTGGGAGCTGGCTCTCCCCTGGGCGCGGTGTCATGATCGATGAGCGGGGCCCGGAACGGCTCCAGCAGTAATGATGATTCCCAAATTTGAGAAGAGGTGCATTCTGGGGAAGATGTCCCACAGGCTCTTGATGGCCCCAAGTCAGTGGCGGCCATATTGGAGGCTATCTGTCATACTCCAGTGGGCAAAAGCATGAGGATTAATGATGACAAAAATCATTTCAGCTGACACCGAGCCAAATTGCGGGAGAGAAGTTTAGATGCAGAAAGTATGCTTCAGGCCAGACCCCCCCCTGTAGCGTTCAGGCTCTGGATCTGGCTCAATACGCCTGCAAAACAAGACAGACATTTAATTATCAGTGTTGCTTGGAGTTGATTAGCGATTGTTGCGGTGCGCATAGTTTTGTGTGGCTGGCAGGAATGCACATTATCTAAAAACTATTTTGTGCACCCTCTCCTGTGTGCAGTGCAGGCAGCTTTAGACTGTTTAAGATGCAGTATTTACTTTTCAATCACCGAATCCTCATTTTCTGCAATGCGCTTACAATCAAGGTTGCCCCGCTTTCACCGCAGATGAAGAGTGAATAAACTGGAGAAGTGCAGAACTCTGACCCCCCCCCCTAACTGTCAATCAAGCTGAATTGCTTGAAAGCGGTGCCGTGCGCGGGAAAACGGACCTTTTACACACTGAAATTGGATTGGAAAAAATTAATTGAACATTCTCAGGGGGCCTCGAGCTCCAGGACCGCAGTGTCTGCGGTTTTTTATTTATTTATTCATTTATTTATTTACTTATATTTTCAGTGTTTGCTTTTCAGTCGGCAGCCATTTTGGAGCTTTTGGAAAAGATGTGTCTTTACAGTTCTCTTTTAGGAATTTGGCAGCTGCTCTTTGCCTGAGTAATGTACAGCGTGGTCATTGGGGGAATTAGATTGGCACCTTTATTGCTGGCCATTTCAGAATGAGTCCCAGTGCTGCCGTTCAGCTGATGCCCCCAGCCAGTGTGCTTGTGTAGAAGTTGAATGAGAGATTTCCAGCGTAGAGGACACTAGAGCTAGAAGTGTTTTTTGTCTGTCTGCTCTGTGCTCTGTTGTCTGGTTAGTTCCGCAAGATGGTCAGACCTCTGCAGCCACGTCCCAGGTTTATTTTCTCATTTATGCTGGTATTCGTGATGAGGTTGTGCTCTGATGCCTGGAGTGAGAGACAGGCAGTTATGGTGAAGGTCTTTATCGCAGTCCCTGTCCCTTATATGTTCCTACCCTGCCCCTGCACTTCTGTCCTCTTCCTGTAGGTGACGCTATGGAAGGAGTCAGTGGACGGCCAGTGGGCATGCATCAGCGACGTCAACAAGGGCCAGGGAGCCGTGTCCGCCCTGACCGACAGCCAGCAGAACGAGCAGTGATTCGGGGGGGGGGAAATCAATCCCCTCCCCGTTTTCAGGATCCCGCAGTGCTCTATCCCTTTGGGCACAGGCGTCTGAACAGGCTGGTATGGGTGCAGAGTAAATTTATTTGAACATTGTCTTCAGTCAAGATCTTTATAAGGACAGCCGGGCTTCCCAAATCATGACCCTCAAGGTCCTAGAACTGGCAGTTTTCCACCCCTTTTTCACCTTTGAGTCCAGGATCGATGACAGTCTGGCCAATGAGTGGCAATAATTGTTCAATTAATTGCCTGGTAGAGAGAAAAGCAGGGCTGGATTTGGATTTGAGGGCCAGATTTAGGGATCTCTGAAATAGAGTCTGCAGTCTTGGTGCTGCATTAGAACAGGAACCTGTACCCATACCAGCCATAATTGGATTTAACTGGACGCCTCTGCCATCGGTCGCCAGGACTCATCACTGCTTTTGAGAGCACGAGCAGCTGGGGCACACAGCCCGTTCCTATGGAGACATTTCCCTCTTTTATAATGTTATGATGTTTGAGTCCCTGTGTGTATAAGCAAAGTTACCTGGACCAATCAAAGACAACCATTTGTTTTTGCAAAAGCCTTGTAAATCCCTGTCGTGACAAACTAAAACATTTCATGGAAAGTGTTTATTTTGTTTTTTTGTCGTCAATTACCCAATCAGTGAAAATAAATTATCTTTATTACAGAATTTTTCTTGGTGTTTTGATTTGTAAAATACGAACACTGGTTGCAGATTAAAGGGAGAAGATGCTCAGTAAGAATATACTTTCCTGCATCAGCGCACAGTTCCTCTGTGCTAAAATATTTTATGGTGAAATGTATTAACTTTTTTTTTTTTCTTCCCCCTCTAGTATGGAAACTGCACACGAGGGTGAGCCGGATATGGTTTTTGAATTAAAACACTGCATTGAAATGATTTCTCAAATTCTGTCAGTTAGAAATGAAGCTTCTTGTTTGTCTTTTTGCTAAGTGGATTAAAGGGGCTTGTCTGGAATCCTGCCTGCAATTATTTTTTTGAATGATATCCAGTAGTATTAAAAAAAAAATCCTGACCCCATTTTTAAAAATTATTCCCAACCTCTCCCCTAGTACGATGTATGGACTTAGCGATGGGCTTACTGACTCCGTCAGCTAATGGGTATTGTTTGTTTTTAAAGTTTATTTATTTAAAAAAGTACCATGGCTCAGTTCATTTTCTGAGAATATAATGGCTTCTATTTATTCTGAGAGCCTGCCAAAGAAAATGTTTAAATGTTCCATAATCAAAATCAGAAATTTCCACTTAACCTGACTGAAAAACCCTGTGAAGACTGACTGGTGCTCTGATCTGGCCATCCCCCCCGGAATATAATGCGGTGGGATATAGTCATGGGTATGGGTTGTCTGTCTGTCCGTTTGTCTGTGAACATTTAGTTTCTGGAGCATATCTTGAAAACTGAAATATTTCTTAACAAAACTTGGTGTACGCATTAATCATGACCTGAAATGGTGCCTTTTGCGAATCCAAAGTTGATGAATTGTGTATTTTTTCCTCTTTCCATGGAAACATTTTGAATGTAGAATTTTGGGGGGTATGGTCTGTTTCCGGAGCAGGTGGCATTTTCATTTTTTCAATATGGTGCGCTGGGGGGATATGTCATCATCTGATGGCTCTTGTTTAAAATGTGTTCAACCCTTGTTAGGTTTCTGCTAAAACTTAATGCCTCTCTCCAGGACCAAACAAAGAGACATTTCGTCTGTTGTAACAAGGACCCAGAGAACATGTCCAAGTCAACCAGGGCATGTCTCTAGAATATGAACATTAAAGATCTGAAATGATTCAGTCAGAGCCTGTGTCACAGTCTGATCTGAAACCTGTGTAGAGGCCGCAACTAAAGAGCTATACACACAGACCATCAGAAAATTCAAACGGACTTCAAAAAGAGTAAAGGGTCATTTCTGATGGGGGAGAATAAGATACAAATCCAAAGTATCGGTGTGCGAAGGTCATACAGACTTATTCACTTAATGGTTGCTGCCATGAATGCAAAAAGCACTTCCAAAAAGTATTGTGTTTCAGTAGTTTTACTTTTTTTTTTTTTTCTTCCCCTCTTCCCTCCTAATTTAGATGAGGTGAAATGTCAGATTGAAGATGTCTGATTTCACTGAGGATGTGTAAAGTTTTACTCCCCCGCTGCCATGGAGCAGGGGACATAGTATTCAGCTCCATCAGCTCAAACATCCATCCCGTTGGTGTTAGCGAGATGTCCCCAGAACCACTCAACTGATATTGATCATATTTACCCCCAACGCCAGTTGATTTAGGTGACCTTGAGGCAGGGGACACAGTCCCATTAGTGACAAGTACTTGTTAAAACTGAATAAGTCCCTGTACAGAGTTGCTTCATCATGCTAACTAATGTCACAGGAATGGTCTTGCATTTGGGCCACCCAGGGGTGCAACAACCTACTTTGAGGGGCAGACACATCACTGAGCCCCCACCAAAAAAAAAAAAAAACATTTTCGTGTTTAAATCTTATTTATTCAAGGACCGATGTTTGTTACTTCTGTGAGCATTCCGTGAAACCCGGACATTTTTACGAATTTAGAAAAATACCTTGATCCAGAAATATGTCTCCCCGCTCTTTTTTCAAGAGTCACTTTCATTTAATTTTTTTGTTGTATTATTTGTTTGAACATCAAGGCCAGAAAAAACGTAACAGTTGCAAGAACTTTTGGTACCCGTCAATGACTTTAAGAGCTGATAGATTCACTTACAGCAATTCTGTGCACTGTATAATTTCATGCTTGGCCTGAGATTCATGTTCTTGGACACCCTGTCAGTGAGGCAGCCACAATGCAATCGGAAAACTTGGAAAAACTGAAATCCAGAATAAAATTGAACCGAGTGAGTTGAGTGTACTGTGCCATTGGCTGCCAAACTTGGTCCTAGGGCCCCCCAGTTTGCTGTTTTTTGTTCTAACCACAAATGCAATCATAGGATTTTTGCTAGCTGTTCATTTGTTTCAATTCGGTGCATTTCATATTTAGAGTGGTTATTCATCCTCTTAAGCGACATTCTTAATATCCACGCATGCCATGAGAAACAGAATTTCATATCCATATTGTCATATATCAGAAACAACTGCATTAAAAGAAAAAACGTGTTACCAAAGTATACAATCTTCGTGGTGAAACTATGGATACTACTTAAATGCATCTCAATTCGCTTATTTGATATTTCCTCACCCCTAAACTTTCGCTTGAACCAGGAGCTGTTCAGTTTGCGGGTCATTCCGAAACTTATTTCAGCAGCAAGGAAGGAGCTCCGAAGGGCCACTCAGATGAGCCATGAACGATAATGCACGAAAGCAGCCTTTCCCAAACACTTTCAGCTGAAAGCCGTGACATCAATCGGTAATGATAGGCGCTGGCAGCAGATCCTGCTGCTGGCCTCCATCAGAAACGGACACAGTCTCACATAGCTCTTCAGAGGAAACCACGGCTCATTTCTCTTAAAACACTTCCTTGTTTTTTCACTCCTTGCGAGGTTTCCATGCATCTCTCCATACATTCCCAATGGGAGGGGCTGCATTCAAATGAGCTGTATTCGATTGGTAGTTGCTGAGAAGTAAAAAATAGGCTCTGCCAACCTGCGCAGTGACAGATTATTAATGTCAGCAAGCCTGCCGGTCTGACGGGTAATTGAGTGGTGCTCCTAGAACGGAGGAATCACCAAAGAAAGAGGAAGCAGAGAAAATTTCATTGTGACGCAACACAAGAACAAGAACCAAGGTGCATTCCAGAGCGGGGCTTAGCGAAAGGTGAATTAGCGGATTGGATGTAATTTTTTTTACTATTCAGAAGCAGGCAGTGATTTCAGCAATCTCCTTAGTTGTTGTGTTTGCTTGACACGAGCCAATAACTTACCCCTTTTGAAACACAGTAACATCTTTTCCATGACCGTGGGATACAAATTCAGACATGGTTGTTTAACAAATGGGAATCTACAAACTGCACAAGTTAAGCTAAAAAGAATTGTTGCCGACTGAAACACGTTAATCACAGCAATAATTAGTAAATCATTGGCGCTTGCATATTTGCCCCTTTAAATGATAACTTTTTTTTTTGCTAGGCAGTGTATGCAAGTGGTCCTGGCCCACATATGAAGAAAATACAGAAAGACAGTGGCCTGAGATGGAGCTGAATCAGGTCTTTTGTAGGCAGATATTCATTGACCTACTGGAGCGCTCCAGCCTCGCATGTGAAACTGTACATAAAGCTGACAGTAGAGCAAACACCAGCCCAAATAGCAAGCAACCCCAGGTAAGACCCATAATAGTTCTGACTGAATTTGGGCCTGAATGGGAACAGATCTGGCATGGAGTTGATCGCTATCTGGGTTCTTCCAGTCTCTGTATCTGGCAATGAAAGACAGGCAGGAACAGAGAGAGGTGTACACACTGACATATATGTGTATGCCACTGTGAGCCTGTAAGGTGAATTTTATATTCAATTATGTTAGCTAACTCAGGCAGAATTAAATGGTTAAAGTGTCCATAACTTGACAGCAGAGAAAACAGCACATCAAGTGAAATCCGAACGAGCAACAATCGGGTCAAGAGCCAAACAAGCTTGAGGGTATCTTTGGGTCAATACAAACTAGTTACAACTCCCCACATCTGTGACACAGGTCAGCTGACAGGCTAAATGGCTGCAAAGACACAATGCATTTGAGTCCGTGTGCTCGAAGATAGCGCAGCACAATACCTACTTGTGCCCGTACATCTTCGCCCAACGCATTTACAGCTGGTCTGGATCTGCAATACCGGCCCATGCATTAGGTTTCATTGGCTGTTTTGCTTTTTCTGTGCACGCCGCCACAGATCAGTTTGTCTCCAGTATGCTCCTCATTGCCTATTCTGAGGCATTACTGGGGCTTGAGGAAATGCAGTGACTCTCAGCTTCTCTGTTTGCTGACCCCAACAAGAAGCCGACCTACTTTCTCAGGGCATCACTGCCAGTCGTGTGTTATTAACATCCTCAGTAGGATGTATGCCATGTATGCCAAAGAGAGTCTTATGGATTAGTCCAATACACTGTCACTTCATTGCCCACGGGATTTACAGGGTCAATGATGTTGATCACGGCATGTTGCTGCCAAGAAGTTCGAATTATCAGGAGGGACACTTTGGTAACTGGCCCCAGGGATTTTTTAGTCCTCCTTACATCCAATGGTTTATTTGAAATTCTCTTAACTTGGAGATATTGGCAGGGATTCATGCAGATGACAACCTCAAACACAAATAAAGGCATATTCAAGGCATATTCACTTACAACAATATTTTTCAACATAGTAGTTGACCCTCACATTGCAAGGGGTCATTTAGAAAAAAAAAAAAACACTTAACATTGCTTAGTGTTATTTTAAGTAGTTGGCTTCATGACTGTAATGTGGCATCATGGTAGTAGGGTAGCCCTGCTGCCACAAAGGAAGAAGGTCATGGGTTCAAATCTGGTCTGGGGCCTTTCTGTGTGGAGTTTGCATGTTCTGGCCGTGTTTGCGTGAGTTCCCTCCAGGTGCTCCCATATCCTGTGTGAAGTATTCGCATACAGTTCTTTATCTGATTTACTAAAAAATCACAACCAACACATAGCCTAGAACAGAGATGGGTGTCCCTGGTTTTCACACCAACGTCTGGTCTTTAATTAGTTGATCGTCTCAATTAGCCAAACCATTTATGAAATCTGACATTTCATGCGCATTTCTTTAAATTATCATGAAACTACAAAGACTAGTCTTGTCTCCCTTCATAAAACATTTTCCTTTGATCGAATCATTGCGAAAATCTATATTTGTGCATGCAATCAATTAACTCAATTAATCAGGGTAATTGATCGGAATAAAAACCTGCATACACACCGGCCCTCCAGGACCATGATTGCCCACCCCTGGCCTAGAATCATTGAGAAGGGACCCAGTGGCGGGCACTACTACAAAGTGTCAAGACTAATTGTCTTGGAACTTGGTTTACTTCATCACCGTATGCTTACAAGAAAAAAATTCAGAACTTGAGACTGTTTTCCTGCAAAACACAGCCCTGCACATTTTTGATGTCTCCCACATCTGACACACCCAATATTGCTCATCAAATACTCCACTAATGAACTGATGAGCTGAATCAAGTGTATTAAATCTTGGAGACATCTAAAATATACAGAGCAGGGGTACTCTAGGAGGACGGTTGGGAGACAATGATCTACAGCTCCTTTACACCAGGAGTACTCACTCTTATCCAGGATGAGCCGATGTGAGTGCATGCTTTCATTCCCACCATGCAATAACGCTCCTGATTATCCTAATCAATCCCAGGGGTTTTTGCCTCAGGTCTTGATAAGAAGAATCGGGTTTGTAACTACATAGTTGGAATGAAGGCCTGCACCCGCACTGCCTCATTTCAGATAAGAGTTAGTACCCCTGCTTTATATATACTCAGCAACAAAAGTTTCTGTGACACCATTTATGTGTATGTTATAAATGACACGCAAAGATCTCAATGCAATCAATATGTTTATTTAACAGGAGAAACACTGACTTTTCAGTGCCAACGTCACTCAAAACGAAAAATGTCATTTTCATGCGTCATGAAGCACTTGTCTGACGTCTAACCAATTGTGACCTTCACACTTCAATACCGGGTGTGACTTCCTCGTGCCATGATGCAAGCAACGCATCTCCGGCGCATGGACCGAATCAGATGTGCCAGAAATTGCTGTGGGATGTCATTCCAAATCTGACGTAGACGTTGTCGCAATTCCTGGAGTGTAGCTGGCGGGTTATCCAACCGCCGCAAACGTCGATCCATCTCGTCCCAAAGATGCTCGATTGGGGACATGTCTGGGGATCTGGCTGGCCATGGCAGGACATTGACATGTTGTTGCATCAGATACTGCTGTACAATCCTTGCAACGTGTGGTCTGGCGTTATCATGTTGCAGCGTTATTCCGGGACCATGTTGCATCAAAAACGGTACCACCAATGGCCGTAGCACTTCATCGCGATATCTTTGACCTGTCAGATTTCCATCAATAACAAGCAAATCTGTTCTGTTTCTAGCCGTGATCCCTCCCCAAATCATGACACTACCACCTCCAAAACGATCAAATTCCTGAACACAGTTGTTGGCATAACGTTCTCCACGTCGACGGTATACACGTAAACGACCATCACATCGGTTAAGCATGAATCTTGATTCATCAGTGAAGAGTACAAGATCCCACTGACGTTGCATCCACCGTCGATGTTGTTGTGCCCACTGTAGACGCAGTCGTCGGTGTTGTACTGTGAGTATTGGACGTCTTGCTGGCCGACGTGGGACAATGCCAAAATGACGGAGACGGCGAAGGATTGTCTGTGCAGACAGTCGCCTCAAACCAGGTATCGTTCTTGCAGTTATGGTTGCAGGTTGGAATCGATTTCGGAGATGGGTTGTTCGAATCCAGTTGTCCTGACTGGGAGTGGTTACTCGTGGACGGCCGCTGCGAGGACGGTCTCTGACATGTCTTGTCTGCTGATGACGCTGCCATAAGTTCCAAATGGTGTTTCGGTGGACATTCAGGCGATGAGCAACTTCCCTCTGCGAGGTTCCGGATTCAATCATCCCATAGCCCTCCACCGATCATTTTCAGACAGTCTTGGCATTTAGAGGGTAGAGTTCCTGATCCGAAATGGCTGTGTTGATAAGTGATGTTTCCGTCGTTCATCAGGCACAATGTGAACATTCCAAAAATTCTCCTCTTTTATTGCCATCCACAAGCATGATTTACGCACATTTTCAAGTGCAAAGTCATTTTCTCGCATTTTCATGATTTCCATTTCAATGTTGTGTGTACTGTTTCAGTCTGATATCACCATGTATGACAATTTCATAATTGCGTTATGAAAAATAATTAACAATATTGGTGTCACAGAAACTTTTGTTGCTGAGTATAGGTGCTTGGTCTTGTTTGCTTACATTTTTTCCTCGCTGCACACAATGACGTTGTAATTCTGTTCACTAACAGCATACAGTATGAGCTACTCTAATAACATGTTTTAATATTAACTGTATCTGTTTTATGGCTTTGTTACACATGTGGTCGAGAAGTTTGGATTCAACGCATGCCTTAATTCTATTTGCCAGTTCCTGCCCACAGCCTAAACTTCCACTATAAATTATGGTAATATAATAGGGTAACGCACCGCTTTGTATTCACACAATTTCGCAGGCCAAGTATTTGTTTTCATGTATTTATTTTCTGTCGCTGGAATTTAGAGTTCTCTTGTACTTTGCAAGCCTTGATCAGTTATGACCTGAAGAGTGAGCTAAGAAGACTTGCCTTATTGCGCGCACAGTTCCAGAATAAAATGAACGACATTGTGCTGTCCCCGTTCATAGGTTTAAAATTAACGTGAAATACAGAACAAATCGCTGTGCCAGCAGTGCGGCTCTCACACTTCGGAGAACAGGAGTGACAACAGTGCGCAAGGCATGATACCTAGGAGGACTGCTGAGTACAACGGCGTTTTCACGTCCAGAAGCGCGTATAGCAAACGGAGGATTGTTTCTTCAGACTGACCGATGTACCGAAATTTAAACTTGCAACAATTTCCTCTCAGAGGTTTAAGCGATCCACCAGCTCGTCTAACCGCCCCAAAGGAGCTTTTACTTATTTCAGCTCTGGGATTTTCGTGTGAATAGAAAGAGCTCTGGCTCGGTGATCATTTTCTTTAGTTTTTCAATTTAACACCATTGCCTCGTCTTAAACTGCGATGCCCGGCTGGAAGAGAAACCTGACTTCGTGTCTGCAGCGGATGCCCGACGAAGGTAAGTGGAGGATGTTAAAGCTGCATGATGCTGATATGGACGTGGCTAGGCATCCTACCTGCGCAGAGCTGAATAGCGGGGTGAAGTAACTCGGGCGGAACGCATTGGCAACCTTTTTGAAACTTGGATTCGAGCATGCGCTGACATCAGTTGGGGCTCGAAAGGATTTTTGTTTAAAGATGTAAAGCCTGGAAACGCAGCCGTTCTGTCGATTTACATACGTTACTTTCCAGATTATAATTTTTAGCAATTCATTTAAGAGTCACTTTGAGCTTGCATTCAAACTAAGGAAAATTTCATGCTATGAGTGCCAATATTCGCGCGGGGTGCAGTTGGGTAATATGGGACATCAGGCAAAAAACGGACAAGTAAGGTTTTGAATATGAATGGGCAATTACCAACCAAGTTATTGCTTTGTTGCTACAAATGTTCTTTACATGAAAGAATAGTTATGATTGGCCTGAGACCACTATGGGCGGAGCAAAGATTGTAAAAGTCAGTGGTCCCATCTTGCGAGGCAAACCCCTAGGCTGTCAGGTGGCATGCTGATTTTCTTTCTTTTTTTTTGTAATGGGAGTAGGCTATTGCAGCAAAAACATTAGTAATGTATAAACACCAAAATGGATGTAGGATGTTGCATTTTATAGACTGTTTGATTTCTAATCAAAATATTTGCACAATACACTTTTTTATGGGAAAGGGTTTTAAAGGGTGGGTCTTTTAAGCTAAAAAACAATGTTAATATGAAAATATAAGACCAATGTTGATAGAATTTGCACATACTTTGCAAGTTACAAAACTGTTATTTTTATTAATCTTTCAAAATTGTTTATTTTGCCGGTTTCTGCTACAATCGGTTCCACCCATAAAAGAAAAAAGTTCTGCAAGTGTGTGGTCATGTGACTCTGCGACGTATTAACCAGAACGGCTGTGCCTGTTTGCCATATCTGATCGTACATTCTCCATTTGTTTTATACTCCATTGCTTGGATTGTTAACATCAGAATGAAGATCTTTTATTCCCAATTTGTTGTGAAAATCAACAGCTATTGTAATGGCCAGTAGAATTTGGAGGCCAGTTGTAGCAACAAGAGGGAAACGAGCAGCACGGACACAATACAAACACAGAGAATAATACAGACCACCGGAAAGAGGTTGCGCTTCCAAAGGACGTATAATAGTCCAAAACACAGAAGCAAAGTGAGATAGAAAAAAGGGAGAAGAAACTCCAATAATAACAAGAAGATAAAAAGGCAAAAAAAATCTTGACTACAGATATCTTCGGCTATAGTGCGTCGCTACAAACAGACAGCAAAGAGGTGTGGCGAACATCCGGCTTAGATAGAGTCCGGGGAAGCGCTGCCCCAGTTCGATCAGCCATCTGGGTAAAGAATCCGATTGAACAAGAATTCGATATCTTCCTGGGACGACCGCCACAAAGAAAAGTCCAAAACACATGCACAAACATCCAGAACCATGACAGCTATTCCTTTGAGGTGTGTTAGCCTGCACACGTTTCCAAAAGATAAAAATTTGCAGAATGTAGCAAAAATCTGCACTGCATTTCCCAAAGCTCTTAGGCTATGATGTAGCCATACCTACTTTGTGGATATAGATGAAGTCATTATTATTATTATTATTATTATTACACAAGGTTGGCAGCAAGGTGAGACAATGGGCTGCACTGCTGCCTCATAGTAAGAAGGTCATGGTTTTAAATCTGGCTCGGGGCAGTTCTTTGCGGAGATTTTATGGAGGCATACTGGATCGACCATGCTTTCTGGCGAAATGCTTCCCCTTATTTAATTGGAGCAGGTGTCGCAATCTTTCACCTGTTAATAACCACAAATAGGCTCCTGCCTAGATTCTAATTTCTGCCTCAATAAAAGCATGTCCAATGAGTCTATCTAACAATGTCCGTGTTAAAATTGAAGCACCTATTACTAAAACCCCATAAGTCACACTTGACTTGACTTGTGGGATTTTAGTAATCAGTGCTTCAATTATGTTTGAACTGACACTTTTCAATGTGTGAAAAAGTTTATTTACTTACTCCCTTGGTTACCCTCTTCTGACTTTGCAATCTATCACTGATCTGTTGTACTCACTTTTGGCCATAAGCCGCAATCATTCTAGGTCATTTACCCCCAAATGTGTAGATCAGAATCCTGCTATCCCATGGAATGACTCTGAGATCACCGCTTTGTTGAGGGGTTGGCAACATCAACAGTGGGTCCTCCTCTCCTCTCCCCTCCCCGCATACGCAACATCAGGGGTTTCAATATCAAGTCTTTGAGGGCTTCAGTGTTTGCCAGTTTCTGGGATTTATATTCAATCTTCAGCTAAACCAGACCTTACAAACAAGGTGTGTGGACTCCTTAGCCAATCAGTGTCTTTCCAGAATGTATGTTTGAGACACCCGCACAAAATGGTCCCATACAGTGCTTTCTCTGATTTACCATCAAATTACTGAATAATCAAAACCAACACATGGCCAATAATCATTAAGACAGGATGACTAAGTAGAGACCCAGTGTATTGATGGGCACTACTACAAAGTGTCCAGGCTAATATTCTTGGAACTTGGGTTACTTCATAGCCGAGCGGTTCTCGGAAAAAAATTCACACCCCGAGACTGTTTTCAGCCCATCACAATTGAGTAGACTATTCAAAGGGGCTGTGGTATTAATATGCTTACTTCAGTTCTGTTGAATACTCAAGTGTGATTGGATGAAGGATGTTCAAACGTCTGCACTATTTTCTTATGACTGCTCTACAACAAGATAATTCCAAACATGTCAGCATTTTGAGCTGTATCTCTCTGCCACATTTGAATTCAAGGTGAAATTTGACTTGCACTTCATGCTATAAAGTAATAAGTGAAGACTAAATTAAACACAGGCAACAACTTCAAGTTGTATATCACAATCAATGTCTTTGGTGGGTATGTTGATTATGACAACATGGTGATTGTTCTAATAGCAGCAGAAAATGATCTATTTATTGCACGTTTGTACTGCAACTAAAATGTTGAAGGATACTTTTCCCATTTTCATTTTTAAGGTCACCGTTGGCCATAGATGTGTTTATTAGTGAATTAATCCTCTTGTTATTTATCCTTACAGTTGGATTTGAAATATAGCCAGTCATCTGCTCCCAATCATTAAACTAACATCTCAGTCATCAACCTGTAATTGGAGGGCTTAGAACCAGAGTGGTCTAACCCACAGGACATTGACATTGAGATAATAGATATCAAAGTTAAAAAATAATAATAATGGGTGCTATTTTGGGTGTATGGTTGGAATGAACAACCCAAACTGGAATGAAAGCCTGGTCCCGCACTGGCTCATTTCAGATAAGAGCTAGCATCCCCGCTTTATATAGATGCCTGCTCTCATTTTTTTTTTTTTTTTTTTTTTGCTGCACACAATGACGTCGTAATTGTGTTCACTAACAGCATACAGTATGTGCTGCGTTTACAAAATGCTTTAATATTTTACTGTATCATTTTTAAGATTTTGTTACACATGTAATCTAGAAGTTTGGATTCAACGCAGGTCTTTATTCTGTTAGCCAATGCGTGCCCCCAGCCTGAACTTCCTCTATAAATTATGCCAATATAAGAGGGTAACTCACCGCTTTACATTCGCAGGCCAGGCATTTGTTTTTCATGCATTTATTTTCTGTCGCTAGGATTTAGCGTTCTGTAACAGTGTGCTAATAAGACTTTCCTTATTGCGCACGTAGTTCCAGAATTAAAAATGCACCACATGTTGTTGTCCCCGTTCATAGATTTGCATCTAAAGTGAAATACAGAACAATTCCCTGTGCTAGCAATGCGGCTTTCACACTTAGGAGAACAAAAGTAGCAACAGCGCGTAAGGCAGTAAGTAACTTGGTAACTAACACTACAACCGAGCGCAACGGCGTGTTTCACGTTCAGAAGTGCGTGTCGCAAACGGAGAATTGTTTCTTCAGACTGTCCGATGTACCTAAATTTAAAGCTGAATGATGCTGATATGGACGTGGCTAGGTATCCTACCGGCGCAGAGCTGCATAGCGGGGTGAAGTGACCCGGGCGGAACGCATAGGCTACCTTTAAGGAACTTAGCCTGCGTTGCCGGCGGTCAGTGGCTGGCGGGAGAAAGGAGAGGAAAGACCGCCTGCACGATAACGTAGGGATTTTGAGTTGTACGTTCACCAGTGAACAGGAATTACTGACTGGCTTAAGAGGAATCAATCATGTTTTGATCTCCACGCATCACTTGTGCTCTCAAATTACACTAGAATTTCATTGGTTTAGAAAAGGGGTGGTCCGTCGCGGCTCGTTGCGCAAGGAAGTGGGCGGCTACTCAAAATCCCTACGTTATCGTGCCGGTGGTCTTTCCTCTCCTTTCTCCCGCCAGCCGCTGACTGCCGGCAACGCAGGCTATTTGGAACTTGGATTCGAGCATGCGCTGACTTCAGTTAGTGCTTGACAGGATTTTTGTTTAACCACAGCTGAACCCGAGATGTAAAGCCTTTACACGCAGCCGTTCTGTCAATTTACATACGTTCTTTCTAAATTAAAATATCTCGCTACTTATTTAAGTCAGTTCGAGCTTGCATTCATACCTGGGAAATGTGATGCTATGAGTGTCTTCATCCGCGCAGAGTGGAGTTGGGTAATGTGGGGCATCAGGTAAAATCGGACATGAATGGTTTTAAATATTAATGGTCCAATCACCAACCAAGTTATGGCATTGTTACTACAAATATCCTTTGCATGAAAGAATAATTTTGATTTAGGTAACTATGGGCGGAGCAAAGACTTTGAAAAGTCACTGATCCCTGTAGTTGTGTGGTAAACTCTTAGCCCAGGGCTATTCAACCTTATCCAGAAAGGGCAGGTGTGAGTGCAGGCTTTCATTCCAACCAAGTGCTTACACACCTGACACCACTAATCAACCCCAAGAGTCTTTGCGAAAGAGCTTGATTACTTGTATCAGGTGTGTAAGTGCTTGGTTATGTTGGGAAACAGGATTTTTGGGTATTTGCAATATGAGGTGAGCTAGACGGTTTGATCAATAGTTATTGATTGTGTATTGGGAGATAGAGGCCATTTGGTCTGACAGGGCATATCACCTATTTGCTAATTCCAGCTGGGGTCTCCATTTGTCTTCAGTTCCAACCGGACAGTACGCACTCACGCCTTTTAGTTGGAGGTTCCGTATGCCCACACATGGAGCTCATTTCCAGGTGTTGGGAGTCGATTGAACCAATTAAGTTGAGAAGTTAAGGTAAGGCCCAAGTGTAGAGTATCCCTTTTTATCAGTGTGTAAACCCCAGGACCAATCAGCAACAACTTCTGATTACATTAAAGAAGTCCTGTGCAAATATCTGTTCTTTAACATGTATAAAGCTTCTTACGAAATTAAGGAATTTTGAACTCTGCAACGTGCTGTTGTTCCCTAGGCCGGCTGTGTAATAAACTTTTTTCCTGCTTTTGCTACTAACATTAGAGTCTGCTTCCTCATCGGGACAACGTTCTTGTTTTTTTTATTAATTAACCAACAGTTGGAATGAAAGCCCTCGCCCACACCGGCCCTTGCAGGATAATGTTGAATAGCCCTGCCTTAGCCTGTCATGTATGACAAGCCACTTTAACATTTAATAGCTAGACTGGATATGTGCGGCAGATAACCACAATTCAATTCTTCTTAGTCAAAAAGAGCATTTCAGTTATCTACAATCACATTCTTCCTATCCACAGTCGTCATTTCAGATATCCACTTCGTAATTCTTCCTAGGATAAATGACGTCACTGTTGCCATTCACATGAATGGGGTTTCTCATTACAGATATCTACATTTCACCTGCAGACATCCGCAATGTGAATAACAGATATCTGCCACTGAATTACGACTAGTTGTAACTCCAGTTTGAGATACCTAAAAGGACAATAAAGGCATCTTGAATTGAGGGCAATTAAAGATATCTTGAACTGGAATTTTGACTAGCCATAACAAAAATCGCTATCATCAGCTTGATTTATTTTCAAAATTAACCCCCTAGGGATGCACTTATCTAGAAAATCGTATGTCATTTCATAGATCTCCAACAGATACAACTTCAGTCTAAATTTCAAGTCAATCAGATGTGTATTAATGGTTTTATTAATGTCACAAGGTTGAAAATCAGTCAAAATTGCGATTTTCGGTAAGTAACAATTGAGGCAGAGGAAAGACATAGATTCTTGGTGTTTACTGGCATCTCCCTGCATTCCTTTATTTATTTTATGTGAAAATATCGAAATTTTCAACAAAAAAAATTTACATTTTTACCGTGAAGACCCCTTAAGGTGAATTTTTTTGTGTCCTTTTTAACAGTCTCTGTCCTTTTTCAACCAGAATTTTACATGAACATCTCATTGGAGTGAGGTAGTGGTTCTTGATGTGCTTGAAGGACCAAACCGTCTCAAGTATATCATTTTGCTATATTCCTTTAAAGAAAATAAGAGGCTGAGATCCATAACGTGTTCTAAAAGTAACAGTGAAGGTAGTCTGAAAAACAAGCATTGAGGTGTTCACGCTCCTGGTTTCAAACCTGAATGAGCTGTGTCATGATTACTGCACATGCTCACAACTTTGAACTAATTAAATCCGCTGCGAGTCAAGATCTAGAAGGGACTTTTCTTCTTCTATGATTATTGGTGATGGCAACCAGCTTACATTTTTCGTATCCCTTGGCTAAAACTTTAAATAGTGCTTTGAATCCTCAAATTACCTCAGAAAGCTCCTTAAAATACAAAGCATCATGGCAGACAGTGGCGGTTTTACACGGGGGCCTACAGGGGCCTGTGCTCCCCTGCCGATGTCCTGTGCCCCCCTGCTGGCCCCTGTGCTAACTGAATAATAAAATTATACTGTATATTTTTTTACGATGATATGCGCTAGCGCCAAAAATCGGATCTAATGTCACTCAACATTCTACACAGACTGATTAGAGCGACGCACCAAAGTGTGTTGGCTTCCTACGCTTGCTTTGGCTGCATCCAAATTTCAGCTCTTGTCCGTACTAGCAGACTCGCGGACTTTGCGGGCGCATTCACGGGAAGTCTGGGAGTGCAGAGGGCTGTCCAAATCCACAATTGATCCAATCCATAAGGGGCCTCAGCCTGAGTCTGCTTGGGGTGCTGACTTCAGCAGATTTCACTAGTGTAATTACCCATAATACATTGCAATATGGACATGAAGTTTTAATTTTTTCAAATTGCTGAAAGAAGAAAAGCACATTCATACACACACAAAACCACATAAACTAATTAGAAATTTATAATATTAAAATGTTACTTGAATAACATAGGCCAGACATAAAATTCAACATCATCATACATAAATCCAGGCTGCAGAAGTAATCAGTACGCATTTGCATGGAAACGAGTGAAACAGACTCAAAGCCTGTCTATCAGCTCATTTTATTAAGCTGCAGACTCCCGCTCTTGCAGACTTTACGTGATGATGGTGAAGACGTCACATTACATTCGCCTGAAGTCCGTGAGGGCTCAGTCTGCAAGTCCAGAGGGTGGAGATTTGGATTCAGCCTTTCAGTGATCTCAATACGTTGGCTGGGATTCAAATATGAGCGCGGCAACCAGCAAGAACAACCTGTTGCGAGAGACGAAGGTTAGCTAAACGACTGCACCTTATAAAGTAATTTGTTGTAGACGTGGCCGTGTTACTGTTGTTCCCCATTCTGGCAACGAAAGCTTGTTGTCAAGTTTGTAAATGTCTCTTAGAATTACGTTACGAATCACACTCGGCAAAGTTCTTGAAAAGTTCCGCACGATGGTGCGATGTTGACCACTAACCTCATCTGACTAGGCTGTTCCATTTTGAAATTTAATAGGCTACGAAGTAAGGTAATCAACAGTTGCCTATCTGCCTGTGTTAAGTAGGGATAGTTATTTGTGAGATGAGATGAATGCATCGCTTTACATTTTTTTCTTTTTATAAGACTGTCATGAAACGAGGAAGGGATATCGCCTCCTTTTTTTCCAGAGTAAAAAAAAAAAAAAAGAGTTACAGGAAATCAAATAATATTTGCCTCATATTAGTGCAATTCACAAACCTATGATAGTATGATTGTATTTCAGTTGACCGCATCATTTTTCCAATTCATATTTTCAATCAATCACTCCACAGTATTATTGGCTTCCATAAATGGAAATGGCACATTGTGTCTGAGAGAGTGGAGGGTATACGTATATATGTTTGTTTTATGATTATGTTGATTACTTATTTCATTGTGATTACAGTAAGTAGAACCAGTTGTTTTGTCAGTACTATTTTGTTACATTTCTATGACTAAATACCTTTTCAAAACTAGCTTCAATTTAGTACTGTACTGTGTACTGTATATTTGTAATTTTGATTTATGTTTGAAGAACTATCACTCCTCAATTACCAGATCCTTCTAAGTACTGTAGCTCTCTCTGTCACTAATTAAAGTCAGCATGACATGCACTCCTTTGTGAGCTGCTATGTATTCAGGCACTGGCAGCATATTTTGTAAATAAGTGTGAAGACTGGACTCTGAAGTCAGTGGCCATGAATACAGAGGAGTTTGTACAAATGTTACTTGTGTGCTGTGGTTCTGATTGGCCCAATAACTGATGAGGAGTTTTGTTTTCTAAGAATGAGTCGCCCATTCTTGAGGCCATAAGCCATTTGATTTGTCTGATACTTCACACTTTATTATGTTGCATTTTATTTTCCATTTTTGATGGCCATCAGTCAATGCATTTTTTCTTCATGAAAAAATCTTCAGCATGATTTTATAGGTTAAAGCAAAATAAAAGTTTTTAATGCTTTAATATAATTGTTGTTGGTTTTTAAAAGCATTTTTGGGCTTTTTGCCTTTATTCACACTGGAAAATTTAGAGAGTCAGATGATGGATTGGCAAGTATGGAAACACATGATGACTTGCAGTCAAGCGGATTCAAGTTCTGAGCATGCGCAGTAATCGTGATACAGCTCCTTTAAGGGCTTGTTGACTTTGATATACTGTTTTGAGCACTTGCAAGACCCAACCTGGCTTAAGGCTTGACCCAATCATATTTTTACATGAAAGGCATATGGTGGCTTCACCATACAGCAGTTTGATGGCAATAGCTGTTGCAGCCTGTCTATTTCTGAAAATGTGTGTTTTTCAATGTCGTTTTTTTCTCTGGAAGTAAGAGCAGTTTGATTTATGTCTTTTTTTTTATTGTCGTATTTTCTGTGGGAGAAAAAATTCCCATAATTGCTATGTAAAATAATCCCTGCTGTGATGGCTTGTTTCTTGTCCAAGTCCCCAAATCAAAGGCTGTACTGGGCTGTGATTGGGCTAAGCGTGTACGCAATGAGCTATTAAAATGGTGCTAATATCAGGGTAATAACTGAATATACTAATGGAGAAAACGGAAAAAAGCATTCCAGTCTTAGCTTGGCCCTTCAGCTATTCCGTCGAATAGATGCCGCAAAGTTTTCTATTATTTTGTTTCTCTTCAGTTTGCCTGTTGATCACTTGGCCACTCATGACATATTTCATTGTTTCTTTGCTTTGAGCCTTAAATTCAGAATCATTATGTGATTCTATTACATAATTTCTAATAGCTTGGATCCCAACTCTTGGATGCATGATTTTGCATCACTTCTTGAACTTATATTGGGGCTGGGGTTTTCTTCCAAAATCCGTGTGCAATGCCATCGTTCAATTTTGGACCAGGTGTTCCGTACAGCTCTGTAATGGGGAATAGTGATTGGAGGACATGTTCTATGTTCGTCGAAATCATTGCATAATTGCATTGCCCCAGTGTTGAGTTGTCATTAGGTTTGGTCGCGGGTGTCGACATTATTTTGATTAATGCGCATTTTGATGGAGGCACTGAACAGTAAAACTATTAGTTTGGTAGTTCAGTAAAATGAAGTTTCTCCCTAGAGGAAAATAATGCTTTCCATTAGCGTAGGAAGCGTGAATATTTTAGCAGTTTACAGCCTGCGTAATAATTGTGGTTTGGGGGACAGATGTAAAAGAGCAGTTTTACCTCTTATTGATGTTTGTGGGTCTGATTGCTTTGCAGCGGACAGAAGCTTTGATCTGGAATGTCTTCCTGCATGCTTGGGCTGAGCCACTGTAAAGCTGCTTCCACACTGGACGCCACACTGCACTGACAGATTACATTCAAAGTCAATGCAAAGACGCGAATACACGCGAAATGCGTGTATTCGCATCTTTGCATGCGCGTCTTTGCATTGACTTTGAATGTAATCGGCCGGCGAAAAATTCGTTTAGCGTCCAGTGTGAAAGCAGCTTTAATCCAGAGAAGCTGAGAGCACCTGATCTTGAGATGTGAGCTGTGTGATTTCTGGTGCTTTTCCTCAATCCCTTATCTTAAAATTGCAGGCTTGAGTTTCAGCGCTCTTATAATCTCAAGTATGAGTTAGATTAAATAGCTTTTTTTGAAGATGAAAACCGAGTTCCTTTTGAGTCTTACCACCCAGCACACTTATGTTCAAAACCTGTGCTACTGTGCGTGTTTCTGCCTGTGTGATTGTGTGTGTATGTGCGGGTGCGCGCATGTGTGTGTGTGAACATGTGCCTGTGAGTATAAGTGTGACTGTGCATCTGCTTGTATTTATGCATGCATGTATAGTATGTGTGTGCATGTCCTGGTGAGTGTGTGGTGTGCGTCTGCGTGCACATGCTCAGTTCTGATGAGTGAGCACATTTCCACTTGGCAGTCTGGGGCTCCACAGTAGATTGGGGGAAGCGATCGCATCTCTCTGGGGCAGTAGCAGCACTGGAGAGGCAGGTTCACCTCATTATTTGGCTGAAGGAGTTGATTTCTTTACATTTGGGACAAGCAATTCTCTGCTCATAACACTGGTCTGAGATTCAGATTGAAGGCTTCAATAACCTGCTTCCTGCTGATAACTGGAGGAGTAATGGTGCGCTTTACCCTGGTCAGATCCTGTGATGTTATTTCTGGTGAAAAATGGAATGTGTGGAGGTTTGGCAATTTCCTGCACTTTTGA
Organism: Gymnothorax reevesii; assembly: GCA_029721435.1. Classification (NCBI taxonomy): domain Eukaryota; kingdom Metazoa; phylum Chordata; class Actinopteri; order Anguilliformes; family Muraenidae; genus Gymnothorax; species Gymnothorax reevesii. The sequence continues at coordinate 37,454,944 of CM056581.1, forward strand.
GAACATTAACAAGAGGAACCGATTACACTGGAAGAGTGCGGAGACCACTTTAATGGTTGATGTAGAGTCAGGTATGTAACAGCTTGGATTGAACTATGGCCTGCGCCTAGTGATGTTAAGATGGATGAAACAGCGCTCTGTTAGACATTTTTATTCATAAATAATAATGCCAAAGTCACTCAAGCACACCTAGTATACACCAAGCACAATCAAAAAACAATACAATATGTTTTTTGGACAGAGTAAATATTTACAGGATTCAATGAGGCTGTGGATGTAATTATTGTTATTATAATATTAATTATTAAGATAAGGAAGAAAAACAACAGACACGTGTAAGACGAAGTTCGATTTCTGCTTTAAGTATTTTTCGCAATACAACATACTCGAAGTGCACACGCAAGGTGCGTCAGCGTTGCCTTTGCAAGGCTGTAGAACAATCTCTGTGCCAGCAGATGTCACCCACGTGCTCAATGAATGAAGCTTCGAGTTGTGATCCAATTTTCAACACAAAGGTCCAAAAGGGTCCGAAGCTTCATAAAGCCTTGTTTGGCCATCACCATCTGCACCCATTTTGGCCCCCTCTGGATGAAGTTCCCTTGCCCTCCTTTTGAGGTTCAATGCCCAGGGGCATGTTTCAAAATCATGGGGTCAAGCGAGAGTCCAGGAGTTCTTGCTTCTTGAACGATTAAACTATGTTTGGTCTTGCAAAGATGAGCGAGAACTTATGCGAGCAGTCTTGTCTCGCTTTTCAAGATGACACACACTTTTGCACTGCTTGTTCAAGAGAATTTGAGGCAAACCCTTTTTACAGCCATTTTGGAAAACTTGTAAAAACTCCCATGTCGTTGAAAACACGGGAGTCTTCTCATTCACCGCCTCCTGCATCGTCTCTGTCTGTTTCCTGTGTTGTCTTTTTCTCCACCTCCTGGGTTGCCTCGGTCTCCACCTCCTGCGCTGTATAATTTGCCATCTCCTCCGTCTTCTCGGTCTCACCTCTTCCATCATCTCGGTGTCCACCTCCTCCATTGTCTCGGTCTTCGTCTCCTGCATCATCTTTTTCTCCACCTCCTGCAATGTCTCGCTCTCCGTCTCCTGCATCGTCACGTTTTGATCTTCACCTCCTGGGCCACCTCGATATTCGCATCCATCATCATCTCAGTTTCCGTCTCCGCCTCCTCTGTCATTTCGTTCTCGATCTCTGCCCCCTGCGTCGTTTTGGTGTCTGTCACCTGTGTCTTGTCAGTCTCATTCTCCACCTCCTTCATTGTCTTTTTCTTCGCCTACTGCATTGTCTCAGTCTTTGTCTCTACCCCCTGCAACATCTTGTTCTCTACCTCCTGCTTTTTCTCGTTCTTTCCTCCTGCGCCGTCTCAGTCTCTGCCTCCAGTGTCGTCTCGGTCTCCACCTCCTCCATTGTATCCGTTCTCTGCCTCCTCTGTCATCTCGGTCTCCTCCTCCTGCGTCATCTCAGTCTCTGTCTCCTTCGTCATCTCGACCTGTGCCTCCTCCATCGTCTCCGTTTCCGCCTCTAGCATCGTCTCAGTTTCCGTCTACGCGTCGTCCATTGACTTGGTCACAGCCTCTAGCGTGTCTCGCTGTCTGCCTCCACCATGGTTTCAGTGTCTATTTCCGCCACCTCCATCGTCTCAGTGTTAAACTCCTGCTTTGACTAACTCTCCACCCCCTGCTTGGTTTTGGTCTCTGCCTTGTGCGATGTTTCTGTCTCTGTCTCCACCTCCAAAGTTTGTCTCAGTTTCATCTTTGCCTCGTCCGTCATCTCAGTTACCGCCTTGTAAAACCCCACAAAACAATACCAACGACGGAAATTGCAGAGGGCGAAGGCTTAACATGTTCTTTGGGCTGGTGTTAACAAACGCCCTCTCCTAGCTGGTGATTATCACAATAAAATGAATCAATTTTCTCCGCTCGGAGAACGGGGCACAAAAGCACAACGGTTATAAATAATTTGACTCCATACTAAATTTAGTTATACCCTGATTAAATATCTGACTCCAAATTAGAATTAGAATTTATAGTTTAGGGACAATGTGCTTGGATCTCGGGTTGAATATATCTCGAACTCTTAGAAGACAACCGCCATCACTCAACATATGCTCCTGGGTATAAGCATTATTGTCGAATCCTAGGTTCGTTGATAATACCAGGAGATGGAATTCAAAACATCACAGCAACAGCATCTTTTGGCATGACTACTGCAAACCTGGATCTATGCACAGCCATGGGTTCCTTCAGGGAATTTTAACAGATGACTGACTTTTCGTCCATGGGTTTCCTTAAATATAAAATACCAGAACCGGCAATACATAAACCCTTTATGTAAGTAGATGATGGTGGTCTCTCGAACTTAATAAAACCAATTCCCATCCCAACCGTGCAAGTTTAAAGGAATAACATTGATTTATTCGCCAGGTAGGCAAGAGCTTAAATCAATAGACTAAACATCAGTTACCACGAATAAAATAATACCTGGTGGAAGCTATACACACAGTCGTGTGAGGGCGAGATCAGAGAGACGATCCGCCATAGCTGTAGAGGCTACACATGGCATACAGGTGCACGTGTGGGAAGTCGCCTGCGATCTTCCATAATTAAAGAACTAACATACGCTGAGACAGATCGGATACAATCTTTCCTGACTGTATAGATTGGCTACACACGGCATAGAGACGCACGGTGGGAAGTCGACAACGATCTTCCTAGAATGGATTGTTTCTCTTTGCTTTAAGTCAAATCACGTCTTTGATCCAGGCGGCATGGCCATAAACGATCTCCAAGGGGGGGTAGAATCTGGTTTTCGGGTTTCCACCATTTGGAGGGTGTAATAAAGCAATTTAGCAGAGAGAGAAGAACAAGATGATTGCCCGAGAGGATTCTGACCAATTTTCAAGAGTTTCCAAAAGGGAATGAACCATGATTTCAATGGGAATGAAACATACTCCACTCAACTCCTTGGATTCCCCTCAGAATAACAAGAACAAACATGATATGAATATGTACTAATATGATGCAGTTGTTATGAAAAGCTCTTAAACTGGATTATGGTATAAGCTAATTTTAGTTATGAGCACATAAGTCTTGGATAGTAGTATGTGGTATATATGAGAAGGGTTTGTCATTACCATAGTGTCAGAAAATGTAGGCAGATGAGTTTAAGGTCCAGTTTTCATGAAGCAGATGGTCTGGGCCGGGAATGAGGTGGGGGGGGGTTGGTGGTAACTGTGATAGTTACCCCCCTCACGTCGCCAGAGTTCGGCCGTCATAAACCACCATCAGTCTTTCACAGACACAGTCCCAGCTGGATTTCCTGTCTTACAGCCTCCTGCGTTGTATTAGTCATTGCTTCTTGCATCGTCTTAGTCTCCTTCTTCGCCTCCTTTGTCTCGGTCTCCGTCTCTACGCCCTGTGTCATCCTGTTCTGTATCTCCTGCTTTTTCTCCTTCTCCGCATTCTGCGTCATCTCCGTCACTGCCCCTGACTCCTGCATCATCTCAGTCTCGTTCTCCTGCGTCATCTCAGTTTTGTTCTCCTGCATTGGGCTCTGGCATCAACATTGTCTTGGATTGCGCCTCTAACATCGTCTCATTCTCCATTTGCGCCTCCTCCATCATCTCAGTATTTTCCTCCTGCATCCTCTCATCCTCCGCCTCCTTTTTCGTATCGATTCTCTGCTTTCTGCATCATTCAGTTGTCCTCCTTCTGTACTGAATCGTTCTTCACCTTCAGTGTTGTCTCAGTCTTTACCTCCTGTGTCATCTCAGTCTCGCTCTCCTGCATGGTTTCGGTCTCCGCCTTCACCGTTGTCTCAGTGTCTGCCTCTTGTGACTTCTCGTTCTCCACCTCTTGCTGTTTCTTAGTCTCAACCTTCAGCGTTGTGTCCGTCTTGGCTTCCTGTGTTTTAACCGGTCTCCTACTCCTCCTCCTCCATGGTATCTTTATCCACTTTGTGCATCATTTAGATCTTCACCTTCTGCAATGTCTTGTTCTCTGCATTCAGTGTTATTTCGGTTTCTGTCTCAGCCTCCTCTGTTGTCTCGGTCTTGTCTCTCCCTTCTGTATCCTTTCAGTATCTACTAACAGTGTCTTCTCGGTTCTCCTTCTCCTCTTCCTGTGTCTTCTCGGTTCTCCTTCTCCTCTTCCTGTGTCTTCTTGTTTTCTACCTCCTGCTTTTTCTTTTTCTCCGCCTTCTGCTTTGTCTCGGTCACGTATCTCAGTTTTTTCCTCCTGTGTTGTCTCAGTCTCTCTGTAAAGCGTGATCTCGGCCTTCGCCTCATCGCTTGTCTCTGTCTCCATCTCCACCTCTGCTTCCATTGTTGTTTCAGTCCCTGCTCTCTATGGTATCTTGGTCTCTGCCTCCAATGTCACCTCAGTCTCTGCCTTTCCCATCTTCTCATTCTTCATCTCTTGCTGTTTCTTAGACTCTGCCTTCTGTGTTGTGTCTGTCTCGGCTTCCTGTGTTTTAACGGTTCTCCTTCTCCTCCTGCTACAAGGTATCATTATCCACCCTTTACATCATTTTGATCTTTACCTCCTGCGTTGTCTTAATCTCTGCATCCAGTGTCATCTCACTTTTCATCTCTGCCTCCTCTGTTGTCTCTGTCTCGTCACTTCCCCCTGCATCGTTTTGGTGTTTGCCATGTGTCCTCTGTCTCCTTTTCCGCCTTCTTTGTCGTCTCATTCTCCGCCTATTGCATCATCTCAGTCTCTTTCTATGTCTCCTGTGACTTCTTGTTCTCCGTCTCCTTCGTTGTCTTAGTCTCTGCCTCCAGCTTAGTTTTGGTCTCCATCTCTGCCTCCTGCGTTCTCTTGTTCTCCACCTCCTGCTTTTACTTGTTCTCCACCTCCTGTGTCATCTCAGTTTAGTTCTCCTGGGTCTTCTTGGGCTCTGGTATCAGCATCATCTTGGATTGTGCCTCCGACATCGTCTCATTCTCCATATGCACCTCCTACATCATCTCGGTATTTTACTCCTGCATTCTCTCAGTCTGCGCCTCCTTTTTTGTATCTGTGGAATAAATTTGGTTATACATTGCTTATCCTCGAGTGACCTAGGTCATGCATGATTTCTAACCTTTGTAATCTAGCTTGTGTGTAAGTAGAAGCGCCATGATATGTGCTTGTTATGTATTCATTCTATCTGAAACCTTGAGGTCCTACGGGACCAAGTGTATTTTCTGATTGTGTGTATTCTCAGGAGAGAGTTCCTGGCAAGCCTGCTGGACCAAGAAATAAATCCTGAGAAAAGATAACTAGGAGAGGAAGCCTCCTCTCTGTCGCAGACTGATGCTGTCAAGGCCAAGCATACGTGGGATACATGCACTCAGCTGTGGAATGCTGAAGCCAACATAGTGATGTATAAATCAGCCCCAAGGGAAGGAGATTATGAAATTGTGCTCTTACATATATCCAAGTAAAGGAAGAATTCCTTTGTCCTTGTTCTGCATGTAACTTGGACCCTATATTCATATAGTAAAGACTGGATCTTATTTTACTATCTCTGTCTCTGAGTGTTTTTTGCAAAAATAATATCAATGTTTCTACAACAGTATCGATTCTCTGCCTCCTGCATCATTAATTGTCCTCAGTCTGTGCTGTATAGTCCTTCCTCTCCTGTGTGGTCTCGGTCTCTGGCTCCACCGTTGTCCTGGTCTCCATCTCCGCCTCTGCCTCCATCGTTGTCTTGATCCGTGCTTCCTGCGGCATCTTGGTCTCCGTCTCTTGGCCTCTGCCTTCTGCTTTGTCTGTCTTGGCTTCCTATGTCTTAACATTTCTCCTTCTGCTCCTCCTGTGTCTTCTTATTCTCAGCCTCTTGGTTTTTCTTGCTCTCTGCATTCTGCGTTGTGTTTTTCTTGGCTTCCTGTGTTTTAATGGTTCTCTTTCTCCTCCTCCTATGTAATATTGTTATCCACCTTGTGCACCCTTTTGGTCCTTGCCTCCTGCCTTGTCTCGACTTCCGCATCCAGTTTCATCTCAGTTTCCATCTCAGCCTCCTTAATCGTCTTGTTCTCCATTTCTGCCCCCTGCATTGTTTCGGGGCCTACCATCTGTGTCTTTTTGGTCTCAATCTCCACTTCCTTCCTTGTCTCACTCTCTGCTTACTGTGTCGTCTCAGTCTCAGTCTCTGTCTCCTGCGATATGTTGATCTCTATCTCCTCCCTCATCTCGGTCTCTGCCTCCATCTTTGTCTCAGTCTCCATCTTTGCCTCTTGCCTTGTCATATTTTTTATCTCCTGCTTTATTTCATTTTCCTCCTCCTGCGTTGTTTCAGTCTTCGCCTCCAGTGTCATCTTTGTCTCCACCTGCTGCGTCGTCTCGATCTTCACTTCCTTCTTCTCCCTTTCCACCTCCTGCATCATCTTGGTTTCCATCTCCACGTCGTTCTTGGTCACGGTCACCGCCTCCTGCGCCGTAGTCTTTGCTTTCTCCATCGTGTCTGTCTCCACCTACAGCATTGTCTCGGTTTCCACCTCCACCTTGATTTTGGTGTCCATCTCCGCCTCCTCCATTGTCTCGGGCTTTATCTCCCGCATCGTCTCCCCCTCCACCTCCTGCTTAGTTTCGGACTCTGCCTTGTGTGTTTATTCTATCTCTGCTTTCTGCATCTTGTCGGTTCTCCTCCTGCATCGTATCGTTATCCACCTCCTGCCTCATTTTGGTTTTTGGCTCCTGTATCTCCTCTGTTGTCTCGCTTTCTGTCTCTGCCCCGGCGTTGCTTCAGTCTCTGCTTCCTGCGTCATCTTAGTCTCCTTCTCTGCCTTCTTTGTCTCTTTCTCCGCCAACTGTGACCGTCATCACGGTCTTCACCTCCACCTCCTGCATTGTCTTTGTCTCCACCTTCTGTATCATCTCAGCCTCTGCCTTCAGCGTTGTCTCCGTGTCTGCCTCCTGCATCTTTTTGTTCTCCTGTATCTTTTCTTTCTCTGCCTCCTGTGTCATCTCTGTCACTGCCTCTGACTCCTGTGTCATTTCAGTCTCCTACTCCTGTGTCATCTCAGTCTCCTTTTCTGGCGTCGTCTTGGGTATCGGCATCGTCTTGTTTTTTTCTACCTCATTTTCTGCCTCCTGGTTGATCTCGGTTTCTGACTTCCGACGTCTCTGACTTCGCTCCCTGCGTCTTATTGGTTTGCCTCCTCTTACATTATATCGTTGTCCGCTAGAGGTGAGCCAATCGATTGGCGACCCGATCAGCCTTAGCCTATTTGCGTACTGTTGGAATGAATTGTAGGTGTCATTAAAATAAATTAAAAAAAGATAAAAAAGAGCCGATCATATGATGCAAAACGTGCGAGACATTTAACGCTAGGGATGTATTTTTTGACCGTATATTTGACCGTTCAAATGTAGCATTGAATCAACCCCCCCAACACACACATACGGACCTGAGATGCAACAAATGCGCTTTAATAATGCCTCTCCTCAGAGGCTTAGCTATTGGCAATTGTACTATGACAAATTTGGCAACTAAGAAATAAAATATATCAGAACATTTCTAAAGTGGTTTTAATTCAGTGAGGCACAGAACAGACTTGACAAACATGCTCTTGTTATGAAAGGGATGAGTGCATAACGCAAAGCCCATCGAGAAAATGAGGAAATCAAATAAAATAAAAATTGTTTTCCCAAACAAGTTAATCAAGCAAAATATCTGATTTACGTTTTATATATTTTTTACGCATATGTAACCAATTTAGAAGACGACGACCATGAACTTCAGCGACTTGTTAAGACTCAAAGTTCGCTGATGCTTTCCAGATACCAAAGTTAATGCACTAAATTTGCTGTGGCGTGACATTGGTCATTTTAGCTGTTTCATGTGTATTATTCCCATGTTCCTAGTCTTCTGTAATCAGATGGGCTGGTATAGTCATATAAGCTTTGATTTGTTGGGTTGTCCTAATGTCTGTAGTAAAGCCTACAACAGAGTTTTTATTAATATCACAGATAATTTCTCTCTCTACTGTGTATTCTTGATTAGCCCCTCAATGATTTTTTTTTTTTTCTGGGATTTGGAATTTTGTACCCCGGTTCTTACTTGTTCATAAATTGTATAAAAACTTCACCCTGCACAGTATTCACTGGCTGCATGTCTATCGCAATCACTAGTGCATCCATTATTTCCTCTCTGTAAGAAGAGGTCAGAGGAACACCAGGTGCAGGATCCAGAAGTGTTTATTAAAACACAAAGCACTAAGCTGACATGCCAGAAATAAAACACCGTGCACAAGCACTGAACAACGGGAGAACTGAGGTACACTGCCAAAGGCAGGGGGAAACAGAAATACTCTCTTCAAGAGAGGATAAACGAAGAAAACAAAAACTGAACCTCACTAAACCGACGGACATGCTGGGAGACTTATACACAGGGCAGACAAGACTAAAGCGCAGCAAACAGAAAGACTCGGGAACCATGCACGAGGAGCTGAGACTTCACCATGTAGTACAATACGGAGGATCCGTCTGACAACCGGTTGAAAAACCGGAACATTTATAATCACGAGAGGAGGCGGGGACTCAGAATGCAATCACGCACTGAAACAGAAACACGTGGGATTAATAAATTACAGGAGGGCCGGGTTTACAATAATGACTCGAGACGAGACGCAGAGACCATCAATCAAACTAGACAGTTTAGATTAAGGCAATCTAAACGTGACGAGAAAAAAGCACCACAAGGAAAGCGAAGGAAAGCACAGGGTTTTAAATGTAGTTAATCAGAGACAGCTCAGATTGAAATACAAAAGCCAGAAACGCACACGCTCGCTAAATGAGTTAATCAAGGTTAATACTGCGTGACGAATTATTTACAATCACCCTTAAATAAGTGCTGGTTAGTACGTGTTAGTAATCTCCTATCAGTGAACGCATTCACTCAGAGTCTCGCGAGAGCCAGAATTAAACACAGCTGGAAGCAATGAATGAAATACCAAAGCCAAACCGATAGTAGAAACAGTGGATGACAAGACGCAGGCATGCTGAAGGCAGTCACGCGACACCACTGGAAACAGATTGGGAGCGATTGTCAGACGGCTGAACTGAGAGCTGGAAATAAAAGAAACGAAAGTAAATCACAAGCACAAATAAGCACGGGACAACACACGAAAGGGCAGAATCATAACACCTTCTCCTTTTCTGCAGCAAAGGAGGTTTTTTCATCACCTGCTCCAGGGTTCGTTGGCTCATTGTTGCAAGTGCAGTCTGTTGCAAGCAACTCACCCATGTTTCATAAAAAATAATTGATATACATATTTTTCTTGCAAACTTTATTTCGATATTCCTATGTGGAGTTAGTCTAATTATTAATCACAGGCTTGCTATTTTGGATACTAACAATTTAACCAGTAGCCTAATAGATGACATAATCGTTTTTACTACTGAAGCTAGCTCACGTGAACTATGCTTGTGTAAGGACAGACAGTCAATGGGGGGGAAAAAAAGCTTTGAAATCTTTAGGAAAGTGATAGCACCTTCTATATACAGCTGACGGCAATAAAGTTGTCCCCGCCCGATAGTTCTAATGTTCCTCTGGTAATTAGCAAACAAATTAAGACTGCTTTACATACCAAATATATCCAGGTTTTCACCATGCATCCAGTGAAGTTTTTGGATAACAGTCATTTTGAAAATGCTCCACTTTGCAAACTGCACATGCATCTGCTAATCAACAGACACGGATACGCGGTTGCAATTGCAGTCAAGAGGGAGACAGCAAAATTTGCAAGCCGAACACAAATGTATTTTTTTGTCCACCAGTCGATAGACATTTATTTCAAAATGCAGGAGTACCTGGTGAGCAATAATTTATTGGAAAGTTGGGACTATTAATATATTTTACGAGATGTTTTTGGACATCTAAACTTGATAATTCCACATGAGTCCTGGGCTGCCGTTGTGTACAACGAGCAGCTGGGCAAACTTAAGCAAAGTGGAGCGAATTTAGAAAACTTATATGGCGAGGATGTAAACTTAACATTTCTCAAATGAATCGCCATGTTCGCTGAAAAATCATAGTACCCAGTTTCATCTTTCATTACTGGTGCACTTTTTTTGGTATCATTGTGTAGCTTAAGATGCTCCAAAACTGCCAGTTTCTCGACAGTTTGTCTGGGTAAGTCCTTTATGTGTCCTTGATGCGTCAGACTCGATGACGGAGCGCCAGCGCCAAAAGCAGATGCAGTTAATTATTTTTTTTAAAAAGTTGAGTCGGCTTCGAGGATAATACTGTTGGAGCTGAAAATGATTTTAGTTACTGTGGTTGTATAAATGAAATATTATGGGTGTTGCAGCTAGACTGCTTTGCTAAAGTGCTGTGTATAGAGCAAACACACTTTCTCTCTCCCCTATTAAAGGCCATAAAAACTACCTCAGCTGAGAAAAAGTTATAGACAGATGGATATAGATGGCCTTCAAATAAAAAGGTACCACAAGATGTTATAGTTGTAGGATATAGTAAGTTATAGTTTTTTGTTTCTTTCCCTGCTCTGTATTCAGTCAGTTTTCTATTGCATATTCTTGCAAATGAAAAAGCTGTCAATTCATACTACTCTCTCATCTCTAAATTTAATAATGCTGAATATACAGTGTTAAGAATATCTTGAACAAATAAATAAATAAATGAATAATTAGTGCTACAGTGTAAGAAGCAAGCTTCAATTTCAAATAGATGCCATGTGATGCCAGGATCGGTATCGGCAAAACTGATTTCAGTGATAGGCAATCGGCGATCGACCCCCAAGACCCTGATCGGAGCACCCCTTTGATCCGCCTCTGTGTTGTTTTGGTCTTCACCTCCTGCGTCGTCTCGGTCTCCACAAGCAGCATCGTCTTGGGCTTCGTCACTGTTTCCTTTATCGTATCAGTCTTCGTTTCTGCCATCTGCATCATTTCGGTTTCTTTCTTTGCCTCGTTCGTTGTCTCCTTCCCCGCCTATTGCGTCGTCTCGGTCTCTGCTTCTAATGTCATCTCAGTCTCTGCCTTTCGTGTCTTCTCATTCTCCATCTTGCTTTTTCTTGGTCTCTGCCTTCTGTGTTGTGTCTGTCTCGGCTTCCTGTGTCCTAATGGTTCTCCTTCTCCTCCTGTCATATTGTTGTCAACCTTGTGCCCCCTTTGGTCTTTGTCTCCTGCCATGTCTCGGTTTCCACATCCAGTGTCATGTCGGTTTCTGTGTCCACCTCCTCTGTTGTCTTGGTCATCTTAGGGATTGTATAGCTACACATTACTAACTGACAAACAAGCTCTCAGCACTCGCTCTGCTCTTGTCTCTGCCCCTTGACTTCACTCAATTTACTTTGCTATGCTTCAAGCAGATCTTCTGCACCTTGTTAATCACTGTCCTGCCTCTCACTCTGTGCACAGTAGAACTCCCTAACCGGAGCCGTATGTTTGTTGGTAGGCTGTCTCTGTGATCCCTGTCTGCGTTTTGGCTTTTGCTAATTTCTTGTAATCAGGAACCTCTTCATGTTCATTCCTTTGTAATTAGTCTGATCCATATCACCTGCCTCCCCTTTGTAACATGTGACTTCCCCGATGTGTATTTAAGCAGTCATTTCTTTCACAGCTCTTGTCAGAACGTTTTCCTTGTGCTGCGATTGATTATGCCTTGTACTCTTAGTGTTATGCTTCTGACTGGAATGTCCCGGATTCTGATTTTGCCTTTACCTTTGATATTCCTGTGCCCGTGTACCATACCTGTTTTCCCCGACTCCGAGTTTTGTGTTTGCTGCTCTGTTAACGGTTTGGATTACACCACCTGGATTTCGGCTTTGGACTCTCTGAAAAACCCGTGCCTGTGTACCAAACCTGTTTTGCCCGACTATTAGTACTGTGATTGGTGCCCTGGTTACGACTCTGATATCGCCCTCTGGATTTTGATTTTTGGATTGTGGACTCTGTACTGTTGCCTCCTGCTCTGCGGGGGTTCTCCTCTTTCCTTAATAAAATCCAGTTTTACTGCACTGCTTGGTTCTCGTGACTGGTTCCTGAACGATACATCACGCATTTCCATTTTGAATTCACTTTTTTTTTTTTGCAACCCCACAGCTTCAAAACATCCTGACAAGAATTTCTGACAAAATCGCAGATGCTCAGACTGTAAAAATTACAGCTTCAATTACATTTATTTCCCGGAAATTGTTAGGGGTGCCAATCATTTTGGGACAGATGATTTTATGAAAAATAATTATTTCTTAGTCAGGGATTTTTCCCCCCCCTTAAAATTCACTTGAATTGAAGGTTACATTTTATCGACAATTTTCAGTGTGAGAGTATGCTTGTACAATAAAAATTGAATTTACTTTAAGGCTTTTAACACATCTTAACCAGGGGTGCCAATGATTACTGAGGGCGCTTTATTCTTTCATTATTACATTATTTGCAGAAAATGTTGCACATTATTGCTTGTTAATAGTGCCTTTTAGTATATATAAAATTATAATTATCAGTCTGTCAGGTAAAGCTTAAAGGGAGGAGGTTTTGCAACTATTTACTCGACGACATTAGTACCAGTGGAGAGGCTAGAAATTTTGGTTCGGTTGGCAAAGCTTAGGATCTTATTAGTGCGGTCAGGTTTAGTGGAGTTTTCTGGTACAAGTCTGGTGAAACACCTCTGTATTTCCAATGAAATATCCTTTTTGTTCCCCCCTCACAAGACCTGCTTAAAATATGAAATGTTAAGCTTTGAAAATACACAATCTTTTTTGAATTTGTTCTTATTAAGTTGATTTCGAAGCCTGACTTTGACAGAAATTGCCAGGCATGGATAGGTAATGTTTGTGATTTGGTCTCGTGGGAAGCTGGGTGTGTGCCACGGGTTAACTCGCTTGGTGATTGGAAGCAAATTCACCCATGTTTTGCAAAAAAGTCTTCTGTCTGACAAGAATGTCCTGCTCATGCCAGGGAAATTCGATGCAGCGAGCTAAGATGGACTTAAAGCCATTCATTGAAACGGTGTGACGCTAAGTCAGTGCTCGCCGAAGTTATCTTTTCTTAGAAGTCCCATTTTAGGATAGATGTGCTAATGAGAATGACAAATCTGTGGCAGGTTTGATGGCGAGAAGAGGTCTGATTTAAAAAAAAAAAAAAAAAACCACACACATTTACATAATCTCCATTAGCATTCCTCTCTGAAAATCCTTTTGCTGTTACAAGCCAACCACCTCTATGGAAATAGTCTTTTTTAAATCTCCAATTTACTGATTCAGCAACCTAAAGTAGCTGGTCCTCTTGAGATCAAGATGTCTGTACTGTATGTTATTTTCACAAAGAATGAGTAAAAGTTTGGCATGAAAAGGTCCTTCTCCGTGTAGGAAAGTGGCTTGAGTGCATCTGAATGTCCATTTCTAAATCTCTCTGAAGCCTCGCACAGCAAGCTTTTGAACGTCTTGAGTCCTCTCATGTACGTTCTCTTGATAAAGCACTATGTTAAAATTCACAAATGGTTCATGGGGATGTCCTATTTTTTGTGGTCACCTGGAATGCACTGTTGAGGCTAATAAGCCAACATTTTGCAGCCGGATGAAGGATATTTTACGGTCAGTGCAAAGTGATTTGTCTAATGGCTAACTTTGAGGCTATTCCTGGACAAAAATAAAAATTTGATTTTTGGTGAGTTTTTTTTGGCCATGATATCAATAACGGACCTGGACGAAGGTGATGACTATACTGGGCAGCTAACTTGTGTAGACTTGTATATTTATCATTTTTCTATATTTTACTTCTTGTCATCAAAGTCATTATGCTGTTGGATTACTGCCCAGAGGCCATACCTGATGGCTGTTTCACAAAAAAAGTAAAACTTCTATATTACTGCACTGACTGAAGTTATGCTTTTGTAGTGTTTGTTCGTTTTTAATTAATTTTATCCGCATTTAAAGTAAGTACATTTTAATAATAAGAATAAATCTGGGAATGTGAAGGCATTTGGTGTTTAAATGACTGTGTTGTCTCAGGTGGGTGTTTGTGGTCAAACAGATTGCAAGGCTTCCGTCTTAATTTCTGTGCATCACGCTGTGTGTAGTCCTACCAGAACATGCAACCTTTGAGGTGAAATGTGATGTTACCTGTGACCTTTTTGACACAGAGACAAGGCACACAATATGAAGATTATTAGTTCTGTTTTAATATTTTACGCTTACAGTAAACTACAGCATTGTCCAGTCAACTGCTGCTTGCGTAGTGTAGTGCAGTGCGAGTTCAGTTGCTGCTTGAGTGGGTTTGGTGCTTGTGCTAAATAACTTCAAACTCAACACCGCACTTCATTGGTTCCTGTGCAATCCACCCACCAAGTCTGAAGTGGATTAGTTGAATGACACGCAAGATATGTGGAGGAAACACACTCATACTCGCGCGCGCGCACACACACACACACACACACACGCACACACTCACCGAGACTCCTTGCTTTATTGTATGATGATGATGGAATACAGTTAGTCGGCATTTGGACTGCCGCTTTAATTGTGTTCGGTTTAGCACCCAAATGCTGTTGATCTTGGAGGAATTGTAGCCATTTTTCCCAGGCTCACTGTCCTAATGCTTATAGAATGCTCTGTTTAAACAGGATAATTTTAGCAATGTAGGCAGGCATGGATGGGAATGAGGGATTGAGGCTGCAGGAATTTCACAGTCCTGTGTCGATGTGAATGGTGAAATACTTATTCAGGGCCCATTACGGCTGTCAGAATGAGCCCATTTGGGTTGTCAGAATGAGCCCAAAATTCCATTTGAATATTTGCGCTAATTAACATATGATATCAATATAATATTGAATATTCTACTTTCTGTATTCACACAAAACAATGAGATACCAACCTACTACCAACATAAGATAAATCAATACAAATATATGTTTGATGGATAATAAGCACAGATTAAGACCTAGAGTTTGCTATGTCTCTGGAATAAGGCCCGACACAGTGAGTCTGAACTCTGACGCATCACAGAGCTTATTAAAATAACAACACACCAGGCTTATGCAAGTCAGATCGAGATGCCAACCATTCAGTTTTATTCCGTGAGATGGTAATTTTTTTGGTAAAAAATTCCACATCATTAGCTCTCTCACCACTGTTAAATCCAAAAGTAGTGTTCGCATATGAAACTGCATTTCAGAAAGCACATTTTCTCTTCTCTGGTTTTTAACGTTACACAATTAAAACCAGCACCCACTGCAGGAATGGTAGGCTAACCTGAACTTGCATAGTTAGCAAACAACTTCTGTTCGGTCCTCAGTTTTACTATCATCGACTGACCAAAACGCAAAGTAATTCCAAACAGTGCTTTTTAGATTCTTCGGGGTGTTAACCGGCTATTTTCTGAATCAGAGCTTTCTTGTGAAATCGAACTCTCCACCATCATTACCGGGTAAAATATCAACGAGGTGGTGTGACTCCAGCTCCTGGCTGTCTGTCAAAACGGCGTGAACTGCGCACGCCAAGCACAAAGATTGAACACTTTCGCATTCCTTGAAGGTCCCCTATTATGTCACCAGGTGCACAAATAATTAGTCATTACCAGTCATTTCAAACTTTTTTCTCTCGTGACATCACATGGGGAAGTGACCAACTAGAGGCAAGAAGAACTGATCACCTTCAGCCAAGCAGTCAGTCAGATTTAATTATTCTGGCTCATAATGGCTCATTAGCTGTGCACCTGGTGGCATTATAGCGGACCTTTAAGAGTAATGTGAAATGTGTAATTGGTGTTCTTTTAATTTAGGATAATATATGATGTTGATAGGACTTATGATAGTAATTTTCAGTGGTTTCAGAATGGTCAGTTTGTAAATAATGTTCTGTGAATTTGTAAATTGTAAATTTGTAGAAAGGAGGATTACAGTAAAACAGAAATAGGCAACAGGTACAGAGGCAAAATACAAAGTACAAAGGTCCTCAGCTGTGAATAGTCATGAATGAATGATCCTTAGTAATGGAAATTCTCAAGCATTTAGAGATGCAGCAGACATGCCTTATACTTAAAACTGAACAAATTCATATTTTATTGGATTTTGGTCTTGTAAATTGACAGGATATACTCTATGGTAATGTATGTGATGCATTTAAAATGACTGTGCCATATCTGAATACTTTTTCTTTCATTTCTTAGGAATACACATTACTGACATTTCCCGTATGAGTCGTAATTTAAGCAGAGAATGTCATTCCTCTGATTTTGTGAGATACTGTTCTTATGCTAAAGCACATCGAAATAAGACTGATGCATTGAGTGTTTTAATGAACATTTTAGAATGCAGTATTCTTTTTCATGCTTTTGTGTATGGTCATTTTGATGCACATTTGAATGCATTCTGTGGCTGTTTTACGACCCGGTCTGACCTCAATAAGGAAGAAAACAGATTAACATTCAACCGAGCACACAGGAAGATGAATTTTGCATTCCTATTAACTTTGAGTATCTTTATTTATTATTTTTCAGAATGCTGCACAGACAGCAATTCAAATGAGTCATTTTTTTGGCACCACAGCTGAACTGCAACTGAGGTGGGCCACAGAAACGATTTGAAAAATATTTTGTTTTGGGCTCTATAGTTCCAATTCTAGTCATATTTTTGTTATATCACTTGGAATCAAGCTTGAGGTGTTTTATTCTCTAGACTGCATTAAGGCAGTAACATGCAAACACACAGACTGTATGGTCCCAACTTTTTCAGGCTCTAATTGGGCTGCCACTTTGGGTCTCACTATTGTTTTTGATTTGTATTACAGAGTGGTTTTTTTTTGAGCCCCAGGGGTTACCAGTTTTTGTTTTTACTTTAAAATCAGCAGCCTATTCATGCTGCAATAACCAAGTGGGTGGAGATTTGATGCATAATCAGGTGATTTGATTGATGAAAGCCCGACTGCTCATTAGTACCAAGACCAGCAGCCTTGCTGCTCCTAAGTGCCGGGACCAGCTGTCCTACTGCTCTCTAGCAAATCCTGACTTGTATCCAATTGAAATACTGTCGCATGACCTTAAACAGAAAGCTTGTCCTTTCAAAACCCCCAGTATGACTGAATTTAAATAATTTAGCAAAGAAAAGAGGGCCAAAGTTCCTCCACAATGATGTAAAAGCCTAATTACTATCTATCACAAACATTTGATTGTAGTTATTGCTGCCAAGGGTGGCGCAGCTGGGTCTTATGTTCTGGGAGACCAATATTATTTTTTCATGGGTTATATAGGTATTGAATTACTATTTCAATAAATTATCATTTAAAAGCTGTGGTTTGTTTTTACTAACATTGCGTTTATTACTTATTTCACAATTAGTTTGATGATCTGAAACATTTAAATGTGATGAATTCGCAAAATAGAAGAAATCGGGAAGGGGGCAAATAATTTTTCACTGCACTGTAGCTTGTCAAAAAAATCATTAATTAGCTCTAAGTGTAAGTTAGAGCTAGGCAGCCTTTCATGACCACCACAGCTACCTGTGTCATTAGTAGGTCCATCGTTGGGGACCTCATCACTCGCTTTATCAGCTTGTGCTTATGCGCTATTATGGTAATATGCCAGCATGATGCATGGGACCAGTCTGCTCCAAAGTTGCCCGTGACATATGATCTTTGCTGGATCCAGCTACTAGCTAATGGTAGGCTTGACCAATAGCCTTTCAATATTGCAGATTACATCATACAAAAAGTCTGGTGAAAATAAGAAAGACTGGTAAGAGTGAGTAAGTAAAGGCATATTCATAATCCAGTGGTTGCCGGTTCATTGGTGTCAGTCATGCAAACTATCTTGCTACCCACTTAGTCTATCACGGCAACACTCAAAGTAATACTTCATTCTGAAAAAAAAAAAAAGTTCACTAACATCACCAAGTTTCCTGAGAATGTGGTGGAACAGTGCCATGAAGGGCCTGGATGCAAAAGGCCCCCTCGATTCACAAAACGTATACCTGATGGAATCCTAGTAGTCTGCACGTTAATGCACCCACTACAACCTCAGCATTAAAACTAAAAAGCCATCTAACATTAAAAAAATTAATACAAGTTAGCGAAGTTAATACTGTCTCATGTTATTAACATTTATTAAGAACTTTAAGAATGTTGAACAACTGACAAAACTTTTTTTCACAATGTATTACTTAATTACATGATAGTATGGTGCATTATTAGCGGGAGATACCATAATTATATAGACAGCTAGCTAGCTAAGTCTGCCTGCTACACAATAATGGCTGTACAAATTATAGACACAGAAATGCTTGTAGGTAGCTAGCTTGGTTTCTATGTGGCCGAACATCCGACATGATTCTCATGTAGACGACTATTTCAACACGTAGCAACAATTTTTTTTTGCATAACCCAGATTTGATGTTTTCAGAGCCATCCTAATTAAATAAGTACAGCGCAAGTTTTCCATCTTTCTCCACACATGATCGTTTCTTTTGAATCTAAATCTGCAATTCTTTGTCCTCTCAAACTTTATTCACAAATGAGTGGCTAGCTAACTAGCTTGCTAGGTACTTAGATACAGTTGCCAACTGTCCCTGTTAGGCTAAATGATTGACACTAGGGTTAGGGCAGGACAGAAGTCAGTCTCAGTATCCATTTAATTAGCTAGCAAGCTAAATAGCACTTTGGCCAGCCAAGATAACATAAAGTAAATATCAGCTTACCAATAAGCATAAGGTCTGTTGTTTTCCAGCTGCACATTACACAAGAAGAGAAAAAGCAGAAATCATGTTCTTCCACTCCGCTTTCTCTTTGTTCCCAGACTTGTATTTGTTTTCTGATGCCTGAATTTATAGTGAAATCACTGAAAAAGGCTAGCTAGCTAACCAAAACAGCTTGCGTAGACATTTGATTGGACACCATATTTCCCATAAATCTTCACATAGGGAAAGCCAGACAAAGGATATTTTCTACAATATAAACAAGAACTATGCAGCCTAACCAACGGCCATTTCAATAATTCATTTTCAAGGTAGTACATAGGCCCTACATATTTACATGAGTATGAAACATAGTTTTTTTTTTTTTTTTTTTTGATCAGCCTGTCACTGTGAGGGAGATTTGTTTGGATTTGATGCTGTTGATAATAAGAAAAATGTGTTCCAGCTAGTAAATTGAAGAAATATCAGTATACCCTGAACTGTTTTTATTTGTTTTGACCTACCACAGTGATAACTTACACATGCTTTGTAGTTTTAGCGTTGCTCCATGGCTGTTTGATTGCCATAAAGTGGCTTGTGATGCGTAACGTCACTAATACTAACAAACATGCATACTACAATTGAAAATTCTTGAAAAATATCTAAAGATGGAACTTCACTCATTTTTTCAACCCCCTATTTTGAATACATGATGCAAATTGCCAGAAAAAAAATTTTCCCCCATGAATGTACTTTTTTATGTCTACAGCTCCATATGCTCCTATTCATTCTAGACTAATACATAAGTGGCCCCTATAAAACAGGTTTCACTTCTACCACGTTTATTTTTCAGCTCGCTCCCATAATACGCAGGCCAGGGTGCAACTTGACCCTCGTATTTCTGCAACTGCTAGGAGGTCTTTCTGTTAGCCTGGTTTATAGCCTTATGAAAGATATTGACATCAAAGATTTGTTGCAGTGTCGGTCTGAAGAAATCAGGGCGGCGCTCACGGCATGCACCACCCTTATAGTATATGCCCATGCAGCTGCTCTCATTTACTAAGCTCAACAACCCTACTGCTCTCTAGTACCAAGACCAGCAGCCCTACCACTCTCTAGTGCCAAGACCAGCAGCAGTACCAAGACCAGCTGTCCCACAGCTCTCTAGTTATCATTTTATTAATTTGTAAATTAACCTTTTACCAAGTAATAAGCCCTTTGAGATCAAGGAAATCTTTCACAAGGGAGACCAATGGCCAAGAAAGGCAGCAGCATATATCTACACCACAAGATTAAAAAAAAAACAATATACATGATATTGAGAAGTAAATCAGAACAAAGTACAAGGAAGAAATACAAATGACAAATTGCTATCATACTAAAATGCTAATTCTACAGCACAGATGACAGTTTAGTGCAGCAACACTGTCCAATGGATTCATGCTTAAAGTCCTTTAAGATTGAAGCAAAGACATCATAAGAAATTAATTCTGGCAGCAAATCTGAATGCTCTTTTTCCCAATTCTGCAGACATACGGAACAGTTAACTGCAGAGCATCTTGTGAGCGAAGGTCTTATTGGTTTTAACTTCTAAGGATATATGTGCACAAATAGAAGGGAATAAGCCTAAGGAGAGTTTTATAAGTAAAGCCCAACCAGTGCATGTGTCTGTGTGCATGCAAAGATTCTGGATATAAGATAAAACTATGGTTGAGATGTTTACATCCAGTGCCAAATCTTAAGGCATAATGATACATGGACTTCAGTGGCCACAAATATTGGGCAGATGCACCGAAGTGCAACACATCTCCATGTCTATCAAAAGCAAATAGGTTGACTTTGGTAGTTCTAAGACCAGCTGCCCCACAACTGTCTAGTACTGTCACCGGCTGCCCTACCACCCTAATAAGACCAGCCGCCCTGCTGCTCTTGTTCCTTGACCGGATGTCCTGCTGCTACTAAGTACCAAGATCAGCTGCCCTACAGCTCTCTAGTACCAAAATCGGCTGCCCTACTGCTCTCTAGGACTAAGACCAGCCACCCTTCAGCTCTCTGGCACCAAGACCAGCAGAACTACCGCTCTCCAGTACTTAGACCAGCAGTCATATTTGCTATAGGACCAAGACTGGCAGCCCAGCTGCTCTCTAGTACCTCTAGTACCAAGATTAGCTGTCCTGCTGCCCTCTAATATCAACACCAGCAGCCCCACTGCACTCAAGTATTATCACTAGCAGCCAATGAAATAATTTTTAGTTGTCTGTAGTGCTTGGTGTTGGCACTTGAAACCTGGCTTGCCAGGTTATTTAGAAGATAAGACGATACATACCTCTCATTTTTTGGAAGAGTTTCCTGTCTTGATTATTGTTTTCAGAAATTAGGATCTGCAGTCGTCCTGTATCCGTAGTTTGTTTTGGCCATGTGCTCTTGGCGTTTTGGTCTAAAGCGGAATTTATTATAAATGCATGTTTTTTGTTTAAGTGTGAGCTACCTTGAGGAAAAAATGGGTTTAAATATTCTATTTGGAAAAAATTTTGTGAAATATTTTTGACATTGTTAGACACTGAATTGGCTTGGAAAGGAAATGACTTTCCTTGAAAAAAAATGTATTACTGCTTACATTTTCATTACTCTTTTTTATAGTTTGGAGGCAAATACTACTCTTTTTTTTCATAAGCCTCTTTCATTAAGCATATTTCAAAAGGCTTATTAATGATAAGCTATGAAAAAATGTCTTGCTGATCAAGACCGTGGGGGAGGTTGAAAATGACTGAAAAGTTGGGGAAATGATTCCTGGCAGTTCGCTCAGGTGAGGCAGCACTGAGCTCTACACCAGCCAGGCACCTGACCCGTGATGGTGGCAAAAATTCACTTGTCCTCATTTCATTGGTTAAAATCTGATGAACACAGATGACGTGGGCTTGGGACAGTCCCTCATGTTGAAGGCGTTGCTTGGAATTCTGGGCCATATGAAAGAGTGTTACTCTCAGACTCCCCAAATCTAACTGGAATTTTTATGGGCCCCTGGAATCATCAAATTTCATCCCAGTAGTGATGTGCTATGGGATGGGCTTATTGGAACAGAATGCAGAAGATCAGATTGAATAGACGTTACAGAAATAACAATGTTCCCTTGTCACTTTTTCACAAGGACTTTGGATGTAGAGACATTGAATGGTAGAACTTGTATAAAGCAAAGAAAGATTTGAACAACAGCAGCTTTTGCATCTTTGATTCACCTGCTGTTTTACAGAGAAGGACCTGGAGTCAAGAAGACAGAAGAAAATTTACCTATAGTGTTCAAATGCAAGTGAAGTAATGAGAAGGCATTTCAGTTCTTTGAATGGAACAGTTTGGAAGACACGGGTCCCATTACATTTGGCATGAAGCTAACACGGCATTCTGAGATGGAAATTCGTACAAATATTCAAATACAATGGTATTAGTGTGATGGTCTGGGGCCGCTTTGCTGCTTCAATACCTTGCAACTTTTCTCAATTGATGAAACCATGAATTCTGCACTCTTCCTGGAAAACTTGAAGGACAATGTCAGGGCATCACTTTGTGATCTTAAGTTTAAGCGTCCTTGGGTTACGCGGTAGGACAATGATCTGAAGTGCATAAGCTAGTTGACCTCTGAATGGCTCAAAAGAGAGAGCAATGAAGATTTTGGAGAGGGCTAGACAAAGTACTGACTTGAATCTGATTTAGATTCTGAGGCATCACATTAAACAGACAGTTCATGCTCAAAAAAATCTCTAGTGTGGTTGATTTAAAACAACACTGTAGAGAAGAGTGGGCCAAAATTCCTCCGCAGCAGTTCGAAAAGACTCCTCGCTTGTTATTGCTAATTTTTGATTGCAGTGGTTGCCACCAGGGGTGGCTTAATCAGTTATTAGGTTTAGGGGAGCAATTAGTTTTTCACAGGGGTGATATAGGTACGCTTTGAAAGACTCTTTACCTGCAATAAATGAAATAATCATTTAAAAGCTGCATTTTCTTTTTACTCAAATCGTTTTTTTCTTGTTTTCAAATTAGTTGGATGATCTGAAACATATAAGCATGAAAAATAAGCAAAAATAGAAGGAATTGGGAAGGGGGCCTCTTCACAGCTCTTTAAATGATTCAGCACAGTCTTGCTGCAGGTTAACTGACTGACTTTATGTAACTGACTGACTTTATGTGGTCTCTGCCACAGTAGCTTTTTTTTGCAAATGTATTGACATTTTGTCAATTACACTCTGAGCCCCTTTGCTGATCTGTTTGCGGCCAACTCTGTGCTTATGAGGACACTAGCCATGCTGCTGCAGCTAAAACAGTGGTATGCTGCCCTGTACCTAAATACGAATATACCGATGTGCATTTCCACCCCAACTCTAACAACACTGACTATTTTCACAGATCTGGATTGAGCCGCTGCTAAGGCTGGACAGTATATCAATAATGTATCGGCATCGTGATTTCATTTAGGATTCCAGATTTCATTGTATCTCGATGAGATATAAGTCTCTTTTCTTTGAGTCATCCTTGTTTCAGAGTTTCCATCTATTCCATCTACCCTAAAATACCTCCGATCGGCACGTCACTGGTGGACACCGCTATTCCAGACGCGTTTCACATGGCCTCTGAATGATGTTTGGTTGTATTTGAAGTCTGCTCCTGGCCTGATTCAAGAAGGGGCCTGCTCTCCAGTCTGCTCCATGGAGCTACCACAGCAGTTATTGTTAATATGCTTAAAAATACTGCGATTCAATTCATCGTATGAGACAGTAACCCTACTTGACAGCACAATAGTATCGCCTGCCTGTATCCTACCCGTGTGTGCTCATTTATTAATCTCTCCGTCAGCAGCCTAGCAGCTAAGGTGCTGGATTGGGACCTGAGAGGGTGGGTGAAGTGTGGCCACAATAAGATGGGTGCAGTCATCAGGCCCTTTGGCTGGACCACTTAGCCCCGTTATTACTTCAGGGGGAGTGGCCTCAGCATCACTAATCAACTGAAAGCTACTTTGGACCGTCTTAGCCCCTCTTTATAGGACCTGGGTTACAACTACGATGAATTTCCAAGACAAAAGATAACCTCTCCCCCCTCTACGAAACAGTTAGTTTCGTTTTGCTGATCACTGAGCTCTACTATGAACAGCAGAACCTCACTCTGTTAATAGAATTTTAATTGTGAGTCAGCATTAAGGAACAATGCTGTTTGAATTGGAGCCAAAGAGTATTGAGGGTAATATTCTCATTACTCGTATCAGTAGACTTGAGAAGCTGCAGTTACTCCAAATGTCTTTTCAAATGGATTTCCTGCAGGCTAATGGCTTTCATCCGAATGCTATTCGCAAATTAAGAGGTTAAGGTGAAGTTCTATCACTCCGTATTGAGGGTGGTTAGCACATTTTAGGTACTCATGGGAATGGTGCTACATGACTTCCTGGCTAATCATTTCAGTGAAGAAAGACATCACATCAGCTCATTTGGGTCTTTGTCCACTCATGACCACTAACTCTCATTTATTTTTTGGTGCCCAGCATCAATTCAAAAGAGTGAACTTTTAATGCCCATTGAGTATATTATACTTGGTATATGAAAAAATGTGTAAAATTTATGCAATTTAATTGGAAAAACTTATCCAGCTCATTTGAAGAACATGTTTCCACTCTGAAAACAAAGGAAAACTGCTGCAGGATTTAGTGCTTTATGCACTTGGAATAAATTACCACTGTTGCTAAAATTCACTGCTCTCACTACTAGCACCTAAAATCGAGAAAGTGCACCTTTTCTGAGAAATTCCTACAAAAACTTTGAAAATGCCAAAGTTTACTGAAGATTTGAGGCCAGCTCTGTTAACCTCGGAAAATTTTACCGAGGAAGACCGAAAAATTTTCAGATGTATGAAAAAACATGAATATTCGCCGAATTTCGTGGGAACTTTGGAATGGTCAGTATACTGTAGTTCAACCTGCTGTGTCTGTGCTGCATACAGGAACTGGCAGACACCACCATTATATTAAGAACAACAAAAACGCGTTCAGTATTCAGAATGTATTCAATCTGCAATTTGAATACATTTTTTTACATACCAATTTACAAACAAATCCGATACTCAAAGTAATTTTTAAAAGAGGGCGCCTTGAAAAGTGAACATCGAGGTGTTATCCAAACTTAAGTAAACCGGGCAGACTTTAGGATACCTTGGTAAAATTTGCCCGAGGTTTACAGAGTTGGCCTCAAATCTTCAGTAAACCTCGGACAGTAAGCAGTAAAGTGTATTTTAAGTTTTTGTAGGAATGACTCGGAAAAAGGTGCACTTTCTTTGTTTTTAGGTGCTAGTAGTGTCTGGTATATGTTGGGCCTTTCAGGGATCTTGTGTTGGAATGGATGATGCCATTCACTGGCCTCCATGTTGGAAATGCCATTAGCACTTTCACTCTGTCCCCAGTGTTAGACTAACCTGAGACTGAGAGCTGTATAACTTGGTAGAGTGGCACACGATACTTCCTTGTAGCCTTAGTGAGTTTGGCTGTATTAACATGGGTTATATTGGATCGGGCCCTATAAGCTCAATTTATTTATATTTATATTTACGTTGTATAACATTGTTCTGTATTTATAACTTTGGGGAGTTAACATGCACAAATTTGCTATCATTTTGTTCAACATTCAATTATTCTTGACGTCTGATGTAATCATTAAGCAGATAAAAATCACTTGAATTAAGACAAGCAAACTGGACAAAAACATCTGTGAAGAAACAAATGTGCTGTATTGAAGGCTAGTGCTACTGCAAAAAATGCTATTTTGTTTGCCTATTAGTGATTTTCTATCCAGCAAAAGACCAGACATTTACCCGCTGTGCACTTGAATTTCTGAGTTTGATTCAGTGGAACAACTAGTGCAAATATTTGTGAACCGTATTGAGTTAATCATTCACTTTGCTTTGCATGTAGATTGTTCTGGATCAGGACTCCTGTTACGTTGTAGAAGCCTGTGATGTAGTTTGATGTAAATGCAGGTTGTCTGTGGTGGTCCTTATTTCCCACTGTTGCCCAAGGTCTGCTTGGAGCTTGATATACGAGACCCATAAAATCCGCTGGGCTTCCAATTTATTTTCTTTAAACTCAATTACCCTCACCTGAGGGTGTGTGTGTGTGTGTGTGTGTGTGTGTGTGTGTGTGTGCTTTTCCCCCCGCCATGTTTTGTGAAGGAGTTGGCGGTGGGTGGATCATCCTGAAGCAAGCAGCATTGGAGTGAGGGGAGGCGGGTCAGGCAGTACACCACCAGAATGATGATGACATATGGGATGCAGTCGCAGTCAGCACCACCAGGTGGCGTAGAGCCTCTTTTTGAGTTTATGGAGTCACATCTTTGGCAGTGAAGAAGAGCTAAACAGGGACCCTTTGAACCACCTCTGGGGCCACTGTTCGCTGCGAGGCTCTGGTGAGTCAGCCGATAACCCATGTGGTTGTACACCTTCCATTTGATATTGCAATATGTTTTTTTCAGTTTTTTCGGAGACAGAGGCCCTTGCTGCTGATTTGCTGATTCATTTGCAGTCGATTGTTGCAGGATGCCTACCAACTGTTGTGTGGACATGTGGTGTGCTTTATTTAAGCGATATCACACGAGAGGAAGTGATGCTGTTGCTGAATATCATCACGGCTGTGATGCGTTCGTAGGCACAAAGCCTCCCATTCGTGTGATATTGCTTTTATATAACAGTTCTACAAATGCCAATTCATCTGTTGTCGAATATAGCCGTCAACTAATATGATTTTTGTTACATTATGACTTATGTGACTTTGCCAGCGCAAATAGCTTCAGAAATGGGTCGGGACTTGGCTGTTGCTAATATTGTAGCGCTACGTTTGTGGTCAGCAGTTAGTGTCAATAATGGTAATTAAAACACCTGGGGGTTGAGTGATTTTGCTGTTGTATATCCCAGTGATGTTGTACTCTGTCATCAGCACTCATGGAATGCCTCTTGTCGAATCACATTCCTCAGTTGAAACTAACTGTTGAATAAAACAACATATAAGCATGTTAAAAATTTCTTTTTCACTACTAACACGTTTTACCGCACCAGATAATTGATAGCAAGGTATTACATATCACCTCACTTGAGTTGCTGGAAAGTTCTCAGTGATGAAGCATTCACTGGTTACAATGCAGCCATTGTTTGTGTTCATGTAGAAGGTGGACTGCTTAATTTTGTGAGCAAAATGGTGGCAAAGGCCTGATGCTATACCAACACTCTGAGATGCATTTAATTTTTACATATAGAAAGCCCTGACTTGCGTTTTTACTCTATTTATTCAGATTTTAAAACTTGGAAGAGCAGGTTTGTAGCAGAAAGGCAGTGTTCTTGTAATCTTTGGTGTCAGTCTTCTTGATCTGAGTAGCTTTCTGTCACTCAGAAGAACTGTTAAATCAGCATTAGATTGGGCACCTGGGAAGATTCTTGGTTACATTAAAGGGCATGAAGAGTCCTGTTATGAGAAATGTAAAACAGTGGGAGTTTTTGTCATTTTTTTAAAATGACTTTTATTTAGTACACCATTATTTGATTTGTTTTTTTTAAAGCATTGAGATATCTGATCAGTGACTAACACAAAATCAAATGAATGGGGAAGGGATGAATGGGGGAGTTTTGCAGCCAATCAAGTAAGGGCAGTTTAATGAGGTGGCCAGACGAGCTTTCACCCAACTTTTTAGAGCCCCATAGCAGCAGAGTCACATAAATTAGTCAAGTTTAATTTTGAAATCCTGACTTACTTTTAGAAAAAAGCTCATTAATCTCAGGCTCTGCCTGGGCTTTCAGAATTTGCCAGTTATATTTTGCCCTGCTTGAGGGAGCCTTTCCTGTTAGTCTTGCGCATTGACACAAAGTACGCTGCTGCTAAATGTGTTTGGCCCCAGCGCCACAGACCCACAAAACAAACAGCAGGCAGCACGACAGAACTGGTCTGTTTAGGAGAGGCCGTTGGGCTGCTGTGATTGAGTGGTTGTCGTGATTTGAAAAGGACCATAATAAGCTGTCAGCGCGGCTGTGATGGATTGGCTCCTGAGGCGACCTGCTGGAATGCAGGAAGGCTTCACTCCAGACTGTTTTAGGCCTGCTCCCGCCACTACGCGTGGAGCTCACGCTGATTATGCAACACTCCCAATTTCCTCACAGATGAGTCACTGATGTGATTTTTTCTGATTGAATCTGTAGATCATCAAGGTCAAGTTGAAAACGAGGTTGCGCTTCCATAAGGCAATGGGCTGCTTAAATTGTTTTTTTTTTTGGGGGGGGCATGGGACACTCGTTTGCAATCTCATCTTTCCTGATCTCACTCACCGTCCTTCACCTCATTTCAGCTGATGCTTGTTAATGCTCACATCTGATTTTAAACCGTCGCTCTTTCCTTTAGACTGACCTGAACAGCCCCTCCAATCTGTGTTCATCCCCTACCCTCTGCAGCCAGATCTGAGTGATATTGCCATTAGAAGTAGCTCTAGAGAGAGGTCTACTGAATTAATAAGTTCTACTTTCTGAAATCTTTGCCTATGGTCTAATATCTGTCGGAGGCCACCAAGTTGATTATTTATATTAGTTTCTTCAGGTTTTTGCTGTGGTGGTCTTGCTTTAGTTTGGCAGTAAATGTTTGCCATGGAAATGCTTTTTATACATTTTCATTTTAAGTATTTTGTTGAGACAGTTTTTGTGGTCTGAGGCATTGGCCAGCTTCATTGCAGAGTGTAATATTAAAAATTGACAATGCTATAGAGGTGGTGTACCTTAATTGCATATTCCATGGCTGTAAAGAGCTGTCCTTTAAAAAAAAAGAAGAAGAAAAAGACCTTGATATTTTGGTATTTTAGCACAGCAGCAAGGCCAGCTTCAAATTCTGGGGCCCCTGCTCTTGTTCCCTGTTTTTAATAAAACTTGTGGGCCCTCCATGCTGTGGGCCCACAGAATTGTCACCACCTTTTGCATCACAATCAACAGCCCTGGCATCAGGTTGACATGGTTATAGTTTCAATGCAACAGTCAGAGGCCGTCTGGCTGAAGGAAAGTTTGCTGATCACTGTCTGGTCTGTGCAGCCTCGAGCAGGGACACCCGGGGTTGATGCTGGGCACCATAAATGTCCCCGCACCTGGATTTACACTGGCCTGCGTAACTCTGGGATGGTTAAGATTGTGTCTTCTTAACCCCTTTGTGCAGAAGCCAAATTTGGCTATTTTTGGGTTACCCACTTTAATGCTGTATAATTCAAGATTTAAGCTTCATAAAGAGGAAAAATGTGGCTCAATTCTGAAAAGACACTTACAGCATTTAGAATTACATAGTATTTCAGTTAATTTTCATGATTATGGTAGAGAAAATGAGCTGCAAACATAAAAAATCTTCATGAGAATTCACCATTGAAATTGCAAAAAAAAAAATTCTGAGGATTGAAAAACTGCTGGGGCTTAAAACTATACATTTCTGGGGTCATAAACTCCTTGACCACAAGTACAATTTATCTTCAACATTACATTCTAGATTACCTACATGCTTTTAGCCAAATTATACACCTATCCAAGTGTCTCCCCAAAGTCTCAAAATGAAGTCCTGTCAAATCATAAAAAAATCATGTATATAACACAAATAAAGTTTTAAGGCATGAAATTTAATATGAACAAATGATTTTCTGGTTGAGTTTTGTATGAATTTATCAATCTCAGTGCAGTTAAATATCAATGGTCACCAGCAACCTCTCCAAAGACCAAATATGCCTTTTCTCCTTAATAAAGTTTAGAGTTTTGGCCATTTTACTTCAAAGTGCCCCAAGCCAGCACAAACACGCATTAAATAAACTTCTTATTAAACGGTTAGAACATTCACCCTGTAATGAAAGCTACCAGTCCCCTCTTCTATGCTTACAAACTCATTTCAACACTTATAAGGAACAAGTGCAACTCACTAACTCAGTAATATCTGAATTCTGAAATATACCTTATTTTAACAGAACAGACACTCCACTTTCAGGGAACAATCCATTGCCTCCCTGGATTCAAAAGAAACGTGCAATGAACGTACCAGGGGGTCCACCCAAATGCACGGGCAGTTCGCGTTTTTCACAGGAAAAAAACCTCGACATTCGACTTTGTAGAGTACGTATACATTCCGAAAACAAAACAACAACAACAACAAAAAAATAACAAAGTAGCAGCCTCACCTTTTTCATGAATCCCTTTTTCCAGAGAATGAAGTATCCTGTAGCAGGAACACTCCGGTCCTGTTTCATTCGAAATAATTCCAATTGACCATATCCTTATCTCATTTAAATCCCCTAAATGTAACTGAACACCTCAAGGCCAGTTTTGCGAACGTGTTTTCTATAAATCGCGTCTATTTTAACCGCGTAATGTGCATAACGTAGACAGGATACAACCGAGCCTGCTGATACGCATAGGTTTGTATGCTCTGTGTTTGTCCAATCAATGTGTTTCACTTGCTCTAAAATGTTTAAACACTCGGGAATTGGATAAGAAACGAGACAATCAATACATTGTTACCAGGGAAACTTCACGAGGGCAGGAAGTGTAACTCTACAATTACGCAGAAGAGCTTGAGCGTATGATTGAGTGATTGGCTATCAACGCCAGTACTTGGGTGGATATAATGAAGCGCTGGATTTGTCAATGAATGGATCTGCGCGTAAATCCACGGTAGGGAACAACGAATTTTTTTGTATGTGACAACTGTAATTAACAGTAGAATGTGAGAGAATCAATACCATGTCGATTTTTTTGCCTCAGAAAACTGATTTTTCTGAACCATTACTTGGAATACTGTTAGCTCACTGTGGCTTAGCTGGTTGCTACAGAGGATAACGATTTTTTCTGTGTCAAGATATCGTTTTTTTAAACTGCTGGATCGATACTATAGGCAAGGATACTGACCAGTTTGCACATCAGGCTTAGCTGAGGAGTTAAATTCATGCAGCTCTTGAAAAACAGGGCGTGGAGTGAACTTCCCCATATTCAGAACCGCGTTCGAGGTCTGCTTGCTTGTGAATATTCAATAACTGATCCGGGGGTGCCATTTATTGATCGAGCACAGTAACAGCGTGCTTCCAATTTGCAGGTCTATAGATGCGGGCGTCTACATCTGCAGAAAGGGGTTAATAAACATTTGCAGTTCTGGGCCACGCTATTAATCTCTACCCGCTGTCCAAGTTACACAGCTTGAAAAAGAGCCTGGTCCCCTCCGATATACCTTTATAACTCAAAGTAGTATTTACTAACACAGTGGGAAGAAAAATGCTACCACTGAGCTAGATTAAGCCTATATTACGTTTAGAGAGCTATTGCCAGTCAAATGCAATACCAATAGCGTGTTTTGCTCAGATACTGTGGCTTGTGTATTTACCAATTCTGCACATTGCACAGCAGGTTGTTGGATGTTGTGGGTATTTTTAGTGGAGATTTGCTGCCTGTGTAGATTAGCTGTCGGTCTACCTAATGTGTGTAAATGAGGCTCTGTTGTTCAACTGCAATCCCCATTTACACGGTTGCCATGTACACATGATATTTAAATGCAGTAATCACATCAGCTTCATTTAAACCTCTTGTCATAGCAGCTTGCTCATGCAAAGTAGAAGAATTAAGATGGTATAATGTGTAACATGTTGATGTGATTCACTCTGGACCTGCAAGACCTAAATGACTAATTCTGATTTCACTCAGACAGCCGTGTGGACTTGGGGTCAGAGAGTAAAAGCCCTGCCATGTCTTCAACCCTGTAAGTTCAAGCTCCAGCACCAGCATTCAGTTGTCACTGTCAGCCTTGCATTAATTTGCTCACTGTTTTTTGACAAGTGAGTAATCTCACTGAAGATTGCCAAAAATCTGCTTAAGAAGCACTGTGAAAGGAGGCTACATTGCATATAACCCTCATGGACAATATAATTCAACTGCCCGAGCTCCAGCCCCTGCATGTTGAGTGGTCAGATTTCTCGCCATTTCTGTCACTGTTGACAATACTTCTCCAAATATTTTGGCCTACCCTCTGGGTGGGGATGTATTTGCTCGATGTCCAGAATGTAAGTTTGCTGATTTTTGTTTGTTTGGACGAAGTTGTCAGGTGTGATGCTATGCTGACACGATGCAGCTGGATACAGGGAGAGGTTAGACGGGATGCAGCCCTGGTGCTGGGCACTGACAGATGGTCACTACACCGGACATGTGCTCAAGTGGCCTTTTCAGCCTTTTACTGCCCTTCCACCAAACACCAGCTGTTTGTGTTATTGTAGGAGTGAGCAGAAAATTAAATCATGTTGCCGAATGTTGTGAGAATTCAAATTAAAGTCAACCTGAGCCCCATTTATAGCTGACCTTTTCCTGTCATGCGAGAGGTTGTTAGAGCATCCAGGTTTGGTGTGTGTGTGTGTGTGTCTCTGTGTGTATGTGAGTGCTGTTTTCTTGCTCTGTGTGGGTGTGTCTGTATTTTCTTGCACATTCACTTTCCGGGCAACATATTTCTGCTTTGAAAAATATGAAAGTGGTTTGTTAGCATGTAAGGGAATACAGCTATAAGCAGGGGATAAATTGGACCAGGGCTGTCCGAGCCTCAGCCCTGGCACATGGTTGTGCACCTCACTGTGTCAACAGTTCAGATCAGTCACTCATCCTCAATCTATCAGACAGCACAGGTTGATAGCAAGGTAGGGAGAAACAGGCCAAAATGGACATGCTAATTACCAAATGTAAATTGTTTACATTGAATTCTGTTTAAACAATGTTTCGATTACAAATTGCAGTTACATGTTAACGGAACTACTAAATTAAGCTAGCTGGTTAGTTTTACAAATTGTCATGTAAAGCTAGCTGCATTGTCAGGATGTTCCTGGTTTGAGCACAACATCAAAGCAACTCTAATTACACGAAGGCTATAGATGACGCAGGCTAGTTTGACCATTTCCTAGCTAAAAAATGAATCAATGAAAAGGAACTAGATTCTGGTTTTTGTCTTGCCTCTAATAGGAGCAGAACTTCATTAATTGTGTGTATACTTCACGGTTGCCAACTCTCATGTATTTGATGTGTGACACGTGCATTATGTTGTGTGCCACACTTGAGTGAAAAATAAATTTCAATGACTTTAATACATCTCATGCCAAAAATTACTCCTGTTTTAGCCAATGATTGTCAATTTAATGCTATTAGCCTTCAAAGTTGGCAACTGAGATGAAGCAGAAATCTATGTCCTTTCCACAGCATTTCAAAGTTTCAGAGTTAGGCTAAATGCAATGAAATGAGTGCAGCCAAGAGAAGAAAGCTGACAGATTTTTTTTTTAAGTTAGGCTCCATCAGACTAGGAATAAAGTGCATTGATGCTCTGCTATTCTGTTTAAGTCCAGATTACTTGTTGGCACATTTTTATAAAATCTGTGTTCATGCCATACCTCCAGTGCTTTCCCCTCATGTTAAAGTTTTCCTTTTTCTTTGTCAATTTGCCTCATTTTAGAGCAGGATTGAGTTCCTCATTTATTAACACTATGGGCCTATGTGGGTACCTGCACTTGGTTAAATCGGACCTAACATGCTGATCCTTCTTATACTACATATTAGTAATGTTATAATATTGCTATTCCATGCTCAACCTCTGAAAAGTTTCTAAACATAAGATACAGGGATTTTGCCGTTATCCAAGAACGTGATTTCATGAGCGTGATTTCCTCTCTGAACAGCTCCTCCCGAGATCTTCACGAGATCTGGGTAAAACCTGAGGTCAGGTTGTGCCTTCCAAGTAGTACAGACCTAGCCAGAGCCAACCACTGCGCTCGATCTGCCCACACCGGAAACTATTCTAGCAGGCACTAACAACGGCAGATCATACTATGCCTTAGTAGCGTTGACACTTTTTGAAATACAAAAGAAGAACCGCAGATCATTTCAGGTGCAATTTTGTTAGTATCTCTCCCAAAGCTACTTGTCCGTTTACTTTTGGACGCAAAGGAAAACACATATATTCCCAAAAGACGATGCCACCAGAAATCAGTGGGTAGCTTTTTTTGTTTGCAACAGCCACAGCCAAAAGGAACATTAGCTGCTTGTGCTCAGCATTTCACCAAAGAGAGCTTTGCCAATAAAGGATAATTCAACACAGGATAAGCATTTCAGCTGCTTCTCAAACCTGAAGCAGTTGCATTGATCAAGCGCTCGAAGCCACAAGCTGTAAGTAATCATTTAACAGCAAATAACAAAAGTGAAGCTAGCGTTTTACAGGTGGCTAGCAGGACCGCTAACGATAGTTAGCACTAACAACTGGCCTCTAACGCAGGCTTTGTAAAATATCTGAAGATAAAGCCTGCATCGGTCGCGACTGTCCGTGACTCACAGACACAGAAGCTGTAAGTTGCTTTTACTGCATAAGCCAGCCTGACGTGATAGCCAGTTGATTGTGGCTGTAGCACAGCGGCTAACGTAGCCAAGTTACTGTTGCTAATGTTTGTGTCCTAAATATGTAAGAGTGATATCAGGGGAAATTCTACAGAAGGTGTGTAAACATAAACCTTATTTGAAGCTGACTTTTAATACTTGTTTGTAATTTGGGTGCTTAGTACAACTGTTCACAGTAACAGAACTTGCTGTCTGTAAAACCTGTATTGCAGGGGTTTGTTTCTGTGGTTATGACTGCTTGGTTACCAGCTACTGCATGTTAGTTTGCGTGTCGTGCTGATTAAAAATGCTCCTGGTTAACTTATACGCAGTAATGTGATCGGTATGCTTGTGTTACTTCGGTAAGCACTAACGTGGCAGTTTCATCATAACGTTGCCCGATTGTAGCTACTACAGATCGCTTCACTTAATCCTGACCGGGATCAGCCGAATACTTCACAAATGTCTGAGCAAGCTCTCTGGTGCTACCACGAAAGCAATGCGAAACGCAGAAGCTCTACCGGTTTACAAATTATTTCTCTGCACTACCTTGACATAATTTCATCCCCCTTTAAAAATTTTTGTGGCTAATAAAAAGCCGAAAAAGGTGAAGATTAAATTGGTAATTCTTTCCTGCAGAAGTGATCATTTCGCTATCTCCACATAAGCAACTTGTCTGCACTAACGGAACTTAACGGTCTGCAAAACCTGTCTTATGTTCATAACATATCCAATCTCTCTCTAGCTGTCGCGTACTATCCATAAAGTTGCTTTCACATCAGACATGAAACATATTTTTTGCAGGACAGATTAGCCTACATTCAAAGTCAATGCAACGACGTGAATGCACGTCAAACCGCTTTCACACTGGATGCGAAACAAATTTTTCACGCGACAGATTAGCTACATTCAAAGTCATTGGAAAGACGCGAATACAGGCGTTATGAGCGCATTAAGCAGCTTTCACACCGGACGCGAAACAAACATCAAAGTCATTACCCATTATCAGCTACTGCATGTTAGTTCACGTGCTCTGCTAATTAAAAATGCTCCGGGATAACTTATATTCAGCAATTCTGATCGGTATGCTTGTGTTACTTTGGTAAACATCTATGTGAGAGTTTCATCATATCGTTGCCTGATTGTAGCCACTACAGTTGAAGCTAACCGGAGATGTGCAGTTAAACCAGCTGAAGATTTTGCAAAGCTTGGGTGCGTTTTTGGGTGCTTGGGAAATGATTGCTTTACTTATCCATGACCGGGGTCAGCCTGATACATCTATAATGCCTGGGCAAGCTCATTGATGCTACCGGTCAAAGCAACAGGGAAGCGCACAGGCTATAACCTGTATTACAAAACTATTTATTGCCATCGATTAAATATTAAAGTCTTTCCTGTTGAGGTGATCGATTCGCTAGCTCCACATAAGCAACGGTTCACGCAGACGGAACTTACGGTCTGTAAAACCTGTATTATGTTCATCACATAACCAGAGCTCTATCTAGCTCTCGCGCACTCTCCATAACTTTCCCATTTTCCGATAGGAAAACCTGGTCATTCCGAAGCAAAAGGTAAATCATTACCACGGGCAATTCCCGAAAAGGCCGTTCAGCTTGGAGCTTTCGCCCCTCTGTCATATACCAGCGCGGAAGCTGTTCTTTCGCACACGGACCAGCAGGTCCTAATACACACCGAAGCAGTCCATAAGCTGTTGGTCCACTTTTAGCTGCTTCTCACTGTCCATGTTTCCCTCTAATCTCAGACTCACTGGATTTCTACGGTCTCTGGTCTACACTTGGGTATGTCGACCCGTTCTACAAATGTGCCTGTATGTGGTGGATTCTAGCTTTCCCTGCATCCTAGCTAGTAGAAGAACCGCTGTACTCACCGATAACAAACTGTAGCCGATAGCAAAGTTAAGCTTGCGCGGCCAGATTTTCGCACTGCTTCCTCCACTTTTGTTGCTGCGTTTATTAGAAGAAGTTCATTTTATTAGATCTATATTCGAGTATAACGTTAGATTGCGGAATTTGCCTGCTGCTTCGTTATCAGATGGCAGCCGTGTCTCTCGTTTCATTCTGGTGAACCAGACTTGGAAAACTGCATTCTGCAGCCTCTGCAGCCTCTTCCGGCCCAACTCGCTTTTCCCGCCCTCCACAGAGCTGGCCAGTCAGAGGGAAGTGGGCACACGGGGAGTGGGGGCCATAGCAGAAGAGCCACCCCAATGAGGCATTTCAGGCAGAGACTACTATAAACTACATATGGGGTTTTTTGAGGATGGCAGTATGAGCAAAATAAGTACCCTTTATTCACTTTGCACGATCAGGAGTACTCTAGGGGAGTCAAAGACCAAAACATAAACTTGGAAAAATAGCAAATTAGGTCCCCTTTAACAAGATGACAGATTTTGATGTCTGTGCACGAACACATGACAACCCTGAAGTCACAGAGCCTCCCTTCCCCACTTAACAAATCTATATATATTTGAAAGCTATATACCTTTTTGCCATTTTTCTTTCAGTTGAATTGAAGATTACAGAGTCAATTAATCGCCATGCACTAATAAAACACTCGCAATAAGCATACTGAGCATATGACCATTGAAGTCATGATTCAAAATGCAATGCAACAGT
Source organism: Gymnothorax reevesii (assembly GCA_029721435.1). Classification (NCBI taxonomy): domain Eukaryota; kingdom Metazoa; phylum Chordata; class Actinopteri; order Anguilliformes; family Muraenidae; genus Gymnothorax; species Gymnothorax reevesii. The sequence goes on from CM056581.1 coordinate 37,491,601, forward strand.
CATGAACACGTCTTACAGCTGGAACTTTTGTCCTTAGTAACTTAACTGCTGATTTAGGGGCCACACCCTGGACTGGGGACCTCGCTCCAGGGCTCTGCAGCTGCACTGGTATAATTGTTGCCACACAGTTGTGACAAGTGTGATTTACACCATCAACCCTCCAGGTCCCATTCAGGTACCTTTTTAATGGGGATATAGACTACCACACTGCTGCTTCTTTCATCAAAAAAGCCATAGTTTGGACAAGGAATGCCTCCATTGGGCAAAACTGTGTGTCTTTGTCCCATTTAAGTGTAGAAAGAGCTTACACATCAGTATCTGTGACATGATTAATAACTGTCTGTAGATGATCAGTGGTTAGAGTGCATACAGATCAGAATATTGTATAGTCATGTGATGGGGAGGTTTGGGAGACAGTAGTTTTCTTCCACATTTGATGTTGACAAGCGGTGTCTGTATATGTGTGGTGGAAAGAGCTGGCTGTGTATACGCTGTGTTTAACCTCCCTTGCGGTTGCAAATTCTTGATGATGTAAATGGTAAATTTTTTTGGCTTCAGGTTAAGCCCCAGCATGAGGTTTGTTCCAGGTCAGTATCCTGAAAAGAAGCATGGCGGATGATATTAGTCCGGGGTAATTTTTCTCCAGCGGATGAGTAACACTGATTTCTAGCAGTGAACTCTTAAGAATTTAAGCAGAGAGTTCAACAATTGCTATTTCTTTCAGAATGGTGGCATCGAACATGTTTGAAATTAACCAAAACTACAAGCAGGCCAACATAATGAATTGAGTCCTTGGCTCTGTTTCGCAGTGCAGGATTACTGACCTAGCTGGTGAAGAGCTCTGAGTAAAATACTGGACCCTCTGAAATCTGGAGCTTGAACTGAATTAAAAGCGCTGTTCTGGCTTTTATGCAGTTATCCTTCTAACTCAATACTGAAACAGGACCTGGCCTATTTGATTTCCCTTACACTTCCAGTTTAGATAGTTTCTAACTTCCTAAAAATGACAGGAGCTGTGGAATAGATGTCAAATTGCAATTGGGAATGAATAATGTAGTTACTGCAGTTAACAAATTCCCTTTTAGTAATACTCTGTCACAAAAGTGATGGACATTTTTGAATTCTAAATGAGGGGTCGACCGATTATCGACATGGCAGATTATCAGCCCCAATATTCTGCATTGTTAAGATTAATGGTATTTATTTACGCATTTGCCGATTAAAATATTTAATTTAAAATGTGCTTCTTGGCTCTGATATATGGGGCCAGATCAGTCTCATAATGAATGAATGTACTCAAAGGTATTCACAAATGTATTTTCCATCAAAAAACATATTTTAATGTGATGTTTAATGTTGAACCTGCTTTTACAACTGCTTGTCATTTATGAACCTCACTGCATTTGCCTGTGGGTTTTTGAGACTCCCCTCCCCCTGTTGTCACTCGATTTGCAGATGTATTTTTTTTTTTCTACAGGGAATGACATGCTGCAAGTCAGATGAGCACAAGAAGGCTGTCGGAGCAAAAAGTTTCAGAAACTAATGTGGCGTCCAGTGCATCGTCACTTTCAGTTTCTTCATAGACTATATTAGATGAAATTCTAGCCATTTTTTAATTATATCAAGTGCTATATAGTCACGTGCAATAGTTTCTTCCCACTTTTAACTGAAATGGGCTCAAGAGAATGAATCAAAGTATAATTTTATGTGATAGTTTTTGAGACCAAAGTTAGAGCAGGGTTCTTTTTTCCATTCTTACTAGGGGAATCCCTGACATCATATTTTAAAACCACCTGGGGTACGGACCACAACATGAACGTTGCTGCTTGATCAATTGATATAGGGGCGGCATGGTGGCGAAATGGTCAGCACCGCTGCCTCACAGCAAGACGATTTTGGGTTTGAATTCAGCCTGGGGCCTTTCTGTGAGGAGTATGCTTGTTCATTCTTTGCTTGCATGGGTTTCCTCCGAGTGTTCCGGTTTCCTCCCACAGTTCAAAAACATGCATGCTCGGCTAATGGGAGACTCTGAACTGCCCATTGATTCAATTTAATTGTATGTTGACATGACATAGCTGAAAAATTGCTGAAAGTGTTAAAAACAAAAAAGAATCAATCAGTTGATGTTGCTAATGTGTTATGTATTTTGATGTTAACTACCAATATATTTTGTTGTTGCTATGTATTTGTTTACCTGAATGAAATAGGGTTACTCTAGTCTAGCTATCGGGAGCGACCTCTTATGCGGATAAACCTCCAAAATAGCGAGCTAGCTAGCCAATTACCTCACTTAATTTCGCTTACAAGTTGCGGTCATGTTGGGTTTACATAAATTCAGTCGGTTTAGTTTAATATTTAACGTGTTCAAATGAGGGGACGTGCATCGCTGCCAACATCAGTCACTACAGTCAGGTGAATGTCGAATCGTATTTTCTGTTTCACTGATCCACTCGCTAATGTTGATAAGTTGGTGACTAAGCTTTTCTGAACAACAACTGTTTTTACATTTTGGGTGAATTCATGTGAACCCTCCTTCTATAAAAAATGCAATGACACTGAAAACATTATTTTTATTGTACTTAACCTTTCATATTGCATTAAAAATGAACTTAAGATGAATCTTTTTAACAGCCTATTCCAATCAATGGAATGTTCAAGGAAAGTGACTGAAAGCAGGTCAAGACTAACCATCAGTGTAATCCGAGTTTAATGCCCCCCTGCTTAAGTGAGACTACAAATTAAGTCAAATTTCATACAAATTTACATTTTACAGTTTTTATTCATTTGTTATTTCATTACATTATTGAACTTCGGGAAGCAAATTTGTTTCATTATTTGAGTATTTATTTATTTACATTTTGAGTTCATTTTATAATAAATGCAGCTGGCAGTTCCCTGCACTTTTTTTATTCAGATAATTTTGAAAAGTTCTCTTTTAATTAAACATCTCTGCTAAGGCATTCCAACAAAGTTTTGCGGATGTGTTATTCTGAACTCTGACATCAAAACTTTAATTTTTACTGCCAATGTATGTAGGTTTCAAATATCAGTTATCAGTCTCCTTGGATCACTATTTATCAGTATTGGTATCAGCCCTAAAAAAAACCCATATTGGTTGATCCCTATATCTGATATTTTTTATTATTGCTTTGGCTTGACAGGACCAACTTACAGATTTTCTCAATTCACCTTTTATTTTTCCACACCAAATTCACCAAAGCAACTCTTCATACGGCTTTGAAGCTATGAGCCTGGAAATTGGGGGCAGCTTCAGGATATGCGAAGGCAGGTAGCTTGTGCTTTTTGAGTGGAGAGCTCTCTTCGATTCTTTCTTTTATTCATTTCATCATTCCTTTTCTCCTTTTGGTCAATTTTTATCCCCTTGGCATATAATGCGGGGGGATAAAGCTATCGCTCTGTCTGTCCGTCTGTCTGTCCGTCTGTAAACATGAGTTTGTCCGGGCCATATCTCGGAAACTACATAGTAGTTTCTACAGTATATGTGCTAGCTTCACCAAACTTGACACACATGTCAATCATGATGTGTAGATGTGACGGTTTTAGAATCAATGAAGAAAGGAGAAGACGCCTGCACACTTGGTCACAGACCTGTACAGAAAAGAAACTGACAAATGTTCATTTTTACATGGGCAGTCATTTCACCCTGTTCATCAGAAGAAAAGCCTTCCCATCAGTATATTTAGTCGCATTAAAAGAATTAGCACTAAACTGATTTTGATAAACAAGCTGATGAATTACAGTATAGATTTAAAGTAAGAGGGTACAATGAAAGTTGGGTAAAATCTGCCTGAGACAGGTTTGTTAATGTAACACAGGAAGTGTGCCAAATCAAAAAAGATAAATCAAGAGGAAATAATGCTCCGAGATGTTTTTTAAAATATTCAGCTCTGGGCAAGGACTTTGAAAAAATTATAAGAAAGCATTGGCATATTTTGAGATCCACAGCGACAAAATGAATTCAATGATTTTACCCAAGGTAGTGTACAAACGTCCCCCTAATCTGAGACAAATGTTGGTAAAATCTGATCTCTTACCCATTAGAAACACTACCTTTCTTGATCCTCCATCAGGGAATTATCCCTGTGGCTCTTGTGCTCAGTACAATTTTTCGTACAAATGTTCCACGTATACTCACCCAGTTTCAGGAAAAACAATGAAAATAAAGGATGTTATATCGTGCTCTACAAAAAATGTGATTTATCTTATTAAATGTCCTTGTGGTTTAGCATATGTGAGGAAAACACAAAAGGCACTAAAAACAAGGATAGCTGAACACAGGAGTTGCATTCAGACTCAGGACCAGCGTAGCGCGGTGGCACTGCATTTCAGAGAGGCCAACCACCCAGTGGCCTTTGGCATTGAGCACGTTAAGATTCCTCGAAGAAGGGGTGACACACATGCCCTCTCGCTGAAAAGAGAAGGTTTTTATATTTTCACACTCCAGACTCTTGCACCTAGAGGACTCAGTCAAGAACTTGATCTCAAACCTTTTCTTTGATCACATTTATACTACATTGGCGGAATATCTTGTTGCTTTTTTAAGAAGGTCTTTGATGCCTATATTGTGATGCACATTGGTATCTATGGATGTATGTTTCTTTTTACGTACAATTTTCACAATAGAGTTGGTGGCTCTACTTTTTTTTTTTGGTGTATCTATACCTATTTGCTCCCTTTGTGTTATGTGATATATGTTTGAATTTTCAATTTGAATTTTAAGTCTCCTGCCCTATTGGAGATTATAATTAATCCTGTCAGCTTATTGGTGGGGATAATGTATAAATATGTGTGTGTGTACCCCCCCCCCTTTTTGAGAGTTGCCGACCAGATGAAGATCCAAGTCGGATCGAAACGTTGTCATTATATAACTAATAAAGTTTTCTTTGGTGGCTTGGAGTAAGTGTGCAGGCGTCTTCTCCTTTCTTCATTTCTTCATTGACGCATTTTATTTGATAGCCTTGCACCTACACGCGATGTGCGAGTAACTTTTTCTTTGTAACAGTTTTATGATCAGCAGTGAAGTCCACAACAAACAAAAACTATTATTGTATGCAATAGATGTTTTATTCAGAAGAACAACAACCTGACCACTGTGCATATATCTGGCATCCTTCAACATGACTATCTGGCCTCAGGTTCATAGACAGTTACAAGATCACATTATTTTGAATAAACACAGAGATACAAATGAGGAAATAAAAACAACTACTCTCCTAACTTCAAGGACCACATTAACATCAAATTGGTGAAAGGGATCAGGTAGATCAAACTTGGGACAGTCCCACATTGGGAATTTGTCACAATACAAATTGAAATCCGATTAGCCTATTTCACAAGATGGTCACGCCTTCACTTCCTGTAGCTAACACAACAGTAGCTTAGAGGCATGTAGGCCTATTGTCACTTTGTCTTCTCGCAATCTCCTCTTTGTTTTAAGAGATGATTACAGTTGTGGTCCGTATTTTGGAATTACACGGGAGCGTGACGAGATTTAAATTTGTCCAAGGTTATTAGGTTAGCCTTTTCTTTTTATTCATTTTTAATTGTACAGGTATGGCTTATGATAGCTGGAATTTCAGCTAATTTTGCTGATTTGCCTGTAAAAATGTTAGCTAGCATAGGACTTTATGACTTAATAAATGCCTGTGTTTGTAAAACTCGCTGTTTGTATTTTGTTTCTTTGTTTTTTTACTTTACCTACCTATGTCTCCTCTCAGGTATTGCATAGTGGTCACTAGGGTTGGATGTTATATTGTTCAGTCACTGAGGAAGCTTGAAGCTAGCTAATTGTACCAAGGTTGTAGCTCCAGCGAGGCGAGATTGGGGGTTTGCTTGCTAGGTGAGCTGTGTTGGGCTTTGAAGCCATATTTTATTTTTTGTCACAAATAAAGCTTGGTTTTATCCAGGCTAGTATGCTTAGCAATGGTATCTGATAGGAAGCTTGAGTTTGCCCCGCCAGCTTATGCAAAAAAAGTCTGGCTAAATGTAACTTGCTTCGCAGTAGATGGCTGTCTAGCTAGCTAGAAAATTAAGATATTACAAATGCATGGCGGCTAATGACCACCATTACCTTACATTTCTTTTTTATTCCAGCAGCTGCTGTGACTTGCATTTTCAGCAGACACTGTGGCATTCCATCTGGGGTAGCCAGTGAAAGACCAGTAACCACCGCCAACTCAACGCTTTCTCCACCAGGAGCAGTTTTCCCAAAAAGGCGATAATGCAGTTTTCCGTCAAGGCACAGATTACTAACAAAATTAATATAGACCACACCTGCGCAGAGTTGGTTAAGGTGAAGCCTTGAACCAAAAAAAAAAAAAAACAAAAAATTACCCGTACTGTTCTGAATATAAAACAATGTTTCTTCCTGGGAAATCCTCTTTGAAAAAGTGGGTTGTCTTATTTTTGGGGATTCAGCTATTTAGTCAAAATCAGTGATTCTGCGCAAAAATGAAAAGCCAAATTAGTTTTTCTACCCTTTCGATCAGAAATTCGATTAGAAATTTCGATCAAGTGTAAATCTTATTTTGCTCATGTGATGATTTTTTTAATATAGTTGTCATTTGTGAGACATACTGAAACTAGGCTTATGCCGTCGGAGGTGACGGCTGGGGGTACATCCCCGAGTGCGCACAATCCTCCAATTCCCCAATCCTTGAATAGATCTTGAATAGACTTTCATTTGAAGTTAATTTCAGGTCAATCGGTCAAATGGTTAAGATATGTCCAAAATGGTAATTTTCCATCACAAAGCGCCACCTGGTGGCAAAATATTGAACCATACAGGTATGATGTCATCATGAGACATGTTGTGAGGTCATGACCCTGCAGTTGCACATAGTTTCATGTCAATTTTTTCCGTTTTTGGCCCCTGGTGGCCAATCTAGAAACTGTAAATTGCCCAAAATCGAACCAGTTATTCCTCTCTATGATACTTACTTAAATGCAAAACTTGGAATTTCTATTTGAAATATTACTGCAGTTATTGCGTTAACACGTAAATCAGTCTTTGGCCCCTGGCGGCCGATCTAGAGATCGTAAATTGTCCAAAATCAAATCAGTTCTTCCTTTACTTATGTGCAAAACTTGAAATTTGTATTTGAAATATTACTGAAGTTATCGCGGAACAGTGATTTTTTTCAGTTTTTGGCCCCTGGTGGCCAATCTAGAAATAGTAAATTGTCCAAAATCGAATCAGTTCTTACTCCTTATGATACTCACTTATATGCAAAAGTTGGAATTTCTAATTGAAATATTACTGCAGTTATCGCGTTAACAGTGAAATCAGTTTTTGGCCCCTGGTGGCCAATCTAGACTTTGTAAATTGTCCAAAATCGAATCAGTTCTTCCTCTTTATGATACTTACTTATGTGCAAAATTTGTAATTTGTAATTGAAATATTACTGAAGTTATTGCGTTAACTCTTAGTGCGGCGGCAGCGGTGGCAATGGCGGCCGGACAAAAAAGATAATATCATAAATATAACTAGAAGAGCACTCAGAGATCACAGGACCTCCGCCGCCAGGGGGCAGCAAAGCCAAAAGCACGGCAATTGGAACTCTGGCCCATTGGAAAGACTTGAAATCTTGAACTTAGGAGTATATCTCAGCTGCACTTTGGCCTAGATATGGTAAAATTTAATCACCTCTTCCTTGACTTAATACCCACCTACCCTGAAAATGTCATGAAAATCTGGCCATTAGTTTTTGAGTTGTCTTGTACACAAACAAACAAACCAACAAACAAACCAACATACAAACGGCACCGAAAACATAAACCTCCTCGGCGATGGTTAATAAATGCCCCATCAAGGAATTTGAACACCCATGGGTTTTTTTCACATCCTGACATCTAACAGCAGTGAATGTAACTAACTCAAGTTATTACGAGACAAAGATTAATGAAAATGAAAAACTTTAATAAAACCAATTGTATTTGAAAAAGTGTACTTTGTTAGGCACTGCTTCAGAGACAGGTGATGCACTTGTACTGCTCAATTCTAAAGCCTCAGGAGGTAAATTCTGTGCAGTCAACACTACCATGCATACAGAAGTAACTATCCCATATCTGCATATTTGCAAAACTATAAACTTCACACTCAAATGTTTCTGGACCACTGCCTAACAAGGACAGCTTGGCTGCAAAAGCATCGATAATTTGCCTTCGACCACAGCTGCTTACAGCAAAGATTAGTGATGGCTTGTCAGCACTGAGCTAACTTTTCAAAAAGGGGTCCTGAGTGGATAAGATGCGACATCATGGGTACATCTCAATTCTCTTTAATAGCATCCATGTTTCCCTCACTAGTCTTTTCCTATCGTCTCAGTCCTTCCCGCCATGGAGAGATTCAAGGAAACTATATGGGGAGGAAAGACACAAGGAATCCTTCCCTCTGAAGAATCACATGAATCCATGTCCATTTCGGATGATGGCACAAAGCTGGATCTGCTGCCGGTGTCTGTCATTACAGCCTGACCGCATGGTTTTCAGCTGAAGTCTTCCAGGAAGGCTGCCTTTGTGAATACTCGCTCATGGCTCCTAAGAGCTCTCTCCTTGCAGCAGAAATGGGAGCTTTGATATGACCTGCTAGATGGCTGATGCATGAAAACTTCAACTGCTTCAAACTGCTTCAAGTGAGGAGCAAGGAAGTATCAAATAAGAAATTTAAGATGTACCCCAGGTCCTTCAGATACTTTCCAAAGGTGAGCAAGTGCACCTGATGAAATAAAAACAAAAAAAAAAGGCAAAGCAATTTATGTGTAGATTGTCATACATACAAACTAGCCACTGATTACAGCAAGAACGATGGGTAGCAAGCTAATGCTTGTATTTTTATGTTCCATTAAGTTAATTGTTGATGCCATAATATTGTGTCAATTGGCCATTAACTCTAAAATTTTCCGGTTTAACTGGCTTTGCAGATCCTATTTTTTGCCTCAATTTTAAATGCAGGGTTAAAGTTAGCTGCGTGATTTGCAAGAAGCAGCAAGATATCCAGTTGCCTGCCTGAGGACAGCAATTGTAGTCAATGCTCCAAAAGTTCTGCACCAGGTGAATCCGTTTTATCGGTTTTTCAATCCAGCGCCATAGCAGAACCCTTTCATTGCCGTTGCCGTCACATATTTTTCATGCCCCAGTTCTCATGGATCTGAATGGTCCAGCTTAGTGAGCATTGCACACTCAGGTACCTTGCTAGCTACATCTCATAATCGTAAATCTTCCTCCGTCATCTCTTCTTATGGCCAAAATCCATCTTCTCACGTCATCTTCGGTGGGCAAACCGAGAAAAGAGAGGTCGGCTTGCTTCTTTGAGTTACAGTTTGAACAGTCAGGACCAGGAACACCCGACTACTAGCACTCTGCCATTGTTGATTCACAGGGCATCAAGATAGCATAAAATGGCAGAAGTCATTGGCTTGTATACCCGGAAATGTGAAATAGGCCTATCCTGATTGATCATTTGAGAAAAATTATGATCAGTTAGTACGAGTATCACTTCATCTTAGTAGCAAACAGTCTTATAAAACTAAGAACCTCAATTATGTCATCTTGATATGTGATAAAAATTGTTGAAAGAATTGTTTTTGGCTTAACTCTTGGTTTTGGTCTGCTCATCCAAACCTCTTGGGTGACTGTTGGATTTAGGGTCTGCCACTAACCCATTGGTTTGGGTGAATGGACCAAGACCTCCATCTCCCTATCAATTTCCTATAAATGCAAAAATTATTGTTTCACAAAAACTATCCAAGAATTCAGAGCCATATTCTGAGAGAATGGAACTTTTACTTAGTGGAGTTGACATCTCAGAATTGCATGAAATTTGGCAGAATAGTGCCGATATACGTGTAACAGATAATCCTGGAGTTTGTTCTCACAATTTTTATCGATATGTCTACAGCGCCACCAAGAAGTGGACAAGTTGGGTACCAAATTGAGCATTTTTGAAAAAAACATTTTTTTTGAAGTAATATTGTGGATAACTGCTTCAATGTGCCAAAGAAGTTATGATTGTATTTGATTCTGGGGTAGCCAAATTTTTTAAATGTGAAAGTGCCACCTGGTGATCATGTTGGTTATACGTGCAATGACCCGAAATCTGCAGAAATGCTCAATGAGCTGTGGATAATGCTCCAAATAGTGGTGTTTGGGCAGAATTCTTTGGTCAGGGAAAACCTCTTTCAATCTCAGCCTGTGTTCAGATATTTTACTATCCAAATAAGCTATAGATTCTTTGTTGTGAAAAGGTGTGACTACAAGGTCTACAATGTCTTTTAAATCAGAAAGGACTTGCCAGGCACGTTCATTAGCAGGCACCTTGTGTCCAATCAAAAGAGGTAAAAAATCTCAATAGGCCCCAGTTTTCATGCGCATTCCCCCCAATCCTTTTCTTTGTTGAATATACAAGAGGCACAGGAAGGGGACAATTTATTTGTCTCTCAGCTTAAAAGGAAAAGTTTGTATTGCTTCATTCAAGTTGTCCAATGTAAAGTATTTTTTAGCAAACACAATGCTATCTCAACAGGGACAATTCCCTGTTGTGCGCTATGTCAGGGGGGAAACCTGTAGTCACATTAAAGTATGATAGCCTCTGTGATAACAAACAAACCCCTTTCACACCAAAATGGGTCACTTCTTCTTCTCTGACAGCCTCAAGATGAGCAGCATAAATTCCCTTGGTTCTCAGACAAAATGCTCCTGATCTAACTTCTTTAGTCTGAATTTCTTCACTCTCTGCTGTACAGAATCTACACACATATATCCCTAAGAAATTCTCTACGAATCCTGCAATGCTATGTGCACCAAGGTTATCAGCAACGATGCACCGAACAGTGGCATTTATCATCTTTCCCAGCTTAGAGATAAAAAATCCATGTTGCTCCAACGTGACAAGATCATCTACCTGGACTTTGTCAGTTCCATACTGCTTAACATCATTGCTATTGATCAAAGCAGCCAAATTTATGGCAGACAGGAATGAGTTGGACCCTGGAGGTAAATGAACTAAAATCCAATAAACAACCAAGATCTTTTGTATTTTCCTGCACGTGCCCAAGGGGGTTACAAATCTCAAATTTGCCCACATACAATATCAATGAAATAGCAGTCTCATTAGAGAGCAATACATTCTGCTGAAAGTTGAGTGAATCAAAGAATCATGTATATTTCAGTCCATCACCCCCTCTATGATTAGATTTCAAATGAAGAGCTTCTGGTATTGGCTTGCAACTAAGACTCTGCTGCAATGACTTGAGTATTAGAAAATACTGGAATGACCTTCTATTCTTTTGGTCAAGCACATACTCCAAGGGTTCTACAACACTGAAATGATTTTTGTAGTTTACATTTCGTTTCCAAGATTTAAAGACAGGACCTTTATCTCCAACTGCAGTTTGAATGGGATAGCTGGATTATAGTGTCATAGGTGACAGGGACTGAAACTACACTATTCAAATAGTGCAGCTCCTGCACGATTTTAACTTCTCTAAAGCTTCTGAAAGTTGTAAACTGGAATTGATGACCAGCATTGTGAACACACTCACAAATGAATAAAATGCTAATGTCAGGCCCTGGCAGAACTATCTGTGCTGACAACTGTGCCTAATGTATCAATACGTCAAAGATTTATGGGTTTCATCATCACTGGTGTGGCACACATTATCCGATTAAAGGCATGATCACGTGTAGAACAAAAAATACTGTGTGCTTTGGTGCCCATGTGATGTATACATGTGGAGAAATGTTTGACGAATCTCAATCAACGCTTTAGTGAATATAAGAGCAGTATTCGGCGCAATGACCCTGACTTACCAGTGGCAGCCCTTGGTAATAAAAACCCCCATGGTACCACCTTACATCATTTTTTGGGGTTGAAAAAGTTAATATCACTCCCTTGTAGTGAAGATTTTTAACAGATTACTCCTTCAGAAAGAGTTTTTGTGGATCCAGACCTTAAATTCATTGATTGAGGCCTTAATGAGAAGTTTGACCTTAATGTGATGAAGTAATTGTAGCCCCCGGACGAAGTCGGGCAGCTACTGTGGATTCACGTGTGTCGTCTCCGCCACCACCGCGTCTGTGTCCGTGGACATTTTCTTGTGGATGTTCTACAGGCTGTAATTTTTGACCAATTTCTTTTACATCTCTTTCACTTATGACACCTATCGATTTTGGTTGCCATGGCGACAGTATAGACCCATTTACTGTTTGCAAGCAAAACAGGCTGCGCACGCAGCTTGGCAACGGAAGTATGGCGGACCATAATAGCTCGTCAAGCTATGCGAGGGCATTAGCCATCAGAGATCGCGAATTCTACCGAAACAAATTTACTTAGACAAATGGCAACCAATTTCCAGATCCGTATGGTATCAGTGAGTGGGTAGATGACGTTAGTTAGTGGCCCGGTATTCCGTGGCCTGATACACTTGACCTGTTGCCCTTTTATTGCACTTTATTTTTTGCACTTTTTTTGCACTTATTTTATTTTATTGCCCTTTTCTTACACTTGACTCTACCCCTTTGTTGCACTGTAACAATGGAACGTGTTCTGTCACTGACTGTTAGCACTTGTACTTGTCTCCTAGGAGGTCTGCAGTTTTGTACTGTTCTTGTGCACTTTTGTACGTCGCTCTGGATAAGAGCGTCTGCTAAGAACCTGTAATGTAATGTAATATAATGTAATGATATATACAACGAGAAACCTACCATGTACACTAGGGAGGAACTACGAGCATACAAGTCACTTGATGCTCATGACTATGTTATCTACGGACATAAGCAGAATGTTAAATACCACAACAGACTTGGAGCTTTGTGTCTCGAAATCAGAGGTCCTTCCTAGTCAAACACAAGGGCATAAAACTGCCATGTATGATGCATTGGTTATTATAAAATAAATAAATAAATAAATAAACATCATTATTCTCACATATTTCATTTAATGTCTGTAACCGTGAGACGCGCGCCAAAAAATTGGCTACATTAATTTCAGTGGAGCAAAGCCCACTGCGCGTGTGATGCGCGTCAGATTTTTACTTCTTGCCTCTGCTCAATTTATTGAACGTCAACTCAATAGAAAAGCATTTGTCTTTTAGGTTATTTAACTATTTCGCCTTGTCATTGTTGCTGGCACGTATTTAGCGGGAACCTCACATACAGTTGTCGAAACCGATATACCTGCTTTTTAACCAAGTCGCAGTTTTGAGAGGAAATCCGTTATTTTGTGCGCATTTAAGTTATCAAGCGATCTACAGTTAGACAGAATCTAACTCAAGGTACACTGGTTAGAATTTAACACTGCTAAGTGAGCTAACTAGCGAGCTAATTTGCTGCTGGGTGAAGTAAAGTGAATCATAATCTTAATTTACTAGACAGCTAAATTTAGGAGGAATATTATGCCTGTATATAAAATATAGTGCACAGTAACCTGAATGTCACACTTTTTCATCACTTGAAATAAGCTTTATCGGTAGATGTTTTCAAAATTAAACATCATCTTGTTGAGGATTTTGAGAGTGACACCCATGGCTTCTTGGTCTTGTTGACAGCTGCCAATTTTTATGTGGCTGACGCTTTCAGTGGGGGTTTTAAAAACATCAAGGCAACAATCAGACTTGATGCTTCGCTTGTGGCCAGTGGGCGTAATACGGATGTAATCCTCTTGTAATCCTGTAAAACTTGAGCCTACCAATGAAATATCAATTCTGAGAGCCGTATACGCAACAACCAGACATTTCAGTGCTGGTAAAATATCTAATTCAATATTTGCAGATTCATAAGTCGTCACACTGAATTGGAGAGACCGTACTTCCGTTGCCAAGATGCGCATGCATCTTTTTGATGACGTCGGCTGTAAATGGATCTATTGGCCAAATAATATGCAAATTAGAGGCAAAACATAAAGATTTCCTTGTGAACGCAGCACAGGCTGCAATTTTTGACCGATTACTTTCAATGAAGGTGTGGACATGTGTTGCACCTCACTTGTGACGCCTATGGATTTTGGTTGCCAATGCAACAGTAATGGCCACATAATATGCAAATTAGTGGCAAAACCGAGATTATCTTGTGGATGCAGTACAGGCTGAAATTTTCGACGGATAACTTTCATATTGGGTATGGACATGTGTTACGCCTCACTTGTGACGCCAATGGATTTCGGTTGCCATGGCGATAGTATTGGCCGAAAAATATGCTAACTAGTGACAAAACATAGAGATTTCTTTGTGGACACAGTACAGTCTGCAATTTTTGACTAATTACTTTCATAGTTGGTATTGACATACACTTCTCTTATGACAACTATTGATTTCAGTTGCCATGGTCACAGTGTTGGTCACATAATTTGCAAATTACTGGCAAAACAGATTTCCTTGTGGACGCAGCACAGGCTGCAATTTTTGAAAGATTACTTTCATATTTAGTATGGACATGTGTTACATGTGTTACTACACGGACACCGACTTTGATTAAATTAATGCAATTACCACCAGAACTTGTCCGGATTGTTTTAGATTGTATGTCACATTCCTCTTGAATTGATATTTAATGAATTACAAAAATGATATAAACATAACTGACCTTGGCATTAAATATGTCAAGTGCTGGGCTACAGCCAGTTAGGAAGTTATGCAAAATTAGTCCAAAAATTGTGTACAAGTGTATAATTTGCAAAATGATATGGGATTAATGGGATTAAAAAAAACAAAACTTCGTCTTAATGTTGATTTAGGCCCAGAGCTTGGCCATTCATTTGTATTTTAATTATTATTATATTAGTTAAGTTCATCTCTCTTAGAAACCATCTGAGAGTTTGGTGAAGAGGATGTTGTGTTTTATTTTCTTTTTAATCAGTGATATTTTCTCATGATTTATTGCCGATCTCTGTTGGTTTTGCTGTCTTAGCTTACGAATATTAATTCAGCTATTTATAACCTCAAAATTCATATTCATGAGCCAGTTGGAAGGAAGCCTGGTTTTATGGCTATTAAGTCCTCGTAAAACAGTAGCAATGTTTTGTTTATAACATTGACTTTTTATTGGATCACAAATAAAACATTGAAGTTGATTGCAGTAAGTGATTAGGGTAGTTTTATTTTCTGAATCCAGTTTCATTTACAGTGAGTTTGTCATGCTATTTTTTTTAGATTTTTGAGTACATTTGTACTGATGAGACATTTTCAGAGACACAAAACAGAAAGGATTCCTGTCAGGAAGCTTGATCTGGACATATTCTCAGTGTATCAACTGCTGACAGGGGTTATGGATTCTCAAATGTCTTATGTACGTCTTACCAGTATGCACACCTTTAGAGAGAGAGAGACTCACACACAAACGCACACACACACTCACACATAATAGCATACATACACTACACTCACGCGCACACACAGGAAAATATATACAAACTCTCGCACACACATACATGCATTCATATGTACAAACGCCGGCATGCAGACATACTATACCTACATACACTTTCACACATACATGCATATGTATATACATACAGGCATGCACTTGCTCACACAAACCTACATAAATATGCACTTACATGCAGTTGGTCACACACAAACTCAGAGATGAAGTTGACAGGAATGTTTTTGCCCTTTTTTTTGAATATTGTCAGCCCATATCGCTGAACACTAATTGCTCAGCTTAAGGATTGAAAGTATTTGTTTTCCCGGAGTAGAATCTTTTATTGGTTCTTCACAAATGTGTTGCAGACGTATTTGCACAGCCCTAAATTTCCATTTTCTAAGTACACACATTTTGTTTGGTCTTTGTGTGCCAGCAGTTTTGAATGGGGTTTTTACTACTGGCACAAGAAGTCTGGGCTGCTAGTTGCTTTATTTCAGCTTGTGTGTTTCTGTGTTTTTGTGGCCCCCTTGTGCAGTCAGGGGCCACATTTTCCTCAAGGCTCTGGGGCCCTTCTCTGGCTGCTGCAGTTCTTGGTGGAGCTTAAAAAAAGAACAATAATAAAATGTCTTCACGTTCCCAACCCCCACTTTCCAGTTCTGTCTCATTCAAATAGCTTAGCTCTGGATTTAAAGTGTGTGTGTGTGTGTGTGTGAGTGTTTGCATGTTTGTGTGAGTGTTTGCGTGTTTGTGAGTTTGTGTGTGTGCGTGCATGAAATTTTCCATCAATTTATGCATTTAAATCCATTTTTATTTCACAATAAGCAGTTTTCCATATGCTTCTCAAATCTAATAAACGTTTGACAGTTTTTTTTCTCCCCGTGTCGGAAGGACCAGCACATTTTAGAATCCATTATGAAGTGTCGAGGGAGCAGAACTCGAATGCAATTCGGGCTCCCCTTTATATTTATGGGCACCCCGTGACACCGGAATATTTCAAATAGGAACTGCGGTGCAATTTAAGCTAATTAGTTTGCTAGCTTGCAGAAAATGTGTATTTGGTTTCTCCTCATGGCTGGAGTATTTCAGTCACGCTCTGACTGGAGAGTACCCTGCAGAGTTTTGACAAATGCAGCACAGTTCAGAAGTATTTAGACAGCGACCCCATTTTAGCTTTGTGTACTGCAATCCAGCGCACCAGATTTTAAAATCTGAGAACATCTTTAATGTAAATACTGTTAGCTTTATTTTGTTTGTGCACTCTGTTTTGTACAGTGTTAGTATTCAAATACTATCGCACCTGTCTATGTCTTAGGGTGATATGTCGCTGTGGTTGCCGATGACCTTGTGGTCTCTCTCATGAGCTGACTGGTGTGAGTCACAAGCAGATGTTGTGCTTGTCCTGAAGTGGAGCCTGCGGGCTGGGCACTGTGGGCGTGGTGGTGGAGGTTGGAGGGGAGGGGGGGGGGGGGGGGAGGATAGAGCAAGTGGTGGGAGGCCTCTGCTGGCATTTACGTAGCCCTTACCGCGGGGAAAGCCAGCTCCTGAGTTTCCTCCTGGGGAGAAGAGAACAGTAATTGGAGATGAAGTGTGGAATCGTAACTGCGGCCTTAAACCACACATTGCTGCAAATCTGTAAAGAATTTGACAGAATCTTGCGGATCCCTGAATTCCAGTGGTGTCTTCTGCCCTCAGAAATAATGGTGCTTCATCATGTCTACATCAAGAAACCCTGGAAAACTCTGTCATGGGTGTAAAGTGTGAAAGCTTGAAGTATAGCCAGCTACTGGGCGTATCTGACTAACATCAAGTCAAGAGGTGGAGAAAAGTTCACTGTAATATTTTAAAATAATCATTTACTTAGACTCAGTACATTAGATTCTCTTGCCTCCCAACAAACCAACTTGCCTTGGTATATATGAATGGGAGGGGGGGCGTGTGCGGTGAGTGGAGGTGGAGGAATGCTTTTGCTTGCCTCTCGATTGTTACCTCCACCAACCAATGAAGCCAGGTGCTCGGTGCTATTGAATGTTATTCAAAAAAAAAAAAGTTCATTCAATGTAGATGTCCATGCCCTCAAAGTGACACTCACAGTCTGTACTTTAGTTGTCATCTTAAGTCAGTATGGTTCCACTGTCCCAGTATTTATGCCCTCTGTTATGCAGGGCAATTGAATGTGCATATTCACCACATCTATGATCACATTGAGGTTTACATGGCTCCTATGGCTAATAGGGAGTTTCACCAGGCTGTCAGACGAGTGTGACCTGTTTCGACCATGATAAAACCTATGTTGTCACATTTGCAACAGCAATCTAATCTGCACTAAAACACCTTGGGGATAAACCTAAGCACTGTTTAGCAGCGCGGAATTCTGTGCCCACTATATCCACCCCAAGTCTAATGCAACTTTAAAACTGCAGATTGCAGCTTGTTAAATTAAGCCACTGCTACAGCTGATGAAAATTCAGAACTCTGGAAGAACTGTTGTAGAAACTTCATGACAAAAGTACCTCATTTTGTTTGTATTGCATTTTATAATTGGATATCATACATGGTGCCTCTAGGGCAAGAACAAAACACTTGTTATATTAATACTTGCTACAGATATACAAATGGTTTATGGGGCATAATTATTACAGTGAAAATTGGGGTCATTTGAATATGAGCCAAAACGAATCTCGATACAAGTAATTTTCTCCTGCAAAAGGGAAGTATTCAAACATAGTAACCCTTGAGTGGGATTTTTCCCTCAACTATACACCGAGGAGTCCCTGTGCTGCCAAAACAGCTCTGTCAATTTCATGCCCACACGAACACTCAGAGTCAGGGTTTCCCTGTAGAATGTCTCCCAGAGCATCACACTCCCTCCACCAGCTTGTCCTCTTAACCCAGGGCATCCTGGTGCCACCTTTACCCCAGGTAAATAGCGCACATGTACCCCTGCTAATATACATGATGTAAAAGAAAATGATACTTGCTGGACCAGGCAAACTTCTTAAATTTCTCCAAGGTCTCTTTTTGACTCTTGCGCGCCCATTGTAGGCACTTCTGACAGTGTTCAGAGCAAGTTCATTGCTGATCAGCCTTGGGTGTCTCATGCACCATCGCCAATTTATAGTTTGTTTCATAGCCAGCACTAATTATTTTCAATAAAAGGAGGGATATTAGCCCCGGAATTTTCAGGTCAAACGACACGTCTGGAGAAACTGGAAAAATCTCTGTGCATAAGGGACAAGACCGAGGACCTTTACTGGATGCCCGTGATCTTTGGGCCCTCAGACGCCACTGCTTCAGTCACCGGCATGATTCTGTCATTGACATTACTAAATGGCCCAGGAATACTTCAAGAAACAACTGTCTGTAAACGCAGTCCGCCGTACCATCCACAGATGCCACGTAAGACTAAAACAGAAGCCATTGTTGAGCATGATCCAGAAAAATCACCTTGTTCTGTGGGCCAAGGCTCTTTCAAAATGGACTGTAGCAAAGTGGCAAAGTTTGCTGTGGTCTGATGAGTCTAAATTTGACATTGTTGTTGGAAATCATGGGCGTCGTGTCCTCCGGGCTAAAGAGGAGAAAGACCACCTCTCCGGTTATCAGCGTTCAGTTCAAAAGCCAGCATCTCTGATGGTATGGGGATGCATTAGTGCATATGGTATGGGACACTTGCATGTTTTGAAAAAGCACCATTAATTCTGAAAGGTATATAAAGGTTTTAGAGCAACATATGCTCCCCTCCAGACGACATCTATTCCAGGGAGGGCCTTGTGAATTTCAGCAGGATAATGCAAAACCACATACTGCAGCTATTACAACAGCATGGCTCCATATCAGAAGAGTCCTGTGCTGAACTGGCTTGTCTGCAGTCCTGATCTTTCACCGATTGAGAGCATTTGGCACATAATAAACGAAAAGTCTGTCAAAGGAGACCCAAAACTCTCCAGCAGCTGGAAGCCTATATTAAACAAGAGTGGGATCAAATTCCAATGGCTAAACTCAAGATGCCCAAATGCCTCCACTCTGTGTTAAAAAGAAGAGTGGATGCTACACCATGGTAAACAGGACCCTGTCCCAACTTTTTTGAGACCTGTAGCAGCCATCAAATTTGAAATGAGCTCATATTGTGGATAAAATAGCAAAATTTCTGTTTCAATATTTGCTATGTTATCTCTGTTCTTTTGTGAATAAAATACTGGCTGGTGTGATTTGAAAGTCATTGCTTTTTTGATTTTATTCACAATTTACACTTTGTCCCAACTATTTCAGAATTAAGGTTGTAGTTAGACAACTCCCTGAATTTGGACTTTATCACACATCATGCTTTGCATCTGCAGTCAATGGGTGCCACACTGCAACACATATGGACCCATTATGGGCGGAAACAGACATGGCCACAAGGTGGGCTTTCCGGTGTCGGTGCAACTCATGTATTGCAATACTGTGGATGGTCCAATGTTAACCCTTAGATCACTGAATGAAGTGTCAAGGAATTAAAAATGTAATTATCCTGAGCTGTTGAAAATGTATTGTGTCATTTTGTTTAAAAGTGCTCCCCTGTGGGAGCTCTTTTAAACAAGTTGTCACATGATACTTTCTTACGTCATTGGGCAGCAAAAGATGCCTATAGTTTTCTTAAGGTTAATGTTACAATTTTTCATATTTGGAAAATACCTGTGAATTTACAGAATGAAAATCAGCATGCATCATATGGCTGCATCAAAATTCTCTTAAACAGGGCCTTTTCCTTTCTTCTCTACTTTACCTTGACCTCACTGGTCACAAGGGTCAAGGGAAGTTACAGGGAAATTTTAGAGGTACGTTGGAACATGTTTGAGAAAAATTGGGTGTCCTTGCCCTCCTTTATGTCATGAGATTGATAGCAAAGATAGTCTTCAGAATTCTTTGGCAAACTTGGGGACATGAACGGCTTATCCCGTGGATAGTCGTCCATTTTCGATCCTTTTTCTTCCAAGGTTGATCCTGTGTTTCCTTGCTGGCTCTTTCAGTATTCTTTTTTTTTTTGTTAGAAAAATTGAAGCCTATTTGCACCCTTTGTTTTCATAACCGCCTTAGGATTTCAGTGTGTGTATTTGTCTGCAGTCATTGGGATTCTCCAGTAGGGGGCACAGTTGGTATTGTTCTCGCAGTAGTAATGTGGCCTTCTCAATGATCAACCACAGACAGGGAGTAGTGGCACATTTGTGTATCCTTAAATTGTGTAGTCTAGTAGGAATGTGTACTTTATCGTCTTTAGTGTGGGGAAAAAGAACAGAGCCCAAGCAATATCTGGAGAGCTAAACCTGGGGAGAAGCAGAGGAATGGTGCATATCACTGTTCAGAACGACACTATGCTGTTACTACATTAGCCAAGATATGAACCGCCTGGAATTTGCATCAAAACATCAACCTACTAAGCAGCTGCGATTCGTCATATTATTTCACCACTACTAGTGAAATTACTACTGCTACTACTGTTGCTTGTACTTGGCACTGTGTATTATACTACTACCACTATATGCAATGCTGCAGCTCATCCAGAACATTGCTACTTGCGCTAATAATAACAGCAACGATAAGAGTAATAACAATAAAATCAGCACAAACTTTTATTTCTGCACTTTTCCTGTGTTTTACACATAAATTCCATTAATCATTAAAATTGTGGATGAAAATTAAGGCAATGGCTGAGACAAAGTCAGAAACAAACCAGCAAAATATATAGTGGGCAGAAATCAAGTTTAAAAGGTGGGGTTTTAAATTGGATTTAAAAGCAGAAACAGTCAGAGCCCTCATAAATATAGCTGAGTGCTCCATTAAAATGGGAGAGGAAGGTGCAAATGGCTCATATTGCTTTGGTGAGGATCCATTATGTTGAGGATCTAAGAGGTAGTGAGGAATAGCTGTGCCTCACAGAAGTAAAAGAATTTTTGCATTAATTCAGGCATGAGCATATGCCTCCGTATCATCAACACTATATACACAATCACTGACATTACTGCTCTAAACAACCTGCATATAAAATATTGTCTGCCACTGTGGTGCTGAATCTTTTTGAGCGATGACTATGTATGACAAGCAGCCAGGAACATGTTTCCCGAAATCACAGATACTATCTTACGTAGTTCAAACTACTGACTGAGAATGGACGGACAATGTAAATTGCTACCATAGTGGGCAACTAAGCTTTTGGGAAATACAACCCAGAACTGCATTTTCGGAGGTTTTTTTGGGGGGATTGTCCTTTTCACCCCCACAACAAACACAGCCGAACTGTTAACTACATTGCAGTGGCCTGCTCCCATCACCATGGCGACTTGCGTGATAACTTGCCCCTGTTTGTTTCACTCAGGTGGAGGATAACACAGTCAGCATACTAACTGCTACAGAGACAAACGAATTGTGACTAGCTTAATGCCTGTTATCCACAGTGAGGCTGAGCCAACAGTTGCTTCGTCCATGCGGAGCTCCAGCCATTTTTGGTATTGGAGGGGCTGGGGATTGAACCGCCGGCCATATGAGTTTCAAATGAATGTCTTAGCTGTGAGCACTCTGGTTGACACTACTGGTTGTATATAAAGATGGATGACTACTAAATGCAAAGCTTTTTGTCAAGGCTGAGAAATGTGTCTTTCACGCCTAAACTGTCTAATTTCTTGGCTTTATTGTCTCAAAGGGATCGGTCCGTATGGACCCCGAAAAGGTGGCTGCGGTCAAAAATTGGCCTGCTCCTCAAAGTGTGAAGGAGGTCCAACACTTCTTGGTCTTTGCTCATTTTTACAGGAGGTTTATTTGTAATTTTAGCGTGGTTACTGCCCCCATTATCGCACTCACCAGAAAGAATACCTCCTCAGCGTTTTTTTTGGTCTCCAGCAGCCGAGGCTGCCTTTCAGGAATTAAAGAAACATATTTGCGCAGAGCCGATTCTGGTTTTGCCCGATCCCTCCCTCCCTGTTGTGGTGGAGGTGGATGCTTCGGAGGTTGGAGTGGGTGCCCTGGCTCTAAAAACATTAAGCCTGATGCCTTGTTGCGGATTTACGACCACTCTGATCGTGATCCTACCCCGGAGTCAGTCACTCTGGCTGGTCAGATTGTGGCGCCCATTCAATGGGAGGTTGAGGCGGTGGTTCAGGAGGCTTTGAAGACCGATCCTGGTCCTGGGGGGAGCCTCCTGGCTGTTTGTTTGTCCCGCCTAGAGTTAGGCCACAGGTCCTCCAGTGGGGACACTCTTCTTGCTTGGCGGGGCACCCGGGAGCCCATCGGATTAAGCAGTCCCTGGCCCAACGTTTTTGGTGGCCGGGTATGATGAGGGACATTCGGGAATTTGCTGCTGCCTGTGGCATCTGCTCCAGGAACGAAACTTCCCATCTCCCTCCCTCTGGTCTGCTGCGACCATTGACCGCCCCCAGGCCTCCTTGAACGCATATTGCTTGGGATTTTATTTCAGGACTGCCTATGTCTGACGGCAACATGGTCATCTTGGTCGTGTTTGACCGTTTTTCCAAGGTCGCTCATTTTGTCATGCTACCCAAGCTGCCTTCTGCGCGGGAGACGGCCCTTCCTGTGGTTAACCATGTGTTCCGGCTGAATGAGCTTCCACAAGATGATGTTTCTGACCGGGGTCCTCAGTTTACGGCCAGATTCTGGCAGGCATTTTGTAAGCAGTTGGGGGCTACGGTGAGTCACTCCTCTGGGTTTCACCCAGAGACAAATGGGCAAACTGAGCGTACGAATCAGTCATTGGAAAATACTCTTCATTGTTTGGCAGTGGATAATCCATCTTTATGGAGTCGATTTTTAGCATGGGCCGAGTATTCCCATAACTCTTTGAGCAATTCCTCCATGGGCTTTTCCCCATTTGAAGCTCAGTTGGGTTCTCAACCCTCACTGTTTCCTGAGACTAAGAATGATTCTGAGGTTCCCTCGGTTAACCATTTCATTTGTCGCTGTCGGTCCATTTGGACCAGGGTCTGCTCATCTCTGTTGCGATCAGGGTTCAAACAGAAATCTGCCGCCGATAGAAGGCGTCGTTTGGCCCCATCTTACCGAGTGGCTCAGAGAGTGT
Organism: Gymnothorax reevesii; assembly: GCA_029721435.1. Taxonomy (NCBI): domain Eukaryota; kingdom Metazoa; phylum Chordata; class Actinopteri; order Anguilliformes; family Muraenidae; genus Gymnothorax; species Gymnothorax reevesii. The sequence continues at coordinate 37,515,041 of CM056581.1, forward strand.
GGCTGTCTACCTGGGACCTCCCCTTGAAGGTAGAGTCATGGAAACTGGCTCCCCGCTATATTGGCCCATTCAAGATTGTGCGGAAGATCAATCCGGTCACCGTCCAGTCAAAGCTCCCCAGATCTTTGTGCATCCATCCGTCGTTCCTCCTCTCTCGGCTTAAGCCGGTTAGCACTAGTGTCCTGGCACCTGCCACCACACCCCCGCCGCCACCATGAATGGTTGAGGGGGGGCCGGTTTACACCTTGCGCCGTATTCTGGTCGAGAGCCGTGTTTGTCGTGGGGTCCAGTTTCTTGTCGACTGGGAGGGATATGGCCCCAAGGAGCGCTGCTGGATTCCTTCTCGGAATATTCTGGATCCCACACTCATCTCTGAATTCCGTGCACGGAGTTCCCTAGGGACTTCTGGAGCTGTCCCTTCGAGGGAGGGGTCCTGTCATGATTTTGGAGGCTGGTGGTGGCTTTGAGAGCTTTCTTGGTCACTTTCATCTGGGACGATATCGGTTTGCCCACAATCGGATTCTTGGCCCAGCTGGAAATAATTGGGGGCGTTGCCTGGATTCTATTTAAGGCCAAGTTCGCTGCCCTTACTAGAATGTCAGTGTTTTGTTTGCACTTTAGCTGGTAAGGTCTCTAGTGAAAAAGTTGTTGAGGTATTAGCTGCAAAAGAGGAAAGTGCTAGATAGCGAGGGAATCTTTCTGTTTTTCCTCTTTCTGGGCACTGTCTGGTGCTTGTTCTTTTTATCTTGGTTTCTGAGATTTTTTCCCTTCCTATTCCTTCTGTTGAACTCGCTTTGCTCCCTTATTGTTTCACGGGCTGTATCTAGGTCCTTTGGAAGCGCGAGTCTCCCTCTCTTATTTCTGTCAGTGTTTGTCTCTTATTTTGTCATCTTTCATTTCGTTCCGGCCACAGCATTTGGCGTCTTAAAACTCCGACCATCACAGTATGGGTTGACAAACGTTTCTAACTCATATAAAAATAACCTCAGCAGAAAGACTGAAACAGTAATAATTACCCCACCCAAGGGAGGAGGGATATTCTTTTCTGTGGTATTTTTTTGTCTGTATGTCTGTCATTGTAGCACAAAAAATGGGGAGTTTATTTTCAGTCTTGTTTCATAATCCGATAAACAAAATATCAAAACAATATACGGAATTACCAAGAGAGTTGAGATTTTTTTTTCCCCAATTAATTATTAAGATTTACTTCCTTGCAGTCTCGAATCAAAGCATAAAGGTAAATAAATCTTTTTGTGACTATCACCTCTTAATCATTACAGGTTTAATTGACCAGAAAAAAAGTCAAATTGATTGACAATCAGGCATAGTATGTGGAAACAGGTTGACAAAATCTAGCCATAAAAAAGAAGTCACTGCCTACCCTAACCACACGGCTCTGATCAGCACAGAGCCATTGTCCTCTGAAGTTAGAGTGCTCTGACCAGCTGTATACACTGTTGCACCTGTAGTGAAAATTCTTGGGGTAATTTCATTCATCACACCAAAAGTACATAAAGCAAGCTAATTTTTAAACTTGCGAGAATACATAGGATTTTTATTACCATTACATGGCTAAAATACTGAAGCAGCAGGTCTCTACCAGAGGTATACTGAGATGTTAAATGTCTCGAGCTCCATCTCCAGACAGGAAATTCTGGACTCCTGGCATCCGCACTGCTCCATACGAGACTGAACAGCACCAATCGCTGCACCCCTTCACAACCCCCCCCCCCCCTGCCCAGCACTTCATCTTGAGCGGCGAAAATAAAATTTTCAAACGATGCTCCTCAGCTCTGCGGATAAAGAGATTGAAATTGGCAGCCAGTGGCTCTGACGGCCTGTTACAGTCTCATTCATATTTCATGACTTTCCACTTTGGAAGGTCTGCATCAGCATTTCAGGTGTGGATAATCAAGTGAGCTATACACCCCAGAGAGCGACGAGAAAAGGTGGCGTCGCTTTCTTAAAGACAGTCAGTGAGCCTTATCTCCAGGAGTTTAAGGAGATACACTCCCATAAAGAGTTTCTCTAATTTTACTGGTACAGTAAGTCTGTAAAAGGACCTATGAATGCCCTTTATTTGTTGGGGATATGTAGCATTCTGCGAACTACAGATAATTGGCCAGAATTGTTGTTAATCATTGAGAATGTAAGCAAACATAACTTAAATTGTGCACTGAGCATGACTTACCCCGGTGACCTTTAATTTGGGCCAACCCATTCAGCACAAATAAATAAAACACTGTGATCAGTGATTGGTTATGGTATTGGTTTTCTGTCAACCATTTGTTGTGCTATATACCAGGGGTTCTCAACTGCTCTCACATTGGGACCCACATTTTCCCATGGTCACTACGTCGCGACCCACTTTTAAAGAATCCAAACCAAGTAAATATATTTTTCAAAAACAGCCTTTGGAAACATGTTGTCTTTGTAAACATACATACACATTTACTTATACGTGCAAAGTGCATTTCAGAGTACAATATTAAGAAAATGAGGAACATGAAAACTGCATTAGTGAATAAAATGCAATTACATACCAAAACTGCACAAAATAAATTAAGCCACCAAACTATATATTTAACTTTTATGAATATTTCTGCATTCAGAGCACAAAATGAGGAGGAACCTGGCAACTGCATTTATAAAAGTGAATAAAATAAAATTTCAAAACTGCACAAAAAAAAAAAGCAAGGCCACAAAACTGTTTGGCGTCTATGAATCGCTCAGCATTCAGAGCACAAACTGAGGAAGAACTTGACAACTGAATATATGAAAGTGAATAAAATAAAATGATCAAAACTGCACAACATAAATAAGCCACAAAAGTAAATATTTCTCGTCTATGAATCGCTCTGCATTATACGCTCAGAGTATTACTGCCCACCACAGGTCTGATGTATCATATGACGATACATACATGATACATGATACATTATAGCTTAATATATCCATACCTAATTTATTGTAACATAGTGTGGGCCAATACCAGCCCAACCAAACTCAATAAGCTTCAATTACTGCAAAAACAATTTGTTAGAGCTGCCACAAACTCGAACTCTAGAGCTCCATCCTCTCCACTATTTTATAAACTAAGGATCCTAACCATATTTGATATCAACATCATACAGATATGCACTTTTGTTTACAAAGTAATTCATCAAAATCAAGAACTGCCCAATCACTTTCAACAATATTTTTGCAGAAATTTCAGTCTTCACTCATATAGGACAAGACAAGCAGAGCACTTGCATCTTCCCCTCCGCCACACCAGCAGAGGGCAGTACTCTTTCAAATACAAAGGGAGTACATGTTTGCTGTTACTTCTTTTAATTATTTTGCTCTTGTTTACCTTTATTTATTATGATTTTTTTTCTTTTCTCTTCTTTTTTGTTGTCTTTTTCTGCTGTCCTATATTTTATCATTCTCATCTTATTTTCAATTACTTATCCTTTATTTTTCCCATAGGATGTACATTAATTTTTTTACTTGAATAAGCATTCATAAGGTCAGGGTGAGGCCGCTCTATAAGCCCTTTCGGGCTTCAAACCTCACCTGCACATTTTTTTTCTTCTTTTTAACTCACTCCTCTTGAGTGATCTCTTTTGTAATGTGTCGCTCACATGTGCAAATAAATAAATAAATAAATCCATCTCGAATACGCAAAAAAAAAAAAACATCCTTTATTTCACACAAACTCGCGCTTCAAGTTCAAACTCCGGTCGTCACTTGTGAGCTGAACTCTCCTCACTTCTTCCGCTCAACTCCCCCTTGACTCCTCAGAACCTCAACACAACACTTAAAATGAACGTCAATCAAATGATTGATTGAGTCAGACACACAAAAAACTTTATTCACTCCGCCAAGGAGGTGTATGTTTTTTTCCGGCGTTGGTTAGTTTGTTTGCTCGTCTGTTAGCAGGATAAATGTTGATTTAAATTCAGAAAATACGGGTCCAGATGAATGATTGTCGTCCTACCTAACCAGGGAGAACAAGCAACACCTGTTAAGTGCTGAGTGCTCTCGGAGTGAACCTTTTGTTAATCATGAAAATGACTGAGAACAGGTCAGGACTAATAATTATTTTAATCGGATGTTTTGTCCACCCCAATTCTCAGTTCTACTGAATTTACCCCATGATTTCATCGCTGTTAGATCGCACATGGAGAAAAACTCGTCAATAAAGGAAAATAATTGAGAACTAGCCAGGACTATCCTAATTGTCATAAAGGGACGTGTCTGGGCCCACCCAATTCCCTGTTCTACCGCCGGGCCTGGGAGGATATCTCAAAAATGGCCGCATAGATTTTAACCAAACTTTGCAGGAGTAGCAAAGAGTAGCACAAGAGGAAATGGCATATCTAGGCTAAAGTACAGCTGGGATATACGCCAAAGTTCAAGATTTCAAGCCTTTCTAATGGGCCGTATTTCCAATTGCTGTGCTTTTGGGTTTTGCAGCCACCTGGCGGTGGAATGCAACAATACCCTACATCAGCCAGCAAAAGTAACTCATGCACAGAGTTGCCTTGGCATGGCGTAGGTGCTGCGCTCTCTGAGTGCCGTTATTTATTTATTTTTTAACCAGCTGTTTCTGACCCATTCAGAATGGGACCCACCAGTTGAGAATCACTGCTTTACACTTTGCATATGATAAAATAATCTGGACACAGCAAAGGTCATAGAAGTGGATCATGTCTATTATGATCATTATGTGAATAATTTGTGGTTTTACTAGTTGTATTGGCTCGCATTTCTGGGATCTTTAGAAGTGTACTGGGGACACTTTGCAATGAGGTCCTCATTGAAAGGGCATTAACTCATGTAGTTGCTTACCAATAATGACTGAAAAGTTAATCCGTTTATCACTAATTCATGTTAACAGCTATATTATGTAATGCCAATTAATAAGACCTGTCAAAAGGTGTTTGGTGGTTGTTAATTTGTGAAATTATCAAGTGTTCTGTAGATGTGTAAATATTCATAATAACATTAGTATTATACATTTGTTGAATTAATAAAGAGACATTCTTTTCACACTTGGGCATTGTGGACACCTGCCATTTCACAAATCAGTCCTTGAGAGGCCCACTTAGGACCATATTATTTTGCAGATTTTATGTTCTTTCAATGTCTGGTCGCTGCAGAATGGTGAAGCGTTAATTACCTGGCCCCTCCCCTAGGGGGCCAGGTTAAGCAATGATCATGTCTGTGTGTGTGTGTTTCTGTCAGTTTGTCTGTCAGCCCATGGCTGGGGCCAGGTCTGCTATCTCTGATTGCCTTGTTTCCTGGCCCCTTCCCTATGGGGCCAGGTTAAGCAATGATCATGTCTGTGTGTGTGTGTGTGTGTGTGTGTTTCTGTCAGTCTGTCTGTCAGCCCGTGGCTGGGGCCAGGTCTGCTATCTCTGATTGCCTTGTTTGTAAAATGTAATTGCTATGCCATTGATTGACCACAAGTGGCCGCTGTTTAGCTGCTGGCTAGGCAGTCTGTTTTTTGATGTCTGAACAGACTTGACATTTGCCAAATGAAATCAGCTTGCTGCCTTGTGGTCGGCCACCTCTGAGTATACTGGGGCGATGCAGTGATTACGCAACTCTTCATTCAGTCACATTCAGGCGCGCATGAAAAATGTAATCAGAATGACAGCGAAAGCATTTTGAACAATATCCACACTCCTCTTTTAATCAGTCTTCAAATAAATGCTTTAAACGGACAACATCTCCTTGTGCTCAATTTTTTTTATCAGAATGACATTTTTCATGTTGGGTATAAATTGGCCAAATGCTTCTCTCTTGGCTTTAGAATTAAAAGTGTCCTTGCTGTTTCACTGCAATTGCTTTTGGCAACAATTTTTTTTTTCTTTTTTTTTTACTGGAGGCATCATTGGGGTAGAAACCATTGCCATAACCTTCTTATAAGTTATAGTGAAGTGAAAATTACATTCTGTTTGAGAACACTTTCATTTACCTGGATGTGGAGATGTCCATCATTCATCTTATTCCGGTGCAGAAAGGCGGAGGAGGCACCTTGCATTTGACAAACTTCAAGTCATTAATGGACAACTTGAGGTATTGGGACACTGCACATGTGTGCACATTTTGCAAGGGCCATTGAGTGATGTACATCCTGTTTCTTAGTCAACACCAGACCTCCTCAATCATCCATGCAAAAATTGGCATGTTTAAGAAAATAAAAATATTTCAAAAATTTGGCTGGATGGGTACTAGGGCCAACTTGCATTCTATGACAGTAAATGGGTGGCTCGGTAAAAGGACAATGGCACCGGATCCTTAGTTTACTTAATATTGCTATATCACTGTAGAAGTCCCAGTGCATTACTTGTGTCCTGCTGTTTGGCTGTCATGACCCCTGTCATTGACCAGTCCACAGAATTATACGATGTTACTGACTGCTGACGATGTGCTGTATATGTGGTGGTACCTAGGTGGCAGTAATGCTTTGTGGTATTGCCCACTTTACTTGTTGTACTGTCTGTTGAAGGCAGGCTAATTTAGGGCTGAAAGCATGCTATTGTCCTCTGCTGCTGATTAATATATTTAATGTGCGAGTACATTTTTTGTCGAGTTTCTAGGCTATTTGATGAGGAATAATTCACAGACTGAGGATTGCTTGTATTGAAAAGTGCTTATCATGAATTACCTAAAATTTTATATGCTGCATTTAAATGCTCTGACTGTTCCACACTAAAGGGGCACCATCATGACATGCGCATGCGCGAATCTTTGCTTCAGTATTGAAGTAGTTACCCTCACATTGTCAACAGATGCAAAGAATTTTGAGGATCCTTGACTGGGGAGCACTTGCGTTACAATCCTTGCACTCAAGAGTATTTCAGCTGTTTTGTCATTTTGGTTGATTATGGTTTAGTATTTTTGAGTTGTTAAGTTTTGTGACGGAGTCCGAACGTGTTCGTCAATGCTAATTCTTTGTTTATAATTTTGCGCCCGGGTAAGTTAATTTATCTGATTGAGTGCCATCACAAACGAGTCAGCTGGTTTGGGCTTTTATTTTTCTCTCACAGTTTTGACATGGTACCATAAGAGCAAAGATTTTTTTTCCTTTACATGGGCATCTCCGATTGCTTTGTTTGCTTCTCTTTGTTGAACAAATGCTCTCTCACTTGCTAGAGATCACGAGTTCCCTAATGTAATGATACCTTTGTTTTTACTTTTTAAGAAAGTAAGCAAAAACAGCAATTTTTCCAGCAATGAAAAGAACTTTACCTGAGAGAGCTCCTCTGGAATTGCCTCCTCATTCATCGCCAGTAGTTTGAAGTTAATCTGTTTGGTGTCTTATTATTATCATAATCAGTAAAAGCTGGACAGCAAAACCTTTTCAAAACCCTTTAAACACACGATCAAAATATCCTAGAGATTCTCCCGTTAAATCTTAGTGTTTGTATTATTAAAGTTCATGAGTGTGCATGTCGTTACAGTGCCCATTCAATGTTTTCTGTTTGGCAGCATACTAGCTGATGGACTAACTTAGAAGAATGAATGTTTTTTCTGAGAACTATCAGTGAAGATAAAATGAAACATGAACTCAGAGTGAGGTAAAATTTCTGATGATTTTTCCCTGTTTTTCAAAGTTGGAAAGCAGCTCTCTACTCATGTTTTTTATATACAGATTTTTTTCATGGAAACATGCTTTAAAATGCTGCTTAATGAGACCAGTAATGAAACTGACCTGTTACATCTCCAGCTTTTAATCTGTCCTGTGGAGATGACATGGGTCTTAGCATCTAACCCAGAGTTTAATGGCTAAGCATTTCAAGTTGCAGAATGAGGGCAGATGTAAGGCTGTAAAATGGGTTTCTGTGACCCCAACAGCTTAATAGTAAAATACGCAAACGTTGGGCTGATTTGAGCTTTCTTTGTAATTATGCATAAATACAGATCTTTTCTGCTGAAGCTCTCAAAATCCAGAGTGGGTATCTGACTTGTCTGCAAGTTGCGAAAAACGATTTATTCAGTCAACAGCCATACCATAATTTACCATTCACATGTCTGAATTCTGAATAGTTAGGCTGTCTTATCACTTTTAGTGGGATATGTAATTAGAGTTGTCTTGGGGTCCAGCGACCAAATGAACCAAAGTTGGATGGAAAGTGAGAGGCTCATCTAAAGTTCTGGCAACTGGGAATAGAAAGCATTGGCTATTCTCTTACACCTTAGTTGCTGCTTTGAATTAAAATGGGTAAAATACTAGAAAATTAGGTCAAACATTCAATGAGAGTTTCTTCTGTGAAGAGCAAAAACTAATAATCAGTCCTTCTGACTTTCACATTCTGCCAAATTAATGCACATTATACTCACACACTTTCATTTCTGAGCAAATTGTACGAGATCACCATGTACTTTCTTTGCAATGGACTCATGGACAATGTTTTTTCTCGTCACATGACAATAAAACTGTTATGGTTTGGTGGCTATGGAAGCTTTCTTTGCTGCTCTCGTCTGGGATGACATTGTTTTGCTCTCAATCGAATTCTTGGGCCAGCTGGCATTAATTGGGGGCGTCGCCTGGATTCTATTTAAGCCCTAGTTCCGTTTCAATTCCCTTGCTAGAGTGTCAGTGCTATGTTTCGCACTTTAGCTGGTAAGGTCTCTAGAAAGAGAGCTCTTAGGGTTTAGCTGCATATTTGAGGAAGAGTTCTAGTTAGTAAGGGAATCTTTCTGTGTGTTCCTCTTTCTGTTCGTCCTGTCGAGCTCACTTTGCTTCCTTGCCTCGGACTACATCTTGGTCCGTTGGAAGTGCCACCAAACCATGACAAAAACTGGCTCAGCCAGTTAGTTTTGAGCAGTCATTTCAGCCAGCTGTCTGTCTGAGTCCTCAGTTAGTCCACACTTGTGTAGCGCCCTTTCCATTGCTGCTTGAGCAGTATTGGTGGTTGCAGCTGTTGAGATTTCTTGGGAACCATTAAGTCAAACAACTTCAAACTTGGCATTGCTCTTTCTTGGGTCCTCAGTAATACAACCATCAAGTTTGATGTTGATTGAATGAATGGCTGCTGATATCTGCCAAGGACACACATACATGCATTCAAATACACACACACACAAACGCGTGCGCGCACACACACACACACACACACACACACACACACACATTCCTTGCTTTATAGAATGATGGATGATGAATAATTACAAAACTCAAAACCAGTGAAGATGGCACGTTGTGTAAATCGTAAATAAAAACAGAATACAATGATTAGCAAATCCTTTTCAACCTATGTTCAATTGAATACACTGCAAAGACAAGTTACTTAATGTTCGAACAGGTAAACTTTGTAATTTTTTGCAAATATTAGCTCATTTGGAATTTGATGCCTGCATCATTTTTCAAAAATGTTGGCACAAGAGGCAAAAAAGACTGAGAGATTTGAAAAATGCTCATCAAACACTTATTTGGAACATCCCACAGGTGAACGGGCTAATTGGGAACAGGTGGGTGCGATGATTGGGTATAAAAGCAGCTTCCCTGAAACGCTCAGTCATTCACAAACAAGGATGGGGCGAGGGTCACCACTTCGTGAACAAATGCGTGAGCTGATTGTCGAACAGTTTAAAAACAACATTCATTTACGAGCTATTTCAAGAAATTTAGGGATTTCATCATCTACGGTTCGTAATATCGTCAAAAGGTTCAGAGAATCTGGAGAAATCACTGCACGTAAGCGACAAGGCCAAAAACCAACATTGAATGCCCGTGACCTTTGATCCCTCAGGCAGTACTGCATCGAAAACCAACATCAGTGTGTAAAAAACATCACCACATGGGCTCAGGAATACTTCAGAAAACTACTGTCAGTAACTACAGTTCGTCGCTACATCTGCAAGTGCAAGTTAAAACTCTACAATGCAAAGCGAAAGCCATTTATCAACAGCACCCAGAAACGCCGCCGGCTTCGCTGGGCCCAAGCTCATCTAAGATGGACTGATGCAAAGTGGAAAAGTGTTCTGTGGTCTGACGAGTCCACATTTCAAATTGTTTTTGGAAACTGTGGATGTTTTGTCCTCCGGACCAAAGAGGAAAAGAACCATCCGGACTGTTATAGGTGCAAAGTTCAAAAGCCAGCATCTGTGATGGTATGGGGGTGTATTAGTACCCAAGGCATGGGCAACTTACACATATGTGAAGGCACAATTAATGCTGAAAGGTACATACAGGTTTTGGAGCAACATATGTTGCCATCCAAGCAACGTCTTTTTCAGGGATGGCTCTGCTTATTCATATACTCAGAAAGACAATGCCAAGCCACATTCTGCACGTGTTACAACAGCATGGCTCCGTAGTAAATGAGTGCGGGTACTAGACTGGCCTGCCTGTAGTCCAGACCTGTCTCCCATTGAAAATGTGTGGCGCATTATGAAGCGTAAAATACGACAACGGAGACCCCGGACTGTTGAACAATTTAAGCTGTACGTCAAGCAAGAATGGGAAAGAGTTCCACCTGAAAAGCTTCAAAAACTGGTCTCCTCAGTTCCCAAACGTTTACTGAGTGTCGTTAAAAAGACAGGCGATGTAACACAGTGGTAAAAAGGCCCCTGTGCCAACTTTTTTGCAATGTGTTGCTGCTTTCAAATTCTAAGTTAATGATTATTTGCAAAAAAAAATAAAGTTTCTCAGTTTGAACATTAAACATCTTGCCTTTGCAGTGTATTCAATTGAATATAAGTTGAAAAGGATTTGCAAATCATTGTAATCTGTTTTTAACTACGATTTACATAACGTGCCAACTTCACCGGTTTTGGGTTTTGTACATTGCATTGCAGGTTCAGTCTGGTCATGGACATCTGTTGGTTTCATTCACTCATTATCCATGCATTAATTTCTCCTCATGGGAATTGTTCTAATATTTTGGAATATTTACAAGCCTCATGTTCGGTGGCTGTGTACCTTATCATGGAATACAAATTCTAAAGGGAAGTGAAACCTGTAGCCACAACCGTAGAGTTCCTCCCGTCAGGAGCGATGATTTTTGTAGCCGGGAATGACACTCAGGGGCCTGCAGCGACCATCTTATGACTGGACAGTTTTTGGATGTCCATAGACGGCAGTGTCCTGTGGGCTTGGGCCATTGTCATCCTGGAGCGATCACTCCCATCATTATAGAGATACTTTTTCATAGGATATGAAGGTGATTGCACTGAAGAACTTTGCATTGATTTTTCAGTGACCTTTTCACCTTTAAGGGGGTCAATGGACCCAAACCAGGGCAGGAAAATGAACCGAAAAATCTGCAAATCCTCGAATTTATTTAGGTTTTTTCCTTTGTCTCTCTTCATCAGTCACTGATTGATGAGTCAGCCTTATTCATTATTCATTATTATTCATAGTCATCCTGGTGGTTATTTCTGAATGGGAAACTTTATTGTTTAGGTCATCCTTACAGGCCTTATTGGACCAAGAGGTCACTGGCAGACAGGAAGGACTGGTGAAGCGAGCAAGGTTTGTTCTGTATTGGTGGAATTTGTTTTTATTTCATTTGTTTGACTGGGACTCAGAATCTTGGTGGTTTAAGCACCAGTGTGTCTGCAGTAAGATTAGTTCAGCTGTTGGGTCAATGAGCATGACCCATCATCCCACGCTGCTCCACGGGGGCGAATTATCCCTGCTTGGGCTAATGAAGTATTTGTCACTTTGGACAGAAGCCTCCATGAAATAACACCAGTGGCATTAGGTGTTACACCACCCAGTTTGACTAGCTCACTGTCCAGCAGGCTACAAGTTTGCCCAACTCCGGAAACAGGAATCTGTATCCTTATCTTCAATTGCAACTTTTCTTTTGGAAAAAGGTACTTCTTGGCACCCAAGCGGAACATCATTTCACTTTCAGAGCTTTTTGTGAAATTTGTCCCTCAATGAACCATTTGCTAATATTGTCCCCTTGTTTCTGAGAGAACAAGAGTGCATGTATGTGAATAATTTATTCAAAGTTAAACAAAGAAAAATATTCCAGGCTTCATTTTTTATGGGTTGCTTGTTTGCTGATGGCAATTCTGATTAAATTCCAACCATAATAAAAATGCTGGAAGTTACTCATTGTGTATTCTAGCTGTAGAGGATATGCATCTCTAATATTTACAGTGAATGTTCACTTTAGTGCTCTTGCCATCACTGTAGAATATATCAGAGGACTCGCATTCAGAACGATCCATGTTTGAGCTGAATCAAATAGATTCAGGCAAACATTTATTTACACAGGTCCCTAGCCTGTTGTGTTGAATTCTGTTGGGATGATATCCTCAGTTGAGTTTATATCCCGCATTAAACAAGGCAGAGGTTACACTGGATGTGGACTTTCATATAGACACCGTTTGGCCCACAAATGACTGAGACGGGATGAGAGTTTTCCCAACCAGGGTCAAATATGAACATCTGAAAGGTTAACTCATAGATGATGAATGTTTTGAAAAGCAGACTCCTGAGACTATGAAAATATGTCTTTTTATTTGGGGTGAAAATGAATGTTGCTTCAGCTATCCAAGTTAGTGGAATTTTACTGGTGTCTAAACTGGTAAAGCCCTTTCTATGATTGTGAGATACTCTCGACTGCAAATACAGACTAAACGTCAGAGACTTCAAAGCGCTTGCTTGCTTCTTTGTGCGTATGTTTATTGGTTGAGGTTCTCATTCTTGGTTGAGGTCAGCGTGGGTTGGGCAGAGAGACAGATAAAGATGCAGAGTTGAGTGGAGCTCAGTGCTGAGCAGCTGCAGTCACAGATGATGTGTTTGTGGCCATTTGAGATTCTGAGGGCCTGATGGATTGGACTGCTGTGCTCAGCTAGCTGCCTGTGACGGACACTGAAGGCAGCCCTGAGCTCTGTGCTGTAGGTCATAGCTATGAGTCGGAGTTGTGCCTCCACCCTGGAAAGAGGCCAACACGACCCACTCAAAAACATAGACGTAACATCATCTAACTCTCAACCTCTCCAATACTCTACATGCATACCACTTTTACCTCCGATCCAGGGGATAGTCTCTACCCTTCGGATAAGTCACTTATCCTGGGGTCATGCATACGGCCGGTCATGTATAAATGATGCATAGGCACCAGCTCAGATATTTGGCAATCTGCAGGGCCAAAAACCTGTGACTGTCAATAGGTTCTACTTCAGTCCCTTCTATCCACAAAGGATGCAGAGAGGGAGCTAATATCCCAAGTTCCAGAATCAGCTCCAGCTTGGATACCTTGCCAAATGGCACGAGTATTGTATGAGTATCTGCATAGCAACTCACCAGTTTTCAAAGCATGGTTCTTTTTTCAACCTTGATCAATTTCAGCAGAGCATAGCAAGCCAGCTTAATGTTGGTCGTCGCCTGACTGGAAGGCCATGTTGCGTTCCTTGATCTTCTCTCGGTTGGTTAAACCATGTCTTTTAGTTGGGAAAATCCCAGATAGTCCTGAGGGGCACAAATAGAGATGTACAACAGCTAATGCAGCAGCTGACAGTCCCTGTGCATTTATGAAAGTAGTCAGTGGCCTCTCTATGTCAGTTGACTCAAAACTGTCCTGTAGTTCAACTAATGCATTTTCAGGCCATTTCTTTACAGTTCTGATCATGCCTGGTAAATGGGGAACGATTTTAAAAGGAGGCATCAATATATTTTGGGGGGTTTTATTATTGAGAAGGGGGCTTAGAATATTAATATCCAATATTATTATTGCAAATGCATATGCTGTGTGTGCCCTAGCAACCCGGTGTGTTATCTGTAACATGGATTACCCCGTATAGCTGCCAAAAAACTAGAAATTTTTTTTGACTGAATGCTTGATGTTTTTCTTTCTTTGGGTATTCAAACATCAAGGTAAGCCAAAAATGTACTGATTACATTCGATTTTGGTGAATGTTGCATTTGGAATTCTTTCGCCCTTGCGTTTTTGGCCAATTTTGCTGCCCACTGCCTCATATAACAAAAATTTATCAATCTCATAACTTTTGTGTCTTGCACTTTGAAATATCGCAGCCGCATTTTCTTTAGTTTGTCACGGCACTGATCTATTATTCTGTGATAACCACGCAAATGTAACTAATCACAAATTATTCCATAAATCTTCAAGTTTTTGCGTGTTGTGTCCAGCTGTGATCGTATGTTTTCATCTGCCTGCATTTTGAGCAAGCATTGAATTTCTTTATTATTATTATTCTTTTCGCCGCTGCATTTGTTAGAACAAGAGAGGCATAACACAGAACAGTAATCATCCGTCCTCAAGCACGGTGGCCTTCACATTTGGTACGAGTACGGACGAGTCGTACCCGAGTCCGCCTCTTCCAGCCGTTCCCGAGTCCCTAGTGTGAAAGCACCCCAAGATTGCCACTAGCAGTCGGCTCTTTGCACACAACACGTCACCTGCCCTTATATGGTGTTTAGTGGGTGTCATATGCTAATTTAAAACAATCGGCCATGCGCTTCCAATTTACGATCAAGTGGGATTCAACATTCAGGACACCTGGGTAAGAGCAGATTTGGATGGTATGAGCGTTTGATGATGCAGTTTGTTTCTCTATTTTTTCTCTTAGCAAACACATAAGACAAAATATAAGAAATTTTAGAGAATGTAGCTGCATGAGGCCCATTGTGTGGATCATCTACACCAGTGTTTCTCAACTCCAGTCCTGGGGACCCATTGCCCTACACATTTGTCTGCCAGCTCAGCAATGGCATGATTCAGTCAATCAAATCCTAATCATCAGTCTCTTGCTGAATTGAAATAGGTGTGGTAAACCAGGGCTAGTGCAATCATACATGATACTTTGGCAACTTTTTGAGTTAAGAAACACCATTTAAGAGGACTTGCAGGTTGACAAAATTGAAATTTGATGTCAGAGCGACAATTCATTATTTAAAAATATATTTTCATAATTATCTCGAGCTCAGGGGACCAAATATAAAATATTTTCTTATCTTTAACTCTGGCCTCCAGATTTAATGGATTAGGGTATTTCATGAAATAAAAAATGACCCACATAGTGAAGTTAGTTTTCTGTTTACTTTAATTGCAACTTGTTCTACTTAGTGTGCTTAAGGTTAGGTCATTGTAAAATGCAGTTCTTAATCGGAAAGTTTAATGTCTTCATTGGGGACACCTGATTCAATGAATTAAGAGACTGACAATTGGTATTAGCTCATTAAGTGAATCATCCCACTGCTGAGCTGGAACACAAATTTATAGTGCTGTGGGTCCCCAGGACTGGAGTTGAGAACCACTGATCTACACTGTAAAAAAACTAAAGTTGTCTCCACTGAAAAAAGTTAGTTTGCAGGCTGACTTTTAAGCTCATTGAACTTGAGATGACAAGTAGAAGGTATATTCAACTTATAATCTTAAATTTAGTTAACTTGAAATTTTACGGCAGCCTGGAAACTAACTTTTTCAGTGGAGACAACTTTGGTTTTTTTACAGTGTACAGTGGAGGTCATCACTTTTATTGTCCAGCAACTGAACGTTATTTTGGAAGATATTCGGGAGAATTTGCTTACTGTGGCTAGATGTCGGAGTTGTCGATCAGCTCCTCCCCACCTGCCACATTTCCTCCTCGAGCTGCTGGTTTTAGATGAGTCCAGCGAATCCCCTTGATAATGTAGGGAGGTGAGATTTATTGAAATCCACAACAGAACCAACTTCTCTGATATGTAACAGAGCCTCCCTGTCATAAACTACAGCATGCATGGGACAATGACAGGAGAAAGTAATGCAAACATGCAAAGATGCAAAACCATGCCAAGAGTGAAAGAGCGCCGCAGCGTTGCGCCGTTTGGAGCGGCATATGTCACTGCTCTCTTGCTGCCGGAAATCCTGAGCAAGAGCATGAAAAACATACCACTCTGCCTCCTGATTGAGAATGAATAGTTTCAGTCCCTCCTTTAACTGATCTGAAGTCAGACACCATTTTACTGGAGTCTTTTACTGGCCTCCCATGCTGCCCCCAGACCTACATTGAGGGGTGTTTAAGGATGTATATAATGGTTTGGAGCAGCTTCTCATCCACTGGGGTTCAATAAGAGTTTCCTAATACCTGTGTTTTGGGCTCAGGTTCATGAGCACTCCCCAATGTCTGCTGTTGCTCCTCATATTGTAGACCAGGGGTGGGATGATTCTGTATGCAGGTTTTTATTTCTATTAATTACCCTGACTGATTGAGCTAATCGGTTGTCTACACAAACATAGATTTAGACATAGATTAGATGACAGAAAAATGTTTCATTTGGGGCTCAATGCAGCAATAATGTCGATTTTATAAATGGTTCTGCTAATTAAGATAATTAATTAAATTAAGGCCTGAAGTTGGTGTGAAAACCAGGGACAGATAGACCCTCGTTGCCCACCTCTGCTGTAGATCCACCTCCTGGAACAGTCCTGGGTGGCCCGGCTCTACAGAAACTCAGAACTCGAGGGAAATAAGCTCTCTTCTCACTTTTCAACTGAGAGTCATTTTATAGCATCTCGGCCATTGATCATCCAGGGGAAATATGAACTGCTGACAGCCATTTCCTCTCAAATATATGAAAGGAAAAGGTTTCCTGCAGGTCCAAATATCTGAAAGAAAGCTAGTGTTAAAAAGAGGTGGCGGGCATCGCAGCTAAACCACCTCTGCTGAAAACATTGGCACACTGCCCCGGGGAATATTCGGCCTTTAACACAGAAAGTGTTCCGAATACAAAAGTACAATGCAATCTGCTCAGTCCCAAGGTTTCATTTGATACCCGAGATTTCCCATTTTTGCAAACATGGTTTACTTAGCGGACTGGTTTCTGATCTCCCTGTTCCACAACCAATACAATGGACTCTGTTTTGCCATCGAAAGATCTGAATTCTCCTTTGATATTTATCAGTATATTGATGAGTGTTTTTTATGATAAACACATCAGTAATATACACTAATTACTTTTTTTTTACATTCAGCCAGGTAGGTTTGGATAGCTTTTTTACCATAATAAATGAAACCATCATTTTAAAACAGCATTTTCTATATCCTTGGGTTATCTTTGTCTAACATTAAAATTTATTTGATCTGAAACATTAAAGTGTGACAAATATGCAAAATATAAGAAATCAGGAAGGTGGCAAATACTTTCTCACAGCACCGTTTGTAATTACGTAATTCAATGATGTAATTGCTTTTAACATGCAAGCGATGCGTCAATGCTACCGACGGAAATGAATTGCATGCATATCTCCCTTAGTATAGCCTACTGTAGCTATATTAGCAGACGGTATTCTTGACTGCTGTTAAGAATCTACTGTAAATCCCATCTTGTATACAATTATCCTCTGCGCACATTACATGACTTTAATCTAATCTCCACTGCATCAGGTCAGTGACCTAATCTCTTATTAAAGAGGGTGTGCTGTTCTTTGTTCCTTTGGTGTGAACTGGGATATTTCATTGTCAGAACAAGGCATTAAACATTGAGTGCTCATCAAGGATGGCTCACCAGCTCATTAATCAGAAATTATCCCTCTTGTGAAGACAGCTGGAAGGCACATTACTTATCCTGGCACATATGCTTTATACTGGGCACAAACCTTGGAAAGTGCAAGTGATGAGAATATTAGGATATGTGCAATGACTAATGCTGTATGACATACATGAGATTCATGCTTACCCTGAAGCAAGACATTTGTTACATTGTACATTATCTCTTGTGGTCCCCGTGAATGAGTTAGTTTGTGTATACCCTCGTATGTTATATCATGTCTTCTTTTGCGGTCTCTCCAAGAGACTGCGTGTCATCGCTCATACACTGAAAAAAGTGAGTTCCACGCAACTATTTTGGGAAACATCAGATTAATTTCATAAATCAAGCTGGCTAAAAATAACTTGACGTCACTTCAAACAGTTGAGTGATACTGTTTCAATTTTTTGATGTAATGTCCTCACATGAGTGCTATGATGGCAGTAAAGTGAGTGCGTTCCTGACCTTGTCATTCAATTGGGGCCTCCAAAGAGAATGGCAGGATGTAAACAGGAAGAAAACTTTGTGTCCCTGTAGTGTGGCAGTGCAGAATCAGCTACAGGCATGGAGGTAAACCAGGGAAGCCGCCAGTGGTTCCGTTTCACTCATTGACTAAGTGTAACTTTGAAAAAGTATCATTCACAAACAGGGGCTCTTACCAAAGACTGGAGCGACACAGCCTCAAATCTGGTCCTCCCTCAAAACCTCCCCCTCTCTCTGTGACCCGGGGGTTTCATCTCACGGTCAACTCTATGAAAAATACTGATGACATCAAGCACACTTCAGTCCAATGGTCTTGTCGTCAAGTGTTCAAACACCTTATTACATGTTTTGGATGCTCATCCAGCAAATAAACAGCGATAATGTAAATGGAAGGAAATTGTGTTTAATGCAGGGACTACCGTTACAGTTTTCCATCCATTGTGGGTCAAATCATCAGAGACACACACATGCTAGACACACACAGGTTGTATGAAGCTCAGGACATACCGATTTTGTTCACCCTGCTACCCATATATATTGAGTTAATTCTGACGTGATTTTGAGAGCTGAAAATCCCTAGAGCGCTGAAATACACTTGTAAAAAATAAAAATGTAATTATCTTGTGTTGTTGAAAACCTATCATGTCGCCACTTGATAGGTTTTCAACAGCTTTGATTTTGATATCTTGCATCCTTGAGCAACAGTAGCTGCATTAACACTCTAAGGGTTAATAGGAATCACCTGAGCAGACTATGTTGATACTATATGAAGTACTTATGTACTTCAAAGTAAAGCCATTTTTCAGGAGTGCATTTAATATGTTCCCAGCCTACTTATTCTTGGTTGGGTTACAAGGGGGTTGTCCCCCTTCCCAGAATGCATTGGGTGAGAGGTAGGAATGGGAATATTTGCTAATTCATTGTGAACACACTTACCATTTACTTCCACTAATGATCAATTTTCACAGTGATGAGCAATTTGGTGTCTCAAGCTAGCCTGACATGCATGTTTTAGGAATGTACGGGTCAAGTGGAGAACCAGGAGAGAACCCTCAAGAACACAGGGATAACATGTAACCTTCACATGCATATAATGTACTGGAATTTGAACCAACAATTTTATTTCTGTGAGGCAACAGCACTATTCACTGTCTCTCATGCGTAGTGTCATGGTTTATGCGTGCGTTTGTTTGTTGGACCTTTCTTTGTTCTATCGTCTGGGACAATATCGGATTTATTTTCCATCGAATTCCTGACCCAGCTGGCTGATTGAGCTGGGTCGGAGTTTTCAGGACTCTATATATCTGGCCGGGGGTTCGCCACCCTATCACTAGAGTGTCTGTTTGTTTCAAGCACTTCGGCTGAAGATATCTCTCGGCAGTTTTCCTAGTGACTTGTTATCTTCCATTTATTGTTAGGAATTACTTCTTTTAGAAGTTTTTTCTCTCCTCTCTTTGTTTATTCTCTCTCGCTTTGCTTCCACGTTGCAGACTTTTATTTGTCCTTGGAAGCGTGAGCTTTTACCGGAGGTGTGTCCCTCTTTTTGTGTTTGTTTCCCATCTGGGCTGCTCTCAGTCCTTTCTCTCACTGGTCGCTGCACCGGAGTCCCATCACCGCTCATTACACATATTTTGTCAAGTTTGTTGCAAAAATGAATAATCTGCTAAAATTTATCGTATTGAACAATTTTGCCTACACACTTCATTATAGTGCATTTTTAATTAAGGTAATTAATTCAGAACATCCTCTGTGTATTGCTTACTTGATCAAATAAGCTTCTATCAATATGTGCAAATACACACTCACTCTGAAATAATGAATAAAAATCCAAATGTAATGATTTAATTGTCCCTTGCAGCATATTTTGTAGTTACTTTTAACTGTTATTGCCCACAACTGATTTATGATTGATTTCAGTCTGCAGTCATTTACACTTAAATTAATTGACTATTGCATCCCCTGGTGTTGACAAACAACGTCTCATAAATGTGTGCTGATGATTGACAATGTTTTGCCACGTGCTAATAAACCTGTATATGAAAGGCATGCGAAGAATTAAAGTGCCACCGTGACACTGCTCATTTAGAACTTAAGAACTAATTAACAATTTAATAACAAATTAATTCATCATGAAAGGCCGCTGTAATGTTTTTTATTTAACATCTGAGCGTATTTGAATCTTTCACTGAAAGCTGATGTGAAAGTAAGTCTGAGAAATATTAGAAAGAGCACCTCCCAGTCTGTACTGGAAGTTCTTTAACCATTAGAGCGCTGAAATAAATTCAAAGGAATTGTAAATTTAAATATTTTGAGCTGTTGAAAACATCATGTAGCGACTTGTTTAGGTTTTCAACAGCTTTGAATTTGATATGTTATGTCATTGAGCAACCTTAGTCGTGTGCAGCACTCTAAGGGTTGACATTATCCTTATTTCCCTGATGCTTTCATTGAAAGCAAGACACATTTGATTCAGCCAAGCTGGGGCCAAGCAGCTCTGGAGAAATTAGGTTTATATCTTTGCTCAAGGGCCCGACTGCTGCATTGGCCTTATTATAGCTGCACTGGGTTTGAACCAACAACCGTCTTAGTCCTTGATAAACACCTTAAACGCAAGGCTACTGGCTGCCCTGAGACGCTCTGGTGAGAGGAGAAAAGATAGTGATCTCAGGTCAGCTCAGGAAGCTGTCTGACCTAATTAAGTCTTACGGTTCTTTCCTCAGGAGTGCTCTTGTAGTAAACAACCGCCTTTTCGACTTCATGCGCCTGAAAGCCCCCCAGCACCCAGTACCCCTTCCTGGTGGTGAAAAAAAAAATCAGTTTATTTTGATGCTACATTCTCATTTGATAGTGAATATGTCACTAACATTTACTTCAGCAAGAAGTTGACATGCTATGATGTCAGTTGGAATTAGTTAGATTCCCACACCAAAGAAGAAAACCTACGATTGCGGACCTCATTAAATTTTTATCCTGCATGGTTTTTGGGTTTTGAGTTTATGTAAGTCTCCTAAAACACAATTGAGAGGATGTGGCTTATCAGCACTTGAATTCCAGTTTGAGACACAATGGGGAGCGGGAGAGAGTACAGAGACTGGAATTGGCTGATAAAGTGCTTTTCATTTGGAGGGATATCACACCTGAGCTGCTCAAATGAAACCTGCAGGGGTTTTGAATAGGGTTAATTGAAAACCAAATCCTAATTAGGTTTCCTTTCTTTCTCTGCAGGTTTTTAAATGAACCAAATTATAAAAAGATTTTTTTTGATGAAACTTGTCATACGGCGCATGCCTTCCACATTCTTAATGCTGGAGAAATGCATTATTCAAGTTTTAATGAGTAATGTCAAGACACAGGCAGTTAGGACCGACAACAGTGGTATATTACTGCATGCTGTTTAAGGTTGAAACGAGATAGAAAGAGTATATGGGATAGAAGCCAGGGTCTAATCATTACTTTAAAAATTACAAAAAATGTTTTTGCTTTTTGTCTACATGAAATGGCTTTGGGGAAAAAAATGAATGAGGTCAGAGTTGCTATAACCTGTAAGAATTTGCATTCATACTGTATGTCCCATGTAGGAATTGCTGCCATTTTTTAAGACATTCTGTTTGCTCTAATTCTTATGGACCACACTGAGCCTATATGATAGGATAGTTACTGGGACAAAGGTCATAGATCTTGTATGGGCCAAAAGGAGAGGTGTGCAAGTGAACGGCTTTCTCTAAACTCAGACAGTAAAAGTACTCCCAGTATTTTATACCAAACACCAGTGTTTACTCAAGAGGACTGTACTTCTGCAGGGTGACTGTATTCATGAGTGAGATCAGCCAGTTTTGTTCTTCAGGAAAGAAATCCTAAATGGGACTTTTCTTTCCCCATCACACCCATGGGCTTCCAATCTCTGTTGGGAACAGGCCCTCAGACAGTCAAGCTATATTTCTTCTCGAGCTGTCAGGAGGTGAAATGCAGTGATATGAATGTGACCTGAAAACGCGCTGGTCTGATGGGCGTCCGCAGTTTACCGTCCCGTAGATTAAATTTCGCATTGCAGCGGCGACAATCACCTTAAATCAGCAGCTACTGTAGCGGAACCTGCTGAGGTGTGACATCAAGGTCGGGGAAAAGACTGCGGGAACGAGGGTACACTCGGTGTTGTGATATCGCTGTTTGTTTTTTGTTCCTACTGATACGGTTTATAATCTGCCATGGGTGATACAAAGGGATTTGTTTTTAGACAACATACAGGACAACGCTTCTGTTAGTGATTGCCAAAAAAACAGAAGGAATGTTTTTTTTTTTGTTTTGTCTGTGTGTGTCTTTTAATTTAGGTGTGCTTCTGGCCATAACTAGAACATTTATTTTGACAAAAAGAGTTTCAGAGTTCGGAATTTTTATGCAGTGATGCTGTTTAGAAAGGGCTAAAATTCCTATATACCTCAGACAGGGTGGATGCTAATTCCCATAACCTCCAAATGAAACTTGCTACTTTAGCCTTGTCTTTATTTAATATTCATTGTTTCCAAAGTTTGAATCATGGAGCCACAACAACAAAAACTATGCCACTGTCCAAGTACTTGTCGACTGTGCCTCGCAGAAATAGCACCTCAGAGGACATCTTACCTAAGGCCTATTTTTTGTGTTATTGGATAAACATTTCTTGAGAAAATCGAGTAAAAAACATCTGACTGGCTCTGCATTGGTGATAATGCGATTATGTGTGTTTACTGTTTACGTGGGAGTTTAATGTCTGGAAAGTGCACTGTTTATGTCTGTGACATTTATTTATCCATCCCGCTCTGCATGGATCCGTACCTGCAGATTTATGTGCAGAGAAACGCTGCTGGTGTTAGCCACACAGCTGCGTTCAGGCTCGTCTGTCGGCAGCTTTTTTTATCTTAAGGGTGAGGTAACCTGATGTAAATAAACTGTCTCGTTTGGGGCCCCGCAGCTGTAATGTTAATCAATTCATGGCTCTACCAGCCTCTCCTATGAGGAGAAATGAATGCATTCAGTAATAGACGGATGGGACTGAAAGCTAAAGCGATAGTTATTTCCCTGAGTCTCATGAATACTGCATTGGAGTACTGATTTTAGATTATGGTGTAATGTAGTGCGAAGTAGAGGTGTTTAATGAGCTTATATGTAACTTTTGGTTCTCTACAGACATGTGTAAACAATAATGGGTTACTTTGCCGCCTCTGTTTTACTTGGCTGAATCTTCCAGATTTAACCTCTTCTACCCTGGACTTGCCTTTGGAGGGATTATAGCCCTGCTCAGATGTTGCCTTAAGTGCATTACTTCTCCAAACCAGTTTCCATTTATGTTTCCTAATTAGTGACTAAGAGTTGATGTGTTCAACTGTGAGGATCAATTAGTAGGCTTAATGTCCATTTCCCCACAGCTTGCATTATAGTTCATTGCAAAATTAATGAAGCATTTTTTTAATCTTCATTAATGGTGATATAAAACATCAATGTCTTTCTAAGCTTCTGAATTCCCATAGCTCACAATGATACATTTTTTTTTCTGCATCACTGTCCGATCAGCTTGATACACCTAAGAAAACCTTTTAATAAATGTGTTTTGCCAGCTTGGGTCCGTGTGTTAAGTTCGCTTATGTAAAAATAAAACTCTCTTCAACCAGTCACATTACCATTATGCAGGTTATGTTTTCAATTAAGAATCGGATGATTACTTGAATTAATTTATTGAGCAAATGGGGTACCAATAATCTGCATTGCTCTTAATGATTAAGACGTATAGCTTTTCATCAAAAAAGAAGGCTACAATTTGAGATAGCATGGACGGCAATAAACTGATCTTTCTCAAAATTCCATCTTGAAGTACAACCCCAACTACAAAATAGTATGGACAAAGTTTAAATTGCGAATAAAATCAAAATGCAATGACTTTCAGACCCCAAGCCAATATTTTATTTACAATAGAACATAGATTACATTTCAAATGCTGAACCTGAGACATTTTACATTTTTATCCTCAAAATGAGCTTGCTTAAAATTTTATGGGTGCAACAGGTCTCAAAAAAGTTGGGACACAGGCAAAAAAGGGCTGAAAAAGCAATTAATATCTAACAGAATCTGCTGAAAGAACATTTAGCAAGTAATTATGTTAATTGGCATCAGGTGTGTAACATGATTGGCTGTGAAAGGAATGTCTTAGAGAAGCTGAGTCTCTCAGAAGTAAAGATGGCCAGAGGCTCTCCAATTGGTGAAGGCTTGTGTAAAAAAATTGTGGAACACTTAGAAAACAATGTTGCTCAGCGTCAAATTGCAAAGACTATGAAGGTCTCATCATCGACACTGCATAACATCATCAAAAGATTCAGAGAAACTGGAAAAATCTCTGTGCGTAAGGGACAAGGCCAAAGACCTTTACTGGATGCTTGTGATCTGCGGGCCCTCAGACGCCACTGCATCACTCACCGGCATGATTCTGTCATGATACTGCCAAATTCCCACAAGACGTCTCGTGCATCTCGCACGGATTTCTCACGATACTCTCCTCTTTATGTTGCGTGCTATTACTTCGTACTCTGCCGAGACAAGCTTTGCAGTCGGCGGGCCGCCAAATCTACACACGTATGCGTAGAGTCAGCCAAATGCAAGACGTAATGTAGTCCGAATTAGGCCCATGCAGAGTTGTTCCTGAGAATTACTCTTTATACGCAGATTTAATAGATATAATACGGTGTTGCGTTGTTGTTGGTAATCGCTAATCACTAATCCGTGAAAATCGAGGGTGGGCTGAAGAATTGTGTACGATATCCAGCAGTGACTGAAGAATCACTTTGAAAATCTCAGTGTACATGTACCTCTGGTCTGAATAAAACATAATGTGCTACATACATGTAGATTGTAATTTTGCATTTATTTCAGCCTGTTTACTGTTTCATCATTTCATCAGGTCATGTGGTAGAGGACGATAACTCATATTTGCTGTTTGATAGCCTTCTGTTTGACGAGGTTGGTTTATTCTTAAAATGCACCGTAGAATGTTTCCTGTGCACATCTCATTGTGTCATAAATAAAGCAGCAAATCTATCGACTCACATGCAATATTATATTTAAAGCGACGCCTTGTTGCAGTATCCTGAAAATGACAGAGCTCACATTCCATGACTTTTTTCCTTCAATGAGCCTTTTGCAGCAAGCGATCAAGTGACAACTTTCCGCATAGCAACAAGTATGTGGTGGGCAAGCTAACCAGACATTCCTTGACAACACTAATTGCTTGAGTGATCAGGAGTTCAATACGAACAATATAGAGTCTTTTTGTGTAATTTGTATTTTAGTTGACGGCATGCTTTTTCCAGATATAGTTAAATTAAGTTTAGATAAATTGTTCAAGCTGGATTTTTATAAGAGAACAAGGAGCAGAGACCAATTATTAGGGTCGATTGCATGAAGACGTTTCAAATGATTCATTTCATTTAAACGATCGCAAAACACATGCATTGCTTCCAACCGCTGAGTAAAGAAAGCGTGGGAAGTCCGGAACTGGTCTTTGCTCATTGTTTTCTTCTAAAAATCCAGCCAAAACAAATCTGGAAAACCAAACCATTAACTAAAATACAAATTTTATAAACAGACTATATAATGTTGGTATTGAACTGGTATTGCCCACCAAAGACTTGTTGCTATGTGGAAAGTTGTTATCGCTTGCTGCAAAAGGCCCATTGGAATCTGTTAAGTGTACAGCAATTATTAGTTTGATATTTGTCTGGCGTATAGATTTCGCCTCTGTATGTACAGTTTGATGGATTTAGTTTGAATGGACATCCCTTCTTCTGCGATCAGACAGTCTCTCATGTGTGATGGCATTTCTTGATTTTCATACAGAGACATTATACGCGCTCCTAAATAAGGGAAAATACGACGTATCTTCTCTACTGACATCTTGCTTACTGAATGAAAATTTTACCATTACGTATAAATTTGAAGGACTGATTAACAGGCCTCAAGCTGCGGAATAAAAAAACGACTCCTTTTCCATTTTAACATCTGGAACGCCTGGCCTTTGTATTATCTAAGCTGAGGCATCTTTCACAGGTGGCATGAAACACTTGAGTGCAAAGGGACATGTACTCATTAATCAAGTATAGGATTATAAACATAATGGCACGCAGGGTTGCACTGTTAACAGAACAATTCAGTTTTTTCTTTCGGTATTTGTGAAAATATAGCTATACTTAAACACACCCCACGTCCCAATCGATCGGTCCAAAACTCTCAACTTAACAAAGCCAGTAAACCTCTCAATCGGATAAATACAATAATCACAGGCTAATAAATCTCTTTTTGACCAGTTTAATGATAATTCGATGACCATTACACTCAAAATATGAATTTGTTTCTTTTAACAAAATTTTTAACAAATTAATTTGTTCCATGAGAGATTACAAATGAATTTGTTACAAAGGCGTAAGAAATTAGTTTTTCTTAAATTTTTTACAAAATAATATTTTGTGTGTATTATCAATACATAAGAAAATCAAAAACATAAATGACACTGCCAGGAGCCATATTTTCAACACGTGTGAGACAGTAAACCTCAAAACTGGATGTTAGACATTCGGAATCTCGTTCACTAACAATGCTATTTACAGACACCAGTTTCATGCGAGAGATATCGCGATACAAATGTACACTTGTCACCGTCACTAGGCCTATTACTTTTCCTACTCACGATATATGTACCTCGTACATTTACGCTGCCTCGGGATATTCTTGTATTTCTACCAATAATCTCGCATAGAAATGGCACTGTTTGCTGGCTTGTACGGTACTTCAAGAAACCACTGTCTGTAAACACAGTCCGCCGTGCCATCCACTGATGCCTCCTAAAAATCTATCATGCAAAAACAAAGCGATTGTTGAGCATGATCTAGAAGCGCCGCCGTGTTCTGTGGGCCAAGGCTCATTTAAAATGGACTGTAGCAAAGTGGCAAAGTGTCCTGTAGTCAGACGAGTCCAAATTTGACATTCTTGTTGGATATCATGGGTGTCCTCCGTGCTAAAGAGGAAAAAGACCACCCCTCCTGTTACTAGAGTTCAGTTCAAAAGCCAGCATTTCTGAGGTATGGGGATGCATTAGTGTATATGGTGTGGGACACCATATAAAAAAAAAGCACCATGAATGCTGAAAGGTATATAAAGGTTTTAGAGCAACATATGGTCCCCTCCAGACGACATCTATTCCAGGGAAGGCCTTGTGTATTTTAGCAGGACAATGCAAAACCACATACTGCAGCTATTACTACATCATGGCTTTCTAGAAGAGTCCATGTGCTGAACTGGCCTGCCTGCAGTCCTGATCTTTCACCGATTAAGAACATTTGGTGCATCAATAAACAAAAATTTTGTCAAAGGAGACCCAAAACTCTCCAGCAGCTGGAAGCCTGTATTAAACAAAAGTAGGATCAAATTCCAATGACTAAACTCAAGAAACTTGTCTCCTCAATGCCCAGACTCCTCCATGCTGTGTTAAAAAGAAGAGATGATGCTACACCTGGCCTCTGTCCCAACTTTTTTGACACCTGTAGGAGCCATTAAATTTGAAATGAGCTCATTTTGTGGATACAATTGTAAAATTTCTCAGTTTCAACATTTGCTATGTTATCTCTGTTCTATTGTGAATAAAATACTGGCTGGTATGATTTGAATGATTGAATTTCATTGCATTTTGATTTTATTCACAATTTACACTTTGTCCCAACTATTTTGGAGTTGGGTTTGTAGAATGTTACACTTTGTTGTGAATACTGTTGCAAATGGTATTCAGATATGGTTTAGATTTCATTTCTAATTGGTTAATTAGATAATTGCTGCACATTCTATTGCATATTTCAGTTTTCCTACAACTTTCTTAGAAGCCGGACTATAAAGACTTCATCAATGATTTTGCTACCATGCTTTTAAAATCATTGAAATTCATGCCATGCGTCAAACTTCCACCAGGCACCAATAACCAATTTACTACGTTGTTTAATTACCAACACTTTGACATAAGAAGAATTATCAAGGTGACGAGTGGGCAACTGTGCTTCCTCGCAAATGTAACCTATTGTTTTGAACACTGAAAATATTTTGATTAAGTGCAATCTTAAAATAAATGAGTATCCACTCCTGAAAAAATGCTTAAAAAGTATATGGAATTCAGAGAAAGTAGGGCATTAATGAATCTTTTTTTTTCATCCCTACAATATCACTATTATGTGCGGTGTCAATGTTGCTCAACAATGATCTGTCATTTTGTTATAATTTGTTCAAAATTACTTGTCGTATATTGAATTTGATTATTTATTGAATTTTGTGATTATTACCCTAGCAATCTTAAACAGGAACAGGTTGAAAGCAATTATGTGTTTATTCGTCAAAGGTTCACGGCACGCCACTGAAAATCCTATTACGCCAGTGTTACTGCGAGGGGATGTTGGGCTTGAGGTTGTTAAGAAAAATCCCTGTAGTTTGCACAGAATTTGTGGGAAAGTACTGACAAATAGATTGAAAATGCAACAATGAATAAATGCAGAATCACATTACAATCATTCGGCTGATACTCTCATCCGGCGCAGTGCTGAGTATTGGAGAAAATGAGAACATTCATCTGATTTATACGAGTCTGCCTGATTAGTGGCAGACCTGACCAGCACTGGCCTACAACTGCCACATTATCTATCCCGCCTACATTTAGAGAAGCACTATTGCCTGGAATGCTGTCTTTTTGCGCCTTTTAAGAATGAGAATCAGATAAATATTGAGTTTTTTTTTTCTCCACAGGGGTTATTCGGTGCTATTTTTTCCCGAATAATCATTGGAAGATTATTGGGCAGGCCAGGGCGAAATGGTTGGACATGCAGACGTTTTACAGAGTCAGC
Organism: Gymnothorax reevesii; assembly: GCA_029721435.1. Lineage (NCBI taxonomy): Eukaryota > Metazoa > Chordata > Actinopteri > Anguilliformes > Muraenidae > Gymnothorax > Gymnothorax reevesii. The sequence continues at coordinate 37,543,907 of CM056581.1, forward strand.
AGTCTGTCAGAAGTGCAGTGCACTGTTGTCAGGACTGATAGCCAGAGCAGTCATGACACTTCAAACACAGCCTGGAGCAATTGGGAGCGCACACAGATATGCTCCTGAGAGAGCCCCCTTTTCTGGGAGTGCTTTCTCCTTTGGGGAATGGTAGTTCACTTCCTTATGGAGCCTTCTCTTGATTGCTTGATAATTTTGGAGATTGAATAAATTTGTCTGACAAAGAATTTTTAAACTAGACGAAGTGCTTCAATGCTTAAACAAATTAGCTTTTTGGAACCTTTTAATAGCGCTGAACTTGTGATTGGCTACTTGGCCAATTTCTGTCAGTTTACAGTTTTTATCTGTTCTTAAAATTAATTCATTATTGCTGAGATTGAGTGATGAAATTACCACAGGGGAGAGAAACCTTGTGAAAGCTTGTGTTTTTGTCTGTTCTGAAATGGCCATTTTTAATGCAGTTTAACTCATGCAGTTTTAAGTACAAAGATATTGTAAAAAAATCTGACTTTGATTTGGTTCTGAACCTTTGTGACTCTGTCTTTAGAGATCATGAGTGTTTTTTATCTGACTGCATCATGCGGTAATGCACTTTCATTAAATGGGGCAAATTGGTGTCATTAATCTATAGATGGTCTTCATCCACAGAATATTTACTGTCCTATTACAACAGACTGCGCTTGTAATTCTTTTAAGGTATAAGAGGAGCTAGATGATATTTTTGCTCTGTGAAAACAGAAAGGTGAAAAAAGTCAATCTGTTGTGGAATATCCACAAGATTCACTTCTTTGTCTAACCTGGAACTTGGAATGAATTTATCGCATGTGGAATAATATACTGTCATGCATTGAATAATATATTGACTTGCACAGACAAAAGATACCAAGGAAGCAAAAATATGTGTATTTGCAAATGTATCATTGGCCAAAAGCCAAAGAAGAAAAATATTTACAGGATAAATGTGAAATAAAACAGGTCCCAATTCCCTCACAGATTAAGACATAAATATCCTGAAGTTACAGACTGTATACTGTATCTATCTCACATTCATTATCTAATGTAAAATCCAATATGGTTGACAGCAGCGCAAAAACTACAAAAAAAAAAAAAAAACTTCAACTCCATGATCCACACCAGCATTTTCATCTTTGATGTTGGAGCGAGAGGGAGTGGTGCCCAGGTGAGTGGATGGTACAGCCTGCCGGTATCGCTCAGTGTGTCAATCTCAAAGAGAACTGCACAGGTGCTTGGGCACCACAGACACCATAAATTTTCCGCGCCTCTCAGCACGTCCCGGCGATCTCGTACCAGATCCCACCACCACTCTGATGTACATCATCATGAGCTATAGTCGGTTCGCTCCAGCAGTCGCACATGTGCATCCTGTAAAATAAGCAGTAAATCATACTTTAGTTCATCCAACAACAATTTTCTTTCCACTCGCAGGATGGACCCACACCACCTTATGCAAGGGCTCGTCAGTATGAGAAAAGTTTTGGTTAGAGCTCTGGCCAAATTACAGTGGTGAATTTTGGTCACATAATTTTGTTTCAACTAAGATCCTGCTCCAGATAATATGTGATGATTAGTGTAGAACATAGCTCATTCACGGTCATGTTTAATACAGAAATTGAGATGTATGATTACGGGAGGTAAGGTGTGGTTGGCTTTGAACTGTTTTCTACTGGATGTGATTATTAGCAAAGCATGTAAATTGTTCTGGACTAAGGTGTCAGTCCAATAAACAAATAACCCTTTCAGTACTAATGGGACGCATTTGTCCAACAATATTTCAAAATACCTAGCTGAGACATATGAGTTCCAGAAACCCTGGCATTTGGACCAATGCTGTACTATAATCACAAAAATTATATAATATTCAGTGGGTAACTCTGATTTGTATTATTGTATTCAGTACTAAAAGGGTTTCAGAAGTGGATCGCTGAGGTGTATCAATTTAAGTTCAAAGAATAAATCTAGCAGGAAAATTTTTTCAAATGGGGAATAATGATGCATGGCTGTCAGTGCTGTACATAAATTACAGCTCAGAAGTTCATTCATTTAGATGTACAGCAAATGATACTGCACTTTATTGTTTGCTGACTTCAGAACATGTAGCCATAATGCACCTGATTTGCTCCTAGCCTGTTTATTGGCTTGACCTATGACCCTTTGTTAAATGTATTCGATTACCTTGGACTTGTGACTGCTCTTCATAAAAGGGCTTCTCTTTTCCAAAGGAAAAAGAGATAAATCCCTCATTGACGTTGTTCTGATGCCGTATAAATGCATTTGTCTGGAGAAATTGCATTTCCAATAGTGGCACATCAAACAGCCAGTTGATTACTGCAGATTTGAAAATAATGTCTTTTTATATGACTGGGGAGCCCACTTCTCTGCTGAATCTGCAGTTTTTTATGACATCAACATCAGCTGAATTAGAGGAATATCCCCAAGGAATTCTGTCTTAAATGATAATATACAGCAATATAACAAAATAATTGTTAAATATATCCATTTGTAATGCATGAAAATACTTGTCACTGAGTGGTTACCCAATAGGTACATAAAATTGGCCTTTTCCATCAGTTTGATAGTTCAGTTATATAACTGTTGCTTGATAAAGGTGCTTGTTAGAACCAAAAAAACATGATTATAGATTTCTGGAACCTTCTTCTGCTTTTGGGAAATGTGTTTCCTCTGCTCTTAACATGTGCAGCAGCCGTCAAGTACTGCTATAATCTGAATCAACTGAACCATCAGCAATATTTCCCAGCAACAATTTGCTGTCAACTCAGTTTTGGCAGCGGGTTTTTGATAAGAGCAAGCTTCTTCCTACGGCCCTGACATGGGCAGCCTGTCATTGTGCCCTAGTTTGCTTCAGCATAAAGGGTGGGTGGAGGGGAAAGTTGCCCAGGAGTCCCGGGGCCTCTGTTGTACTGGCCCTACTGGTGCTGACTGCTCTGGTGGGCCAGAATGGCCAACAGTTCCCATCAGTTTGCATCTGAGCTGGGGTACTGTACTGGAGAAATGAGCTGCTAGCTTGGAGAGGGCAGCATGGGGAGGGATGGCACGTGTCTTAGCTGCAGGTGGCCAGCAGAGCTCCTGAAGTCTGCTGGCATGTGCTGCTGCGATTTCATTAACTGTATAAAGTTCCCAAACTATTTATACGCCCTACTCTCTGCCTTATCCAGTACAGACTGGTGTGGGTGCAGCCTTCTGTTCTAGCCATTTAGGTAGTGGCCTCATACTATTAATCAACCCTGCAGTCTTTATTAAAGGCCTTTATAAGTACAGTTAGTGTGAAACTGATGAGCTGTAATGAAAGTCTTCATCCACTCCAGTCCTTTCTGGAAAAGGCCACTAATTTAAACTAAAGGCCTGTCTGAATACCCGGACTAAATCTGTATGTTCTGAAATTGGTTTTGCCGCCAACTGCTCAGTTGGCAAACACAGTGTATATGCATCAGGACAGAATGGACAAAATCAGACATACAACAGTTGACATCTCCCCGTCACAGTTTTTTCAATATTGTTGTCAAAAAGAAACGTTAAAGAAGAGTAGTGAATTTAGTGAATTAAGAATATAGATTCATCATTGATTGTTTGACAATACAGATATTGCTGATGCTTTAAATAGTTACGTATTGGGAACAGATTTCTAAACAGCTAGAGGCCATTTCCAGTGCTGGATATTTTATTAATTTTTTTTTTTTTTTTCGGAAAATTGTGAATGAAGATGATAGTCATCGACAAATGGCATAAATTAAAGACAGCGGGCCCTGATTGCATATTCTAAAGGGTACTCAGTGAATTAGGTGAGATTACCGCTAAACCACTGACAGATATTTCTGATTGGACCACTTTGTCAAAAAAAAAAGATTTATTGAAGGCACACAGACATACATCTGTTCATTGGGTTTGGCATCATTGCTCTGTTCTGAGAGATCTCTTCCCATCCAAGCATGAAACTGAAGGCAGGGAGCCCCTATTAACATAGAACAGAGCCTACAGCAATGACATCAAAAAGAAGAGACATGGTTATTGATCGGCAACTTGGTCATAAGAAAACAGGATTAATGAATGCTTTACTGGACAGGTGGGGCTGGGATGGAGGAGGGTTGTCGAGCCAGCGTGGTGAGAGGAGCTGCTTCTCAAGATGGCAAGTCTAAATAAGCCTGCATATTACTTGTCATCCAATCATCTGACAGCAACGTCAGATGACAGTCATGTGACCTTGGGTGACCATCCAGCAGGTTGAAGCAGCTGATCTACATTGATAAGATAGCTTGACTCTGTGGCCTCTCAAAATTTACATCAAAGTTCCATTCCTGAAAGGATCAGTTTGTCAAAAAAGAAAAGATTAATTGACGGCGCCCAAGCATACATTGGGTTTGACGATATGGCTCTGTCCTGAAAGATCTATGCCCATTCATGCATGGAATCGCAGGCAGGGAGCAGCAACTAACCCCTCAAAAAGCATCATGCTGGGCATAGGTTAGCTTGAACTACCGAAAAAATAATGAGTCACAGCCCAGTGGCTTGACACCATTTCTCTTCACGCTGATACAGGAGAAAAGTTCCATTCAAAATGCCCTGTGTAATGGCAGCTCGGAGGATGACATGATTTCTCTGAAGCTGATACAAAAGAGATATATGATTTGAATTGTTCCATGGGTAGTGGCAGCCTGGCAGCTGGCACAATTTCTCTTGGAGGCGATCCAAGAGAAAAGTACCATACAAAGTGTTCTATGTGGTGACGGCCCAGCGGCTGCCACATTCTCTCCTGAAGCTGATTTAAATGAAATATCCTATATTAAGTGTACTATATGTAATGACAGCCTTGCGGCTGGCACAATTTCCTTGACGCCGATTCAAGACAAAATATCCTGTATGAAGTGCACTGTATGCAGAGATGTATGTATGCAATCTGGTGGCTGGCTCACTTTCACTTGAATGGGAAATATGCAGCCGCCCCTTTTTTATAAAGTGGGCTGTGTGTACTGATGGATGAGTTTGTAACTACAGTCCAGTGTTGCTTTGTGCCATGCTTATTAGCATGGAAATATGTTCTTTGTAACATGGGTGTAGGAAGTGAATGAATGTGAGAGCAAGGAAAATGTGTTCTTACATGCAATACATAGGAATAATGAAAACAATCAAACATAATGCAAGCTTACTCATCTGAGGACAGACAAATTAATCTGAACCTCTTCAACCTGAATTTTCAATGGATTTTCTGTGGCCTGCCAATAGAGGTTTTGAAGCCTCTGACCTTTTGATGTATACTTGCTCTCTACCTATCCCTATTTAGAATCGCCAGATTAACAATCAAACTGTTATTAAGACCAATACACAATCCTATAATCTTTCAGAAATTATTAGCTAATGACATAGAGATCACCACTGTCATACAAACCTAAACCTACGAGTAATGGTGAATGCTACAGAGGCTATGAATACTACTGGATATTAATACCACTGCAACTGCATTCATTTCTCAGTCATGGTGCTGGCAAGTCGATGTCATCACGGTGCATTATTCATCATTTTAACTGAACAAAAGTCATTATAACATGAAATAATTTAGATTTCCCTTTGGAAAGTACTTAATAAAACAAAAAATGATAAGTTTATTCTGCTGTTGATATAGTCGTTCAGAAAACAAGTGTTTCCGGGTAATGTACAACATTCCATAGACCATCCACATGACAATGTCACGGTCCGAGCGTTTAATCCTAGGACAGTCTATGGTTTAATCTTGCATGCAAGATAGTACTACTTCTTTTGTAGCCTATTTATGCAGGAAGCGGCGAGAGCGTAATGAGCAGTAGGAAAGGTTGGCTGAGGTGCCAAAATGAAGCACATTTGGTTTCATAGCTAAAAGAGTCTTAAAAGCTGCTCGCCCCTTTTCTGCATGAGCGTGAGCACAGATCAACTGTTTTCACGATGTCCACTCCCTCGCTGATTATTGTTCCCACAATTCCTTGCTGTTCACAAAATTTCAGATCATCCCAATAAAGTTATGTTCATGTGTCATTCATTTGCTCATTGTGCCTTATTGTTCTTCATGATGACCATTATTAAGATAACATTATTATCTTAAAATCATTAAGAAATAAATAGGAAACGTTATATTCTAGAATGTAATAGTGTAGTAACCCTTAGTGTGTGTTGTACGTAGGCCCTTAGAGGAGCGTGCAGAAAATGCTGATTAACACCCTCATCCATGTGGAGAAAATACATGTGCAGTTGCTTACATTTGGGGGAGCCTGTGTTATCAGGTCAGTACTTGGACCCACGTCGACCACATTACACTACTGCTTAACGGTCAGCTTCATGGATGCTGAGATGAATCAGTGAGTCAGTATAGTCAGGACACTTAAAGTGAGCTGCAGCACCACTGCAAAAGTCCTGTGTTCTCTTTATCTGCAGCTCTTGTCCCTGCAAGAGATACTTCAAAAATAATTTCAAGCAGTGCTTGACAGCAGGACGGTTATGACCATGATTCTCCAGAATCACCAGTTCCTCTGTACTTTCCTTGCCATCAAACTCAAAGACAGCATTGCCGCTTTGGTCCGAGGCATACTCATAATTTCTTGTCACACAATGCATGAGTAATTCTCAACAGAATCCTGAGTGATGACAACTTCATCTGGATTTGAGCTGTGGAGTGAATCTTTATATTAAAGGTACTGCCACTAAGCCATGTGTTGGTGCTTTGCAATGGACTCAAGCTTTTGACAGAGGACTCCAAGATATTTTCAAAATGACTCAGAGACAGACACAAACATTTATCTCATTTTTTTTTACCAGACTAACTTGGTGTTACTGAAGAAGTTTTTGATTAATTGAAGTGAAAGTATGCATGTATCAGAATGCTATTTTTGTGTCGCCTGCGAAGCATAGCGGCACATAGGAATCACTTTGTCCGGCGTCTGTCTGTCCGTTCGTCTGTCAGTCTGTCCGGTAGTCACACTTTCAGTTGGTAGTCACACTATAAACTAAAGCTTCGCAGGTGGCACATGTGTTCACCTGAACACACCAGTTTTTATTTGTATTTGTAAATTTTGCCCTCCAAGCTATTTTTGTTGGTTAAAAAAAAAACAGACCCGCTGTTATCACTTTCACTTATCTAACAAATAAGCATTCATAAATATGATCCATTTTCTCCAAAAATGTGTGAGGGGTACTATATTTGTTATAAAACAGATACTTGAATATCACTGAGAGGCGAAATTCCACATTTGTGTTGGACAGACATATTCTTTTAGGCCTGCACTCCTGTGTATTATTAAAACATGGGAGTAGTTTTCATATTTTTCCATTGCAAAAGGACATTAATAGAAGGAGAAAGTGTTTGTTGAACTGCAGTTTTTTTAATGTATCAGAAAAATGCTGCAAAAACTGTTGTGGAAGTAATGGACATACATTTGAACACGTACGTCAGAACTTACATTATTGAGAATGTGTAATTTTATCATTTTTTTGTCTTCCTATGCATAGGATTAAATAAACAAGATACCTTTACTTTAGTAGCAAAATGAGGTAAATTACCTAATAAATGATCAGTAACTATAGGCCTTTGAACCAACCTCTGTTGAAAACTGGGGAAAAGGGTAATGGCAAAGCACATGTTTTCAGCCATTGAATGCTGGGAAGTCAAAAAGGGGTCTGTGCTTAAGACTGTTGGGAGATGAGATGTTAGCACTGAAGGCTTCCTGCCAGAAAGGCTTTGGTACAGGGGTGTCAAACTGACCCGTAAACGGGCCAAGAGGCTGCAGGTTTTCACTCCAACAATGCAGAAGCGCACCTGATACAACTAATCAGTTGTGCAGGCCAAGATCAGTTGATTAAATCAGTGCTTTCAGGTGAGCTTCTGCTTGGTAGGATTGAAGACCTGCAAGCTCTTGGCCCATTTACGGATCAGTTTGACACCCCTGCTTTAGGATGTCAGGTGATGTAGTATAAAGAGCCACACAGTCCACAGAGCAGGAGAGTTGAGGTGGATGCAGGGGTTAAACATAAGATTTTCATGTGGCAAAAAAAGGTTTAAATCTCATGTGAAACTGTATGTTGATTTATTACTTACGGACTAAGTTGACATTATTTTCAGTTTTATTTATAATTTTCAATTCTCAGTTGCAGTTTAGTTAACTTTAGGCAACAAAACTACATGGTTAGGTTTTGATACTTTTTCTCAAGATACTTTTGGTACTTAGGTACATTTAATGTGAGCCACTTTAAAACTTTTACTAAAGTAATTTTCTCATAGGTGACTTCAACTTTTACCAAACTACCATTCAGTTGTGGTACTTCTACTTTTACTCAGTTATTTATTTATTTATTTATTGAGTACTTTACACATCTCTGCATTTAGGATGCGATTGTGGTTTAGGTTGGTTAAAACAGACTCTTTCACAGTGTTAACCACGTCTGTAAAAAAAAGCCTTCAGGGCTAACTTGCCTGCTGAAAGGGGGACACAGTAAATAATTGCTGCCATCAGTTGACTGCCAGCTTAAGCACTGTTCTCATAGGAATCAAACTAAATCTGCACAAAAGAAAGAGTGCCAGTGATAACATGACAAAATGGGTAAACAGTTCTGCATTCAAATTGCCACCATATTTTTAACCGTAGAATGCTGAAACATTCAGAAATTTTGCTGCATGACTAGTAGTACATTATTAAGTTAATCTGTTGGCATTGTTTTTCACTTTTGTTTTTTTTTTTAACTAAAATGAAACACTGAGCTCCTAAATGTACTTTCACTGTGTAAAAATGAAATTGAGGTGTTTATCACGCTTTCATCCATTACAAAGTTTGGAAAGCAATTTTTAAGTCAAGCCTGATGCTGTCTTGCACTTAGAAGAATGATCCTATAGTTCACGGAGTAGAGGCTTACGGCTCCTTAATTAAATAAAGGTATTAGATCAGTACTCAGGATGGGTAATTTGTTCAGTACATGAACAATGTGGTTTTCAAACTGCCTTTGGAGCCCTCAGCACATTTTCTCAGAGTTAGACACATGGCCCAGCGCACTAACAGGCTTATGAATGTTTAAGGATCCCGGGCCTTAGGGGGCTTGTTTTATAGCCTGCGGATGTTCTGGGCTCGCGTAAGTATCACTAACTGTAAGTGGTGTTTCCACCTGTCGAATAATCCCAGAGAGACCTCCATGTTATACATGCATCGTCACCCAGGGAGGAAAGATTACTCCATCACAAAACCCTCCTGCAGAGCGTTTAATGCAGTTTTTATACTCGAACAAGCGCCCTGTTTAACTATGAGGGCAACCCCATGTTAAACAACCCGCCCAGGGATACAAGATTACAGCACTACAATACTATTGAGCTTACTGTTTAACATGCAGTTTAATTCCATAACAAAACACCATTTAATGTATATATTTCTGTTTGATAGATGGTGACTTGAGTGGAATTGCCCTGTTTTTGTTTCAGAGAAGACCATTCAAATTTGGACAGCGGTACCTGTTTTCCCCATTTCTAGCTAAATACGGGGTTAAAGGTGAGACTGTGAATCCAGCTCTTTTCATGCAGCGTCACTGCTCTTATACTTATGGACTGAACAGTTTGACTGCTGCTCTAGGATTCAGGAAGACTCATTGCAATCTAATTTGCGCATTCTGACCATAGGCAGCACATTTAAACCTGCTGGTTTTGTGGATTTTTCAGTTGAATTGGGCAGAATAATATGATTTGACTTGAAATGGAACATGCCACCTTTGTTTGCATTAAACAAGCCCTTTGAGAGCCATGTACTGTAATCATGTCTGCAGCAATGGGGCAGTTGTGTTTAATAACAGCAGGAGAGAGTGATGAAGAGAGGGTAAAAGAGAAATCAGAAAGGGTTGAAAAACAGATGGCAATAGGTCAGACATGGGCTACAGACTGGATGTAAAATAGCTGTTAATTTGCTTGTTATAAGTACATATCCTCAAAAGATGGTATTAAAGTGTCTAAACATAAAATGGTGGGAGGGGTCATCCACCTATTTCAGCAAATCAACAGGCCTGGCTCTTTGCAGCATTGCATTTGCTCGAATCAACCCGCCGAGAGCCTACGGAGGCATATTGCTCCTAATATGTTTATTTTTGTTTGTTCAAAACCTCATGGCTTCACCAATAGTTTTTCTTGACTCGTTGCTTTTGAACATTGGCTTTGCTGGTTTTTGAGCCCCTTGGTAACTTTCCACATTCCAGTTAAACAATATTGTCAGATTATATAGTGTGGGAGTGTAAATACTTCAGAGCTTAATACTGAGTCTGAATTTCCTTCCTCTCTCTTCAAACCTCTCCTTGGGCAAACTGAAATAACAAAACATCAGTTTTAGAGCGAAAGAGCTTGACTGAATTATTATTCTTGCTGAAAAGGAGTTGTGTAAATGTGTATATGCTGTATGTTAAGGTATTGTGCTTATGCAGCGGCTCAGCTGGGTGTCAATGGGCTGTGGCACTGCTGTGTCAAGGGTTGTTGCTCGCAGGATTTGAGATTGTGACAGATTCAGGGGTTAAACAAATTATTCCGTCTGAATGGGATTAAAATCTTCCTTCCACACGCGTGCATTTCCCACTGTGGAAAAAAATGGGGAGATGACATTTTTCCTTGATCTTGGACACCATGTTTCTTACCTTTACCTGTGTACTCTGGTCCTCCCTCAACCTAAAATTAAAAAATAATTAAAAAAAAACAAGATTTTCCTTCTTTTGCTGCTGTAGATTCCATCCCGAGACATCGTATTATTGAACGACTCATCGTCATTCTAGGCCTCTTTTGACATCACTAGGGGATTCACTTGCATGGTACAGCTCAGCACAGACAGGTTTTAGTTTTGGCTGCCAATGTTCCATTGAGGCCACGATGAGGCAGCGAGCCTTATTTGCACAGTCACTGCTAATAAGAAACAGTGCATAGTTAATGAAGTGAGAAAATGAGAGGCCGTAGGAGGTGAATTAGGGTATTTTTTTCTACAACCTTCAAAACAGCTTTGACTTTCAGCAGGGAATTGTCTTAACAGGGTTAAAAATGAGCACAGTGTGGCACCTTCAATGTATAAGTTGTAGTGTTTATTCCTCTGACATAATATGAGAGATTTAAAAGGTTTGCAGATGCTTACTGCAGTCTCATCTCCCCTCAGCGCATAACCTACCCTGCTTACCAAAGCTCAGAAAGTCTGCAGCACGCAAATTCCTTTTCCCCTCTGACTCATGTTATACACTTCAAAAGCCCCTCAAGTTGAAGTATATTTTTTGAGTGTTTCTAACCAGAGGAATAATGTTTAATGTTCCTTGCTCTTGAAGGATAGCATACGCTCATTAGTAAATGAGTTTCAATGTATCCCACTGAGACTCTGGGAGAGTTTTCATTTGGGTAAAACACTTCTCTCATATTAACCGTCATCCCATCCTGCCCAACTTATTAACCCTTAAAGCGCTATATGAAGCTATTGTTGCTCAGAGATGTAAGATATCAAAATCAAAGCTGTTGAAAACCCGTCATTTGGCAACTTTTTAAAAAAAGCTCCCACATGGAAGATTTTTTTTTTAAACAAGTTGCCATGAGAGGTTTTCAACAGCACAAGATAATTAAATTTATATTTTTAAAAAATTTATTCCAGCACTCTAAGGGTTAAAATATAAAATTTTTACAGGAATAGTGAATAACTGTGTTCATGTTCAAACTGTGTGATTATGATATGTGTATGAACATATACAGTATATTCACTTGGGACTTCCTTGATGAATGTGTGTTTTTGATTTTTTGTGTGTTTATATATATGTGCAAGTGTGCGCAATTCTGAGCATGTATGACTGTATTTGCGCAGCTGTGCAAGTGTATTTGTGAATTTTTTGTGAGTGTGTTTGCTTGCGTGTGTGTCTGCATCAGTTTATGTATGCTTGTATGCGAGCCATCCTGCGTGTGCCAGTGTGACTGTGTGTGTTTATGACAGTGCATCTGAGTGTGGAGTGCGATACGCATATGTGCACGAGTAAGTGTGCTTGTGTATTTGTGTGCATGTGCCCTGCGCGAGAGTCTGTACTGTAGTGTATGTGTGTGTGTGTGTGTGTGTGTGTGTGTGTGTGTGTGTGTGTGTATGTATGTGTGTGTGTGTGTGTGTGTGTGTGGGTGCGGGTGTGTTCAGGCATCCCTGTGCAGCATCTGCTCTGGGCTCCAGATGGAGCTTCGCTGCTTCTTTCTGCTTCAGTGGCTTCAGCCTCTGGCCTGAGAACCGCTCTCTCCCTGCAGACATGCGTCCACGCATGTACTCACACACACACACACACACACACACATATACATGCAGACACGCACGCAAACACACACACACACACAAACACACACATATATACAATATATATATACAAGCACACACACTCACATGCACATTCACACACACACACACACACACACACACACACAGACTCACCCACCCACTCACATGCACATAGGCCTGCACCCTCACCATCCTGTCTCTGTTATTCCTGCAGGTGAGCTACCTGCGAGCCCTCAGCACCTGCATGTATAAATATATGCTGTAATGTTCATAGGCTGATTTAGGCTCCACTGCTAATGTCATGTGTTTCTGTTGTGTCACATGTCCTGTTGTTATTTCCCTGTTTGTGTGTTTCTTGGCAATTTGCATTGACCTGCTGTGCAGATTAACGTGGAAGCTCTGACATCCCTTAACATATGCTTGCAAATTCTGCACTGAATGTCAGTTTTTCTTCCAAGATGCAGAATTGCAATTCTCACCATCAGGATTGTAAACAAGTCAGAACACGTCAGGCTTAGTGTAACTGGTGTCATCTGCATCACTCAAGTTGGCCACTTGGGGGCAGTGTATCCTTACAGAACATAACACTGCGATTAGGTCATGTCTCGCTGTAAGACGTTGGGAAATGCATAGAGAAAAGTGCTATTTGGTGAGACTGAGAGGAAAACAAAATCTAAATATTCCCCCTCTCTTTATCTGATGTATTGAAAGAGTATTTACTTTTTTGTGAAGTATTTGAAACAACAATATCGTGCCTCATATCAGTTGGGCAGTAAGTCTTCCATGGAGTGGGGGTTGGCCACGGTCACGGGGATGGAGGGGGGAGCTGGGATCATAATCATAGTCCGTGGGAGGTAGTCATGTGACACTCTGGCGCTGCACTACAATTGGCATGCTGCGAAACAAGCACTTTTCACCACACCAGTCCTGAATAAAATCTCCCACTAACTCACAGGTTAGACTTCACTCTCTTCCTGTTTCTCATTTGCACCTCTGTTTCACTGACTTCAAAACTATGATGTGATTTCCTGGCTGAAAATTACATTAGACCGCTTCTGATCCAAGATTAAGTCATTATTACAAATAGCTAAATAGTCTTTCTTGCACATTGCTTAGATCATTCATTCATTCATTCATTCATTTTCTATACCCGCTTATTCCTCACTAGGGTCGTGGGGCTAGCTGGAGCCTATCCCAGCTGACTACGGCTGGGAGGCAGTGATGGCAGGGACCCACCCTGGACAGCTTGCCAATTCATTGCAGGGCGCACACACCATTCACACACCATTCACTCTTACACTCATACCTTTGGGCAATTTAGTGTCTCCAATTAACCTGATATGCATGTCTTTGGACTGTGGGAGGAAACCGGAGTACCCGGAAAAAACCCACGCGAACACGGGGAGAACATGTTGCTTAGATCAAATAAATACAAAATGTTTTTGTGAATGTTGATTGCTAATAAATAATTGTTACTAATTGTTACTACATGAATTGAGCAGAATATGAGGATGACTCATTGAAAGCTCTTTGTAATCGCTGTAGTGGGTGATGTTGACGGCAAAGAACTTCAAAGCTGAGGCCAAGTGCTCCACTCTTGGAGTTCGGCAAGTCGTTGGAAGTAGCCTGTGTCTGTGTTCAATTGAAATCAATTAGTCTTTTAGCCTATAGGCTGCCTAATGAGTGTTCTGTATTCATTGCAACCCATAGAGCACCTTTCAGAACTGCTGACCAATTGTTCATCAGCTGAACATCCTATCCTCCCCTCATCTATCAGTTTGGCTGCTAGCATATTTTATTAGCTTAAAAAGACAACGGGGACAAACAAAAACTTGTAAAGAGATTTATACCAGTCCTTGTCCGAAAATAACTGTTTGAAAAGTTTATGCAGGATTTAATAAGTCTCACAAACCTTAAAGGAGAAGTACCGTTTTTACAGTTTTGACATGACTTGTGGCATAAAATACAATTATTTAGTCACCCATATAACTTTTGTGTCGCGAGAAGTCCTTTGGAAGATATTTAGATCCAAAGAGAGCCGCGTATATCCGTATAATGGGAGTGAACGGGGCCCCGAGAGCGCAGCTTCTAATGCCGCATTATCTGTCGCGAAACTCATTCATTTCACCAATATTTTGTTATGATTCGCTAGTGTTGCTCCCCTTTTGAGTCCAGGGTTGCCTGTTATTATTATCCGGCGTCTGTTGCTTTTTCTGGCCCTCTTTTTGTGGCCTTGTGGAAAAAAGTAAAAAAAAAAAGAATGTCAAAACTGTCAAAACACTACTTCTCCTTTAAGGGTGCAAATTCTGAGGCAGAAGTGGCCGTTTTCAGCAAAGCTCATGAGGACGCTTTTTTTCCCTCAACATGTCATGTTGCGATATAAAAGCGGGTCGGTCTCCTCAGCTCTGCCTCAGCTCAGTGTGTGGAATTAGGTGTCAGTGAGTATGAACTTCTGTGATACAATTAGTTGGTCTTTTTTCAATAGTTTTATACTTCATCATGTGTCGTCATGGTAAATTATTGTGTTTGTGCTGATTGATGAAACTCCAGCTGCCAGGACATCGAGTCCACTATTTTCCCAACAGGAATTGGCAACAGCTGCTTGGCTGAAATTAAAGAACCAGTGACAAATCCCTTTCAGCTATTAAGTTGACGTTCCCTTTTTTCAATCATTTTCATTTATTAAGAAGTTTTCAATGATAAAAATAATTCATCGGTAGTTACTAAATGCACAGCTTCCTTTGTTGATGCAATGCTTCTGGAATTGGGATTGGACTTCAGAGTCACGTACCTAATTTGCGCGTCTTTTGAAATAAGGCGGCGCTCTCCATCTCAACTAACCAAGCTCTACCACTCCCACCAAGACCCATTACAGATCTGCGCAAACATCCCCTCCACCTCCTGAGCTTCTTCCTTTCCAACGGCATGGTCTTTGGCATTACTTGTTGCGTCATACTCTTGTCTTTATATGGCATTGGCATTGTCTTGGATGGTATCGGCATTGTTTGTAAACTGTATTGTCATTCATTTCATTTTGAGCGCTGGCTGCTGCTGTCCTGCTGTCTTGATCCAGTCCTGGTCCAGTTCTGCACCATCCTCAACATGCCACTTCCTGGTGCTACAGACGCCACTGTTCAGAAGGATTTAAATGGAACTCTTTTGCCATTTTACTCTATTTGAGTTTATTTTGTTATTATTCAGCTATAATGCGCGGAGGATGGGCTCCCCCACTATAGTCGGGTTCCTCCAGATATTTCTTCCCACTGGGGAGTTTTTTCTCACCACTGTTTGAGGATTTTTCTCCCTTCTGGGAGTTTTTTGCCTCATTTGCTGCAGTGCGGAATAGGCTGGGCACTGCCCTTTCATTTATTTAATCTCTCACTGTAAACCATCTTTGTGACAGTCTCTGTGAAAAGCGGTATACAAATAAATTGAATTGAATTAAATTGAAATTTTAAACACGCCCAACAAGGCTCTGCCGGGGGGGTTGTGATTTCCTGGAATGTCCGCGTCATGCTTGCTCAGATTGTTCTAGAGTATCACTTGAGCAGAGTCACCGCCAAATTCAAATGTATGTCATTCCAAATAAATGGTTTAATCTGACGTGTGTCCTGTCTGAAATGTTTGTAATGAATATTGTTTTTAACATTGATGAGTGAACCAGTACTGGTGTCTACGTTCTGGCATGAATGGCCTATATGACCATCAGTATAACAACAATGACAAATTATAAGTTGACATAAGATTTGGAGAGTCTAACAGTTCTGTCTGCAACTGATGCTGTTTTTTCTCCAGCCTTGCTAAAGTTGACTGGTGCTTGGCTTTGGGGGCTTGTTGGTGACTAAATTCCAAAATCTTCCAATATTTACTGGGCAATTTAATTTCATATTTTTCATGAAAGTGCTCCTTGAATCAACTGAGTAAAAAGTGTCCAGAACATAACCAATAACTATTTGTTGGTTGTTCTGAGTTTCTAATTTTGTTGGAGCAACCGACAGCTGCATACAGCAGCATTATGGCAGATTTTGTCACTGAGGTTCTCATAATGATGGGTAATGTCAAACCTTGACCTGTCTGTGTAAAATTAAGCTGCTGCATGAGAGATAATCAAGACTTATTTATATACACTTTATCTAGAACAGCTAATTTCCTGGTGTCCATTCGTGTCATAACATCTGGGACATTGCCACAAGAAGTTGTTTTTATTGCTAAAACAAATAGAATGGCAGCATTTGTGAACTTGGCATGAGTTAAATCTCAGAGGCTTGACACTTCATTACTCAGTGCATAAAAATGACAAAAATTCTTAAAAAATATTTATCGAACAAGGAAAATTTACTTTTATTGGGGAAGGGCTGAAACAAATGTTTTATTCGCCTTTTAATAATGTAAGCCAGCACCCATGTACATGTATACCTCTTTACAAGCAAAAGCTGGTCACTTAATGAGATATCTGCCAAGTTCTCCACTCGTTCGCCTCACACTACGACTCAATTTCTCTCCTATGACCATTATTTATTTTAACCATGGTCTAAGCAGGGAGTCTTAGACACATTGGCGCATAAAAACATTTACAACCCCTTTTCTGTCAAAACTAGCCTAAAGATCCATTCATTTATTTGTGATAGACTTGTCAGGTCTTCCTTTTGTTACGTCACTTTCGGTTAGGCTTTTTTAGAAGTGGGAGTTAAACTTATAAAAACAACTCCAGAGGTCACTTTAGTGTGGTATATATTTTTCCTAAAAATCTACAACCCCAATTCCATAATAGTTGGGACGAAGCATAAATTGTGAATAAAATCAAAATGCAATGACTTTCAGATCACGAGCCAATATGTTATTTACAAAAGAACATAGATAGCATTTCAAATGTTGAAACTGAGACATTTTACATTTTTACATCTCCACTCTGCGTTAAAAAGAAGAGGGGATGTTACATCACAGTAAACAGGCCACTTTCCCAACTTTTTTGAGACCTGTAGCAGCCATCAAATTTGAAATAAACTCTTTTTGTGGATAAAATTGTAAAATGTCTCAGTTCCAACATTTGCTATGTTATCTCTGTTCTAGTGTGAGTAAATACTGGTGTGATTTGAAAGTCATTGCGTTTAGATTTTATTCACAATTTACACTTTGTCCCAACTATTTCGGAATTGGGGGTTGTAGTTCCAACATCATTTAACCACACAGAGGTCTTTAATCTGCTAGTTGCCCTTTGATGGAATAGATCATCACTGAAGTGAGTAATAGGAAGAGCAGTAGACAGAAGAGAATTTCCTATCTGGCTTTTTTTCTATATCTGGTATTTCTCGTCATTTGCTGCTGCATTTGCTTCAGAGGCTGCCTATGCCAACACATTGGTTAAAAGGCTATGAGAAACATACTCACACTCATTCCCTCAAGCACATACACACACACAAACACAACCACACACACACACACACACACGATTTGTTTGCATGTTTTGTGGGGACATCCCATAGACCTACATTCATACCCAAACCCCTTACCCTGACCTTAACCATAAACAGTACAGGCTTAACTCTAACCTTAAAGCATACAGCACCTATGGTGCAATAGCAAAGTTTTACCTGTTACTCCTAAGTAATAGTAGAATGTAAATCTCCAGCTCGTTAAGCTAGGTTTGCAATGGTATACAGAAAATCATCAAGTTTTTACTGAATGCCTGAAGTTTATGGTGGGTTTTTGGCGGCTCCATTTTGCAAGGTTATGACCCACTCGGAAGTCGTGTTGTGACGTAGACTTCTTGATACAGTTTCCTGGGCCATCCATAGATTAAACACTTAAACGTGCCAGCAAGAGTGAACTGTCAGTAATCTTAATAGTATGAACTTTTAAAAAAAATTCTCAGCGCTTACCAGTTTGACAGCTGATCTGGTGCTCGACCTTTCACAAACCGCCAGATCGTGCAATCAATAAACAGCATTTCCAATGAAGGCCTGCGAGCAATGTAATGAAAAATTACATTACTCACAGGTCTTCACTGGAAATGCTCTGTGTTGATTGTACACTGAAAAAATTGAGACATTGGATCAAAGTAAAAAAATTGCGTCAACTTGTTACAGCTAATTTTTTTAGTTTTTCTCAACTGAAAAAAATTACCTTTGTAAAAACATTTTCAATTGAGAAAAACTAAAAAAAATTAGCTGTAACAAGTTGATGCAATTTTTTTACTTTGATCCAAAGTCTCAATTTTTTCACTGTATGGTCCGGCGGTTTGTGAAAATCCTTCTTTCAGTGTCAGACATTCAATTTCCCCTGCATCCATTGTATATCGCAAATTTGCGTTCTTTGCGATTGGACTTCTGAGAGACACACTATCTCCACACTGAGCATTTTGCCAAGGCCTTCACTCTAGTTTACTTCGGCATTTCCGATTCCGATGACCAAACCATCCTGAGAATGTGATTCATCACTGGCACTTTTCCCAGAACATTCCATTTCTGGTTCAAAAATATACCCATATTGCACTGTAAATTCCATATCTTCTGAAAAATTTGCCATTTGAAGAACCGAGCCACGCTCCCAAACAAATGCACTGAGTGACTAGCCGGCTCACACAATCAATGACTTGACATCCCCACTCAGTCAAGTATGGTTGCCCCCTCGGTTCAGCTTGTGCCATACACACACACACACACACACACACACACACAAACAGAAAAATGTCCAAGACACTTCAGATCTTACTTTTTTAGTGTTATTGCCTATAAAGAATATAAGCTTGGGTGTTTGTGTAGCTGTGTGTTTTGCAATGAGATGTATCTTAGATTTATCTCAGAGATCAATATGGATTCTGTTTTACTGTGTCAGGCTCCAGGCCTGCGCTTGTACTTACATCATGCTTACATCGCGGTCATGAAGTGCCCTGTGAAAATTAGTTGCAGGAATTTTTTTCTCTCCATTTGCCCAATGACGTATGGGCCAGGCCCGGTCCAATCCATATTTGTCATGATGTTAATCCCTGTCTATTTCAAAAATGTCAAAAATAAAAAAAATTAATTTTGCTCCGTATTTACCAAACAGAATTCATCCACCATATTGTTGCGCATGTTTCTTGGTGACTAACAACATGTCACACGTCAATGCTGTGATCTCGCAGTGAAAATGAAGGCTGCTCACATTAATACTTGGCCAGAGTGAGGTTGTGTACAGTGGCCATTATCTACTGCATGTTACAACCAATGACAAACGTTAGGGTGAATTTTGAGGTTCTGTGCGTCAAATTTGTGGAGTTGGCAGAAATGAGTTGCGCGATGCAGAAGAGTAGTGAAATGCACTCTGCCCTGATGGAAACTGGCAGGGCTACTTGCGTAAAGAAGCGCCCACATGAAAACTCTCCCTGAGTCTCAGTGGGACTCATTCAAATTCATGCACTAATGAGCATATGCTATCCTTTAAGGGAGAGGAACATTGTACATTACTTCTCTGGTTAGCGAATTTCCAAAAATACACTCCAGTGAGAGAATGCAGTCTGGGGGTTCTGAAGTGTATTGCATGAGTCAGAAGGGAAAAGGAATTTGCGCGCAACAGACTTTTTGAGCTTTGTCTTTGTTTGTATGTTTGAAGTAAAAAAAAGAGAAATATTTGGGACTCGGGGCTGCTATGAATAAGGGGTTTCTGCCGTGGTTGGGATGTAGCTCTGGGAATTGGGCGCAGGGGAATATACTGTAATAGAGAAGGGTTGAGGAAGTATAAGTTATTTGGAAGTATAAGTACAGCGAGATATGAGTGGATGTGGTTCTTTGTGAATTAAGTCTCATCTGGATTAGTCTGGATTAGTCTCATCGGGAGACATGATATGAGAGCGAGCAACCTAATACTCGCTTCAGACCGGTGTGAAAGCGATTTCATTGCAAATTGTTAACAAACGAGAGGAGATGGTGAATATAGAGGAGGATGAAAAAGTTTCTGTCCACCTTCCCATTGGCTTATGAATCATATTTAAACATTTCTGATCATCCAACTAATTCTACGACTGGCGATAATGAGGGTAATAAAGCAGAATATTGTAATTGGCTTGCTAAGGTTAGAATAGAACTGAAGGCGGCAAAAAAAAAAAAAAAAAAAAACTACAGGGATTTTGCCGTAATCCAAGAACGTGATTTTGTGAGCGTAATTTCCTCTCTGAATAGATCCTCCCGAGATCTTCACGAGATCTGGGTAAAACCTGACGTCAGGTTGTGCCGTCCAATTAGTACAGACCTGGCCAGAGTCAACCACTACACTGGACCTGCCCATACCGGAAACTATTCTAGCAGGCACTTATAAGGGCAGATTATACTATGCCTTGGTAGCGTCTACACTTTTCTAAATACAAAAGAAGAACCGCAGATCATTTGAGGTGCAATTTTGTCAGTATCTTTCCCAAAGCTACTTGTCCGTTTCTTTTTCTTCGCGTCCAAAAGTAAATATTTCTCTCCTAAAAGACGATGCCACCAGAAATCAGTGGGCGGCGTTTTTTGTTTGCAGGCAGCAAACAGCCACGGCCAAAGGGAACATTAGCTGTTTGTGTTCAGCATTTCACCAAAGGCAGCTTTGTCAATAATGGATAATTCGACACAGGATAAGCGTTTCAGCTACAATCAGGCAACATTATGATGAAACTGTCACAATGATGCTTACCGAAGTAATACAAGCATACCAATCATAATTGCTGCATATAAGTAAACAAGGAGTATTTTTTAATTTGCAGAGCACGTGGACTAACATGCTGTAGCTAAAAAACGTTCATCACTTTGAATGTAATCTGTCGCGTAAAAAATTTGTTTTGCGTCCGGTATGAAAGCTGCTTAACACACCCATAACGCGTGTATTCGCGTTTTTGCATTGACTTTGAATGTAGCTAATCTGTTGTGCGAAAAATTTGTTTCGCTTCCGTTGTGAGAGCGTCTTGATGTGCCCATAACATGTATTCGCTTCTTTGTATTGACTTCGAATGTAGGCTAATCTGTCCTGTAAAAAATTAATTTTGTGTCTGATGTGAAAGCAGCTTTATGGATAGTATGCGACAGCTAGAGAGAGCTTGGTTATGTTATGAACATAATACAGGTTTTGCAGACCGTCAGTTGCGTTAGCACGGACAAGTTGCTTATGTGGTGCTAGCGAATTTATCACTTTTACAGGAAAGAATTGCCTATTTAATCTCCGCCTTTTTGGCTTTTAATTAGCCACAAAAATTTCTAAAGGGGGATGAAAACTGTAGTGGCTACAATCGGGCAACGTTATGATGAAACTGCCACATTGATGCTTACCAAAGTAACACAAGCATACCGATCAGAATTACTGCATATAAGTTAACCAGGACAATTTTTAATTAGCACAACACGCAAACTAACATGCAGCCACTGGTAACCGAGCGGTCATAACCACAGCGACAAACCCTTGCAATACAGGATTTTCAGACAGCAAGTTCTGTTACTGTTCACAGTTGTACCAAGCATCCAAATTACAAACAAGTATTAAATGTTAGCTTCAAATGAGGTTTATGTTCACACCTTCTGTTGAATTTCCCCTGATATCACTCTTGCATATTTAGGACACAAACTGAAACATTAGCAACAGTAACTTGGCTACATTAGCCGCTGTGCTACAGCCACAATCAACTGGCTATCATGTCAGGTTGGCTTATGCAGTAAAAGCAACTTTCAGCTTCTGTGTCTGTGAGTCACGGTCGCGACTGATACAAAGCCTGTGTTTGAGGTAAGTTGTTAGAGCTAACTATCGCTAGTGGTCCTGCGAGCTACCCGTAGCACATTAGCTTCACTTACATTATTTACTGTTATATAGTTACTTACAGCATGTGGCTCCGAGCGCTTGATCGATGCAACCGCTTCAGGTTTAAGAAGCAGCTGAAATGCTTATCCTGTGTCGAATTATCCTTTATTGACAATGCTGTCTTTGGTGAAATGTTGAGCACAAACAGCTAGCGTTCCCTTTGGTCGTGGCTGTTTGCTGCCAGAAAACAAAAAAGCTACCCACTGAATTTTGGTGGCATCATCTTTTGGAAGAAAAATATTTGTTTTTCTTTGCGTCCAAAAGTAAACGGACAAGTAGCTTTGGGATAGATACTGACAAAATTACACCTCAAATGATCTGCGATTCTTCTTTTGTATTTCAAAAAGTGTAGACGCTACCAAGGCATAGTATGATCTGCTCTCGTAAGTGCCTGCTAGAATTGTTTCCCGTGTGGGCAGGTCCAGCGCGATGGTTGGCTCTGGCTAAGTCTGTACTAATTGGACGGCATAACCTGGCGTCAGGTTTTGCCCAGATCTCGTGAAGGAGCTGGTCAGAGAGGAAATCGTGCTCACAAAATCATGTTCTTGGATTACGGCAAAATCCCTTTTCAGAGGTTGTGTTATGATTCTGCCTGTCTGCCATGTCTCTGATCTGCCTTGCCATGTTCATGATCAGCTTTACCATGTCCCTGATCTGTTTGCCTTGTTTGTATTTGGATCTTTGCTATGTCTGACTACGCCTTGGATTATGTATTGTGATTTCGTTACTTAGATTTGTTCATGTATTGTCTAGTTTAGTTTTTCCATGTTTTGTATTTTGCCATATTCCATTCCTGCAGTTACATTCCGGTCCATGTTCTTGTTTTTACCATGCATTGCTCTTTGTCTCCCCCTGTCTAGTCTTCTGTCATGTGTCTGCTCTCAGCCCCAGTACTGCGTGCCACACTGGGGGATTTAATAGTTTCTGGGTTTCAACCATTCCCTCCATTCTCATTTACTTCCTTCATCTTGCTTTTTCTAGATTACTAACCAATACTAACAGTTTGCTTTTGTTAAATTACTAACCAAGACTAACAATGTATATAATACTAACTTACTAACAAGCACTAGGGATGTAGCTGCACTAACAATCTCTCTCTAGTCTCCGCCTCTTCACTCAATTAATTTTGCTGTGCTTCTTGCAGATTCTCTACACCTGTCTAATCACTGTTCTGCCACTCACTCTGTGCACTTAGAAATCCCTAACTGGATCTGTTTGTTCTGTCTACAGGCTGTCTTGTGATCCCTGTCTGGGTTTTGGCTTTTGCCTATTTCATGCGATTAGGTACTTCCTCATGCTCATTCCTTTGTAATTAGTTTGATCCAATTAACCTGTTCCCTGCATAGCATGTGATTACCCTCTAGTCTATTTAAGTAGTCTTTTCACAGCCAGCTCCTTGTAAGAACGTTGATCAATACTTGTTTGTGCAGAGCGCCTCTTATGCCATGGGATATTGTTTCTCTTCTGCTGGATTGTCCGACCTTGATTCTTGCCATTGCCCTTTGTATCATTTTTGTCTTTCTGGATTTTGACCCATTTTTGTATAACCACGATTTCTGTGTTTGGATGCCCTGTGTATGACCCTTGGCTTTGCCCATCGACTACGACTTTTGTACCTCTGTCCATCGGTCTTACTGGTTCTGACCCCTGCCTATCTTGTCGATACAGTTTTTGGATTTCGTATTGTGGCTTGGCATTTCCTCTGTTTTTTGGCTTTGACTCGGACTCCAATAAAGGCATACGTTTTTTGGATTTCCCTCTCTTGCGTGTGGTTCCTGAACGCACCGTCACAGGTTGAGCATGGACAACTAATATTATAACATTACTAATATGTATTAAAAGAAGGATCAGCATGTTAGGTCCCCTTTAAGTGTGATAAGAATAAGGATTGGAGCAATGATACTGAATTAGAATGTTGATGTTTTGTAGTGGATACTTCATCGCAAGCTTCACTGGAGAGGTGGTGACAAATAGGCCAGAGGGCATATTTGGTTCTCAGAATATCTAGAATATACCACTGTGAAGTGCTAGCAGCCACGATCGGCAGCAGAAAGATTTTGTATCGCATCTGTCCTTTATGCTCTTACAAGTGCAACTGGAGCCTTGAGTCATATTCGATAATACAAAAATATTGAACTTCGCTTAGCAATCATTTAGAAAATGCCTGCACTTCCCTATAAAACATCTCAGCATTAGCTTAGCGTTTTGTTTGTGGTTGCAGAGTTAGACTTGTGGCAGATCAACTGTCAATGTTGTATGCATCATAAATTTGTTGGAAAGCCTTCGATTTGCGTCATGACTATTCAGTTTTTGTAAATTTATTGGGTGGACTCCAAACCATGGTAGGCGTTTGTGAGGAATAGCCGAGGCAAAACCCACAAGTTTACATGCCCCAAGCAGCAGATTTATTTTCTCTTGTTGTCTCAAATCAATAGAGAGTTCTGCAGGGGCATACCATCTAGATAAAGAGATGATTCATACCATGTTCCCATTTCCTTTTATCTTGGTGGCAAGCTGAATAAGTCTTGTGAGGGTGCGACTTTTATTGTGCTGCATGCAGTAACATTTCAAACTGCGAATTTTAATAGGTGTTGTAGAATGGTTTCAGACGAGTGTTTGTTTTTCACAGTGTACCAACAGATACAACAAATACTTGTGTCAAGGCAGTACAAGGGCCACAGGGCCCTGCTTACTTTATAATGTCAACCCTTGATTTTTTCATATAAAGAGTAGGCATACAGTATTTGATAGGTTCCTTCAATGGCATATTCGTTGAAATATTTCTTCAATGGGTTTGAATTTATCGATTTCCTCTATTAGAGCTTCATTAATGAGTTGTATTAATATTAGATGAGTCGACAGTTAGAGGTCTGGCGATGAGCGGAGGGGCAGAGACGCACAGATTGTTGTTTACGGAATACATGAACCGCAGTCAACCAAAATTTATCTTTTAAATTGCACAATACTACCGTGTTCAAAGGCCGTGTTTTATTCGTCCCTGTGCACTTCTTGCACTCCTGTTAAATAATTTTGTTTAACCCTAGAACACTACCCTCTCAAGATTTCCTCCCACCCTGTAGTTGCTGGGTGTGTTACACAAACAGAGGGTTAGTTTTCTAGGGTTAAAATGCTATTTGGAGATGTAGAGTGCGGGGGAAAAAAGGAACTATTGTGACCTGCAGTGACCGCGGGATGGTGAAAGTCACCAGAACTCTAAATAGATGCTTGAACTCAGTCTAAGGGGAGGAAAATATTTCCCTCTTAGAGTAGGAGACGGAGAAGCTGCCAGTGGATTTCTGGGAGATGTTTAAAATTTTGTTTGAAGATTTGCAGAACTTTGCAGCACCATGTCAGCACAGCTGGAGATTCATCAGGACATGATGCCAAGTGCCCACAAGTGGCTCGGAGGCAAACTTTACTTTGGCCAAACTCTTGGGTTTTTCCGTCGGAGACTTGATACTGTCTCAAAGAAGCCAGACCGGCTGTCCTTCGCCCAATCATAAACAGGTTATATGCAGTGTGACTCTCCCTCTGTAAGTGCTGGCTCGGTCCCTCGTCAACAGTGTAAGTGTACCTTGTCAGGTTTGCGCAGCGCCTGAACAGCCGTTGCTCAGGAGAAACAGTCTGTAACTCACTGGAACAGATCCAGCTGCGGCTCATCAAAGCAGGACTGTAGCTGAAGAGTGGAGACTGATCAACACACGCACACACGCACACACACACACACACACACTCACTCACGCACTCTCATACTCGCACATGTGAGGGCATGCACACATGTACACACAGACTCACACACTCGGTCTCACTGAATCGCTCTCACTCACATTCACTTTCTTACGCACTCTCATACTCGCACGTGCACAAACACACTTACGCATATGTGAGGGCATTCACACATGTACACACAAACTCACACAATCGCTTTCACTGAATTGCTCTCACACACTCACACTCACATTTACTTACTCACGCACACTCATATTTGCACGTGCACAAACACACTTACGCACATGTGAGGGCACACACACAAATACACACAAACTCACACACTTACTCTCACTGAATCGATCTCATATACACACACACATATTCACTTATTCGCGCATGCACACAAAGACACTTACACGCATGTGAGGGCATGCGCACATGTGCACACAAACTCATACTCTCGCTGAATCGTTCTCTCTCTCTCACACACACACACTCTCACAGGAATATACAAACTCACATTTACTCTCACTGACTCTCTCTCTCTCTCAAACACACACACACATACACATACATATGTTCACACACATAATTTCAACCTCACTCACTCTCTCACACACATAAGTTCACTGTCACGCTCCCACAAACACACAAAAACTGACCTGCATGCTTTTGTGCATTTTCTCTCTCGTGCATATACACACGCTGTGCGCTCTGAAGGACTGGAACCACGACCCTCTAATAAATCAAGGGTTTGGAGCATAATTGTTATATATATGTCAAAAATTTGTGGTTTTGGGAATTTTACCCCCTGCCACAGCTCTCTATCAGCTAATCTTTGGACCAGAATAACTATATGTCCATCTCCATTCATTTTTAATCAGAATTCACATTTTCATTTTGTGATATATCCAACAAAATCTGCATAAATGAATTAAACATTGACAATTTGATGAAAAAACTTGAATTTTATTACAGAATAGCCTGTCTTCCATCGCAAACGAACTTACCTTCAACCAATCACCATTGTGTTCTGTCACATCATGTGCTAGAATTGTTGGAGCACAGAGGTGACATGTCCATTTTTGGCTATTTTGACCATGATGTTTTGGTTACACTCCTATGAAAACTTGGATGTTCAATATACTTCTGAACCCTGCAGCAAAGGAGTAACTGGTAAGAAAAATTATGATATGAAATACCTGATTTAATATTACACTTGGAAACCTAAAAATCAATTATTCTCAAAACCTCTGAAATGGACATATAACCATTGCGCTCCAAACCCTTGAAATGAAAGTGCAGACTTTCTGGAGGTGTGACTATATTACCTCCTGATGTGGTGAACCACAGAGTTATTTGGGGCTGTGAAAACTGGGTCACTGTAAAATAACTTTTTGACTGAATCGAGTAAACAGTTGCATACCTATGCACTCAAATGCAACACAACAGTCTACTGTATACACACGCGTACTCATATATACTTGCGCATGTACGTACATTTACATACATCTTTACTCATGTACGTACACATACTTTTACATAGATTTTACTCAAGGCGAACACGTGCTCAGGCAATTCATCCACTGAATGCCCAAAAATGCAATGTGGCCTTACAAACAAGAACAAACTCAAAGCATAATTTTCCTTAAAGGTTTGAGATTTTCAGAAAATCTAGATGTGAGAGCAGGGCACATAGAATGAGCTTGTGGGCATGAGATTTGCAGAGCAGATCAGTTAGTGACATAGAAAACAGCCGAATTTTCAACAGTGTGTTTGATATCCCGAAGTAGAAGGGGGGGGGGGGGGGGGTTGGGGTCTTAGCAGCAAATATGGGGGGTCCTCAAAGTCAACATTCCCTCAGATCTTTGACACTAACAGAGAGCAGTAAATGGGAGGACTTGACGGGGAAATTTGTTTACTTTCAACTTTTTTTATTTTCAGTTAGCTTCTATAAGTGATTGTGTATAAGTGCCATCCGCATAGGTGCTAGCCTCAGCACTCCATACTCACTGTGTGGTACCCTACTAAATCAGTGCTTGCGTATTTAGGGATTGTTGTTTGTTTTTCCTGGGGATTTTGAAGTGTCCGTTGCTATCTGGTCATGGGTAGTATGTGGAGCATAATATTTTGGCCTGAGGTGTATCTCCATTACTACTTTGCTAGCTTTTCAGATTTTGCGCACCTGGGGTTGGACATGAGACGACAGGCTCGGGGACCTCTGATCTGTAGCTTCCTCAACATCTTCCAATTCTTCCCGAGTGCCATGGTTTCTATTCAGATGCTTTTACTAAAATGCAGTTGACAAATTTTGTTCACATCAAGGCCAGGCAGGCCTGTGAAGTCACTGTGAAGTCCAGTTTGCGTAGAAGATTTGTGCTGGGACGATCCAAAGTGGCAAGTCCTTGCTACAAAAATCATCCAGGTAGTTCATATCAAAACTGAAACCCGTTAAAAAGTAGCGTACCTGGAACACCATTTCCATGACAGCTGCACTGAAAATTTTCACCAGCCATTGACGTTTTTATTTTTGTGACAATGTGACAGCCAAAATTTATGCTAAATGAATAAAATGAGTGACAGACAGCAAACCGGAGATGCTGCCGTATGTGGCTACATTCTAAAACTCAGCACTTGCACTTGAGATGCCGAATCTAAAATCATGATATCAATGACTATCAGAGAGGCTGGTTCACTCCAATGCAAGTGAACTCAAAAACTGCTTTCTCGTTACATATCCACTTTGTAAATTGGTCTATAGCTAAGCTGAATTCTTTCATAATTGCCAATAACCACACATAAAACACTCTCACACACACACAGACACACACACACACACACACACACACACACACACAGACACACACACACACACACACTCATGAACATACACACAGGACATGTTCATTTGAGCTCGTATTGCAAGGGGAAGGACAGAGAAGCTTACCACCTGTTTTTTATGGTTTTGTGTTCTTGGTGATATCGCAAACCTGTGATAAGACCATTGTTTTGGCTATGTGCTGATTTTGCCTCATTGACACAGCATTGTCAGCAAACATTAAATTTTGAAATACTGTTTTTTGGAATACTGGAAGCATGTCATTATTACAAGCTGCTGCCCATGAGCGAGAGAAGGTTTGGTTTTAGGTTACAAAAATGTGAGGGGGAGGGACGGGTTCATAATGCCATTTCAAGTTCTGGTCTTCACCAAGATGGCTTATGCTACAGCATAGAAGCTCAATATAGTCTAGCCTCTCACTTACTGATTGCAAATCATAGTGTAAATTTTTTCAGTGGCCCCTGGGGTGGCACATAAAATTTTAGAGGTGGCCAGTGCCACCTCATGTCACCGCCTTGGCACCATCCTTTCCAAGAACATAATATTCTGGAAGAAATACAGCATAATATGGGACTTTTAAGTGACTTTATTATTTATGAAGATGAAACGGAACTGCCGTCAGGAAAATAGCATCTAACACACATTACATCTGACTGTGACACAGTCAGAGTAGAACCGAGTAACTCATAGATTAGTATGTTGTGGTTTTTTGACTGCCTGCAGTTGTAATGCGGTTTCAGAAAGTATTTCAGGTGTCTAAACATCGGTTATGCAATTAAAATGCCTGGGATATGAACTGGTGATCTCTTTTCAAATGAATCTGAAAATGGGTTATAATGTCAGGGAAATGATTCATTAAGTGTAAATAAACTCCATGTTGTTCATTGCCAGTTATAACTGCAGTGACATATATGTACAGTAAATTTTAAAATTCACTCATCTGATGACTTGTATTTCTGGCATTTTCAGTGAACATTTTTTAAATGTATCACTCAATTAAAATCTACCTCTACTTGATCTTTGAGGGAGCAAGTGCAATAATGTTCTGTATGGGTACTCATGAGTATGTATTCACGGAAGAATGCAACAAATCAATTTTGTACAGGTGTACTGGGGTAAAATTTTATGTTTTTATTTGGTACTATCCAGAGACAAACTTTTGTAGCTTTATTTTCACTTTTCTAAACTTCTCTTTTTAAAGTGATTATGAAATTACAACTCTCACTGCCCAGTATTTGTAACCTAACTGATCCATAATTAAATAATTTGGCGTTTTTCTTTACACGTATTTGTATGTATACTCTTCCAAAAAAGAAACTATACATTGTTTTTAGCATCAATTTATTACCTTCGCCAGCGACTTCGCTGACGAAGGTAATGTTTTGATCCCCGTGTATTTATTTGTTTGTGTGTCTGTCTGTGTGTATGTATGTGTATCGAATAACTCAGAAAGTACCAAACGGAATTTCATAAAATTTGGTGGGTTGATTTGGCATGACCTGAGGATCAATCGATTGATTTTGGGAGTGATCGAGTCAAAGGTCAAGGTCAAGGCCACGAAAAGGTCAAAACCGACTTTCGGCCATATCTCGGTCAATTTTTATCCGATCGGCATGAAACCAACGCCAAAATGTGCAGAATTATATACCCGATCCTGTGATGTGAAACACGGTACAATGGGGTCAATACCCTTCTTAGCGGTTGGGGGTCAAAGATCAGGGGGGTCATTACCTTTCGAACTTAAAGGCGTATTGATGTAAAAAAAAATATACCGTACTCTTGTCATTCATCGATCATTTAAAAAAATAAAAATTGGTCCTCAGAGTTATGTGGTGAGGGATTCAGTGGCGTCGGCGAAGGTATGCGTTCTACCGAGTGCCCGTTCTAGTTATACATGAAGTGTTTTGACAAATGTGGAAAACATATTGAAAAGAAAGTGTAATCAATAATTCAATATTTGTATAGTTTCTTTTTTGGAAGAGTAAATTTAACCTCCGCCGAGGAGGTTTATGTTTTCGGTGCCGTTTGTTTGTTGGTTTGTTTGTTTGTGTACAGGATAACTCAAATACTAATGGCCGGATTTTTATGAAATTTTCAGGGTAAGTGGGTATTAAGTCAAGGAATAGGTCATTAAATTTTGGCATATCTAGGCTGAAGTACTGCTGAGATATACTCCAAAGTTCAAGATTTCAAGTCTTTTCAATGGGCCAGAGTTCCAATTGCCGTGCCTTTGGCTTTGCTGCCCCCTGGCGGCGGAGGTTCTGCGCTCTCTGAGTGCTCTTCTAGTTCAATATGTTTTCCACATTTGTCAAAACATTTCATGTATTAGAAATGGATGCTGAAAACAATGTATAGTTTCTTTTTTCGAAGAGTATAGTTGAATTTTCATGTAAATGCTTTGACATTCATTCATTTCTGGTTTCTTTCTCTTCATTTTCGTCAAAACCCTCGTATGAATGTCTGTTTCCTTCCATTCAGCAATTCGTGTGTCAATGAAAAGTAATGTCTCCTTTTGATTGGTTTGCGTCTTGCATGTTGCTTTTTCCCTGGCTTTGTCTCGTTTTCAAGTTCTCACCCATGACGTGTATTTAAACTGCCTCGTATGAGTTGAAAGTTGCAGGATTGTAATTTGCTTTGTGTGCTGAAACCCAGTCAGGACTTGTTAGTTAAAATTTTAGTCTTTTGAAAGTAAACATACCCCTTAATGGTAATATTTACAAGGGCTTTCTTTATTTAGTTAATAAGAACAAGCACCCAAGCCTCTCTCAGAGTCCTAGGCTCAGTTCTTTATAATTCCTGTCCAACTGTGCTCCTCGGTCCAGTTTATTAGGAGCAAGCTCCCAATCCTTCTACAGTCATCAGGGTTTTAACTAAGTTCCTCCTGAGCTACTCCCTGGGACAGCTCGGCTCAAGCAAAGTGTTCACTTCATCTGGCTGTCATGCCGGCAAGCCACTGGCCAGCAATTTGCATTCTACCCGCCACATCAGGACTGAACTGTGCTGTCCTCCTGTGGGTTCCCTCCCTTTGTTACTCTATTACTTTCAATAAACCCCCCTTTTAGACTGTACTCTGCCTTCGCACTTGATTTCTGGTCTGGATCATAACACTTTGGTTTTATCTTCAATCATACTTCAGCCTTGGTTCATTCCACTGTACCCTCATGGGGTTCAAGCTGTTTTTATTAATTTCATCTCAACCTAACAGGCACATTTCAGAATTTAGTCGTGAAAAACAAGTCTTTTTCAGTCAGCATTGTGCTGAGATGATTGACAGCTGTCTACCAGCTGACAGGCCCCCAAAGTTTCGTCCCTTGAAATGCTTCTGCCTGCGGTTGTTTGTGTCACTTGAGTAGTGCTGATAAGGCTTGGACATCTGCGTCTGGCTGTTTTCTGTTTACATCTCCTTTTCTTGTTTTAAGGGAATCAGCAAATTCATTAGCGCATGGAGGGCTGATTTATTTTCTCTCGTGTTGTGGTTATAATTTTCACTTTTTCGTATAATAAATGAGGCTAAGCACAGCCTCATCCAGTTCATTAACTGAACACAGCAGTGGCTTTCTGAACATAAAATTCAGCCATTGTGTGCCCCCCGCACATTTATCATTGGCATTATATTTTTCCATAGATTACACTTTTCCCATGGTACAATTCACAACTGCTGAGCTGTTTAATGGTATTTTTGGGGACTTTCAAATGCCCACAAATGCTGGTTGTCGAAGCTTCAGGATCATCTCTCATGACCCCACAGTTTTACAGTTCAGGTTCCTCTGAGGTCCATTCTTGGTACCCATACAGAATTTATTGGCTGAATGATGTCTGCCTCATGTTTCCTTTGTCACTGCTGTGATTATAATTTTTATAACCTGTAGGCTGCATGAATAATATTTGTTCTTTTAATGCTGCAACTGCAAAAGTTGACAGTTTGACTATACGTAATTCTCGTAGATAAATCAGGGAATTGTTATTCCTGTGCAGTTTCTCTATCAACATTTATGTGAAGAGGCATTTTGTTGTTTTCAGTTTTTCCAAGAATAAAAGATATGACAAAGAGGGAACTTTTTTCGTGCATCAAAATTGAGAATCTTCCGGAAGAGGGAACGGGGAGGCCTGACAACCCCAAACAGAACCAGCCCTGTAAAGTCGTGGACTATCATTCTGCTTTTACCCTCGGCAGCTTTTACTGCAAATTCTCATCGATCCCGAAGCCCTTGTAATAGTGTCCCATTTCAAGATGACTTTTCTGAGGATATTTCCCCCTGCCTTATTGTGTTAAAGTGTGACATCACATTTCCATGACAGCAAAATCTCAGTTCTAAACAAATGTGTCCCAAGATGGCAAACTTTTCGATGTCTTACATTTTTAGGTGAACCTGCTTGATTCTTTAAGGTACTGTCCCACTGCTCCGTTTAACGATTCAGTCTGAAAAACGAAGGTGTGCATTTATTGGACTTTTTTATTTGCTTTTCAGCTGGTTTACAGATGTATCTAGACATTGACAGACGGCACTAGCCGTTCCAAACTTTGGACATGTTCAAAATTTCTGACGGCCAGCTCTGGATAGCGATTGGCTGTTCTCCTATGTTACTCCGGCATCAAAACCACCAAAAAAAGGAGGAAAAAACCCCCCGAAAATTATCCAGGATGAATGTAAATAATTGAGATTTTTAATGCAAACTATTTAATTTGTTCTTTATTTCTCTTTTCATGCAATTTATGATTTTTTAAATTGTTACAAAAAAGAAAAACAAACCAAAGAAAAATGAAATGAAAACAATTTATTTCATTTCGAGTTTTTCTTTGGCTTGTTTTTCCTTTTTTGGGTGGTTTGTGAAATAAATTATGGGGGATTTGACGAACTTTGTTTTTATCTTGTAACTATATACAATTTATTTACATTTATTTACACACAATTTGTTAATTACTCATACTTAAGCAGACCTTACTCAGGCATTCAATGTTCCATAAGCTGGGCTCAATGTAAACGTTACTCACTTAAGCAGACGGTTCTCAGACATATTTAGACGTTACTCATGCTGTTCTATCTACTGTCCATGGCCAAAAAATTTGAATTTGCCATCGTATGACACTGTCTGACATAAATATTTAGAGGCAGGCAGACAGAATTGTTAAATGGCTGCATGGGACAGGGCCTTTAGCCCTGAAGTAGGAAAATATTGTAATTATTCATGTTTTGACCTCAGAAATCCTAGATCGACCTTTCATCCTAAAGAAACCTACTGATTTCGGTCTAACTCTGAGCATTTCCAGTTTAGAGGATCAAGACTGCGACATGGTTCTATGTTTTGCTTCAGACTGTAATCATAAGACAGAAAGCCACACTTGCACATTCTTTGGTTGGTCAGGGTTTGGTAACATAGGGTGAAGTTGATCTGAATGATCTACTTTCTCAGATAGTTGTATTGACATCATTATCGAATGCATTTTATATTTCAGAAATGAACACGGGTGCCATAAACAATTCATACTGGATTCGTGACACCCTCAAAGACTGGAAAATGCTGATCATTTGGCCCTACTTCCTACTTAACCCCATGTTATCTCATGCCGACCTCTTTGGTTTTCCCAACTGAATAAATCAGAGTTTGACAGCTGAAAGAGGCTGCTAAGGTTTGTATTTTTCATAAGAAGCAACATGAATTGGGTAAAACTCTGCAATGTGCGTCAAATTTGCGTGATTCGACTTGTCTTGAGTGACTTGCATTTGACATCATGCTTTCAAGCATACTACACAGCAAATTAGCTAGTGTTCATTTAACACCCATGGTGTTAAATTTAACACCCATAAAGTGTTTATATGTGTCCACACTGTGCAGTGTAACATTAACACTTCTGAAAGGGTTAAATTTTAACACTCAGTTTGTGTTGGTTTAACACTATTTGTTGTTAAAAATGGCTTGGAAATTTTTCTTCCGGATTGGTTTTACACCAATGTTATCAACACCCTGATTTAACAACATCACTTTGACTAAAGCACCACGCGCAGTGTTGTTTTAAATCAATGTGGTGTTAATACAACACCAACACTCTCTATTTAACACTGACATTGAATTTTTAACGCTCCCATATTTGCTGTGTAATATGCCATGAATTAGAGCATAGTCTCTTTATCTGATTTTTTTGTCTACTTTTATTGGAGAGTGGATGGAGAACCTGGTCAACACAGTAGAGTGTGCATTTGTCTTGATAATGCAAAAAATACTCCACATACTCCGATTTGAGGTGTTGTGAATCGCTGATTTACATGTTTGATTTTAGTATGTTCTAGTAATTTTAGTTGCTATTTATTTATTTATCATACTAATTAGTTTAGAGAATGTATGTTTCTGTATGATTTAATGAGGTCCTTTTGAGCTATGTGAACGAGTGCTTACCGATTGCGAAGTCCTTGGTCTTGAACGTTTTCCTTCCATTTCCGTGTTACAGTATCTTGTCATTTTTCACAATCTCTTCCCTGTTATTCGGCTAGGTAATTCCCCTTCCTTCGCTCTGGCTGTTCTCATTGGCTATCCGCACCGAAGAATAGTTAGCGAGGCACGGGTGATTAGTTAGATCAGAGTTAGGACTCCACCTACTTCCTTCTTGCTTTCCTATCACCGTCCTCTAGTTCCGCCTTCCTCTAACAGCTGTTCTGAATTCTAGCTGGGATTACACTGATAGGTTTGTGTTTAAAAGACGCATTTTTACGGAAGTTTCTTGTCGACTCGTTTCTTCCCATTGCTCGCTTTGGTTAAGTCTCGTTTCTGCGCTTTCTTGGTTTCGATTGTTGATTGCTTGTTTTTTGTCATATCTCCCGTAAGTTTTGGTATTGATTGTTTGTATTACGTTGTTTGATTGCCGGTTGATTGCTTAGTACTTCGTTCTCCCTAATTCCCATTTTGTACCCAACTGTAGTTTCCCCTTTGTTCTCCCTTATCCCATCCAACTCCCTTTTTCCTTCCCCTTCCATTCCCTTAGCTCAGCCCCTTTGTTACTGTCTTTGTGCGGATTGATTTATTGGTTACCGAATATTCTGCTTGTCCCCTGACTCTGATTCTGACTATTCTGCATTACCCTGTTTGCCTGGCTATCGATCTGTTTTTGTTTGACCATGAGCTTTGTTAATCCCAATAAACGCCGTGTGTGTGTGTGTGTGTGTGTGTGTGTTCTTTTTTTTTTCTCTTCTCCTTTCGTAATTGCTTTATATTCTCTACTGGAGAAAGCCAACAAAGAAATGGAAAGTGAACTCATTACTTTGGACACAAGCTGCCTTGCACGCTACTTGAGCTTTGCTTTAAGAGCCGTAAATTTTGCTGTCATGACTTTACCACTCTATACTTTGTCACATTTATCCTCAAGAAAGGTTATATTGCCTGTTTTGCATTTGTGAATGAAGTGCACCTTTTCTGATGAAACGTGGCCCAATTTTGCACGAGGCACATGTGAAAGTGCTCAGAGCCAGTAGAGATTCCATGTTTTCATCAAAGTGTGTGGTGTGTGTGACATTAGAGGAGAGATGACAGAAATTGTATCTCTCTTATGATAGAGAATGCTTCTGGCCTTCAGCATTCAGACGTTTTACATGGAATGACCTATTGCACCTGATGAACTGTAAACTAGTTTACCTTTATAGTTTTTCTGTATAATGAATCACAAGAACAGGGTTGCTGTGCCTCAAAGAACTGGGCCTTAATCAGTTTGTGAAACTATTTTTACTGAATTTGGTTCTTGAGTTAATTTTATATGAACTAAATGTCACTGCCACAAGTGACTACTTATTTTCCTGAACTGTCTTTTTATGGAAGCATATCGCTAAAAACATTAAAATGAAAATGCATCCGCACCTTTTTCCATTCTTTGTTCAACACTGTAAAATTCTGAGTTCTCCTTTCTTATCCAGGTCATAGTGTTCAGTGTCAGTCTAGCTGTACTCTATCGATAAAATACTCAATTTTACTTTACAGTTATCCTGTATTGAGATCAAAGCAGAACAGGAAAGGGGTGGAACTTCTTTTTTAAACCCTTCTTTGAAGGATTGCAACTGATCAGTGGGTACATTATGAAACAGTAAATATTTTAATTCGCAGTTTAACTGGAAATATCTGACAGTTTTCATAAGCCAACTCCTGAAAAACAAAGTTAAAGCCTTTTTTGAATGCGGAACGGAACGAAGCTTTCCCGATCGGGGAGATGGTGAAGCGTTTGGCAGTTGATAAGAGGGAACGACTCATTCAGAGGAGACTTCAAACAGCCTTCAAACAACCTTTCATTCTGCTGCATATGCCTGCTCGCTGAACAGAATTTCTATTTTCCCTGTGATAATTTCTGGAAATTCCAAATCTGAGATGAAGCAGCCCTTTTGAAGCTGCTTATGTGGCGTGCTGATAGAATGTTCAGGAGCTTCTGCATTCTCTTATTTGGATCTGTTGAGTGAATGTGGGAGGCTTATGACTGAATACAATGATCAAACAGGCTTGAGTGATTCACTGCTTGAAGATTGTAGAGCACAGATTCAATGCGCCATCTGAGTGGCTCCAGCGTAGTGCATATGGACAGTCAGGTCTTCAAAATTTCAATCAACTGCGATGGCTCTTTCAGGAAATGTTTGCCTGTACAACCATTCAAATTACCGTGCTCAAGACTTGGAACGTACAGTCTCAAATTACTACACTCAAGGTTAAAGTTAAGTGTAGGGCTGGTAGATGCATCTCGCAGTAATTTTAAGCACAATAAAATTTACTGACACCATGGGCGAGCAGATGAGCTTGCTCTTTTTGTTTTCCATGAATCATACCTGTTGCGGTCTTGAACAAAGTTGCCAAACATCAGAGGCCATGTGAAATGCTTCTGGAACAGAGCTTCACTGACTCAGTAATCAGTGCTTCAATTGTTCTCCCCCGTTCCCAGTAGCTTTGCTCTATTGGCAATCAATCTGTTGATTTGCTCAATTACCTATTTGAATTCGAGGACAGTCCAATTTGTTTAGATAGCATTTTTGTTTGGCGCATTTTGAAATTGACATGGCCACAAAGCAACACAGATTTGCCTGAATGCGTTTGCTAGAAATTTTTTGTAAGCTTACACTTGGCGATTTCGAGCTATGTGAAAATAATTTTTATGTCATGTTCAATACCTTAACAAAATGTTTTCCACCTTGGGTGTATTTTTAAACACTGAAAATACTGGGCCATCTTAAAGTGAATTTCTTTACTTTTAATTTATCTTTAATGAAATGCAAAAATAATACAATGAGAGATGTAAAGATTTTAAAATAATTATTCTTATTGGTCTCTCAATCTAACATGGTTGCTTAGTTCAGTTTATCTGCTTCTCATCATCCCTTTTTAATCATTATTGGCTACCTAACGGTTTTGATTAGTAGGTTGGCTAAATAATTTGCTTGATAGTTAGACAAAAGACACAGGAACAGATTTAATGCTAATTATGCTTTAAAGATGATGGAAGCTGTTCAGCCTGGCTGGTAATTAGCTGACTTCCAAACACAATTTTCTTCCCGGAGGCATTTCAAGTGGTCTCCGACTTTTGATTGCCGTTTGTTCAAGACAGCATCAGGTATGAGTCATAGAAAAGAAAAGAAGCAAGCTCATTTATTCACCCCATGACGGCAGTCATTCTATTGTGCTTCAAATTATCGCAATTTTATTTATTGTCCAGCCCTAGTTAGGTCTGTAATCACTGAATAAAGTGTTCAATCTAAGAGAAGAAAAGACTTAATGCACCATAACATCAAATACACATGAAGCTGTAATTTTTGATAAAGTAAATCTGGACTGGAGGAGTCAGGCAAGATTTTGGTAAGATGGCACATCATGGAAAATGCTAGTAAAATAATAAAAAAGGGCTGATATGTGAAGTCTATTCACCTCTACTAAACAGCTTGCCTGCTAATAGGTCCTTAGAGATGAAGGGTTATGAGAAGAGGTGTAAAACTGTGACCGCCACCATGTTTAATTATCAATATATTCCTGCTTCATCTGTTTTCATCACAGTCAAGTTTTGCACACGGTAATGATGTAATTTCATGTGTGAGTGTACAGTGTAGTTGTGACAGAGTAGCTCTTAGACTGACTGTCTGTTCCCTGCTGAGTTAATATGAGTGAATATGATATAACACTCTGAGAGAGGCGTCACTGAACCTGATCTACAGTCTCTGTGTGTGGGGTAAATCAGTCCACACACCTACACACACATACACACACACACCCACACATGTGCAGTAAATCATTCTGTGTTTACTCATGCTTATTGTGCACACAGGCAGTCAGTCTCTCACAAGCTCACACAGTCACATTTATCCTCACATCCACACCCTCACTCACACACACACACACACACACACGCGCGCGCACGCACACACACACACACACTCACAGTGACACCGCCACACGCATTCTCACGCACACGCATACATTTACGCACATGCCCACAAACACTCACTCATTCATGCTCACGCACACAAATGCACAGATACCCATACAGACCCGCACCGATTCTCGCATGCATGCACAAAAACACACATGCAGTCACACACACTCATTCACTCTAGAGTTACGAGCACACTCTCCCAATTAATACTGCAGTCTCTCTCTTTTAGGCTGTGACTTTACTTGGCTCCCCAAATCTGCATTCCTCGTAGCAGAATGTGTGTGTTTGTGTGTGATGATGAGGGTATGTTTTATTGGGTCTGTGTGTGTGTGTGTGTGTGCATACGTGCATGCACATGTGAGTGTAGTGGCTAGAAAGCCCAACATTATTATTGCCCCACACACATTTGACCTACTTCACACTGTGCATCTCTGAGTTTGCTGCATGTTTAAACCCAGGACAGGGTTCAGAAGGGGGGGTTGTGTAAGAGGGGGGGTGCGGGGTGAGAGAGGAGAGATGTTCTTTGTGTAGGATCACATTCACCATCTGTCAGAGCGGGGCACTGTTACACGAGGCCGTCTCTTGCGACACGGCCACTGACCCGCTATTATCGAGCGTATGCGGAGATCACGTGACCGTGTGAAATGTGCAATTGCGCTGTAGTGCATAGAACTACACGCTTCTCATTTGTTACGGTTATGAAATATGGCAGCCTTGTCACTCTCCATATCCCCGCGACTTCAACAAAACAGCAGAGGTTTTGAAACCTGTGGTTTTTCCTTTGTGCTGACCCTAAACTTTCAGGTTGTTTTCAATTCCTGATCGTTTTCTTTAATTTATTATTGTCTTCAGTTTGGCATGTTTTGGAATTTATCCTGGATAAAAAGCATTGCAATCAGTTGTGACTTTTTTGATGTTTTGCAAAATATCAGCTGTCCTTCTATTTTAATTGAAAATTGTATAATGTATATTTCCCACATTGTTCCATTTCAGCTGAATTAATAGAAGTCTGTCATGATTCTTGTCATCCCTGTCTTGTGATCACTATGGTACAGTCCGTCTTCCCAGTCTGCGTGCCTACATGCTTCGGGTGATTTTCAGTAGTTTCTGGTGTTTCACATTATTACTTCAATTCTTGTTTACTTCCTTCACCCTGCTTTCCTTGATTACTAATATACTAACATTTATATTTTGCATTATATTTACTAACCTAACTAACCCTTGTACATACTACTAACTAAGTAACGACCGCTTGGGTTAATTTGTAAAGTTGCACTGCAACTAATTACTACTAACCCAGTCTCAGCTCTTGCCCTGTTCTAGTCTCCGCCCCTTGCTTTACTTTCCCTGTATCTCCCTGTGCTTCCGTGAAATCTCTCGCACCTGCTTAATTGCTGTCCTGCACTCCTTGATCTGTGCACTTAGAACTCCTTGACCGGAGCTGTTTATCTGTCATAAGTTGTCTATGTGAATCCTGTCCATGTCTTGGCCTTTGCCAAGTATTGTGTTTAGGACTCCCGATGTGTACTTCCCTTTGTTATTAGTTCTCATCCTAATCACCTGGCCCTGCATAGCATGTGACTTCCCTCATGTCTACTTGAGGTCTTCACTGCAGCTTTTTCCCTGTCAGAACGTTGATCAATTGGCACTAGTGCAGAGAGCCTTGTATGCCTTTTGATTATTGCTTCTAACTACAAAATTTTTTGTACGACCTTAATCTAGC
Source organism: Gymnothorax reevesii (assembly GCA_029721435.1). Lineage (NCBI taxonomy): Eukaryota > Metazoa > Chordata > Actinopteri > Anguilliformes > Muraenidae > Gymnothorax > Gymnothorax reevesii. The sequence goes on from CM056581.1 coordinate 37,584,655, forward strand.
CCCGCCCCTTCTTGTTTGCTACATTTGGATTCTGACCCTTTTTCTGTACGACCACAATTTTTGTTATTGACGCCCTGTGTATGATCTACCCTTCTGGATTTTGACCATGACTTTTGGATTACTGATTTATGTACCGTTGCTCATCTGCTTCTTTGGTTTTGACCCCTGCCTGTTTATCGACTTTGTTTTTAGATTTTGACTTTAAGATATACTTTATTGAACCCCCTGGGGTAATTTGTCCTCTGCATTTGACCCATCCTGTAGTTAGGAGCAGCGCCCGGGGACCAACTCCAGTTCTAAAGCCAGTTCCTTAGTCAGGGGTACTGGTTGAAGTGTTCCTATGAGGCATGTTCTATTTCGTACGTGCTCCGCCCTCTAACGGGCTTCGCTATTGGTTTACCCCTCCGAGGCCCCGCCTCGGCACCTGAAAGAAAATTGAACTCACCTGCTCCGTAGGAGTGGGTAGCACACTCACCCCCTATAAAGCCCCGCCGCTGTCAGTGCTCGTCTCCCTTTTTCACTCAGCCTGATGAAAGTTTGGACTCTCGCGGAATTAAGTCGCGAAAGATATGGATTAAGTTTTGTCTCTATATGCCTCCCCCTTGGCGCCCTCGGACCAGCACGATGACTATGCATCTGGCTGGCGGGAGACGCCAGGCGCAGGCTGCTCCGTGTCGCCTATGCAAGCGTCCCCACGGGCAGGGGCATGCACAGCGGCTACAGTTTGTGCGCCCTCCAGGCTGGCTCGGGGCCAACCTGAGGGCTGGCGGCGGTCCGTCTGAAGCTCTGACAACGGCCCTCTTCCAGGAGGACAAGCTCCTTTCGTGCTTGAGTGACGACTTCACCATCGGTCTGCTGGCCCAGCGAAGTGGGGACCGTGGCCCGGTGTACGATGTCCGAAGATGTCGCCATGAACCGATGGCAGCCAATCTCCTTTGGGGCCTACTCCACCGTGTCCTGACGATGGTCGACCGCCTGGAGTCTGCCTGCGAGCAGCTGTCGTCGCCTTCGCTTGGCAGCCGTCGTCGCACGTCTTCAGAGGACCGGCCATCAGCGGGCTCCAGCCCCTGTCTACTGCTTCTGCAGCCTCGCAGCTTCTGGTCGCCCTGCCTCTGTGAGATTTACAAATAAAAGGCATTATTTGTATTTGGCTTCAAGATCGTTATTCATGCTACTCACGCTGACACACTGGTTGTTTCAGATGTTTGCATTCTTGGTCATTGGGATACTTTACTGGGGAGAGCAGAGTGGCTTCCCCTTTTTTTCACCAGCTCAGTAGAGGGACACGGTGCGTGAGGCTTGTGTTTCCTCAGCATTTCTATGCAACACAGAACAGCAATCTGGGCTTCACAGCTAAAAGGGTTATTTATGAAACGCTGGTTAGCCAACCAACGAGGTTCGCGTTCTACCCGCGGGGTAGTGTAACGTCAAACAATGTGGCTAATCGTAATTATGGCGATGACACCCTCCCGCCATGCTGCTGGCAGGGGGGTTCGCTGCAGATCCTTCAATTCGGGGCGAACTGATGCAGATTGCCATCGACTTCCTAACGCTGCTAGCTGGACTGGCTCCAGCGGCGCGGTTAGTACAAGTCCGCTATACACCGGCGCTTCGCCAGCTATAAATTGTTTATGGAACAATGGATAGCTAAGCGCCAGCTAAGTTGGCGTGTTCTACCAGCGGAGGTAGTACACGGTCAAGCATTGTAGCTAATCGGAAATCTGACGATGATACCCTCCCATCTTACAGTGGCAGGGGCGTTCACTCAAATCTTCGACTCGGTTCACTGTGCATCCCGGGAACAAGGGGCGGGATGTTTGCACAAGTGTAATTTTAGTACTGGGGCTAATGAAGCTGTGGAGAGGACCTCCACTCGTTCTGCTCCAAGCCGAATGTGCTAACCATGGCGGTAGCACACGAGCTCCGGACCAAAATTGACGCACTCCATCTCTGAAAGCAGTGCTGGTTTGGCCAAATTCAGTCTGGAAATTCAGCGAACTCGCTTCATCCGGATGGGTCTCCAGTGAAGAAACGTTCACAAACTAATAACCAGCTTGTTGCTAACACTAGCTGGGCTGGCTCCAGCAGCGCGTTAGGATACGTCAGCGCACTTCTGTTTCCGGGTTGCACGGAAGTGGAGTCGCCCGCCATTTTGGCTCCATAGCTCCTGAGGTCTCGCAAAATTCTCACTATGCATCCCGGTGGCAAGGGACGGGATTGTGTACGCAAACGTAAATCTGGTACTGGGGCTTCGGAACCCGTGGAGAAAAGTGTCGTTTGTTCTGCCCCACAGCTCGAGGTGTGTTCCGCCATTTTGGCTCCATAGCTCCTGAGGTCTCGCAAAATTCTCGCTATGCATCCCGGTGGCAAGGGACGGGATTGTGTACGCAAACTTAAATCTGGTACTGGGGCTTCCGAACCCGTGGAGAAAAGTGTCGCGCGTTCTGCCCCACAGCTCGAGGTGTGTTAATGGCCAATGTCTCTGAGGGTAAACGTCGGGAAGAGCTTTCGCTTGACTCAGAGACAGCTGCGCCCCCACCGCCCACGGTGAGTGAGTCACCAGGTGACGTGCTTGGGGTTGCAGTGGATGCGCTGTTGCCATTGGCCTATCAGCCCTTACGGCAGGGCCCCCCGGTCGAACCCTCCCACAAGGGGCGGGGCGTCGCGGGAGGGCCTGGGCTATCGGGAACCATAGAATCAACTGCTTCACCACTGACGAATCACTATCAGTTGTGGGTGAGGTTGTGCGCCCCCCTTCCAAGGTGGTTGGACAGAACGTTGCGGAAGGGATACGCATCGCAGTTTCGCTGTCGTCCTCCCCCATTCAAAGGCATTGTATAGACGAAGCTCCCCGGTTCCGCCCAAAGGGCGGTTGTGAAGGAAGAGGTAAACTCGCTTCTACGGAGAAAGGCCATAAGACCGGTTCCTCTGTCAGAAGCTTAAGCAGGATTTTACTCCCCATATTTTTTGATCCCCTAAAAATTGGGAGGCCTGAGGCCCATTTTGGATCTTTGGGAGCTGAACAATCACATTGTGCTCAGACCATTCCAGATCCTGACGGTGAAGGCGTTGCTGGAACGCGTCAGGCCGGGAGACTGGGTGACGTCAATAGGTCTGACAGATGCCCATTTTCACGTCCCAATCCTGCCACGCCATCAGAAATTCCTTTGCTTTGCACTACAGGACCGGACCTTTCAGTTTTGCCGCCTCCTGTTTGGATACTCCCTGGTACCACAGACATAGTCCAAATGTGTGAGACAACCCTAGCGCCGCTTCGGCTGAGATGGGTGTGGCTTCTACCTATCTGGACGATTGGCTAATCCCGGCCCCTTCCGAACAGATGGCAACCGCCTATACGAAGTTGGTGATGCGTCATATTGTGCTGCTGGGCTATCAACTACGACAAGCACCCTGCAGCCCAGCCAGACAGCGCGGTATTTAGGAATGCAGTTGGACTCTCAGACCATGACCGCATGCCTGTCGGTGGAGAGAGCAGAGGCGATCCTGTCTTGTGCCCAACGGTTACAGGACGCAGTCTCAGTGCGGGCGACAGAAGTCAAGTCGCTACCGGGGATGATGGCTGCTGCCCATCTAGTAGTCTGCTTAGGGCTACTGCACAAGAGATCTGCAGCGCTGGTTCATACGCCTTCGGCTGGGCCCGAGGCGAGACCAGCAGCGCATGCTCCGCATACCATTGCAAGCACGGCGGACCTTAGCGTTTTGGGCCTCACACGGCCGGCTCCGCGAGGGAGTTCGGTTGGGGTGCCTGGCTCACTATGCCCATGCATTCGTGGATACCTCCCTCACAGGGTGGGGCGGAACCTGTGGCCCTGCTTCGGTCGCTGGTACATGGCAGGGGCCCCGGCGGCACATCAACCTACTGGAACTCATGGCAGTTCAGAGGGTGCTGCACCATTTTTCCCCACAGTTGGATGGGAGGCACGTCCTGTGAGATCAGACAACATGACGGCGGTAGCCTATCTCAACAGACAAGGGGAGGGTCAGATCAGTGACCCTACACAAGATGGCGGCTTCCATCCTAATATGGGCAGATCGCCACTTGCGCTCTCTGAAGGCCAACATGTTCCTGGCATCCTCAACACTCGGGCAGATGGGCTGTCCAGGGGGGCGCTGCCCGATGAGGATTGGAACCTCCCCACCTGCGACAGCCGAGCAAACCTGTAGGCTGGTCGGGCTACTGAAGATGGATCTGTTTGAGAACAGGGAGAACGCTCTGTGCCCGCTGTGGTTCTCCCTGAGGCCTACCAACAATCCTCCCCTGGGGGTGGATGCGTTGGCCTATCCAGTGTGGCCGGCCGGCCTGCTATATGCGTTCCCGCCCCTGCGGCTATTAATGCCACTTACTTCGCAGAGTGAGGGAGCAGCACTTGTCCATAACTGTGGTGGCACCACTGTGCCCGAGCGCCAGATGGGTTCCGGACCTTATCCAGCTGGCGTTGGGGAGCCCATGGGAAATTCCGGACCCTCCCCTAACCGGGACTCGGATACCGAACGCCGTCCGCACCTGCCCCCTCCTGGCCTGGAAGCTGAAAGGGTAAGGTTAACTGAATCGGGCTTACCCGAAGCGGTTGTGTCCACAATTCAGTATGCGCGTGCCCTGGCCACGTCCAAGGCTTATGCGACTCGTTGGCAGACTTTCGTGGGCTGGTGTCAGGTGAGAGGCCTGAAACCGCGCTCATGCCCCCTTCAGGGGGTGCTAGAGTTCCTTCAGGGGTTCTTCGAGAGGGGCCGTGCAGCATCCACCTTGGGCATGTTCGCGGCGGCCATTGCAGTAGGTCATGATGGGTTTGACCACTTCTCAGCCAGAAGTCACCCCCTGGTAAAGCGGTTTTTGAAGGGAGTCCGCAGGCTGAAACCCCCGATGCAGCGCTTGGTTCCACAGTGGGATCTGCAGACGGTGCTGGACGGCCTGGCGGGACCACCATTTGAACCCTTGGACCAGGCGGACCTGCATACCTTAGCGATCAAGACGGCCCACCTTTTAGCCTTGGCATCAGCCAGGAGGGTGAGCGAATTGGGGGCCCTTCCCGTGCACCCGTCATGCCTGACTGTAAGCGAGGATAATGGATCAGTGGAACTTCGCCCTAATCCGTCCTTCCGTCCTAAAGTCATCACTTCAGCCTTCAGTTCTTCGGTGATCTGGCTCAGGGCTTTCTGCCCTCCGCCCCATGCCACCAGTGAGCAGGAACGGATGCACAAACTGGGCCCAGTGCGAGCGCTCATGCTGACATTAAACGCACGGCAAGCCTTAGGAAGGCGGATCAGCTGTTTGTGGGCTATGGTGAGCGGGCTCAACGGGCCCCTCTATTATCGCAGCGCCTCGCCCACTGTATCTGTGATGCAATCGGCAGAGCCTATTCGGCAGTGGGCCTCTCCACCCCGGCGGGGCTGATCACACATTCTATCCGTGGGGGAGATTCACAAGGCGGCCTTGCGGTCTTACGCATCCACCTTCGCGCAGTCATATCTGAGGGCATGACCGCCAGTTGGTCGCGCATTCAGTCCTGGGAACCCTGTCAGCAGGGTCCCCCTCCAACGCTAACTAGTATGTTACCACACCCTGGGGCGATGCGCTCTGGGGGCGCCTCGCCTGCTGGTGTGGGGGAGGGGCGCGTAGACGGGATATAACAGCTACAAAAGCCCCCCCCCCCATTCCTTCGTTCTGTCATTCTAGAAGGGGCCTTATCGGAAGGGGCCCCATCTGACACCGGCTTGGGTCTGGTGTTGTTTGGTGTGTCATGACCTGGGCCGGGGTACGCAGCCTGGCGGTGCCCGCCCCAGGAAAGACACGGCTTTGTTGGTTTCCAACTAGAACTCTAGGGTGCGGGGCCACCTGGGAGTACATTCATCCCTAACGGCCTTCGCAGTAGGTGTAAACCAATAGCGAAGCCCGTTAGAGGGCGGAGCACGTACGAAATAGAACAAATAGTTACCCTGGATGTAACTCCAGTTCTATGAGTACGTGCGTAGCCCTCTAACTGCCTGCCCAGCTGGCCCCCGGATGTGAGATGCTGAGTTTCAAAGGGAGACGAGCACTGACAGCGGCGGGGCTTTATAGGGAGTGAGTATGCTACCGAGCAGGTGAGTTCAATTTTCTTTCAGGCGCCGAGGCGGGGCCTCGGAGGGGTAAACCAATAGCGAAGCCCGTTAGAGGGCTACGCACGTACTCATAGAACTGGAGTTACATCCAGGGTAACTATTTGTTTTTGTGGGTGGGGGAAACAGGAATACCTGAAGGAAACCCACGCGAACATGGGGAGAACATGCAATCTCCACATCCAATTCTTGTGTTTTCTGTTTTTTTTAACCCTTTTTGCAATAAAGGCTTACGATTTTACTCACCCGTGGTTCCTGAACACACCGTCACAAAGTCACAATCAAAAATGTGACAGAGGTTGCGAAGCTTGGTCAGCAGACAACATGAGAGAAGACACACCTTCACTCTAATAAATACTCCACGTTTTTGCATATCAGCCACTGTTCCGCCCCTCTGTGAGATGGGCTATTTAAGATGAGCTCCCACTCCACCTGCATTGCAAAATGTCTTTTCCTGCCACTGTGCTGCATTGCTCTCCGCTGCTAGTAAATACCCCACTTCCCCCTCTAAATCTACCTGTGGACTCTGAATATTTTCTCAGGGGGGCCGGATGTCTATTCTGCCACTCTCGTCTGTTCCCTGCCTGCACCGTATGCTGCTGGGTGTGTCAGCGTCAGAGCCGGACACCATTTTCTCTATCCAAGCATGCTGCAGTTAACTATGTGTGTGTTCTGACTCTAGTTTAATTAAAATTTGGCAGTGAGACCAAACATCTAAAAAAAAGTCATAGATTTCAACTTCAGATTCCAAAAGGTCAGAGCTGAAGCATTTATTTGTAGTTTCACATCTATAGTATTACCAGCAATGTGAAATCAAAAATAGGTGTAGCGCCCCTAAGCCACTAGTGAGGCATGTAAATAGGAGTTACTTACCTATTGGGCGCCCCGAGTTCATTAGCCTTAACAATAACACCAATGTTTAAGTGTGGGGTTTTGCTGTGTTCCATAGTTAGGCTACTAGTATTACTGTGACACTGTATTTAAACAAATGAGGAATTTCCACAAGGAATTTAAATTAAATAAAAGCTTTTACTTTTTTAAGTTGACTCTTTTGTTAGAAAAACAAAAAATACAAAAATAATATACATGAAATAATGTCTTCCTTCAATATTTTACCCTTGGTTTCAAATAGGCTATTGTGCCTTTAACACAAAACACACAGTGCCCTTGGCACTTGAAAATGCAAAATACAAATCACCGTCAGTTCAATAAACCCCCTACTGTCGGCAGTATAACCAAAACACAAATGTCACCCTTGGTGCAGGCCTGTAACGTGGCTCGTGTGCGGTGAGACCAAACCAAGCGGTCGCTTCGCTCCAAGAGCAACTGAAACGTAGACACGGTACCTCCGGCTTTGGAGAGTAGCAACGGGCCCTTGCGGTAACACCCGCGAAGCTCTCAAGGTCCTCGTGAATCTGGAAGCGCCTACGTTGAGTCTCCTTTCCTTCCACCTTGTCCAGCTGAATGGCGGATTCTCCGTCGTCTCCCCAAAATGGCGATTAGGCGTCCTCCCCTTGAGGCAGGCTACTCCTGGTATATAGACTCACGTTACGCAGCAACTGATATTAACTGTATTTTCAAACCGAAAACTTATATCAGTTTAAAGTCCCCTTCTATAGGCTACAAACGGACATTAACTGCGTACATTTATATCTATAACCATCACGGAGACAGACTAGCCGCCTGCTTCCACCATCTTCCCTCTTCTCTCACAACTCCCCCCATCCCCGTTCCAGCCGCTTCCGGTTCAAAGGTCACCACACATTTAACCAATCAGAATGTATAGAAAAATAAAGTCACATATTCAAAAAATCAAATAAAATACAGGCCTTGATAAAATAAACCACATTCATATTCAAAATTCACATTGTATAATATCTTGCATTTGAAAATAAAATAAAAGAATATAGCACAGGGCTACATAGGTTAGCCTCATTACCATCCTGGGAATGTTGGCTACTGTTATTTGGGACAAAGTTGCTATTCAAAATTTTAAACATGAGGTTTCAGAATGGATAGTCCCCATATCAGCCTGATCCCTTTGAATCAGGTGAGAATATATAAGACAGCATGAGAACCTTTAGTACTTGAGCAGTGGCACAATTTTTGGTCCTCTACTGCGCTGAATTATTTAAAAACTGTGAAAATCAGGCTAAAGCAGAAACTGTCCGCTGCCATTAACCATTAAATGAACTAGTGTGCTCAGTGAGTGTTTGCTACATATACAGTATCAGTTAGGATGCACTTTGCTCTTTTTAAAGTATTGTCTCTTTTTTGAAATTTAAGTAGTTTTACTGATGTAAATAGTTTTGATTAGTGCCAGGTAAGAAGTTATTTGTCAGATCTTTAACTTCCCTTGTTACTCAGTACACAAATTATGGGCCAAATACAAGGTGCATGAATTTGAAAGTGTCATTCATTTTCAATGGGAGGAGGGCAACGAGCTAATCTCCGCCACGTTTGCTTTGGAGGATCAGCGAGTGAAACACAATCTCGTGAAAACTGGAGCACTGCTGCATGACGTGCGCATGCAGGCAAGTGGCTGGTTTACTCAGCTGGTTGTTACTCAGCCAACCCTTAAATAAGCAACCCTTCACCTCCACCTCAATGAGCTCGTTAAGGTGGAGGCGAAGAATGCAGCAGGGGGAGGGACAGTGGCAAGCGGCAGGCTGAGTAATAAAGCCTCAAAAACTTAAACTGGCCCGTCATTCTGCCGAATAGTCTTACTAAACTAGCTAATCCTCTGATTGCTAAGCAAGCAAAGGGCAGGATTCTGCCTCACCAAACTAACCTCCGACCGCACGTCACTGATTAACAAAATCCAAATGTTTTAATGTTTTAACATCCAAATGTTTTTCTTTTTTTATGTCACACACTGAAATACACGTTACATGATTTTTGGGATGGTCCGTGGGCACATGTGTTGCAATGCCTTATCCAGTGTTGTGCTTGAACATATTCCTTTTTTTGAGGAAGGGAACTGAACGCACCCCTCTTTGGCTGGCTGAACTTTGACCTAAAAGAGTTTATTCTGAACGGAGTGAATGTGAACGAGAGGACAACGTTCTTCATGATAACTTCTTGTCAGATTGTGGGACTTTGTCGCTCGACTTTCTAGGCAAAAACTGTTGCGTTGCCTTTTGTTTACCGTGGTATCGAATTGGCATCGAGAATCGTGTAATTTTACTGGTATTGGCACAGACTAATGAATTTTTGGTATTGTGACATCTCTATCCATGACAGATTTAACAAAAGCTGCAACAAATGAATGCACACAATCAATGCATCCTTATACAGCAAGCGGAAACACATTTTTAAAACTGTCCTGTAAGACCAAGCCTCCAGCCATCCTGCTCACCAGTCTAATAGCACCCGAACTGCACTTCTTTGATGATATTTATTCTACAATTATCACCTGGACCTGTTTCTAATTTCCACTGTGTGGTAGCAGTGGTCTATTTAAGACCAAGCTACAGAGTTAGTCATTGCGAAGTGTTGTAACTACAAAACCAGTGAAGTTGGCACGTTATGTAAATCGTAGATAAAAACAGAATACAATGATTTGCAAATCCTTTTCAACTTATTCAATTGAATATACACTGCAAAGACAAGATGTTTAATGTTCAAACTGAGAAACTTTATTTTTTTTTGCAAATAATCATTAACTTAGAATTTAAAGGCAGCAACACATTGCAAAAAAGTTGGCACAGGGGCCTTTTTACCACTGTGTTACATCGCCTTTCCTTTTAACAACACTCAGTAAACATTTGGGAACTGAGGAGACCAATTTTTGAAGATTTTCAGGTGGAACTCTTTCCCATTCTTGGTTGATGTACAGCTTAAGTTGTTCAACAGTCCGGAGTCTCCGATGTCGTATTTTACGCTTCATAATGCGCCAGACATTTTCAATGGGAGACAGGTCTGGACTACAGGCAGGCCAGTCTAGTACCCGCACTCTTTTACCACGGAGCCATGCTGTTGTAACACGTGCAGAATGTGGCTTGGCATTGTCTTGCTGAAATAAGCAGGGGCGTCCATGAAAAAGACATTGCCTTGATGGCAACATATGTTGCTCCAAAACCTGTATGTACCTTTCAGCATTAATGGTGCCTTCACATATGTGTAAGTTGCCCATGCCTTGGGAACTAAAACACCCCCATACCATCACAGATGCTGGCTTTTGAACTTTGCGCCTATAACAGATGGTTCTTTTCCTCTTTGGTCTGGAGGACACAACGTCCACAGTTTCCAAAAACAATATGAAATGTGGACTCGTCAGACCACAGAACACTTTTCCATTTTGCATCAGTCCATCTTAGATGAGCTTGGGCCCAGCAAAGCCGGCGGCGTTTCTGGGTGCTGTTGATAAATGGCTTTTGCTTTGCATTGTAGAGTTTTAACTTGCACTTGCAGATGTAGCGACGAACTGTAGTTACTGACAGTGGTTTTCTGAAGTGTTCTTGAGCCCATGTGGTAATGTCCTTTACACACTGATGTAGGTTTTTGATGAAGTACCGCCTGAGGGATCGAAGGTCGCGGGAATTCAATGTTGGTTTTCGGCCTTGTCGCTTACGTGCAGTGATTTCTCCAGATTCTCTGAACCTTTTGACGATATTATGGACTGCAGATGATGAAATCCCTAAATTTCTTGCAATAGCTCGTTGAGGACTGTTGTTTTTAAACTGTTTGACAGTCAGCTAAGTGGTGACCCTGGCCCCATTCTTGTTTGTGAATGACTGAGCATTTCAGGGAAGCTGCTTTTATACCCAATAATGGCACCCACCTGTTCCCAATTAGCCCCTTCACCTGTGGGATGTTCCAAATAAGTGTTTGATGAGCATTCCTCAACTCTCTCAGTCTTTTTGCCACTTGTGCCAGCTTTTTTGAAACATGTTGCAGGCATCAAATTCCAAATGAGCTAATGTTTGCAAAAATGTACGAAGTTTACCTGTTCGAACATTAAGTAACTTGTCTTTGCAGTGTATTCAATTGAATATAGGTTGAAAAGGATTTGCAAATCATTGCATTTTGTTTTTATTTACAATTTACACAACGTGCCAACTTCACTGGTTCTGGGTTTTGTACAAGCATCTGCTGCATTCCTAGCCTTGTATCGGCATATTCTCTGCATTTCACGTGTATTGTTCTCTAAACTCTAACTTCGTGCTGTTTATTGTTTTAAACCAGCACTTAATTTAAAAAAAACTCGCCTCCACTTCTTTTCCTATTTGTAACACATTATTACTGCAGCTAAAGCCCAGAGTCTGTATCACTTATAGTGTAACAGGAACCTTGATTCCATTTTGTTTTCTATTGCAATGTTTGTGTCTTCTGTTGTGCAGTAGGCATAATGAATACAACCAAGTCCATCCTTGCACCTGAGTCCACTCTTTAACTTCCGGTCCTCCGTGCATCTAAACTGTGCACGAAGCACAACCATTGCATGTCCTCATCAGGAAAAAAGCATTTTATCCTGTAAGAACTGGATGCCCCTCCCCCACACCTAAAAATGACTAAACAGGAAACAAAAATTAGGTTACATGGAATTTTACTTTCCACAGAAACATTTCCTGTCTTCGCTTCTATTTCCTCATCCATCTCCCACACATCCCTGCACAGGCAGTTCAGGCATTGTAATTAATCTTCCTGAAGTCTTTATGAAACACTCTCTCAATCCCCTAATACAAAGATCAAAGCTTTCTTTCTGTAGAGGGCCTCCATGTACAAAAGATGAGCTTGCTGGTAGTTGTAGTCCCAAGGCAATCCCTCCATTCAGTTTAAAATAATCCCAGTCCCCCATGTTAGGGGGTGACTCTCATAATAAGCACTCTCTCCCCTCCTGAGGCACTGACCACACTTGCTTACTCCGTGTCTTTAAATGCAAAGTTTCAATCCTCAATCAATGACTGGATAGCTTTTTTGCTCACAATATAGTAGATCATGTGACTAATATTGTGGCTCTAAACAATACATAGGGGATTAAAACTGTTTTTCATATAGTAACTGTATGTTCAGCTTCTGCTGTACACTGTGTGGTCATAGGCTGTTTTGGTCTCAGAATAGTGGATCCTGGAGCTAATGCTATGATGAAAACCCATACAAAGGAGGTTAAAATTGGGATGTTTGGAATGTTTCCAAATACCTTCTTGTGTTTATTTCATGTTGTGGCTTCATTTAGCACTGCTTCACACGAGGTCCTGTGAGCTGCGGTGCCAGCAGGTTTTCACTCTAACCTTACACTACACCGCCTGACTCGACTGATTAATTTATTCACTCAATTTAGGAAGTATGTTGAGTGACTCTGGCTTAATTGTTCATCATTATTCTATTTTACAACTATTATTACTATTACTTTTCATTTACATATAATAATATTATTAAGATTTAAGATGACTTTCCACTTCTTGGTACATGAATCAAGTGGCTTAGGCCCGTATTCAGAAACGACACTCACACTAATTGAGTGCGAGTGAGTACTAAAACTTAATTAGTGTCAGGTTATTCTAATTGAGTCAGAGGTTGCCCTAACCCTCATTTGCTTTCAGAGACCTCACTCTCATTGAAAATAGTGTCTCTTACTGAGTGAAGGTTGAGTGCAGGTAACACCTCCCTTGAGCCGCACTAACTTGCACCGGTATTTCGTTGTCATGGCTTTCTGGTGGTAACAAACATTGGAAACTCTGGATCACGTGCTCGAATAATCACAACTATGCAAATTTTAACTATAATGATGATAACGATGCCAGTAACTTGCTGACTAGGTGGTCACCTAGTTTCAGTGTTTAAGAACTGCACTGTGGTGAACTCGAGGTTACCATTTGTGTACCCTCCACTGGGTACTGGTGAACTGGCAATAGGGAAAGCTCAAACCATCCCTTAAAAATAATGATTGGACATGACCTGTTTTCAATCATTTAATAAAATTTTATTTACTTGAACTCCCAAAAATCCTTAGGATTATCATATATCGCCAGTTCTATTTCTTAGGTTAGAATGAGCACTGAATAATTATTGCCCTGTTTTCAATTCATTTAAATTACCATTGCAGAAACTCCGAAAACTCTCAAAATAATCAGGTGTGGCCAGTTTTCATTAATGACTCATATCTGTCAACTCTCACACATTCAGATTTCTCGTGCTTTTCTTTACTCATGGGTTGGAAAATTCTTCGTTCAGCTGGCTCGTGGGGCGCCGCGTGGATTGGTCTGCTTGGCTCATGTAGCTGTAAGTCACAAGAATCCATTCTTTTCTACATTCTTAATTGCTGTATGTAGAAGGAAATGTCTGGCACGTTTCACAGCTTTTTGCTTCGTGAGCCTCGCAGGCTGTCCTGCGCTGTCTCGACCACAGAATTTATGAAGACATGCTCATTTTTTTCGTTGTCATTTATGCGCGAAAGAAACGCCTCAATTTTGTGAAGCAATGTAAAATAACGCGATGAAAATACATTTGATTGTTGTTTTACCAATTAGTCTGAGAAACTTTCTAATCAAGAAAAGTAAACTGCGACAGGTTTAGGTCATTCAGCACTGAAGGGTGAGGATTGAACGTCCCTTTACAGCAGCCGACGCATCGCCTGTGGTACCCAGTGCCCACTACTGTCAGTTATGCTCGAGTGACGTTTGTGAATAGCAACTGGCAAGGGGTGGGACCACTCCCTCAGTAAGTGGTAGGTCGATCTCTTTCTCACACTCCAGTTACATTTCAATCATACTCACTATCTGTTGAGTGGAGGGTGAGTGTCTTATGATTCTGCCTGACCATGTTTTTGTTATGACCCTGATTCCAAGCCATGTTTTCTGATATTGTCCAAGCCATGTTTTGTATTTTCACCGTTTTTCATTGTCATGTCTTTTGCCTGCCATTTCCCATATTCTAAGTTTAGATTATCATTCTGGTTTTTGTATTTCTAATGCCGTGCATTGCACATTGTCTCCCCTGTCTGGTCTTATGTGATGTGAGTTTTATTCAGGGGCGAAGCTAGAACCGGGATTTGGGGCGGCACAGACACGTACCTTTATGACAATTAGGATAGTCCTGGCTAGTTCTCAATTATTTTTCTTTATTGACGCGTTTTCCAATTATCGTAATAGGCAACTGAAGACACGGTTTCTCATGCGATCTATCAGCGATGAAGTCATGGGGTAAATTCCGTAAAACTGAGAATTGGGGTGGACGTAACATCTATTTAAAAAAATTATTAGTCCTGACCTGTTCGCAGTCATTTTCATGATTAACAAAATGTTCACTCCCAGAGCGCTCCGCACTTAACTGGTGCTGCTTGTTCTCCCCGATTAGGTAAGACGACAATCATTCATCTGAAAACGTTTGCTTAATTTAAATCAACGTTATTCAAAATTACTCTCGGTATTGAGTGGGAAAAAAGTGGCACTTGGCAGTGAAATAGGCTATAAAAAGCATGCGGCACTATTTGACTTTGATTTAAATAATGCAAACGCGTCCAGATGAATGATTGTCGTCTTACCTAATCGGGGAGAACAAGCAGCACCAGTTAAGTGCGGAGCGCTCTGGGAGTGAACATTTTGTTAATCATGAAAATGACTGCGAACAGGTCAGGACTAATAATTCTTTAAAACAGATGTTACGTCCACTCCAATTCTCAGTTTTACGGAATTTACCCCATGACTTCATCGCTGTTAGATCGCATGAGAAACCGTGTCTTCAGTTGCCTATTACGATAATTGGAAAACGCGTCAATAAAGAAAAATAATTGAGAACTAGCCAGGACTATCCTAACTGTCATAAAGGGACGTGTCTGTGCCACCCCAATTCCCGGTTCTAGCTTCGCCCCTGGTTTTATTCCCCAGTCTTGTGTGCCACACTTTCAGGTGATTTCATGGTTACTGGGTATCCAAACATTCCTTCCAATCTCGTTTGCTTCCTTCGCCTTACTGTTCTATCTTTACTAACAATACTAACAGTTCATTATTTTAGATTTATTATTAGCACTAACTAACATTGTTAATAGTACTAACTCACTAACAAGCACTAGGGATTGTATAGCTGCACATTACTAATTGACTAACAAGCTCTCAGAACTCGCTCTGCTCTAGTGTCCACCCCTTGCCTCCACTCAAATTACTTTGCTGTGCTTCAGTGGATTCTCCGCACCTAGTTATTCACTTTTCTGCCTCTCACTCTGTGCACTTTAGAACTCCCTAACTGGAGTCGTCTGTTTGTCATAGGTTGTTGTGCAATCCATGTCCGTGATTTGGCTTTCGCCAAATTCATGTGGTTAGGAACTTCCTCTTGTTCATTCCTTTGTTAATTAGTCTGATCCAGCTCACCTGTTCCCTATTATAGCATGTGACTTCCCATATGTGTATTTAAGCAGTCATTTCACTCTTTTTGCTTTTTTGCTCTTGTCAGAACGTTTTCCCTGGTTTGCTTGTGTTGCGATCATTTATGCCTTGTATTCTTAGTGTTATACTTCTGAATGGAACGTCCCGGATTTTGATTTTGGCTTTACCTTTGATATTCCTGTGCCCGTGTACTGTACCTGCTTTGCCTGACCCTGAGTTTTGTCTTTGCTGCCCTGTTTACAAACTGGAGTACGTCTACTGGATTCTGGCTTTGGTCTCACCTCTGATATTCCTGTGCCTGTGAACTGATCCTGCTTTGCCCGACCCTGAGTTTCGTTTGCTGTGTATGAATTGGATTACGACTACTGGATTCTGATTTCGGATTGTGGACTCTGTACCGTTGTTTGCTGCCCAACAGGGTTCTCCACCCCAGTTCCAATAAAGATCAAGTTTTCTGGATATTTCTGGTGTCACTCCTGGTTCCTGAACGCTATACCTCAGAGTGAGTGTCGTTTCTGAATACAGGCCTTTATCTTGTTGCCACATGCTTTTTAAATTATAAGCACTTTTTTTTTTTTTTTTTTTGCCCAAAGACAGCTTAGACGAGTCAGACCATCACAAAACTTGCTTAAATTCAGACTGCTTCACTTGAGTTTGCTTATAAATTAAAGGTGACATAGATTGGTGGAACAGGGTATTTATCCTTGTTCTGTGATGTGACATATTGACGACAAAATTTTGGTTGGGTCTGTAATGCATCAGAAGCTTCCTAAAAACCTCTCCCAAAAAGCAATGTTAGGGTGGGGGATTTTGAACACGTTGTTTTGCACCTATTTGGCGACGTTTCGGGCTTAACTGGCAAACTCATTATGAAATTCAAGCACTTGACGCTGATTGGCTTTGCTGCCACTCAGAAGAATGTAACTTTGCCCAGAGCAGTCAGGAAAATGGGAAAACGCTCACCGCCTTCGGAACACGGACAGACCAACTCTATGCAGCTATGGCATATTCATAGATTGAGCCTTAAATGTTTGAGCCCGAATCGGATGAAGACTTTGGTTTGGAGGAAGAACCAGTCCAACAAAGGATGGATTTAAACATTTCTGAATGGTAAGTATATTTGAATTTTTTTTTTCTTTTCTTCAAAAGTAATAACCATTTTTTCTCCAAAGTGTCCTGTCCTAACAAAGTTATAGCACGGGCTACCCATTTGGACATTAGCCTAATCCTTTTGCACCATTAAATCGAGAATAAATCTACTCTAATGCATAAATATGCCCCGAGGCTCCAAGTTTGGGTCTTAGGGTGACGGTAGCCTACCTTTCGAGCAGAATGAAGATGAAGAATGAAGAATCGTTTTAACAAGGCCTATTTGTGATAATATGAGCATCAAAATTGACAGAGGAGGCTAGCTCAAAAGCCGCTGCTTATATGGTTTGTATGAAAAGTCGACATGAGTATATAGATTCTTGGGACAAAAGTTGGAATTTTTACTATATAAATGTTTCCCTTTCCCAGTGTCTTGGAGACAGTGAGAGAGGCTATTTCGGAGCTGCCAAGGCTTACGCATTTGGAGTGAGTCTCTCGCATTGACGTTCCTGTGCCGTAGTCAGCAAGTCTTCAATCAAAGAACTGAAGCACTGAAGAAATTCATTTGCGGAATTGAAGTCCTTGTGCAATAAGTTCATTTCACATGCATTATGGTGGATTTCCCCACTAGTGACACGGAAATAGATTATGACTCTGGAATTCTCATGCTTGTCTTTACTGAGGGATTGGAAGCAATGGAATTGCATAAAGACATGTTTGCAAATTATTTTGAAGGGTAGGAAATGGAATGAGAGTGGGGGGCAGTGAGATTCATGTGACATCATTTGTATGCATTGTTCAGATTGGCCCGTTTTCTGGCGGCCATTTTTAAAAGAGGAATTTCTATGAAACAGGTGTTCAGAATATCTAGTACTTTTTGTATGTTCTTGAATGCGGGTAGACTACCATTATTCAACAAAGACAAGGTAAGAATGGTTTTTGATTCTATGTCACCTTTTAAGGGAAAATTCAGAATGAATCCAATTGGTTTGTATTGGTTTATACTTCTGACTGGAACGTTCTGGATTTTGATTTTGGCTTTACCTTTGATATTCCTGTGCCCGTGTACTGTACCTGCTTTGCCTGACCCTGAGTTTTGTCTTTGCTGCCCTGTTTACAAACTGGAGTACGTCTACTGGATTTTGGCTTTGGTTCTACCTCTGATATTCCTGTGCCTGTGAACTGAACCTGCTTTGCCCGACCCTGAGTTTTGTTTGCTGTGTATGAATTCGATTACGACTACTGGATTCTGATTTTGGTTTGTGGACTCTGGTACCGTTGTTTGCTGCCCAGCAGATCAAGTTGCCTGGATATTTCTGGTGTCGCTTCTGGTTCCTGAACGCTATACCTCACAGAGTGAGTGTCGTTTCTGAATACGGGCTTTTATCTTGTTGCCACATGCTTTTTAAATTATAAGCACTTTTTTTTTTCGCCCAAAGACAGCTTAGACGAGTCAGACCATCACAAAACTTTGCTTAAATTCAGACTGCACCCTCATTCCGTTTCCCCCCCTTCAAAATAATTTGCAAACATGTCTTTATGCAATTCCATTGCTTCCAATCCCTCAGAAAAGACAAGCGTGAGAATTCCAGAGTCCTTTTGCGTATTTCCAAAATGATGTCTTTATATTTGAGATAAATTTTCAGTGGATTACACTAATATTTCTGCTTGACAAAAATACTTTGCTAAATAATGGCATAGAGCCTACACTGTAATAATTTAAGGTCTGGAAACATCAATTTCAATCTGAAATTTGTGAAAGTTGTTTTTTTTTCTTTCTGTGAATAATTAATAATAATGCGCACATGTTGTATGTTGGTTTTGTGGGTCATATACTATACTTGGCTTACTGAATAATTTATTCAGCAAAAACTAATGAATGTCTTTCAGGGATTATTCAACTTGTGTACAAACGTGAAGTTGCTGCCTTAGAAGGAGTTGTATTTTGAAGGCTGGCTAATTGGTTGATTGATTAGAGTGCTACCAAGAGGGCAATTTGTTTTTTAATTTGGCAATAGGAGTGCTAGTTGATTGGGGGGGATCATCCATGGGCTGGCAGCAGCAAAGATTGGATAACATTGATGTTGTGCATGTGTCAGATGTAGGGTTCAAAAGGGAGACATCATTTAGTTATTAAAATGCTCTTGTGCTCTCGCTCTTGGGCATTATATTGATGAGTATGTTTAGATGAGCCATACTAGGTGTTTCAAAAAAGTATACCCAACTTTAATCATCAATTATACTGTACGAAAATTGCTGAAAATAACCGCGTGGTTAGGGTATCTTTTAAAAGAGTAAAAGCAGCTCTTTCTAATGACATATTACACTTAAAATAAAATTCAGGAGTTTTAGTACAGTATAATTGATGATTGAAGTTGGGTCTACTTTTTGTTTTAAACACCCTGTATGGATGCTTGCGACCTAAATGCTGACCGGTTTGGGATTGTTAATTGTCTGTCAACTTTAGCGAGATGATTGAGATCGAAGAGGTGTGGTAAATACTTTTAGATTTTTTTCTGTGATACCTTGTTGTGGACGAATGCGCTCAAGCAAAGGAATATCATTAGGGTCAGTGGACATGTGAGATGCCTCAGCTGAGATGCTAATTTAACAAGCCAGCCATGGACGGTGTACTCAAGCGGTTCATTGTGTTTAACGTCACTCCCGTTCAGCTACTCAGGTGCTCCTTATATTAGCATTAAAATAGCAAATGAGATGAACTGCTCAGTATTTGCAATATATTCAGCTTGAATTAGTGAACTTGATATCAATTTCATGAAAGGAATTACTCCTCGCAATGACAGCTGTTGCACTGTGTGGTTTTGAATCTTTAGCTTACTCAGGCTTACATGTGTCTTTTTACTTATCTAATTTTTTTAGCACTGCTTTGCAACATTTTTTGGTTCATTTGGAGAAACAGACTACAAATGCTACTCATTCCTTGACATGATTCAGTAAATAATATTTTCTGCTTCCTTACGGCCTGCTTCTTTTGATATTTAATTTAGGGATGCACTGACCATCTTTTTTTCAGTTCCGATCTGATTCTGACACTGGAATTTTCATATCTGCCAATAACAATGCTATTCTGATGCCTGTACTAATTTTTTTGAATGTTAATGTGATTATTATTACTGTTTTTCTTGGTATGAAGTGTAAATTTACATTAGGCAGTAGTAGACCACACAGCACATCTTATTTAAAAGAGCAAAAATATAAAAACCCTATCAAAGGTAAAAAGAACAGTGTTTCATCTGAACAGGACTAAGAAAGTGGGGCCATATGCAGCAGCAACAACTGTAAGGTTTTTAGATTGAATATTTAATAAAATGACAGCACTGTGTGTAGAAATAAATCAACACTTTCAGAATACCCAATTAATAAGTTAAAAATAATCTCAACAGGGTAAATCAAATAGGGCTATATAATGTGGCAACTGTAACTGTAAACAAGTTAACAGCATTATTCCCTCCTGCTGAAAAACAGCAACTGTGACCAATACAGTTATCCTATTGGTTTTAATGGAAATTGTAATGTCTGCAGGGAATCTGTAATGGAAACCTATACATGCCATGAAATCCTAATGGGCTGTGTCTCAAAATGCACCACATGATGGAAATCATTATAATGGTCATAATGATAAAAGTTAAAGGTTTATAATAATATGTAGAGGAAACCATTATAATGTATGTGTAATGGTTCTATTGTTTTTATCAGCAGGGCAGTCATTTAGCATCTGTTCAATGGGGGCTGCAACTAAAGTGCTGGTGTGTGACCCTTTGGATTCACTGCACCTGTAGCACCGCACTTTAGGGCTTTAATCCGAGTTCTCCCAATGTACAGTGAGGCTTATTAGTGACATTGGGCTCATATCCGAGGACTCAATATCATTTGTGAATCTCATGGCTTAAATATCAATGAACTACGCCATTAACTGTGTTGACACCCGGGTGTGTGGTTCGAGTTTGGCCGTCTGTGATATGGGCCTATATTTTTACATTATATTACATAAGATGAGTAGCGGAAACAAGCCATTGAGCCCAACTGGGGTCACCATTTTCCGATAACTAAAGTGAACCTTGTACTTCAGATACTCAAAGACTGCCTAGTATCCAGCATTGCATCAAGCCTTGACTTAAAAACTCCCAGAGTTTCTGCTTCAACAATATAGCCAGGCAAGCCATTCCATATTGTGTTCACTGCATGAAAAAATATTTCCTAATGTATATGCTAAATTTACCCTTAGCTAATTGTAAATTCTGTCCCCTATCCAGTTTTGAATCATTCTAAAATACCTCCTGTAATTCCTACGGCAGTGGCAAGCAGTGACCTTTCACTCTGATCATGCTCGGGTCTTAACTCTATGCGAGCTCAGACATATTTGGGTATTTATTTATTCATAAAAACACATTATTTAGTTTTTAACTACTATATCAACTCGATTTTGATAGACACGCTCGTACTCTCACGTTGCCCCAATGTTACCAACAACCATGTGTTGGAATTTACAGTGTAATGTTAGGTAGGCTAAATGAAAGCGGAATATTTAGAACTGACACAAGTTGATGCGCGCACACACAGCAACGCAACCAGCTACGTGTCAAATGACACATGAATATGCCCACAATGTTACCAACAATAAGTTGGAATTTATGGTGTAACGTTAGGTAAATAATTGCAGAACAGAACTGGCTTACACCCTGCCTTTCCGAAACCCCCCCACTCTGAACGGACGCAATCAGAAAGGAAACGGAGGCTGCACATTAATCCCTTTTTCCTTTTTGAGGTCAAATGGATCATGTGCATATATTAACCGCAAAACAAGCAAATAATTCATATTAATGACATACAACGCTCATTATGCTTCAGCTGAATCCTCTAAGCAAATGGCCATGTTGAATTGAAATGAGTTTATCATGTAGATGTTGTTTGATGTTAATGAAATTGTATGAAATTGCTCCAATGCGTTAAACTGATCTTTGTGTACAATCACACAGCCTGATATGCCCTGACACACTGAGTGGGACCTGCTCTACAGACCATTGGTCTTTCTTACCCTAACCCTGGTTATTTTCGGTTGTCTGATCCTTCCCTCTCTCTGAGCCCTCAAAATGCCTGTTCCTGGTCCTCAAGGTAGACAACGATGTCCACAAGCCTCTTCAACACGTTCCGGTTCCGTTTTACCCGCTCTTTGTGCTGCTCTGAGGCTAGTCGCAGTCCCTCATTCAGCTGATGATCGATCCGTGTGTTGCCAAATGTCTGCAGTTTTGCCAGACAAAGTATGTGTGAAGATGCACGCTCATGCTTGCTCATAGTGGTGTGGAGTGGTGTAGAGGTTGTTTGAATCACCATAACCTGTCGTGGTCCAGACTGTGTGTTCCGTGGAAAAAAGAGGACACAAGCTGTGTTCAAAATCGTCCACAAATCCACTCACTCCCTATTCCCTATATCGTGTATATGTTATAGTGCACTACATTGGGAATGCATGCGTGCATGCTGTTGTAACACGTGCAGAATGTGGCTTGGCATTGTCTTGCTGAAATAAGCAGGGGCGTCCATGAAAAAGACGTTGCTTGGATGGCAACATATGTTGCTCCAAAACCTGTATGTACCTTTCAGCATTAATGGTGCCTTCACATATGTGTAAGTTTCCCATGCCTTGGGCACTAATACACCCCCATACCATCACAGATGCTGGCTTTTGAACTTTGCGCCTATAACAGATGGTTCTTTTCCTCTTTGGTCCATCGAACACGACGTCCACAGTTTCCAAAAACAATTTGAAATGTGGACTCGTTTCTCAAAATGAGAAATTGCAAGTATGACTGTATTTTGTTGAATGTCTCAATTGCATCATTCGTTCATAAAATGTTTTGATGACATGAAAATCAGTTTACAGAAAAGCGACTTGCTGGATTTAATGGACATGGCTCAAGACTAGTTAAAATAGCAGGAAATAATAGACTACGACTAGATATTTTTTGTCATTTTGATTGATACTTGTGTGATTTAAACAGCTTTCTGTGAACTAAATGCGACACCTGACAGTGAACAGTAGCGTTTGAGATCATCACCGTCTCTCTTGGCACTTGGGTGTGAAATCATCATCGGGTCTGTTGTGTGGCATGTAGAATAGCCTCTGGTTGTCCTGTAATACTGTGTGGCCTATCGGATGTAAAATAGTCCCTGGCTTCCAATAGTTCTGTATACTCACTGGCTGTTCTGTCAGATTGTTTGATCTTTATGTGAATAATATAGTCATAGATTCCTGATCACAAATCCAAGGTTAAATGGCCAAGATCAGCACCTGTCTTAAAGGCTCTTTGAACATTTGCTGTGAAAGCTAAGGTACTTTTGACAGCTGATGATTTGAACTTCACTGTCCTGAAATTGCTGGCACAGAAAATCGCCTCTTGCAATATGTCACCAGTTCATACTTTTTTTTTTATTTTATTTCATTTTATTTTTTTACAGCTGTCCCTCAGAAAATGATGATTGACAGGGTGAATAAAAGCAATCCATGCTACAAGTGACACTATTCTCAGAAATTCTGCATCATCACCAGGGGTGGAGTCAGTAATTGCACTCAATCTCAAAGATGTCTAATGTGTCCGCAAAGATTTAAGGTCCCATCATGACTGTTGTCAGTTCTACAGTCTCTTTTGATAACCCAAAATAATGGGGTTTGGCGGTTAACAATGTTAGATGAGGCTGACATTTAATCAATTTAAACTGAATCCCGCCAAAATGTATTTTTCAAGGGAGACCAATGCAGGCAGCACCAGTAATAAAAACACAAGGTTACAGACAGAAGACACAAACAGATACAAAACTAAAGAAAATTAACAAAAAAAAAAACAAGCTTGGGGAACTCACATCTTACAGTTGTCAGAGGAACAAAGGAGGCAGCTGTAACACAAGCTATATGCATGTACTTAACCTGACAAAATTACCAATTCGATTTTGCGCTAATGCACTGGTTTTAAAGGGAATGACAGCGGTTGATCTGATTGACAGTTATGGAACCAAACCACCACCTCCACAGGAAGTTAAGTAGCACTAGATTAAAACTTCTGACACCAGCCCCACCGTTGCACTGTCACCTCTTGTCATGAAATTACCGGAATGGAGTTACACATGCCCAGTTTTGGCCTGTAATACTGTTAGCACTTGCATTGCCTGTCTGTTTTGGTCATGAAATTAAGGACCCTACTGTGTGTGTGTGTGTGTGCGTGTGTGTGTGTGTGTGTTTGTGTGTTTTTGTGCATGTGAGTGCACGTGTGTGGGAAAGAGAGAACTCCCATAGAAACCCTAACATTTATTCACGCCCCCTCATCTGCTTCCCATGTCATTATTCCACCTGGTACCTTGAGTGCTTTGCGAGGCATCACCTCTCAGCCAGAGAAAAGAGATTCTGGAGTGGTTACTGTTTCCCATACCGCTGTCTGTATGACTCTCACCCAGAACTGCTCAGCCAATCAGCTGATCCCTTCAGATTTACTACTTCCTGTACGAGAGGAGCTCTGCGGATCTCTGACATATTCGGCCAGATCTTCTCCTCGTGCATGAGTGAATTTTCAGTTATGAATTACGAGGGCTATTTGAGTACTTTATTTCACATGATGGTCAGTTTTCTATTTTGTCATTAGCATTCCTTCATTAATGAAAGAGATAACACATCTATGGAAAACCACACTTCAAAGCGATTCACTCTACCTATTTCAGTGGCGCATAATTGTAACTGAATTGATAATAATGGTTACAGGCAAATAATGTTCATCATATACCATTTCTACATGCATTTTTAGTGGTAACAGCATGTATGATAACTCCAGGAAAATTTGCGCTTGTGCCAGATTTAGAGGAAGTGCTCAGAGGACGCTTAGCTTCTTTATTCCCTTCAGTCTAAATGCATGGGAGGGATTACGCCTCTTACCCAAGCAAAGTACCGAGAACGGGGGCCTGCTTTGGCAGCAGTTCCTCATGAGGCGAGGATTCCTCCAAAACAGATTAACGGAATGTAACATCCGGTATCCTGGCAACTGTAATAGCCAGGGAGGTGTTTATACTTGTTATAGAAGTGATCATGTTACAAGAGGGAAATCACTTTTCAGATACAGGAGAGATGGCTGTGTGTAGTTTGTCCCTCTTAATTGTTAATCATGATTTTAAACAATCCATTGGAAAGGAATTTCTTCATTTAGTTGTATGCCTGGTTAAAAAAAAAAAAAAAAAGATTTAGGCTGGCTGTGCCTGCGGTGTTGTTAACAAGTTGGACGAAATACCTGATTCAAACAGAGCAGTATTATGGTAATGTTCAGCCATGAGTTTTCTTATTTACCGCGTTCTAACCAGTATTTTAAGTATTATGACCTATAACAAACACTTTTCCATCAATTTCTGACTCAACCATAATTTCATAAAGTCAGAATAAAATGAATTCTGTATTATTGCAGCATATTTGTGGGGCTCATCCAAGGAAGTACATTTGAGTGGAATGAAAACTGTTCTTGTCTCTGAATGAAGAGAAATGAGCTTCCACAGTGTGTAAAATAATTATGTAAAGAGTTCATGCTGGCAATTTTATGGTCTTAGTATTAATTTATAACACAGCACAGAGAAAATAAACTGAAAACTAAATGTAAAGTTTGATGACCGGAAACCAATGAATAAACACTGTAGTGCTTCTTACTGGGTGTGTAGGTTATTGCATGTCCATCTTTTGAGCATACTGTTATTCCAGCTTACCCCCCGTTCACACTTAGACGCTGCTTCTACCACGATCAAAGCCTGGCCGAAAACGTGGCCGATCGCAGGAGAAACGTAGTGGAGTCTTCATAAGCGCAGTATGATCGCGGTAGGGTCTTCATGATCGGGAAGCTCCACGCTCTCGCCACGCTTATTTTGAACATGCTCAAAACAAGCGTAGCGGGATCGTGGCCAACAAGAATCGGGGTAAAGTCGTAAAAAGAGCGTAGTAGAAGCGCCATATTCGTACAAGCAGCGCGGAAGCATCGTGGAGAGATCTTGCCGATCGTGGTAAAAGCACAGTAAAAGCGTAGTACAGTCGGGGAACATATCGAGTACGCTCTTACAACACTCCCACTACGTTGTTACTACGTTCCCACTACGATCTCTCTACATTCCTGATGATCCTACGAAGACCTACCATGACCTTACGCCGATCATATCACGACCTATCAGGCAGCAGTTTGTACATGTACATGTACATGTACTTCGTTACAGTATTTAAGTAGATTTTTTTTTTTTTTAACTGGGACTTTTACTCTCCTACATTTAAAAGCTAAGTGTAAGTTACTTTCACTTCATTACTTTGACACTGGCAACTTAGTTACTCGTTTCAAACTAGAATATTAATTTCATTCATCATTCACGGATTATCTGGATTTGGCGTGTTCGAGAAGAACAACGGTGTCTCTTTGAGCAGATGTGTCCGCCAGTGGACGTGGAGCTGCAAATTTATACACGCAACTACAATATTCTATCACTAAATGGCACATCAGGATCAGTTATTGAATATTACAACTGCCACTAAACTCAAAGAAGTGATTTGTACTGCTAGTCGGCAGCGGTCTACGTAACATTGTAGTAGAAGTGTGTCAGCAGCGCGTTGGACGTGGGAGCATCGTAGTACGGTCGTAATGAAGACCATAATTTGCCAAATTGCTCGATTTAGACGCCGATCCGCCCCGATCCAATACTTTTTCTGATCGTGGCTTGATCGGGATGTTCGTCCTAAAGTCGCAGCTCTGTGTGAACGGGGGGTTAGCACTGCAGGGTGCTGCAGTCTACCCCTGCATCCACTGACCAGGGCAGCTTGCACTGAGGCTACGCAGAGCTGGGTTAGGTTTTGTTTCTCCTGACATTGAGCAGACCTGGGCCCTTTTACAACTGAAGCTTAGCAGAGCTGTGCTTTTAGTACAGAATCTAAGCAAAGCTGGGTCTGAAACAAAGCAGATCTAGACTGTGCTAGTACCGAAGCTAAGCAGAGCTGGGCTCTGTTAGTACCGAAGCTAAGCAGAGCTGGCATTGGTAAGTAATGAAGCAAAGCAGAGCTGGGTTTTTTGTTCGTACAGAACCAGACCTAGGCTTTGTTACTGAAGAGGGACAGACCCCGGGGGTACACTACAAAGCTGGCTTTGTGACTAAGCCTGAAGCTTAAGTAAAACCCGGAGCAGCTCCTTATACTTCAGTCTGTGTTCCAGATTTGAAGAGGTTCCTAGTTTTACTAAGAGCTGAAGTCAGGCTTACTCACAAAGCCAGCATCGTAGTATATCTCCCTGGGTCCAGTTACAACTCTAGTTAACCAGAGCCGGGCTGTTTGCACTGAGCCAAAGCAGAGCTTGGCTTTGTTAGTGCTGAAGCAAGAAGCAGCAGAGTTAGGCGGTGTTAATAAACCCTGACCCAGATTGCTTGGAATCACACAACACGGAAAAATAGTTTTGTAACTGTTAGGTTATTTCACACTCTGTTTCAGTAATTTAGCTACATATTTTGGATAAGGTGAGGACAGCTAATGTTGAGAACATAATCCATATTACCTCCTGTCTGTGGAAGGCAGGGCCAGGAAGGTGGCTGTGCTGGTGCATAAGATCTGATGTTAACCTACTGTTGTGCTTCTCACTGTGTATGTAGGTTGTTGCTTGTCAGTCTTGCAGCATGCAGGGGAACACTCGCATGGGAAACAAGTGAATCTGTCTTAGAATACAATTTCTGCTGAAAATTTATCAGCAATGATATTTCAAGAAAAGATCATTGGAATTATAAATATTATTATTTTGTGGTCATCTAAAATTCAGAGTAGCATTTTCACTCCAGAACCACGGATTTTATTCCTCTTTATGATTACATCCATCTAAAAATTTTGTTTGTTTTGGGGGTTTTTTTTAATGATTTTTTTGGGTGATTTTTTTGCTTTATTAATAATTATACAGTGGCAATAGACAAGAAAGTTGGGGAGAAAAATGGGGAAGACGTGGCAAATGACCCGAGCTGGAATTGAACCCGGGTCGCCGTGGGAAGGACAACACCTTTTTGGTGCGTGCGCTTAGACCGATGAACGATTCAGGCTTTTTGTTGTTATTTTTTAAACCATTTCTAATCTCATAATGTTTGATCATCACTGAAGAAGTGCTGGGTACATAGATGGTTGGGATTTTATCATTTTTATTTCGCTGGAGTTAATTCCTGTGCTGCAGTAGAATGAGATGCAGCGGTGTTCTGGAAGATTCCCTTGCTTGGATCATGTTAACCTGCAGTCTGACCTGACTGTGGGCACATTAGTGATCTTGTTCCATCACTGTAAAAAGCACCAACTCCCCCCCCAGCTCATCTGATTGCATCCCTGCCCCTCTCGTCACCTCTGTAAATGAGAACAGGATTAAACTGCCAAGTGGAAGCCACTCAAGAAGTCTCCTTTACTCGGTATCTGTGTCCTTACTCCAAAAAAATCCCAGTCTGCACCCTTCTTAAACACAACAATCCTCTGTCCTCAAGGTGTTTCATTTCTCCAATCAAATTTTATAACAAGAGCACATCATTAATGGGTCCCATGTCAGCAACCTCTGTAAAAAAAACAAAAAAATAAGAAAAGAAAACTGAATCAGGATCACAAATCGGATGAATGAAAAAGGGCAGCTGGATGATGTTTTTACAAAAACGAAGATGTTGTTAACACAAAAAATGACTGATTAATTAAAAACTATTGATAATTTTGGCTGTTTATTACATTTAAAATAGTATCTCAAGTTACATGTAAACTTACTGAGACCTCCTCAGACAGTATATATTTTATAGCATCTAATGAAGTAATCCATTCTTGACTGTTCACATCGTTACTTGTTTTCCCATGAAGGGGCTCAATTAAAATTTTTGGCATCACAAAAAGACCTGATTATGGGAGCCTCAGGGGCATGAAGCAGGCTGAGCAGAGACTGTAGAGATAGACAGAAAGTGGGAGAGAGTCGGGGAGAGAGAGAGGGGGAGAGAGAAAGAGAGAAGAGGCGGGCGAGAGAGCTGCACACTGACTGCACGGTTTCATCGGCTGTAGGTGAAGGTTTCTCATCGACATGACAAAATGGATCTCGCTCACTCAGCCTGACTTTGAGAGGAAGAGCTAACAGAACGCAGGCAGTCGCCCCAGCTCTCGGCCGTGTCTGATCTCCCTGTCGTGCGTGAGATATTGCGGTCTGAGCGGAGAGAGTTTAGAAGGGGAGACGCGCGCTCACTGTTTACGCCACACGGCCGGGTAGAGACATGGATAAAGTGAATCGGGTGTTAAACATCGTGAGGTGGATGTCACCGCGAAAGAGAGAGCGCCCCCCTCTGGTGGACTTGTGGGAAGCGGGGAGCCCGGAGTTCTGCGAGGACGGACTGTGCCCCTTGAGTCGCTGTATATGCGGTAAGAGATGCCCCGAAAAACTTTGCTCTCCTGCTCAACTCTGGAGAGGAACAGGCTCACATGGCCCCACTCGCTGGCCTCTTTAGTGCTTGTGGCTGAATCTGTTGGCTCTGCCACGACAACTGAGGCACAACTGATCCTCACAACTGTGAAAAATTAATTTATTTAATGAATCCCTGGGGTGTGAAATGAATTACTCCTGTAGCATGCTTTTGCAAAGCGGTCTGTGGTGGCGTTTGATGAATTGGGACGTCCAATTTTACAAAAAATTGCGGCACTCAGATCATCTTCGCTAAAGCGTCTTCAGTGAAGTAGACTGCTGGTAATGGAGTGAAGAGGTATAGGAATTGTATTGAATGGCACTTCAGATGTGCATTTTATGTCAAAATAGCTTTTACGCCAAATTTCGGCTGAGGAACTATTCCACTCTCACCATTCCCAGTGCGAGTCGCCCGTGTTTTTCATGGGAGATGTTCGCCATCATGCCGCCCCTGTCTCTGATGGGGCCATTATATTCCCCTCCAGGGAGTTCTGGATCCAGCTACTCACTCGCTCGCCCGCCTTGCATCAGCTTTCGCTAAAGCTCGGAGCTGAAGTGGGAGTTTAAGCGGCTCATTCCTCCCTTCTTAGTGGGCGTTTTTAGCTGCTCAAAACTGCTGTAAGGGGGGATTTGCAGACTTGTTTGATCTAAGCCAGCACTTTGTACATCAGTCTGTGTGCAAGATTGTTAATTTTACTTTGGGAACTAATGGCAGAAAAGTTCAGGGGTCAATAAGCTATTTCCCTCTGATATGAATAATGCACGAAAGAGACAGGAGTAGTTGTATGATCCAAATGCCAGAACAAGTGGCACCAGGCACAACATACCTCACGTGGTTTTTCATTGACCTTGACCCAGTTTAGTCAAAAATTTCAGCAGGTGATCCTTGGACCACTACACATGTAATTTTTTAATTTAATTTGTAATTTTAGTAAAAACTATTTTTTTACTACAGTGCTGACAGACACACAGATGATTAGACAAAATGCCACCAAAAAAAAAACAGGACGTGAATCACAGAACAAAATGGCATTTATGATTAACACTCTTTCAGAGGTATGATTGTGCTATTGACTGCTCATGTTATTAGTTAGTTGAAGCAGGCTGTAAGTAATTGTATAATTTATTAGGCATTGGAGAGAGAGAGAGAGAGAGAGTGATTGTGCACGAGGGTGAGAAAAATTAGGATTATTATATTAGGATTATGTGCTTTAGGATTGTGCTGATGTCACCCTCACTCTCCAAGGCTATGATATTTGGTAAAGAACTCTGCAGCCAAAAAGACAGTGTTGGGCAGAGACACATCTGCATGGGAATGGTGCTATGCAGGCACACCACTGGGTGTGAGGATGGTCTTAGATAATGACAGTTTTGGGTGGGAACAGTGTTTGTAGTCTGGGGGCAGTGTTGGGTGGGGACAGTGTTAGATAGGGATATTGTCTGGTGTTGCATGTGGGAACAGTGTTGATTTGGCTCAGTGTTGTGTGAGGACAGTAATGAGAAGGGACAGTGTTGGGTGACCTCAGTTATGTGTTTGGACAGCCTTGCGTGAGGATTGTGGTTGATGGCAACAGTGTTTGGTGAGGACTATTCTGGTGTACAAAGTATTAAGCGGTGACCTTGTTGGGGGATGACCATGCTGTATGTGTTGGTTGAGGGCAGTGCTGGGTGATTCCCGTGATGGGTGCAGGCATTTTTGGGTG
Source organism: Gymnothorax reevesii (assembly GCA_029721435.1). Classification (NCBI taxonomy): domain Eukaryota; kingdom Metazoa; phylum Chordata; class Actinopteri; order Anguilliformes; family Muraenidae; genus Gymnothorax; species Gymnothorax reevesii. The sequence goes on from CM056581.1 coordinate 37,615,348, forward strand.
AATATGGAATCATATGTGGGGACAGTGTTGGGTGCAGTCAGTAATGAGTGGGAACAGGGCTGGGGGAGTAAAATGACTGATAAGGATAGTGAGAAGAAGGGACCGTGTTGGCTAATGGACACCATAGGTGGGACAGTTTTTGCGGTCAGTGTTGGGAGGGCCCCATGGGGTATGTGTTGATTGAGTTATGGGTGGGAACAGCAATGGGTCAGAAGAGTTTTGGGTGAGGACAGTCTGGGGAAAGGACAGTGACAGTGGGGATAGTGTGAGGACTCTGTTGGATGGGGGCTGTCGGCTAAGGACTAAGTTTTTGGTGGGAACAGGGTTGGGACAATTTCAGGTGTGAGCAGTGTTGGATGGGGACAGAGTTGGGTTGACGCTTTGTTGGGTAGGAAAAATTGGCTGCGGTCAGTGCTGATTGAGGATGGTATTATGTGAGGCAGTGTTATGTAGACCACTTGAGTGGACACAGTGTTGGATTAGGATTATATCTGGTGAAGACAGTTCAGTTATATCTGGACATTGCCGGGCGAGGATAGTGTTGGGTAAAACCAGTGCTTGGTGGGGACCGTATTGGATGTGAGAACAGGGTCTGGAGGGGAAGGTGCTGTGCAGGACAGGCTTACGGTGAAGACAGTGGGGGATGAGAACAGAAATATGTGGGGAAGGTGTTGAGTAGGGACTCTTGAGTGGGGACAGTGTTGCGTTAGGACAATGTTGGGTAAAGATTTAGTGTTGGGTTAAGACTATTTTATCTGAGGACAGTGTTCTTTCACTTGGATCACTTTTTATTCTCAACTGAGAGGCTGATGGGTCAGCCTGAGTACCATGAATGTTATGAAGATTGTAATTATCAAAGCCTGCATCCTGCATATATACAGTATGCATACATACAGAGTTTGAGTGGAGCCTCTTTATTTAGAACATCTTCATGACTGGTTTGAAGGACCAAGCATGTTTCATTACACTGCAGGTATGAATCATTCTCAGCACATCCTCCACAGAGAAGTTCAGTATAATTATACCCTGAATACCTAACAAATTATCATCAGCAAAGTTCTTTTATGAAAACTTTTGTGAAAAATGTTTTGGTGAACAAGTATTTATTTCTTTCTGAAATGTCATCTCAAAATTACGAGTATACCCGTAAATTTTTTATGCTACAATAGAAGAAGCTACCAGCTGGCATGTTGTAAAGAAATGTTCCTGTGATTGTATCTGACTCGTACTCGCCTTTCATACTCCTAATCATTCAAATTTGTCAAAGAGATTTAGGAAGGCTGTGAATTAATTTGTTTCCCTCGTCTCCTCTTACATAATCCAAACTCCCATTTCACCTTCTGTGTTAGCAGTCTCTGTAATCAAATTCAGTTTGCTGATTATGAAATGGTCCCTCTGAGGTGTTTTTATTTGCATTAACGTCTTTGAAATAACAAATCAAACACAAAAATAACGCCTCTGTTTGGGTAGAATAAACTTCATGATTTTCATGCTGTGGAGCTGCATTACTTCCTTCTGCCTCATGATTTTGCTGCTCTATTATCCTTTATTTTTCATATGCAAACTTCTTCCCTATTCCAACTGCACCAGAGCTAAAAAAAAGATCATTTTAGGTTAAACAGTGTTCTACACTGAACCAAGTTCCAGCGTGACCCATATTGGTCTGAGAGTGGCTTCACTTCTCTGGGTTGTGCTGACTGATAAACTTCAGAATTCAAAACAAGGAAGGAAACAAATAAGACAAAACACATTATCCTGGGTTCAGAGCTCTGAGACAGTAATGAGGCTTTTAATATTTAATGAACACCTAGCAACAAGAGAGAAAAGGCAGATTTCTGCCGTATATCGTCACTTTTTTTCTGCCTTATGCCCTCGATAATTCACGCCTCCGTTCCTCAGCTGTCAGAATTTGCATGTCACCTGTATTGTTTGAAGCGGGAAATGAGAGGAGCAGGATTTTTTTAAGGCTGTCGCTGAAAGTTTATGTCAGCACGTTTTCTGAGACGAGGGAGCTGGAACTACAGCGGAGAGAAGCTGAGAAATGTGAATATCTGCAGTGGGAGTTTCTGCTATGGGAAGCAACACTATAAAGTAAATGCAGGTCTTCATTCATCCTTTGCAAATGTGACATTCCAGCGCCTCTCCAAACTTCAGATTGTCTGACTTTGTACCTACGGTCCAGTCTATAAGTATTTGGACACAATGCGTACTTTTTGGCACTGCATTACTGTACATTGGGTTTCAAAATAAAAATAAATATGTGTCTCAAGGCTCCAAGATTGCTGACTACTGCTCTTATCAAGGGAGGGAATGCAAAGGTAAAACAAAAATCCTCTGCCCGCAGGGCAGGACAAACAGAGAAACTGTACTTGTAATACTATAACCAAAAAAAAAAATAAAATGCTGGGAGCCAAACTGAACTCAATGATGAGCAACGGTGCAAACAGGAGGCAAAAATAATTGCAAGTTACGGGCTGAACTCTCACTCAGAGAGGCTGGCTGTTATCTTGGAATGAGCAAAAATACAGAAGAATTTGGATGGAAGCTGAGCTCACGCTCCTTAATCAGGGTCTAATTCCAAACATGTGACTAGCCTGCATTCCTCATATTAAATAGATAAACGCGCGTTTCTCGCAGGTTGCGTCGATTGGGCTTCAGGACAGCGCATAGCGGCCTGGTGCGCGCCTACAGCTGCGAATGTGCCTGTTTCAGCACAGCGGACAGCGGCCGGGAGCACGACTGGAGAGCTGAGAAGGTGCTCGTTTCAGCACCGCGGACAACAGCCGGGAGACCGCGTTGAGACGTGGCAGTGGCAATACCAGGTTGAGGCAGGGATACAGAACTGAGGCAGTGTCTGTGTGCAAATACTAACGGACTGCAATGCACTTATAATAGAAGTCCCAGCCAAAACATTTATGTCTGTATATTTATTATCAGTACACAGCCATTTAGAGCATACTTCAAATGTTGTTTGGTGGTTGAGTTTCTCCCTGACCTTGCACTTTCTCGCTGTTTTGTCTTTGAATAAAACTAGTCATGGCGTCCTGTTGATGAATATGTTGTGTAAAGCTGTCTCTTACTTTACGAATCATTAATATTAATACACAGCGGTGATGCTGGTACACTGTGGAACATCAAGCCATGGAACCAAGAGCAATGATACTCACGATCTCTCAGCCTGGCTTGTTCTCCAACTGGGCTGATTTAAAACTGACTAATATCTATTGTATCGTTTTCCATGCGGTCAGATTGCTGTATTGAGAGGCATTTCCCTCAATAATAGGAAATATATTGTGAGCATAACTGTATTTTCACAAACAGAATCTAACTGCAGCAAGAACTGTTTGCCCCAACATAAATTTCAAGAAAAAAAATGAGTTTATCTGACTTGAATAGGACTGAGAGTGGAATATTATTGTCCGTTTTTGTAATTCATTTTTTTTTTTCAAAAACGGTCACATAGACGATAAAATATTTGATAAGGAAATCCCAAGTTTTCAAAGGGGGGAATGCTTTGCCCTTTTTTCAACTAATGTTCTATAACGACATCAATGGTGAAGAATGAAACGAGAAAAAAATAATTTATACAGAAAAGAATTATAAGTGCCTGCAAAAAGGAATTGTGAAGGTGCTTAAAATAACCATGCAAATTAAAAAACTGCATGCAAATTACGTAGGAAGAATAATGAATATCAGTCTACAACTCAGATTTTCAGTTTGGCTTGTTGTATTCCAGTGTATAGCTACAGTACCTCATCATTAATTGCCAGGTAGCATTAATAGATTATCTGCCTCGGAGGGCACCATAATTCCTTGGAGAGTAAGACTATATATTATTTTGGTTCGGTGCTGTAGCACATCTAGTGTGATAGGATACAGAGACAATGAGGTTGAAGCACAGCCTGTCAGATAATATTTTAAGGTGATTACATTAACATCGAGGAGTTGCTCAGAGATGACTGCACCTTGTGAACATACACCCCCCCCCCCCCCCCACCCCCCCATCCCTCCATTTCTGGACACAGAATAAATTTGACAGTTGGACATGAAGCAATCATTTTTAAAACTATCTCACCTTTACCTTGCATCATTGCATACAATGACACTGCTTGAAGTCTGTGACACATAGACATTACCAGACACTGCTGATGCCCTGCAAGTTGACCAAGGCCCCTGCAGGCCAACAGCCAAATCTAGTCATTTTGGCGGAAAGTCTCAGGGAAGAACTTTTTCGACAAAGTGACCTTGGGTTTCCCCTTCAAGGTCACTCAAGGGTGACAGAGATGATATCAAATGAAAGCCCTGATATGACTGCCTATCTGTTGTCAATACTATTTGTATCAATATCTCCATTCATTTCTATGTTATAGGCCATGAAATATACCCAATATTGAGTACATGGGAGAATTCTAAATGTAAAAAATTCATTGACAATTCAAAACTCATTGGGCTCCAATTTCTTAGCTCAGTGCAGGTTGGCGCAGCATGGCGCACCCCACGCAGTGGTAATATCATCCGGCGCAACACCATGCGCAGCCACTTTGGCAATTTGATAGACCGACGTGCACCGAGATGGGTGTGGTGGCGCAGTAGGGGGAGGTGTTACATATTCATCATGACGCAGTGACAATTTCATGGTAATAGGCTCCATTGAAAGTGTGCAGAGCGCTCGCCAGCTCCAACCTGGTTTACTTTCTGTGCAGTGGCAATTTGGCTGACCGGCGCACAGTGCGCACACGTCACCGAAACCTCACTGGCAGGCATAACGGAGCACTCGTTATACCAGTAAGGTGCTGATTGGCCATTCGTTGGGGCAGTTGGACTAAATTGCAAATTCCGAATATTGACAGGGGGGGTCGGGAAGAGTTGCACATACAAAGGGTTGTTGTAGTCATATTGGTATATGAAAGCCTAAAAAAACATCTAAAAACCTTAGGCATATACAGACTTTTAATACTCTGTTATGCAGTCTACGGGTATAAGAGCTGATTCCTTAATGTACGGCAAAGTTTGCATGGCAAGAACACTAGACACAGTTGAAAAACTGTTTTTTTTTGTGTTTTGAACATGCATTAGCAAGCTGCGAGTAAGCTTACGAAATCTTTCGGATTCAGCTACATCAAGGCTTCATTTGATTATTTGCATTCGACACAGATTATTCGTATAGCTGTGCTATCTTTTGGGTCAATCTGTTATCTGTGCATAGATGTCAGCCAGAGACACTGAGCAATTCAGAGTACAGAACAAAAAAAAACTGTGTATTAACTTGAGTTCATAAGTAGGCACTGCCTATTTCAAACTTCTATTTGCAGAACAAATGGAATTATAGTGAGTGTTTTTACCCCAACATACCTATATTTGATAACATGAATTTTTGATTTCCGCTCATAAAAAGTTTCATATTTGAGAGGCCAATATCTTGAAAATGAAAAGAACTAGATACATTTTTACAAGAGATTCTAAAGGCCTCCACCCAAATTACACTGGGTTGCGATTTTCAGCCCATACCTATGATTTGTTCTAAATATACTGGCCTCTAAAATCCCTATAAATTAACATCAAAAACTTGCGAGGACAAAAAGGGGGCGTGGCCCCAAATTTTTGAGGGGCCATATCTGGAAAAACCCCTTGGAGCAGGAGGTTAAAATTTTGCATGTGTTCATTATGAATAAAGAGGTACTTCCAAAATAAATTTGAGCTTGTGACCATGGAAGATTCTTGTACTTTGGTTGATTTCATATGGAATGACTCGGGTGAAAACTATTGTCAGCTGCTTCAAGACTGGCCACCATTTGCTGTATTTCAGTGACCATCACGGTCTTGGATCAAATCTGGCCATAGCAGTCCACAGCAGTCCTGCTGTTCAGGGATACAGTCGGTTCGTATTGGCATTGTTCATTATTCAAGCCTCTCCAACTGGCCGTCTGGTTGCCCATCAGTCGCTCCCTAAACTGGTTAATTTTTTGGTTTCTTCACCCTTTTTATATAATTGTGAGAACAGAGCCCACAGGTAAAAACAAAAAAAACCTGCAGCTGACAGCTGTGTTTCAAAAGAGAACCTGAACTGTCTGTGCTCTGACCTGGGGAGGATTAGATGTGCTAAATTTGCAAATATATACGTTGTGAGAAAAAAATTATAGGTCCTCATGTTTTCAGTACTGTGTGCTGCCTTTCTTCACATCAGTTCTGAGTTGCCTCCTGAGTCCTCAGTGAACATGTCGGAGGGCACACTGACTCTCCAGAGTAGCCTTTCCACAAAACAAACCACAAACTTTGTGTAGGGTTCAGCTGAGGCACTGAGAGGCCATTGTGAAACAATCATTTCGTGCTCAGTTTACCATTCGATTTTTTATTGATTTTGAAATATACTGGGGCTCATCAGTTCACAGAAAGATGCATTTGTAGCTTCATTTGCACTTCCTCTCTGTGCCAGAACCGATGAGGCAAAATTTTCCATTTCACACTGGGTACTGCAGCCTTTTTCTTCATCCGTTCACTGAGGCAACTGGTCAAAGAGCCCAATGCTGGCCACAGATAGAGAGAATCATTCAGTGCAGAATATGAGAGTGATCATTTCAATTATTTATGATTTTTATGAGTCTTTCTTGTTTGTTGTCTTTCATTGATTGAAAACAAGGCCATATGAAGTGTTTTGATGATGTAATTGCATTTCAAAGCAGGCCCTTTTTTTAAATACTTTACTCACCTTGCAACTCTAAATCAGAAAAAGAATTAAATTAAATTAATTAAAATTCAACATGATAGCAGGCATTTGTAAAAATACATTGGACCTTTATTATGTAGAAGAGCAATACAACAACACATTATCTGATGTTGCACTACATAAATTTTGCTGATTTTTAAAAATAAACGAATGTATGTTTTGACTCTTGCAACATATTTGAAAAAACTTGGTAATATAAAGTATTTATCTCTTTGTAATTTTGCCATTCCTTTTCACATTAATCAATACTGACTGAAGATACAAAGCGATTTAGTGTTCCCAGTGTAATTTTGCCCTGTTCTTCCAGCAAACAAGTTATAACATTTTGGGGCTTTGTTGTCCCACATTCTCTTTTGGGCACATATTAGGACTGCTGGCAGGCCGGTCCAGCACCTACACCTTCTTCTTCTTTAAAGCATGCAAAATACAGTTTTGCTTTGTCTTTTTGAAATTTGCTTTGGCGTCCCTGGTAAAGATGTTGTAAAGATGTTGCCAAAATCTCAGTGCCTTTTCAGCAATAACGATGCCTTCACAGAAATGCGAGTAACCCCTGCCTGAATTCCCATTGGTGTTGGCGTCGGCGTTCCCATTTATTTCCGGAGCATAACTCTGAAACTGTTCGACCGATTCTCACCAAATTTGATATAATGTCTCTCCATAACATGCAGATGTGCTCTTTCAGCAGAGAACTGCTTTTGAATTTTATTTTTTGTGTTTCCATGGCAACAATTTGGACTTATGCATATTGAAGGGTGGGACTCGTTTCCGGACCATAACTCTAAAATGTGAAATGGGGGAAGGGGGAGACATCTGTTTTTACGTGTAAAAACCATTCTAGTTAATTTTTGTCCTATAGTTTTCACGGTGCTCCATGCATGTTACTCACTTGGAAGAATAAAACTGCTTTCACACCGGACGCGGAACAAATTTTTCGCGCGACAGATTACATTCAAAGTCAATGCAAAGACCTGAATAGACGCATCTTTGCATTGACTATGAATGCAATCTGTCATGCGAAAAATTTGTTCCGCGTCTGGAGTGAAAGTGGCTTAAATTTAAACATGGACATCAGGAAGAAACGTGGACTCTTCTGTGACCAGCGTATATTAACACATTCTTGACTCTTCACGGCTTCCCTAGTGGTAAAGATGGCACGCTTAGAGGGGGAGGTGACAGAGAGTACAACTCGGTTGTTTGCATTCTATTAGCGCACCACTAGATGGGAGTAATTCTCACGCACAGCGACTTTAATTCAAATTCAGAAAGTGATTTTCAGAAAATGTTCATGGATTGGGTGATAGTCATTAGGATTAGAATTGATACAAATTGTGCACTATGGCCATATTGTCAAGCAAGAGAATGGACCCAAGCGCAGACGAGTAAAATGGTGAAAGTAGACTGACTCTGGGCAAAGTCAGGATCAGGCACTCCTGGACGGCTGCAAGGCAGGCAAATTGAAAGGGGACCTATTATGCTGATCCTTCTTTGAATACATATTAGTAATTTTATTATGTTGGTTGTCCATACTCAACCTCTGAAAAGTTTCTAAACATAAGATACAGGGGTTTTTCCGTAATCCAAGAACGTGATTTCGTGAACGTGATTTCCTCTCTGAACAGCTCCTCCCGAGATCTCCACGAGATGTGGGCAAAACCTGGCTTCAGGTTGGACCGTCCAATTAATACAGACCTAGCTAGAGCCAATCATAGCGCTGGACCTGCCCACACCGGAAAGTATTCTAGCAGGCACTAGCAACAGCAAGTTACACTGTGCCTTAGTAGTGTCTACACTTTTGGAAATACAAAAGAAGAACCGCAGATCATTTGAGGTGCAGTATCTCTCCCAAAACTGCTAGTCAGTTTACTTCTGGACGCAAAGAAAAACACCTATTTCTCTTCCAAAAGACGATGCCACCAGAAATCAGCTTATAGCTTTTTTTGTTTGCTGGCAGCAAACACCCACGACCAAAGGGAACGTTGGCTGCTCTTGCTCAGCATTTCTCAGCATTGTTAATAAAGGATAATTCAGCACAGGATAAGCATTTCAACTGCTTCTCAAACCTGAAGCAGCTGCATCGATCAAGCGCTTGGAGCCACAAGCTGTAAGTAACGAAATAACAGCAAATAATTTAAGTGAAGCTAACATGTTATGAGTGGCTACTAGCTAGCAGGACCGCTAACGATAGTTAGCACTAATAATTGGCCTCAAGCGCAAGCTTTCTAAAATATCTGAAGATAAATCCTGGATCAGTCGCGACTGGCCATGACTCACAGACACAGAAGCTGCAAGTTGCTTTTACTGCATAAGCCAACCTGTCGTTATAGCCAGTTGATTGTGGCTGTAGCACTGCAGCTAACGTAGCCAAGTTATTGTTGCTAATTTTTTTTTCCTAACTATACAAGAGTGATATCAGGGGAAATTCAGCAGAAGGTGCTTGAACATAAACCTCATTTGAAGCTAACTTTTTAAAATTGTTTGTAATTTGGATGCTTGGTACAACTGTCCACGGTAACAGAACTTGCTGTCTGTAAAACCTGTATTGCAAGGGTTTGTCTCTGCAGTTGTTTTGACTGCTCGGTTATCAGCCACTGCATGTTAGTTCGCATGCTGTGCTAATTAAAAATTCTCCTGGTTAACTTCTATGCAGTAATTCTAATTGGTATGCTTGTGTTACTTCGGTAAGCATCAATGTGGCAGTTTCATCATAACATTGCCCAATTTTAGCCAACACAGTTGAAGCTAACTGGAGAGGTGCTGTATGTGTTTTCAAAGTTGGGCTGAAAAGCACAGTTAGACGAGACGTAGGTTTTGCAGAGCTGGGGACATGTGCTTGGGTTTGTTTATGGCTGCTTGTGATCGCTTCACTTATCCATGACAGGGATCAGCTGAATACTTCACAAATGTCTGGACAAGCTCTCTGGCGCTACAGAGAAAGCAATGTGAAACGCGGAAGCTCTACAGTGTCTGGTATAACAAATGATTTTTCTGCACTACCTTGACATAATTTCATCTCCCTTTAGAAGTTGTTGTGGCTAATAAAAAGCTGAAAAAGGCAGAGATTAAATAGGAAATTCTTTCCTGTAGAAGTGATCGAATCGCTAGCTCGACATAAGCAACTTGTCCGCGCCAACGAAACTTATGGTCAGTAAAACCTATATTATGTTCATAACATTACCGAGCTCTCACTAGCTGTCGCATGCTATCCTTACGGCTGCTTTCACATTGGACGCGAAACAAATTTTTCGCGGGACAGATTAGCCTACATTCAAAGTCAATGCAAAGATGCGAACACACGTTATGGGCGCGGTAAGCAGCTTTCACAACGGACACAAAACTAATTTTTTGCGCTACAGGTTACATTCAAAGTCAATGCAAAGAGACAAATACACGCGTAATGGGCGCGCTAAGCAGCTTTCACGCCGGACGCGAAACTAATTTTTTACGCGAGAGATTACATTCAAAGTCAATGCAAAGACGCAAATACGGGCATGTCAAGCCAATTTCGCACTGAACGTGAAACGAATTTTTCGCGCGACCGATTGCATTAAAAGTCATGACCGCTTATCAACCACTGCATGTTAGTTCCCGTGCTCTGCAAATTAAAAATGCTCCAGGTATACTGATATGCAGCAATTCTGATCATTATGGTTGTGTTACTTTGGTAAGTATCAATGTGACATTTTCATCATAGCACTGCCTGATTGTAGCCACTACAGTTAAAGCTAACCGGAGAGGTGCAGATAGACCAGACATAGGTTTTGCAGAGCTTGGGGTGAGTTTTTGGTGCTTGTGAAACGATCGTTTGACTTACCCGTGACCAGGGTCTGCCTGATACTTCTCCAATATCTGGGTAAGCTCTCTGAGCTACAGGTGAACGCAATAGGGAAACGCACAGGCTATAGCGTGTCTGGTATCACAAACGATTTCTCTGCATTGTTGTAGATTGAATATTAAATCAGCGATTGAATATTAAATTCTTTCCTGTAAAAGTGATCGATTCGCTAGCTCCAAATAAGCAACAGTTCACGCAAAAGGAACTTAAGGTCTGTAAAACCTTTATTATGCTCATCACATACCCAGAGCTCTATCTAGCTCTTACGCATTATCCATAACGTGCCCATTTTCCGCGAGTAAATACTGATCATTCTGATGCAATGAGTTAACCATTACTGCTGGCATTTCCGGAAAGGCCGTTTAGCCTGGAGCTTTTGCCCCTAGGTCATATACCAGCACAAACGCTGTTCGTTTCTCCACGCTAACGACACACCACTGTTATGCACATGAACCAGCAGGTCCTAATACACACCGAAGCAGTCCATAAGCTGTTGGTCCCACCGGATTTCTCTGGTCCCCACGGGGGTATGTTGACCTGTTCTACAAATGTGTCTGTATGTAGTGGATTCTAGCTTTCCCTGCATCCTAGCAACAGAGTAGAAAAACCGCTGTACTCACCACTGTTGACGTAGCAAACTGTGGCCGATAGCAAATTTGAGCTTGAGCTGCCAGATTTTCGCACTTTCACTTTTGCCGCTGCGATTATTAGAACATTGATGCGTTATATATTTATCATATTAGAGTTTATTAGAATTATTAATTTGCCCACTGCTTCCGTGTCAGAAATGTGTCACATGTTTCACTCTGGGGAGGCGGACCCAGAAAAATGCGTTCTGCAGCCTAGTCCCACTTGACTCCGCCCTCCACAGAGCAGGCCAGTCAGAAGAAAGTGGGCACACGGGTAGTGGGGGCCATAGCAGAAGAGCCACCCCAATGACGCCTTTCAGGCAGAGACAACAATGGACTATAAATGGGGTTTTTTGAGGATGGCACTATGAGCTAAATAAGGACCCTGTTTTGGACTTTGAATGATCAGCAGTACTCTAGGGGAGTCCAAGATCAAAATATAACCATGGAAATATTGCAAAATAGGTCCCTTTGAAGCAAAAAGTGAGTAATCCAAACTGTGGTCGCAAAACAAGCCAAGGGTCACTTTCTTCCCATCACTACAGGACTTTCCTCATGTCTGCACTAGTTGTTTCAGGTGGATATGAGCTCCCACTGACTGCCTCCCCTCTTTGGGCTCAGTGTCCTTATACAGTGACTTAGTGAGCTAAGATGACTGAGGCAACTGCCCAGCTGTAGGTTTCTAATCAGAGTCTGTAATGGCAAAGTATTTCAACTCTTTCCATCTATCAGTCTGAGGGTTTACCTTGGGCAAGTGATGATACCCTCTTACCTCCTGACCGAGGGTTACAGGAAAAGGCAGATGGGACTCGTTTGCCTCCAAAGGCAGCCCATCTAGGAGAAGGAACTCTGATGCAAGCAATATAAATGTTAATCACAAAATATCTAAACCAATCATTTATTTATGCGTATTTTGACATTTGTGATATTTTTCAGTGATACAAGTTTAAAGCTCAATGATTTCTACTGTATGGTGAAAAAGTTTTGGGCACCCTTGATTTTTTTAATTTAAATTTGGTATTCGATGTTTATTTTTTGTTTGCATCATTAATGTTTCTGTAGATACAGGACAGTTGCAAGGCTAAAAATAAAATAGATAGAGCCCTGATCTTAACATCATCAAGGCTGCGTGGGGATACCTGGAGAGACACACGCTGGTGACATTGTGACCATGCAGAACTGCAGCAAGTTCTCCGCTATGCTTGGAATGGGCAGAAGCCAATCATCTGATAAAGTTATCCAAGTGTGGGCAGGGTTCCTAATTTTTAGGTGAAAGGTAGTCAGACAAAGTAGTGATTTGATTTAGTTTTTAACAGTTCAAAGATCTGTCATATATTTATCAAAATTCTTTCAACCTTTCCATGATTTTTGGAAGAATCTTTGCCTCAGGGAATTCTTTTCTCAAACAAAAACTCTGGTTTACGTTTGACCAAGCATTTAGTGAACAGTATCCTGCTAATGAAATGCCCCAAATTTGACACTTTTTCTCAAATGATCCTTTTATTGAGGTCTGAGCGGAGGTTTTAGAAGAGAAAATGGAGATTCACCCAAAATTGCCTATTAGCAGAAGTGGCCTAAAGGGAGGTGTTCCAAACATGGAGGTCAACAAGAAAACAATAGGAAAAGATGTTATTTCCATAAATGGATGAAAACAGGTATTTTTCACTTCAGATGGGGAAAAGGAACATCGTGACAATCAGCCTGTAGCATAGTGCACTGAAACTACTCAGAGAGTTTTCTTTGTTCATGATGAGGAAACGTGTCCGAAAATAGGTAGCCGACGTACACGATGATAACGCGAGACCTTCAGAGTCTATTAAATCTGATTGCACGGAAACACACTCAACAAACAACAAGGCCATGCAGGTCAAGTGAGGCCCTGTTTACACTGCTAGGGTGCATTTCCTGAAATGACCAGCAGTGTGCGGTCATATGTTCAGAGGGAGTTCAGTAACCTCACCCTTTACCGCTCAACTGTCCTCTCGCTGTTCTCATTGAAGTTCGCCTGATTAACTATCAAACAATGTATTGGCTGAATGACTAAGACCAATCTATTTTCCAAAATAAGAAATTATAATGAAAAAATGAACTCCTATTGCCAACATTTTTATAATTGATACAACATTGTGAGGATGAGAACATAAATTTTAAAAAATCCAAAACCTTTGTTGACTTCTCAGCAATTATTTTCGCCATCACTCTGCTGTTCATCAAACCTAACAACGCCCTTTAGCTGTCACTACATCCAGACTATAAAACGGATTCCCGTGGCTTATTGTTCAATGAGCCTCGCAAACTAATTTACGCAAATCTGTGCTGTTTCACGAGTTGTGCGAGCGCAGAAATTATAAAGGCTTTAATATTTTACATCGTCATTGATGTGCGGAAGAAAACGCCATATAATTTTGTCGTGCAATCTATAACAAATCTTTCAAAAATAAATTAGACTCTCGTCGGTTCTAGCAATTAGTCTGAGCAACTGTTCCTAATTGGGAGAGGTGAACTGCAAGAAGTTAAGGTCATTAAGTAGTGAAAGGTGAGGTACTGCTGGCCCTGTGTTTCTGACGAAAGGACCGCCACTGGAAGTCACACATGTTACCTTACACAGTTCATATTCATTTCTTGTAATGCAAAAACATAGCAAGTGGATGTCACTGGGTTTTCCCACTTTTTTTCATAGCCTGACAAATTAACTTTTCTCAAAAATCCTTTTTTTGGAAAAGAAAATGCCATCAGGAATTATTAATGGACTTATTGTGATTTTAATTTCATAGTTTTAGATTGTTACATGGTGTGCTTAATACTATGTTTTGAATAAAGAAATTACTTGAAAGGTTTTCGTCCTTCATTTTGATAACTCATAATTTAAATTTTTGGATGAAAATCTTCTAAATCATAATGCCATACTGACAAATACACAAAAAAATCTTGCCTAAAGATTGCTCATAATGTAAAAACCCCAATTCCAATGAAGTTGGGACGTTGTGTAAAATGTGAATAAAAACATAATACAATGATTTGCAAATCCTTTTCGGCCTATATTTAATGGAGTACACTACAAAGACAAGATATTTAATGTTCAAACTGATAAACTTTTTTGTTTTTTGGAAATATTCACTCAAAAATTTTATTTGTTTTATTTGATTTTAATTTATTAAATATTTTGAATTTGATGCCTGCAACATGTTCAAAAAAATCTGGGACAGGGGCATAGTAGCCGCCCAATTTTTTCTGGGGGCTGTAAAGATTGGGATGTGGACGAGTGCAGAGATGTCCCATGTGTAGTGGGGCTTCACCACAAATCTAATTCAGTATTCTGTGATATGGAAACCTTCAGTTCAAGGAGGAACATTACAATCGAGAAAATACATACGTACATTTTTGAGAGTAGATGTAAACAGCTTTGTAAATATTTATCAGTTGATGGCTTGTGTCACCCTTGACACATATTTTGATAAAACAATTTAAATGCTTTCTATGCTGGGAGTTTGCAGGATACTTTTGCTAGTGAATATTCACAGCTCAAAAAAAATTTTGGGCTAATGTAAGTCATGCTTTAAAATTTTTACTGTAATGTTGTATTTGCTCAAGGAGCTGGTGGAGAATTTGAGGGCTTTTAGTCAGTTGCCATTTTTTGCCAATCAAATACATTAGTTTTGCTCCAGACAACAGAAAATGAGCATAAATTTGCCCTTGTTTTTTAAGAATTTTTCCTTCATTTGACAGTTATAAAGTGTAGAGAGACAGGAAAGTTAGAGAGAAAAATGGGGGAGGACATGCAGCAAATGACCCAAGCCGGAATTGAACCCAGGTCGCCGCAGTTGGGACGCAGCCTCCATGGTATGTGTGCCTGGACCGAAGATCCACCAGGGTGAATAAATTTGCTCTTGTTGACAGTTCATACATTCACTGAAAATGATTCATGTTTGGGATGCCCGTTTCCTGTCCACTTGGGGGCTGTGGCTAAAGTTTTAATCAGTAAGAAACTGAAAATTGTGAAAAAGGTAAAAATTACTCTCAACTTTTGACGATTAAGGAGCAGATTCCTCAAATATTCCCTGATAGTGTAATAATGTCTATTGTGAAGCAGAAAGAAGTAACCAATGAAATCTGTATTGCTGGATAGGGACACATTTCTTTGTACCGATTGCATTGCTCGCCGATGATGAGCAGGTCATGAGATTTAGACTCAAACGCAGGGTTGTTCAGGGCCATGACTGGGTGAGTCACCCGGCCATCTAACGCTATTAATATAAACACTGCCAAACAATCCAAAATGTCCGCCGTTGTCCGTGGGAGGACTGTTCTCCGCAGGCAGCAGCACTAATAAGCATGTTTGCTTTACGTGCTTAATTATCAAAGCCCAGAGGACACATAAGAAGGGCCTAGTCTCACTGTTTTTATCTCGGATGAAACAGTTGTTTTCTTTGATTATATTAATCTCAGCGACAAACGCAAGCCGTGCTTCCCCCAGTGCGATTTAAGCTCTCTTCCCATCTCTTGTAAATCCCGTACCGGACTGCAGTGATGCGCACTTGTAAGAAATGGCTAAACGAGAAGAGATGCACTTCTCAGAGCTAGCCCAACCCAATTATCCCGACAGAAAATGCAAAAACTCTGTTTCTCATTTGCTTGCGTAGGGAGCAAAGAAAGTGCTAGCGAAGGACAACAAGAACCACTCCAAAAATAGCAGCAACAGCAACAACAAAAATAAGAATAATGATAAAAACAACAAACAACTGCAACAACAACGGAAGCAACAGCAACACATAACATAAACCAGGCTGAACTTACTGTGAATAACTCTGAGAACAAGGTACTTCGGGAGATTTTGTTATTTTGTTGGCCTACTTTTGCGTCATGACCTCTGTTTATATCAGAGGGAGCCGGGCTCCTCTTGTTCTCTCTGTGAGGCGGTTATGCATGAATGATGCATATGCATCAATGTTTCTCTTTCTTTTAGAACAGCTCTTCATCGCTCAAGAACATAAAATCCAACCAGATGCTGTAACCTACTGTAACCACAGAGACAATATTCCCTTGTTGCGAGTTTGTTAGTTTGTTTTTTATTCTCTCCAATTTCTATTTCATATATCTTTTCTTCTCCAGCGTGTTGAGATGAAAATATCTTCAAAAAGAAGGGCGTCCTGGAGCGTCCAGGATCATGAAAGTTTCTCTCTTGTCCATGTTGGTTTGGTTGTTTCACTGGGTGCTGGAAAAGAGTGGACTGTGATTAGAGAGCAGTGGCTGAAGATCAGGATGGCCTTTGATACTGCTCTGAAAAGTAGGGCGTGCTGCGTCACTCACTCAAGTCCACTTCTGTCGGTTTCACGCGGCAGCCTGGATCAAAAACACACGTCCACATCTGAGGATTTCCCAAAGGTGAACTGGATGCAGCTCAAACTGTGGACTTCACCAGGACATCCTGGAGTGCTCCCACAGGAACCCAATACTGAGGATTTCAGAAGAACCTACTTGGTCACTCATGGAAATCCAGCAGTGCGGTTTTACCAGGAAGAGGTCTGGAGCACACGTGTTTAATACAAGCCCTTAACTGATGCAAAATAAAGGGCAGTGATTAAAGATTTCCTAGTCTCTGTCACAGTCATTTCTCTCTTTGTATTTATGCAGCATCTTTAAAAGGCTCATATTGCATCTTGTGCCTCAGACATCTCCCATTAAGAATCCATGTTATTGTTATAATTGTAGTTGCAGCTGTTGTAGCTATTTTGTTTCTAGGAGCCTGTCTTCACTGTCTTTTTCGGTGTAATTTATTTGTTCCCATCCCTCTTAAAAGTAATTAAACTCCTGTTGCCTCCAAATCACAGTGCAAGTGAGACAAGCTGCCTGGTGGAGCAGCCTTTTTTACCCTCATCAATACTGTTTACCTTTGTGAACCTAAGACAAGTGGACAGCTGAGTGACGTTGCCGTGCCCACCTGTTTTTTCCATGCATTTCCAAAGTGTCTCTATCGACCACTGGTGTTCACATTTGTTCCTCTATAAGTTTTCAATGGCATATTTATTTCTCTCCCCCTAAGGGAGAAATTTGTTTTTATGAGTAAAAACACACTCTAGTTTTCTGTTATGATGTTGTTAGGACACATTAGCCTTTATACTATAAGTTATGTGTGGTAAAATGTGTACCAGACTACTTCACCATGTAGTTTAAGTGATCAGGTCACATGTCTTTGTGTTCGTTTTCCCTTGTATTTTTGAGCACTCATGATCTGAACTTTCCTTGATGAAATTTAAAACCAAGTGTACACTGAGCCTTAGTGTATCACTTCTAACCTTAATCTGAGTGAGATCAGGCTCTAATTGATCTAAAGTCAAGACACTCTTATCTGATATTCTCTCACTGAACTCTCTACGACTGAGAGAAATGGGCCAGGCCCAAATAGAAAAATATTAAGCAGGCGTTAGCAACAAATTATTTGTCAGAAAATTAGCATGGATGAAACAAACACACTTCTGAGACCTTCTGTGCCACCATATCCTCCCTAACTTTTACTGAAGTGAACTGTCTCGGGAAAACACAGGAACTGCTTCTCTGAGGAACTGAGTTACTTCACTGTGAAAAGTCAACTACTCTTCAGAGTGCTGGAGAATATTGTAGAAATACTTACCTCCCACAATCGGAAAGTTATTTTCTATAAAGGAGTGACCAAATGTTGTTTTGTTGTTTTTCAGCTCTTCTTTCTGTGAAAAGCTGTCCACAAGTTTACCTATAAAGCAAAAAAATTTTGAGGAAGCCATTGCCTACCAAGTAACTTTATCTATTTCTTTAATTTTTTTTCTAATTTCCTGACATGAGTTTTGTTGTTCATTACATTTAAAGCTTAATATTCTCCTATTTTGGGTTTGCCCCATGTTTTTCTCAGGTATGTATTTACTCACTGTCTGTGCATTAAAATCTTGATTAAAATACCTTTGGTCTCTCCCTCTCTTTGATGAATGATGCAGACCACAGTATCCCCATGGATATGATATTCATGTATATCAAACAAAAGTGCCGCTGCTCCTCTGTAAACAGTCTTCTTGGTTTCTAACCTGGTGCAGAGTCTGATGCTGCATTTAAGACGTCCTGACTATTGGGAAGTTCCCAGTTTAAACTCCCCACTAAAGCACATTCGAGAGCTCTACCTGGGAAAAACAGCGAAAAAAGGGGTTTGTGTGTACCAGCCATCTGACCCAGTTTGATGTATTAACATGATCTGCTCCCTGACCATCAGCAAATCTGAAATCTTTTGGAACCGCTATGAACAGCAGGTCATTTGGATCATGCGACCGCCCAATTTAAAAATGTATTTGCAGGTATATCTATAATTTACAGTCGCTACGCAGTAACTATAGTCTGAGAGCGTACCACTGACTTCATTTAGTGTTATTTACAAAATATTTGAGAAAAAAGTTCACAGTTTTGTCAGACATCATGCTCTGACATCACATACATTTTTAAGGCAAACTGGCAGTTCAGAAATCATACGGGCGCTGAGCTCCTTCGTGGAGAATTCCTAGGAGAGGCATTTGAGGACACTTTTGGGACGTGGGACTACTCACAGGTCCCAGGGCGTCTGGAAAGCAGTGCTATTCTGTACTGTCTTGTCACTGCACTAATACCCTGTACATGTATGAAAATCAGCACCCCAGTCGTGAGTTTGAGAATTCATTTTTACCTGACTTCACTGGTTAAAGGTATTGATGTGTTCACAACAAAGACAATTATTGTATGTTCTGGGTGCATTTTGGGACTTTGTTTCTCAGAGAATAAATGAATTTGGAAAAGATTATGATTATGTGTTCTGATCCTTATCAATGTCCGGTGAGTCAGTGACTATGTATCTGTAAAATCTGATTGTAAGTGACATTGCTGCTTGACCTCAAAGATAGATAGTGGCAGCTCCCCTGTGGTGTGTGGTTTTCAGCTGCCAATTGACTGATTCCTGGTCTGAGCTCATGTAGAATCTGAATCAGCTTAATGTCCCCTGATCAGCACTGATCGATAGTCTCCTCTCCGCGGCCGATGCTCGCAGTGCCCTCGCGGTTACACCCGCAGGAAGCCAAGCCGCACTCAGGGTCATTAAACTTTGTGCCTTCAGCTCGTATCTCTCCCTGATTTGCTGGGTGGGGACAGTGCCACATGCAAAGTGTGCCTGATTAGTTTGGCTGTGAGAAAGTGTCCACTTCATCAGAGCTCTGGCACCTTAAAGATCCTGTCACCCTGCACACGTCTCTCTGAAGACAGGTGACTGTGTCTTAGTTATCTTGCTTCCCAGGCAAGTCTGTGAGCTCGTGTTGCACTGTGTGCACGTGTGTCCATACCGTGCGAAAGCTTTAGGGATATGGAAGACAATTCAGCGGAGTGCACATTCTGAGAAGTTCTGGACGGTTTCTGAGGATGTGTAAAATAATTAAAAAATGTAAAAATGTACTACTAAAAGATGTGAATCATTAAGAACTAAATCAGGTTGTGTGTGTGTGTGCCTGCATGTGTGTGTACGTGTGTCCATGTTTGTGAAGTGCGTATATGCATGTATTGTATGTGTGGGAGTGTGTGTGTGTGTGTGAGTGTGTTTTTGTGGAGGAGAAAGCTTGTATTTATCTGTTCCTCATAACACAAGGGGATTAAACCTGCTTTCAGTTTCCATCTCCTTGCCTCTGTCTCCTCTCCATTACAGGTGGGGATGAAAGACGTTATTTCTGAGAAGTAACATAATCTAGCGGCCTGAATATGCAGGAGAGGTTAAAAAAAATAAAATCACGCTTCCTCTGTTGTGAATACGACGCATTCAGAAGCCGGGAGAGTTGGGGAAGGCACAGCGCGATGCGCAAACAAACAAACAAATAGATGAAACCAGGAAGAACAGCCGGCATTCTGAGGAAAAGGGGAGGCAATGACTTCCATTTTCCTCTCCGTATTTCACTTCAAATTCAATGTCCCCAAGGGACAATAAGGTGGTATTTTACATAAATACCGGCTGAGAATGAGGGATAAATACAATATAAATGTTTCATTTAGTGCTCACCCCCGTCTGTGTGCCTGAATAATGGGGGTGGCGCATCTCTGTATAACTGTGTGCATTCTGAAGAACGAGCACAGCCTGAGGTGATGTTCTGCCTGTATGCGCTGTGGATTCTCTCAGTTCCAATGGGTTAGTTTGAGAGAGAACCGCCGGCAGTCAACATCCTCCTGTTTAAGGAAGTGTAGAGGTTCATAAATAACTGTTTTCAATAGAATAAACATGTAATTTCAAGGAATGAATTGTTGCGGGAATTTTTTTTTTTCTCCATCAGGTGTTCTTGAGCAATTGTATGTTTGTGTCTGTGGGAACGAATGATTCTACAGACATTTGGAGAATTGGCTGTGCAAAACCAGAAACATGATGTTCCATTGCCACGTTAGTTTAGTCACGGCAGTGTAATTGCAGTTTCTCTCATTTTGATCTGCCTGTTTTACTGTGGAGTCCTCCCTCCTCATTCTGTGTTGACTGGGAGGGGGTGTCTATGTTGTTTGTGATGTGACCCCCTCCGCCCCCTCACCTCCCTTACTGTCAGTGCTACTACAGAATTGCCCAGTCCTTGTCCTGCAGGGGGAACTCACCCACTTGCTAAATGTTCTCGTGTTTGTTTTGGACTCTGCAATATATCCTTTCATATTAAACCTAACCTTAATACTTCAGAAAACTGTTTAGTGGCATAGCTTTATCCTAACTTAGGACCTTTTAGTTGTGTTGAAAATTTTGTAATGTTTCTTTTGACATTGCAGGAATATTGAAGGCAATGTCATTGCTGGAAAATTGCTGAGACAAGTGTAAAAATGTTTATTTGCTGTAGCTCTACAGCAGGGGTCCCCAGTCTTTCCCAGAAAGAGCCGGTGTGGGTGCAGGCTTTCATTGCAACTAAGCAGCTACACATCTGATGTTACTAATTGAGCTTATAAGCAGAGAGTCCAGGGGTTGATAAGTAGTATCAGGTGTGTAATTGCTTGGTAGCAAAGAAAGCCTGCTCCCACACCGGCCCTGTCTGGGAAAGATTGGGGACCCCTGCTCTACAGCAACCTCACCAACAATATTGCAACACACCTCATACAAGTGCAACAGGTGTTGAAGGTGGAGTTTACTGCAGGTGACTCCTGAGGGAACAGATGTGCACAGGGCTGTGACTGCTATTCCAGCTGCCAGGAGCCAGTCAGGACAAAACTGTGCTAATTAGCCTCTAGTGTGAGACTTTAGAAACTCTTTTGTCAGCTCTCAGTCGACACCTGGCCAATCTGTGCAGGCCAGTTCTGTTCAAACATTTTGACCAACAGATTTTGCAGACTGAAATCTGAGACAAAAACTTTTTGAGAGACTTTATCTTGGTCTTTCAAATTGTCTTTTCTTAATTGTTGTGTCTGCTTGAAGTCTTACTGTATTTGACATTTGGAGATGGTAGTATGGTTCATTAGTCAGGGACAGTGCAAGCTTCACTATGATCACAGCAGAACTCTAACTATCATTATGGCATGGAGAGATTGATGAAGGTTCTCATTAAGCGTGAGCTGCCTACATTGGAAATGACTGGAGCAGCTTTACTCACCTGGCTGACTTTCGACAACTGGCAAATGAAATTCACTTAACCCTCCTTTCCTCTACAAGCTTTCCCAAGGGAAATTTTCCTAGTTGCTAACAAGTGAGCAAAACGAGTTCGGGTTACATTCAAAAGTAGTCTTAAGAATACACATTTGAGATCCTGGATACTTCCGATTTCTAAAAAGGGTCAGTCCATGTCAAATGTCGGAATTTTAGAGAAACTTCCCACTTGATCATCTCAGATTTGGCTGAAAAAAATTCCAGCGGGAGCACACACTTCCTAACAGGATAAATCCAAAATTTCAGCTCTCAACTCCTAATAGTTTTGTAAAAAAAATAAAATAAAAATAAAAAAAAAAACTTTTGCAACTAAGTCCCGGCCCTTTTTGGACAGTGATATCTGAAAAGCCACTTTCACACGGCCATATCTAGAAAAGTATTTCAGCTCGGTCCTTCAAATTTTCAGGGTTGAAAATCTGCTACTCTAACTTGAAGAATTTGGACTTATGTATGTGTCCCTTTAGTTCATCATATATTTCTGGGTCCTTAAATTTGCTCGAAAATTTTACTCTGCGACTGCAGAAGCATATTTGAAGGACTGTAAGCACTGAGCCTAAACCCTCTTCTCATTCACACACTACAACAGGACAGGCAAACCAAAACACTGCCAACTTCCCTTGAGAACTGCAGCCAAACGATAAGCACGCATAACTCTAAAAAGGAGGGGAAAATTAGTGTCAAGAGAGGAAAAATACAGCCAAAGGTATAGGATACACATGGATACATAAATGATTCAACTGATTATGTTTTCAGTAACTAATGGTATTTTTGTAGACACAGAGCATTTAATGGCATCCAAGACATATTCAAACATTATTTTATAAAATGCACAGAGTTAATGATAGAAAGCTTAAACTCCAAGTGCTTTATTTCATAAATGTTAACTTACACTTGAAGAATAACCTATATGCAGTGTTTAGATATTGAAATATTACAGGCTTAACACAAAAATTCAAGTTTGTTATGACTTCAGAAGAGTTACAATAATTAATTATCAAATACAATATAGCAATCTTACAGAGGATGTGTTAAGAATGCCATTTTATTTGATCACAGATTAAATGATTTATCATATATACACTTTGTATTAATTTATTTTTTAAGAAATCAACCTATAAAACAAAATAATAATTAATTGTAACATTTTTTTATGCTGTAAGTTCAGAAACATGTTTGGTTCAGAGGCTATGACTTGACTGTCTGAACAGTTCATGCATCCACACGGCCCAGCAAAAATATTTTTTTTTTCTGGCCCAGGAAGACCTGGGAAGACCTGTGCTGGGAACCTGTGCAGCATATCATTGCCAATATTGAAGTCCCAAGAGTTACAACTGGATGTAGATATGCACTCAAGGAGCAGGACACCAAAGTAGCTGAAAGCTTCATGAAAGAGTCCAAATGATTTGTGTAGTATCTATGCACACTGCTATCAACTGGTCATTTAAAATGTTACATTATTTGCAATTCTGCAGGACTGTCAAAAACTCTTATTAACACTGGTTATAACCAATTGAAGAATACATGTTAATTTTTTCTACTTGGTATTGTATCAAATGTTCATTGATACTTGTACAATAATTTTTTATTATTATTATTTTTTTTTATTTGGAATCTCCAATCCCACCCGAATCTGGAATGTCCCATTGGTGAACTATGTACAAGGCTTGCTCGTTTGTGACCCCTCAGATAGTGAAGACAGTTCACGGCTCTCCTCTTTTCTGGTATAAAAAGTTAAAAATAGCACAAATTTAATTTTTTTCATTTTCAAGCCTTAATATTGTTTAGATTGTTCATAAGTGGGGGGCAGAATTAGAATACAAAATACATGACAAATATGAGCAACAGTATGTGAAATACCAAATCTCTGTCTTTGACATTAGGCTTTTTACAGTCCTTCAAATATGCTACCGAAGAGCATAAAGTAAAATTTTCAAGCAACTTTAAGCACCCAGAAATATAAGATAAACTAAAGGAACACATTCATAAGTCCATATTCCTTAAGTTAAAACAGCAGATTTTCACCCCTGAAAATTTGAAGGACCTAGATGAAATGCTTTTCCAGATATAGTCATGCGAAAGCGGCTCCTCAGAAATCGCTGTTCGAAAAAGGGCCAGATCTTAGTTGAAAAACTATTTTTTAATGACAAAACTAGGATTTGAGAGCTAAAATTTTGGATTTGTCCTATTAGGAGGTGAATGCACTGGCTGAATTTTTTTTCAGCCAAATCTGAGATGGTCAAGTGGGAGCCATTTGGACATTTGACACGGAATGACCCAAGATAGATCCTGTCTGTAAGTACAGCAAAATAATGTCCTGTTGGTGAAAAAAAGTTTAATTCCTTGGATCCACTAAAGTGGGACTTAGGGTCATATCAGCACAAGTAAGGTTAAAATGAGTATAACAGGAGCATTCTGAGAGCGCGTAACCCAACTGAGGCATTTGGAATTTTACTGCCATCTCCAGGATTTTAGGATGTATGGCATTTTTTATTCCAATGTTCCATTCCCACAATGGTGAAGAATCCTTTAAAAAAATTCCTGGATCTGAAATTTGATTCGGACAATTCCCTAAATGAAATCACCTCTAGAACTGGCTAAGAAACACCTCTAGTAAAGATTTCATAAAAATTTGTCGATAACTTTTTCCATAATGTAACTAACAAAGAAACAAACCAACAAACACACCTGCAAACCGAAAGTAAAACACAACCTCTTTGGGGGAAGTAACAACAGTAGATTTCGGCTGATTATTTTGCATAAAGCAGTTTCTCTAATAGGGATTACATTTTTGTGGCATCCACTCCCTGAAACAAGGAGTGTTTAGGCTTAGTGTTTCACCTTATGTTCAGTCTCTTGGACAGTGATTTATTTTCCTGCAAAGATGCTGCGATCTGTGAAGGTTTTTCGAAGTATGCCGCATGTTACGTCAGGTAGGAGGCATCATATGATGCTTTGTGATCATGCACGTATCAGAGGAATTGCTGCCAGTCCTTTACATTTAGTACTTCTGCAGGTGTGAGTGTGCTTGGGCAAAAACAACTTCCAGCTAACATAAGGCTGAAGCCATTGGCTCAAGAATCTTTTAGTTAAAGTGACCCAAATAATGTTGAGTGCATTCCATCACATTCAGTGCTATGAGGAGCGCAGCAGAAATACTCCAAATTACTTGTGTAACTTAGCAATTTTCCAAGTGATACACAGGATTTTCTTAAGCTGATGGATATCGGAGACGACTTGAGTTTTCTCCTGAAAAAATCTGTGGCCTCTCAGCCTCCTCCAGAGCCCGGAGCACCAGCGAGCTCTGCACTGGGATAGGCTGTAGCGAAAATGCTTTCGCCCGGGAGAGTTGAAGAGGAGAGATGAGTTTGCCAAGAAGGAGATGTGCTGGAGATGAAGTCTTGGAATGAAAAAAAATTCAGATTAAATGGCAGCACTCATGCAGCTTGGCTGATGATAAACTTCACAGCTCTCTCCTGTGCAAACTCAACGTTCACTCGCTGTTCAGGCTTTCGGCATGATTCGGAAAATCTTTTGTCTTGCTATACCGAAAGAGTTTATAAGTAAGCGTTTACTGTAAAGTGTACAGTACTTTAAGACCAAAATACTTGCTTTTATTTCCTTTTTTAGTCTAGGTCGTTCCTGTTTTGTACATTGCTGCTTGCGCCAAAAAAAAAAAAAAAAAAAAGCTTCCACAATGTGGGTCTACATCTCAGCGGCTGTTAAAATTATTTGACTCCCAAACCACCTTACTCCTTTATTTTGATCACCTGAACTCACCACTATCACCACTATGCTCTACAGCTCAGCTACACAGTCTGGTAAAGGATCAGTGGCAGCCTTGCTAAAAATCCACTATGTTGTTAAAAACGAATATGTTCTCTGGAATGATCTGTGTGCATTGAAATAACTCTCCTCTCCCCTAAACCATACTTCACAGTCATTGGCGCTTGTGGTTTAAGTACTTTGTTCAAACCCCCTTATCAAAGATGTCAGCTGTGAGTTCTTTCTGAGAATTTCTGATAAGGCGAGAGAACATATTCGATGAGAATTCTGGCAATTTCTCAAATTAGAAATTTTCAGGATTATTGATATCTTTGAGTTTGCTCTCCCGGAATGGCCTCCCTAGTTCAGAATGCAGAGTTTTGCTTGGATTCAAGGCAGGAACCACTTTTGTAAGAATTTTAAAGGATAAGTAAGCATATGGTAAACTTGCATTGCCAAATAAAGTGCATAATCTCTGCTGTACAAGACGATAAATCATTATATCTTAAATTTCTTTTACACTGTGAAATCTGCGTGTAAATGTCAGATATCAGACCGCTCAAGTAAGCTGCCATGTTCATTCGGGTGGAAGAGGATGCCTATGTCTCTCGGGCTGGCAGCTCACATCAGTTAGCCTGTTTCCACTTACTTTGCCTGATTGATTGTCAATCGATTGTAACTTTTTTTTTTACTAAACGATTAAGACCTAGCCTAGGCTATATGAAGCCTGAAATGATTAAGAAGCGATAGTGACACAAAGATTCGTTTGCGTTTATGCTTTGATTCGAGACTGCAAGGATGGAAATCTTAATAACCAATTAGAAAAAATCTCAACTCTCTCCGTAATTCCGTTTATTGTTTTGACCTTTAGTTTATTGGATTATGAAAGAACACTGAAAATTAACTCCCTATGTATTTTGTAAAAACAATGAAAAAAAATAATGACTTTTTTTTGGATAGCAGACATATGTTAACATATGTTTACTTCTTTTAAAATATTTTTGCTTCTTTCCCTGCTGAAGAAACCACCTGTGACTAATTTGTTATGCCATTGACCCGTACATCACCATATTGTCTGTAGGTATGAGTTGATACTTGTATGTAGTCCTCTTCTTCCACCAATGGAGTTTGTGCCAATGGAGTTTGTGGCCTAAATTTTTGTGGCCTTATCTGACCAGCGGTCCCTCTTCCAGTCATGGCTGTGATAATGTTGCCAGGCTAAGGATGCATGCATGTGGTTTTATTTTTATACCCTCCCTCATTAAAAGCGCTGATGGAAAGTGTCTTTTGACTCAGTATATTTTGAATAAAAATACTGCCGTTTTAATGGTTTGGTTTTGTTTTCAGTGACTGGTGAGCAGTAGTGCAGTGGACTTAGTTGTTGCACCAGAGAGAGGTGGTCATGGGGCTTCTCTGTGTGGAGTTTGCATGTTCTCCCCATGTTTGTGGGTTTCTTGCATATTTTCCTATTGTCCAAAGATATCAATGCAGCCTAATTGGAGACTCTAAATTTCCTATAAGTCTGAATGTCCATGGTGTGTATGCTCTGAAGTGCTGAAGTTATATCATGATCTGGATATAAGATGTACTGAATCTGAATAGGCCCTTTGATGCTTTTGAAATATACAAATATAATTATTTAGCTAAGCAGTTTTGAGTGACAAGCCTGCTAAATGTCCGTAATTGACAAGCCCACTGCCCTGCTACATCACAACTGCCTCCCACCGATGTAAAGCAATTGATTCCCTATGCTTATCTTCCTAATTATAAATAACAGATGCGCAACAGTAGGTTTGTTTTCATGAGGTAGATAATGGATTCACTCCTTAAACATCAATTAAAGTTCTCGATTTAATTTAATGTGTTCCTTTCCTAGGCTTCTGCAATAATTCATGAGTTGTAATAATTCATGCAGTGTACTTGACATGATTAGCAGTGGGCTTGCCTGATATGTGGAGGTAACGGGCACGTAATATTGATTCATTAGTGTATATTATCAAGCTTCAAATCCAACCTGATGTGTTTTACGGCATGTTCTCGCTCTTGAAATACAGTAGCAACAAAAAAATCTGTCCATATAATCAGTCACTAGCAGTGAGTTGTATTTGTGGATCTATCTGGGAATTGGATGTATGAAGATGGATGAATGTTCTATCGAAATAGTTTTGGATTCGGGCAGCAGTCCTTTTATTGGCTTATGATGATATCAAATCAATAAATCAATCATTTATGATGTATTATTTGCGCAGCTGTCAATCTTTTAAAAAATTCTGAAGAAATCCAGTCTGTTTGCAGATGTGGTGGTACATAGTTTTCTTCTTGTTTTTATTTCAGAAGGTTTTATTCAAGCTTCCTTGCTTTCATATAATGAGGTTTCAGAAGAAATTTGCTTTTTTCCGGTCATTTTTGGCCAAAATATTTCCCTTCCTTCCTCATGTTTACTAACACAGCATTACAATACCTCCCATGTAACAGACGATCAGTGCTGTCTACCAGTGGCTCTCTTCTGGTCTGCATTGCATGTTAGTGAGCTGTGATTTATCCCATTGTTTTTATGTGCTGCTTGTTTTGGAGGTTTGGTTTAGGAGACCCGAGTGTCAGATTTATTGGCAGCTATCAGTGAGGTTGCAGACAAAAAACAACTGCTTACCCCTCCTCTCACACTCCCCTTCCAAGTGTGCAGGAGAACCTATGGTGGCTGTGAAACTGGCATATTTGCTCTTGCAGTTCGATGCACATTTGTAAGCCTCAAACCATCCCTGCCTGTAAATGACCAAGCCTTTCTTGGATGCATCCTTTTTTGGCTATCATGGTATAATTTTGTGTTCCATACTCACCTGATTACAGGAAAACTTTCCAAACTGTTTTTTTTTTTTTTTTAAACCTCCCTCAACCTTCCCAGTATCGCATTACCCCTGTTGCAACTTTTTCAGAATGTCTTGCAGGTTTCAAAATTTGAATTTGAGACGAAGAGACTTCAAATTACTGCTTTCTGTTTTAATTATCATATTAAGAACAGTCCCAACTTTTCTGGAGTTGGGGTAATACATGATCTGGGTCTTGGCAGAACTCAGCACTTTTGTTTTTGCACGTTCTCTACATACACAAGCAATGTATACTTTGTGCAGAATTGTACAGAAATATGCAAATGTAGACTGGGCTGAAGTCTAAATAAAAAGAATCTTCACAAACAGCTGGCTCTCATGTCCGAATAGTAATTCATTTTCCCACTAGATAGTGTAACTGTAGTCTGCAGGACATAGAATCACCTACTAAACACCACAATGACCTTTTGACTGGGGCAGAGTGGATGCGGAGCCAGAAAGAGAATTTTCAAGTGGAGTGACGCACCAAGACACTTTCTAAGCTCCTTTTTGCGTCAAGTGGCATTACTTCAGGAATAATAACTATAACTTAATATCCAAAAGACATCATATGAATTGAATAAGTATGTTGTAAATGATGGTCAGAATACTTAATTTGAGCGACGAAGGCGTTTTATGTTCCTTGTATATCGCAAAAAGTTACGTTTGTGAAGTTCATTCTCCAGATATTTAGGGTGCAATACATTCTGAGTTTCAGAGCTTCAATGATATACCTGAGCATATTTGTGCTGAGCTTTCCGCCATGAAATGGCTGACGTACATTGCCTAAAAGGAAGGTTCTTATTGACTGTCAAAGTGCTCCTCCTGTCCTTGAGAAATCTCCAGTAAAATGCATCCATGGATATTAAAGTTGGTGAACTACACTGCAAGTGTTAACATTATTAAGTGCTGCCCTTAAAACATATATTAAGATGATATTGCTGAGGAAGACACTTACAAGGTCTTTATTTGGTGGCAGCGACAGACCGAGAACCCATGAATCTGAGAGCAGTGGCTTGTTGGAAAATTGCTTCAAAAGTTTTCATCCTCCGCATCTAATCGTGTCCCTATAACAGCTCTTCTGGGGGAATAAAAACAGCCTCCTATACTGGGTTTAATCTAGCCTCAGCCACTCGGACCCAAGGTTTTATTGCTCCTCATTTGATTCTTCTGACTCCCGTCTGATTGATTGGCCTTGCACAGCAATGAGAGGAAATCTGCGTTCAGGAAAGCAAACGCCACAGAGCTGTAAAACAGGGGCTCTGCAGTGCTGTGCTTTCCTCCGGCTCCCTGGCCAATTAATGCAAGAAAAAACAATCATGTCAGATTTTGTTTTGGACTTCGGCAGTGGCTCCCAAACTCAGTCCTTGCCAACCCACAAGGTGGCATATGCTCAAACCACAATTGCTACCATAGGACTTTAACAAGCTGTTAATTTACCGTAAAGGAAACCAATTATGCTGATCCTTATTTTAATACATATTAGTAATGTTAGAATGTTGGTTGTCCATACTCAACCTCTGAAAAGTTTCTAAACATAAGATACAGGGATTTTGCCGTAATCCAAGAACGTGATTTCGTGAACTTGATTTCCTCTGTGAACAGCTCCTCCCGAGATCTTCGCGAGATCTAGGCAAAACCTGAAGTCAGGTGGAACAGGTTAGCCTACATTCAAAATCAATGCAAAGATGCGAATGCACGTGTTATGTGCGCATTAAGCAGCTTTCACACCGGACACGGAACTAATTTTTTGCGCGACAGGTTACATTCAAAGTCAATGCAAAGGTGTGAATACACGCATTATGGGCGCGATAAGCAGCTTTAACACCAGAGGCAAAACTAATTTTTTGTGCAACAGATTACATTCAAAGTCATGACCGCTTATCAGCTACTGCATGTTAGTTTGCGTGCTCTGCTCATTAAAAATGCACCGGGTAAAGTTATATGCTGCAATTCTGATCGGTATGCTTGTGTTACTTCAGTAAGCATCAATGTGACAGTTTAATCATATCGTTGCCTGATTGTAGCCACTACAGTTGAAGCAAACCGGAGAGGTGCAGTTAGACCAGACGTAGGTTTAGCAAAGCTTGGGGTGCGTTTTTGGCTGCTTGTCAAACCATCGCTTTACTTAACCACGACCGGGGTCTGCCTGATACTTCTCCAATACCTGGGTAAGCTCCCTGATGCTATTGGTGAAAGCAATAGGGAAATGCACAGGCTATAACGTGTCTGGTATCACAAACGATTTCTCTGCATTGCCGTCAATTGAATATTAAATTCTTTCCTGTAAAAGTGATCGATTCGCAAGCTCCTCATAAGCAACGGTTCACGCAAAAGGTACTTACGGTCTGTAAAACCTGTATTATCCTCATAACATAACCGGAGCACTAGCTAGCTCTCGCACACTATCCATAACGCGCTCATTCTCCGGAAGGAAACGCTGGTCATTTCAACGCAATGAGTAAACCATTACCACGAGCAATTTCCGAAAAGACCATTTAGCCTGGAGCTTTTGCCTCTCCGTCATATACCGGCGCAGAAGCTGTTTGTTTCTCCACACCAAAGAGACAACACAGTTATGCACACGAACCAGCAGGTCCTTATAATACAACAAAGCAGTCCATAAGCTGTTGGTCCACTTTTAGCTGCTCCTAACTGTCTATGTTTCCCTCAAAACTCAGACCGGCCAGATTTCAACGGTCTCCGGTCTACACGTGGATATGTCCACCCGTTCTACAAATGTGTCTATATGGGGTTGATTCTAGCTGTCCCTGCATCCAACATATAGAGTAGAAAAACCGCTGTACTCACAACTGTTGCCGTAGCAAACTGTAGCCGATAGCAAATTTGAGCTTGAGCTGCCAGATTTTCGCACTGCATCCTCTAGTTTCGCCGCTGCATTTATTAAAACAAGTTCATTTCATTAGATCTATACAGATGTACGGCGGTTGCGGGATTTGCCGGCTGTTTCCCTATCAGATGGCAGACGTGTCTCGCGTTTCACTCTGGGGAGACGGACCCAGAAAACTGCGTTCTTTAGCCTCGTTCTGCCTAGATCCGCCCTCCACAGAGCTGGCCAGTCCATAGAAAGTGGGCACTTGGGGAGTGGGGGCCATAGCGGAAGAGCCACCCCAATGAGGTGTTTCAGGCAGAGACAACAATGGACTACAAATGGTGTTTTTTGAGGATGGCGGTATGAGCAAAATAAGGACCCTGTTTTGGACTTTGAACGATCAGGAGTACTCTAGGGGAGTCCAAGATCAAAATATAACCTTGAAAATATAGCAAAATAGGTCCCCTTTAATTTGGTGAATTTGTGTTCACAGCACTTATTTATGCTCATACCCACATTTCGGCAGATTTCTTCACCTGCCATTATGAATAAAAATTCCACATCCACATTGCAAAAAACAACTGCTTAACCTCTGAAACTTTTTTCTACTTTCTCTGAAGTAGATTCAACGTTGGAAAAAAAGGATTTTTTTTCATTTTATAAAACAATCAATCCTAGGATGCCATGTTTTCATAGCAACAGCATTACATCAAATTAAAAATATCTAGATCTTGTGCACCATTTTCAATGCATTGCCTTTTAATTCAGCAGGACATAATTTGGATGGTTGGAAACCTAAAGATCTCCACAAGAATTTAAAATAGGTCTCAAGTTTGAAAATTTTGAATAAGGCAGCGGCATTCAACAGACCCCCCTTATAGCTCCTGAGATTTTTTGAGGTTAATAGAGCTGAAAAAACTAGCCAATATAAAAAGCAATCAGTAGCTTGCAAAAAGGTGAAACCTTGAACACATGGTCACATAAATTAAATTATTTATAAATTAATTATTAGCCAGTAAAAGAGTAGTCAAACTTGTCTAGTGTCATGTTTACTAGTTTCGTCCAGTGTTAATCATCTGTGATAAATCAAATGAATTTGGCGGCTGCAGACTTTCTCATCGTCTATTTTGATCCAATTAAAAATGGTTTTGCATGAAATTTCTTACTACATAGAATAATACATGTTCAATGGTCTTTTGTTCTTTACAGCGCTCATGAATTTATCTGTCCAAATGTGACTTATAGTGGTAAATTAGTTCTTTAAAAGTGAAAAGTGAAAGTCGACCACACCATTTATAAAAATTTTACAGTAGCATTTGTGGTAAGAACAAAAACCAACGAACACGGGGCAACCCTAGGACCGTGTTCTGGAAAGGTTGGCCTGGGTGGAGACACCTGACAGTGTTGGGGCATGGCTGATGGGTGCTGGTTGTGTCACTGTTTAACAACAGTAAAATGCCTTGACTCTATCCTCAGCTTCAGTTTGGCACTATATAACATCAGTAGATCTCCCTGACTCTATCCTCAGCTTCAGTCTGGGACTGTTAAACAACAGTAAAACTCTCTGACTCTATCCTCAGCTTCAGTCTGAGAATGTTTAACAATAGTAAAACTCCCTGACTATCCTCAGCTTCAGTCTGAGACTGTTTAACAACAGTAAAACTTCCTGAATCAATCCTCAGCTTCAGTCTGAGACTGGATAACAACAGTAAAACTCCCAGACTCTATCCTCAGCTTCAGTCTGAGACTGTTTAACAACAGTACAACTCCCAGACTCTATCCTAAGCTTCAGTCTGAGACTATTTAACAACAGTAAAACTCCCTGACTCTATCCTCAGCTTCAGTCTGAGACTGTTAAACAACAATTAAACTCCCTGACTCTATTCTCAGCTTCAGTATAGCAACAGTAAAACTCCCTAACTCTATCCTCAGCTTCAGTCTGAGACTGTATAACAACAGTAAAACTCCCAGACTCTATCCTCAGCTTCAGTCTGAGACTGTATAACACCAGTTTACCTCCCAAACTCTATCTTCAGCTTCAGTCTGAGACTGTTTAACAGCAGTAAAACTCCCTGACTCTATCCTTAGCTTCAGTCTGAGACTATTTAACAACAGTCAAACTCCCTGACTCTATTCTCAGCTTCAGTCTGAGACTGTAAAACAACAGTTAAACTCTCTGACTCTATCCTCAGCTTCAGTCTGAGACTTTTAAACAACAGTTAAACTCCCTGACTCTATCCTTAGCTTCAGTCTGAGACTATTTAACAACAGTAAAAGTCCCTGACTCTATCCTCAGCTTCAGTCTGAGACACTTTAACAACAGTTAAACTCCCTGACTCTATTCTCAGCTTCAGTATAACAACAGTAAAACTCCCTGAATCTGTCCCCAGCTTCAGTCTGAGACTGTATAACACCAGTTAACCTCCCAGACTCTATCTTCAGCTTCAGTCTGAGACTGTTTAACAGCAGTAAAACTCCCTGACTCTATCCTCAGCAAACACAACATGTACAGACAGACAGTGGGCGTACACATTATACAGAAGAGAATATTCAGAGTGTGCCAGAAATGATTCAATTTTGATGTATGTTACTGAGGTGCATTAATAAAAAAAAGTGCAATATAGCAAAGAGCAAGTGCAGAATAGCAGCATGGAATTACATTTGTATGTAAACATGTATGATATTGTGCATATAAAAAGTATAATACAGATATTGGGTCTCATTCATGAAACGTGAGCAGAACGGATCTGTGTGTAAACTGTTCGCAGATGGAAATTTTCGTGCATCTCCGGATTCATCAATATTTTAGTAGCTCCAATCTTTTTGTAGCTACTTACAAAATCTACACATGCTGCTGACCACGCGTAGCACTGGTGTAAATTTAAGAATGCACATAAATAATGCTTGTCACTATTGGAAATTACAATTTTAATTCATATTATGCTCTGTTATGTGCACTATACGCAGCTGCCTTTGAAACACATGATATAGCCAAAACGTGACAAACGATTAAAAATATTACACACATCAGATCTGAATTTCCCACGGTGTTTATGAATTCGAAGTAGGTTTTGTAGTAGCTTGGCTTTTATGTGCAAATCTACGTACAAATTTACTAACGTTTAAAGAATGAGACCCATTGAGTTTGAATTATTTTAACATTCAGTTGGTCTTTTTGGGTGCCGGGGTTGTCATGTTCATGGAATTTACTTGAGTGAGTGGAGTAGTCCGATGGCCTGTGGAAAAAGGCTTTTGGTTGAGTCTGGTAGTCTTGCACCGCATGCTGCGATAGCGCTTGCCAGATGGTAAGAGGGTGAACAGTTCGTGGTACTGTTTAATAACAGTAAAACTCCCTGACACTATCCACAACTATGGTGTGACTGTGTAACACCAGTAACTTTCAAGGACTCCATCCACAACGACAGAGTGTGAAACTGTGTAACACTCTGTGACTCTGTCCACAACTTTATTGTGAGACTGTACATTTGCTGACTCCATACATAGTTTCACTGTGTGACACTTGTTGACTCCATTTACATTTTCACCCTGAGCCTGCAACACCAGAAAAGCATAGCAGGGAAATACAAGAAACATTGTGATTCACGTAGAGTCTGGACTCACTGAATTAGGCTAGTTCTGCCTCTGCTGGACTTGGTGACTTGGGTCCGTGGTGATTAACTGTTAGAAATGAAATAACTCTCTGTCATTCTTAGTGATTAGTCGATTCCATTTTACTTTGAGCACTGTGCCAAAAGGTGTGATGATAACATTGTTACATGTCAGATTTTACTGTGTACAACCCTGAGTTGCACAGCTTTTAGTTTCTTGTGAAATACTCCAATAAAAACATATTGCACTAATACATATCTCCTCTGCAATGACACTGCATGTCTCTGCCCTGAGTGAGTGGCAGCTCAGTGACAGTGAAAAAGGCTTATCATTTCATGTGATTGCCATAAGTTATCGCTGTAAAGGTAGTGATAGGTGGCCAATGAGAAAATTGCTCAGGAACAAAGCTCCAGATATGTCATTCTCTCTGCTGGTGCTCAGTGAAAGTGACGTTTCCTCAACACCTCTCATTTCTAAAGCTCTGAATCCTTCTGACTTATAGTCTTATAACAAACCATGACAAACTGCTGCGGTAAGTGTAAACAGTGTTAGAGCCAGGGACAGACTGTAGTGGCACTTAACTGATGATACAGCAGGCTGTAGCAACAGATTTCTCAACTGTGGGGAAAAAATAGCCTCGTGCGTGACACTCAAATATTTGGCCCGGACACAAGTGTGAAGATGGCAGAAGGCACAAACAAAGGAAGAAAAAAAAAAAGCACGGAGGGACTGCCACACTTTTAGGTCAGGCCAGGGATAAGCTGGAATCTGTAATGTTTCCAAGGTCTAAATTGCCTGCTTATGTACAACTGTACATTGATTATGTGCCGAATATTCACAAATCTGCCGTGCCCGTTAATGAGTTCATAAAAGCACTCAAATTTAGCAGAATGTTGTGCGGGAACTTCATCCATTTTGAGAATACGGAAAGCTGTTATGCTGTGCACATTGTTCCAGCTTAAAAATGTTGCGAGACTCAGATGGACACCAGGTGCAAGACAGCATGACGTGTTTGAGAATATTTATTGAAAAACAAAACAGGCACGATGGCCAACAAAAAACTTGGCCCAAAGGGTTGCAAAAATCTAAGAAAAGCTTCAGAGCTGAAAAAGAAAAATACAAAACGAGGAAAATAAAAAGCCACCAGAAACTAGGCAGAGAAACCAATAAACGAAATTTGAAATTGCACAAGGCACAAACTAAAATGCGAAACGAGATCTATATAAACCCACTAGGCAAGGCTATGAATGAAATGCGTTGAAAACGAACTAGAAACAAATGGCATGAACTGAGACTCTTACTTCGTTAACACGTGGCCGGCTGTTTTCATAAACAAACATTTCTCCTTCTCCGTTTTCAAAAATAATATGATGCACGCGTATCAGTTTTCAGAAAAGTTTTCGTTTACACTTACCCGTGTATATGCCGTCAAGAGCATGCCAAATATGTAGGCGGC
This sequence comes from Gymnothorax reevesii, assembly GCA_029721435.1. Lineage (NCBI taxonomy): Eukaryota > Metazoa > Chordata > Actinopteri > Anguilliformes > Muraenidae > Gymnothorax > Gymnothorax reevesii. Next base: position 37,651,690 of record CM056581.1, read on the forward strand.
AGTGTAACGAGAAGCTCAAGCCCACGTAAGCCAATCAGAATCCCGCAAATAGCAACAACAGAAACGAATCACGATCATCCATGGGTTGCATCTCAGAGCGTAGACTGTGTCCTTTGAAGGCTGCATTTTTAGGGGTCCTCACTTACTTCATCATCATCATAGTTTCCCTTTGGGCATGAGATCGGCCTCAGGGCACGGCTGCCTGGAGGAGGGGAAACCTCTTCTCCAGCAGCCGCTTGAAGCCAGGTTTGTTCATCATTGTTTTCAGGGCCTGCTGTTTGTCAACTCCAAGCAGTTCTTCAGCTATTTCCAACTTGATCTCTTGTCGAACATGACTACTTTTTGTATTGCGTTGTTAAGCATCCTGCACACATGTGCTACATATTTAAGACGTTGAGTGTGACAGAAATCATCTATGGGTCGTGACTGGGTGATTTGGTATAGTTTAGCATTAGGGATGTTGAAATCCCAGTCCAAGTCCCCGTCAACTAAAGATGCCGGGTCAGTGCCTTTGGGTGGTACATTTTTCCTAGCATAGCCCCGGGTGATCATTCCATCTGCCAAACTGACACTTGGGGTAAGGGATAAGGTTAAATTTAGGGTAAGGTGTAAAGCTAGGTTTAGGGTTGGGGCTTAGTTTTGAGGCTAAGTTTAGAGAAACCAGTGACAACGTGCTTAACCCCTTTGTGCAAAAGCCAAATTTGGCTATTTATAGGTTACCCACTTTAATGCTGTATAATTCAAGATTTAAGCTTCATAAAGCAGAAAAATGTGGCTCAATTCAGGAAAGACATTTACAGCATTTAGAATTACATTGTATTTCAGTTTATTTTCATGATGTTGGTAGAGAAAAAATCTTCATGAGAAGTCACTATTGAAATTGCAAAACAAAATAATTCTGAGGATTGAAAAACTGTAGGACTTAAAACTATACATTTCTGGTATCATAAACGCCCTGAGCACAAGTAGAAATTCATCTTCAACATTACATTCTGGATTACCGACATGCTATTAGCCAAATTATACAGCTACCCAAGTGTCTCCCCAAAGTCTCAAAATGATGTACTATCAAATCATTAAAAATCATGTATTTAACACAAATAAAGCTTTAAGGCATGCCATTTAATATGAACGAATGATTTTCTGGCTGAGTTTAGTATGAATTTATCAATATCAGTGCAGTTGAATATCAGTGGTCACCAGTAACCTCTCCAAACACAAAACATGCCTTTTCTCCATAATAAAGTTTAGAGTTTTGGCCATTTTTCTTCAAAGCCAGCACAAACACGCATTAAATAAACTGCTTATTAAACGGTTAGAACATTCACCCTGTAATGGAAGCTACCAGTCCCCTCTTCTAAGCTCACGCACCCATTTCAACACCTATAAGGAGCAAGTACACCTCACTAACTCAGTAATATCTGAATTCTGAAATACCTTATTTTAACAGAACAGACACTCCACTTTCAGGGAATATCAAATCCATTGCCCCTCCCGATTCAAAAGAAACGTGCAATGAGCGTACCGGGGGTCCACCAAAATGCACGGGCAGTTCGTGTTTTAAACAGGAAAAAAACCTTGACATTCGACTTTGTTGAGTATGTATACATTCCTAAACAACAACAACAACAAAAAAAAAACAAACAAACAAAAATAGCAGCCTGACCTTTTTCGTGAATCCCTTCTTCAGAGACATTGACTGTATAAAACAGAGACCGATGTATCCAGTAGCAGGAACCCTCTGGTCCTGTTTCATTCGAAATGAGCATATCGTTCTCATTTAAATCCTGTAATGTAACTGAACACTTCAAGGCCAGTTTTGCGAACCGATTTTCTATAAATCGCGTCTATTTTAGCCGCGTAATGTGCATTACGTAGACAGGATGCAACCGAGCCTGCTGATACGCATTGGTTTGTATGCTCCGTGTCTGTCCAATCAATGTGTTTCACTTACTGTAAAATGTTTAAACACTCGGGAATTGGATATTATTACCAGGGAAACTTCACGAGGGCTTGAAGTGTCACTCTACAAGTACGCAGAAGAGCTTGAGTGTATGATTGAGTGATTGGCTATCAACGCCAGTACTTGGGTGGATATAAGGAAGCGCTGGATTTGCAATGAAGGAATCTACGCGTAAATCCACGGTTGGGAACTACAAATTTTTTTTGTATGCGACAACTGTAATTGACAGTACAATGTGAGAGAATCAATACCATGTCGATTTTTTTGCCTCAGAAAACTGATTTTTCTGAACTACTAATTGGAATACTGTTGGCTCACTGTGGTTAAACTGGTTGCTACAAAGGATAACAATTTTTTCTGTGTCTAGATATCGTTTTTTTTAACTGCTGAATCGATACTATGGGCAAGGATACTGACCAGTTTGCACATCAGGCTTAGCTGAGGAGTTTAATTCATGCAGCTTTCGAAAAACAGGGAGTGGAGTGAACTTCCTCGTATTCAGAACCGCCTTCGAGGTCTACTTGCTTGTGAACATTCTGTAACTGATCCGGGGGTGCCATCTAGTGATCAAGTACAGTAACAGCGTGCTTAAATTTGCAGGTCTATAGACGCAGGTGTCTACATCTGCAGAAAGAAATTAAAACAATTAACAAGCATGAAGACTAGTGCCCCGTTTACACGTACACTTATTTTGACAGGCAGACACATTTCCCTGAGTTTGTGCCCTTTGTTTACATGCAGACGGAGAATTCGCCTCTGAAAACGATTCTTTCTAAAAACTCTGGCCAGAGTGGAGATTTTGGCAAACTTTGGTTGCAAGTTTGCTTGTTAACTGAGAAAAACTGAGTTTTAGGCAGCTGATGTCGGGTGGTAATCATGGATGATCGTGATTCATTTCTGTTGTTGCTATTTTTGGGATTCTGATTGGCTAACGTGGGCTTGAGCTTGTGTTGCTATTTTTGGGATTCTGATTGGCTAACGTGGGCTTGAGCTTATCGTTACACTGCCACCAACAGGTTTAACATGCTCTTGACGGCATATGCACGGGTACGTGTAAACAAATACTTTTCTGAAAACTGATACGTGTGCATGATACTATTATTGAAATCGGAGGCGGTGGAATGTTCGTTTATAAAATTAGCCGGCCACGTGTAAACGGAGTGTAGGAAGCCCTGAAGGAAGAAACGTATGAAGTTTGAAACTGCAAGCTACTTCCGAATATCGTGCGAGAAGTAAAACATGGACATGACCACGCAGACACTGGAGAGGCGGAGTGGCTGGCCAGACCGGGACCTGGTGAGAAACAAAACATGGAAAAGTAAAAAACATGAACAATAAACATGAGAACTGTGAAATATGAATCCTGATACCAGAAACTGTTAAAACCACAATATGAGTAATGACTATGAACAATGAAACCAGGCACAAGAAACTGCTAAAACCCCAACCAGTGTCCTGGCAGAACGGCACAGAACACTGAAATCACGACTAAAAATGTGTTAAAACAGCCGTTTTTTTTTTTTTTTTTGGATGAACCACAATTAATCTGACTCTTTTTTGCTCAAATGGCACTATTAGGAAAATTCAGGCATTCTCTAATGCCTTTGTAAATCAAAATCATACTGAACCACCTGAAAAATACTGAAAAACACTGAAAAACTCCCAGCCAATGGCTTGGCTTACGGTGAAGGAGTCTGTGGGTTTTGAGAACAAAAACCAATTTAAAAAAAAGTCCATATTAGCGAGAGTTTTCTGTTTTTTTCATTTAAAATATAATCTTTTTTATGCTCTTACTTTTTCATGGAACTAGTGAATTTAAACTAGTGGGATGAATTGAGTCTCTGAGGAAATTGCCCGTGGGGTTAGAAATTTCCACTTGTCAAGAATATATGATATTAAAATAAGCTAAATATATATTTATTTTTATTCTGTCTGAGGAAAGACAGATTCTGTGCTTTGTGACACAGTCTCTTTTCACAGTGGGGGATTTGAGTTGTGCGCTCCCTGGCAGCCTTCATTGAAACCTTCATTGTAATCAGGAAGCTCTGATCAGGGGTCATTATAGGAAAGATAATATCTCACAGTAAGAGAAGATCAATCTCAAGAATGAGTGCATTTTGTTTCAGGTCCAATCTGCACGTAGCAATGACTATTGAGCAGAAATGGCATTGACACAAGCGTTTATCTAGCAGGAGATCAGACATATGCGACACATGGAGGATGAACTTTTGCCGTAGATGTTTTGTATTACCCATTGGGTTCACTCCGAGGCCAATTTGAGGTTGTTTTATATTTAAAAGTCATCCTAAGATTGATTAGAACACTTAACCTGTCTGACTGTGGATGGTAACAATGGTCGTACCCTTAAGGTCTAAAGTAATCTATGTCTCTTATTCTCCGCCTGTGTGTGTGTGCGCGCGCGTGTGTGTGTGTGTGTGTGTGTCGATGTGATAATTTTTAGGTCTCTGCAGTGAGCACCAATGTGCTGTGGCAATCGTTAGTTGCTGGGTTGAAAAAAGCAGGCCATGGAAAAACCGGCTTTTTACTTGATTGGAGCCAGGGGGTGTCTCACAAAACAGGGTTGCACAGTTGGCGAGGTACAGCGGCTCCACAAAGCGAAACCTAGACACACTCTTTAGCTCCAGCTGCAGATTATTAAGAGGTTTTCCGGTGTCCCTCTCGGCAGTTTTCCGGATAACTCTGTTTCTGATCCTGATTGCAAGACAGTAAGTCCATGGCAGGGACCTCAGACCGTAGGACCACCATGTTTACTGCATTTCTCATTTTAAGGGCTTTATCCTGGTTTATTTGACAGGATAGTTTGGAGAGATGGGAGGACTACTGAGGGCAAAAGGGCTGACACGGGATTAAGGCTGGTGGCTGGATTTGAACCACAAAAGTTACAGCTAATGAAAAGCAGATGGGTCGCTCCATGGAGGCTTTCCCACTGAGAAACTTCTGTATGCTGCCTTTTGATGATTCCCTGTACTCAGTTGTTTCAAATGAGAAAACGATTCTTTCTGGTGCCTGTTTTTCTGACAATTATTGACAGGCCGAAAAGGTTAGCCAGCCTCATGGTTAATACTGATCAAACAGATTTTTTTTCACACGGAAGTAGTATTAAATGGCTGTCAGAAAAAGTAAAAGTTATTTCACTGATGTTCAATTGAAATATGAAAAAAGGTTTTTTTTTTTCTAAGCTGCTTCAGTGTGCAGGGTTGTCAGTCTAACTCGTGTCTGAAAAATAACTGCCAGGCTTTGCTGAATTCTTCCAGAAAGACCTTTGTACTGGGTATGAAACACTAAAACATGTTTTCACGTGTTTATTAGTGCGATATCCTTCTGGACAGGCGATATTCTGTAAAAAATCAGTGCATGAAAAAAGCTGTCAAAAACCTGACTAAAAGAATTTGCTGGTTTTTTCTAACCAGACCGCAGCTCCCTGAAAAATTATTGTCAGTGATGCAGAGCATTATATGCAAAATATGACGTCATTTACTTTGATAAAGGACACATTTATGATTGTCGAAGATGAAGTTCAGTGGCGTCGGTCAAGAAAAATAACACACAGAAATTCTTCTGTACGCAAGTGCAAATATTGATCTGGCGGCTGTAAACAAAGCACAAGGTAGTTAGTCTTCGGAAAATGAGTATTCTGAGTTGTATTTTTGACATCAAGGGCCAAACTACAAAAAGTTTTTAGCCATTTCTCTTCCCCAGCTTGTGATTCTTTCATTTATCTGTTCGGCGTAGTGTCATATGCAACGCTATGTGTTGACAACTCGGTGAAAGCAAACAGCTGTCATACCCTGACAACTGATCGCGGTGCTGTCAAGATGTGTGCTATTGTTAATTTTTTTCAGTTTTACAGTTCTATTTTTCTGTTATATAATCATGTATTCAATATCATAATGATCTACCTGATAGTGCCAAGATGCACTACTGGTTGAAATTTGAGAGCTGTGGCCTGACGGAGTGTCCATACAAACAGCCAGCTGGAAGTTGAAGGAACTAGCCAACAGAGTGGACACCACTGTAATGACCAGATGTACCCGTATCTCATTGAGACACTTGTTCATAGTTTTTCATGATACGCAAGGCACAATACAAAATCCAAAAATACATGATGACTGCGAATCATTGAAAAGCTAAATTGTCCCATTGGAAACATAACAGAACGGTATCCAATTTGCGGACACTCCATCTAATTTGTGGACAGTCCCTAATTGACACCACTTCAGGCTTTTAATTGTTGATTAATTTCCAACTACCGTGGGTACAGCGCGAATATTGTTAAATCACACGTATCCGAGAAGATTAATACAAAGTTTAATCAAAATACATTTATTTTTGGGCTAGAAAATTGGATACTTATGATTCTAAAACTTGCCATAATCGATAATTTAATTACATAAGTGAAAGTTGTATTATTAGTTGGTGATGGTGTCATTATTACCGGGTAGATGGATGGCTAACTCGCGGTTGATAAACTGTCACCGGCAAACTTCTTACAAATACAGGGTTCCAACTTGGTATCTGTGCGCAGTTGCTGAATGTCTTACTTAAGCTAAATGGTTAAGCTGGGTGGTTAATAATAAAGTAGAGAAATCTAGGAAAAAGGCCGGAGAAAGGGTGAGAGCAGCATGAGCGTCTGCTGTGCGTTGCACCAAAAGACAACTGAAAAGTTTGTATTTTAGGCATTTAATTCAACACATGAAAAATTACTGGCTTAAATATCAAAGTTCCCATATGAGAGAAGTGTTTGGCTTTAACATTGTTTATCTAGCGAGAAATGGGCATATATGGTTCAGAGTGATTACATTCTGGGCCATATTGCAACAGCACAGGCAGGGCTACAAACACAAATGAGTAACAGTGATCAAGCTCAGTGTAAACGCATAATGGGGATAAGGCCTTCCATTAGGGCACTAACAAATTAGCACTGCGATCTCCATATTAACGGGCCATTGTACACTAACTTTTGACCCTGTCTTTTTGATTGTCTTGTCTTGTGGAATTAGCTTAATTTCAGTAACTGTTAATCTCTCAGAGGTCTGTCATGCATCTTTGAGTGTTTGCTTCTGCGAAAATAGACTTTCTTTATCTAAAAGAGAATGTCTTGTCAGTCAGATGGTATAATTGTGGGATTTTATTTGAAAAATCTGCCTTAGTGCGTGTAAATTGAAAAACATGTCTGTCACTATCACTATTTTGCAAACAATTGACGCCAAAGGTGTTTAAAATAGGCAAAATAGTGATATGGCTCATTGGTCCCCATGGCTCATCGGACCCCAGTCTCCCCTATTGTGCACAAGCATGTCTTTTGGCTTCAATATACAGGATGTAGATTTGTTGATCTTTTAGGATAATTGTAGCTTAATCTGATATGAATTATCAGTGATAAATATGGCTATTTTTAAAGAATATGACCCTCGTTTTTCTGGTCCCCATGGGATTTGCTATTCCTGTTGTGAACTTTTTACTGGTCTGTAAGTGAACTGTATACTCTTTAGGGTTTCTTCCAGCCTTCACTGTCAAATATTATTGATCTTTTTTCACCTGAAAAAGAGGGATTTCAACACTCGCTAAGTAAAATTGAGGAATTAATGAGAAAAATCTCTGACGAATGGCATTTAATTCAAACACAAGCTGCCATGGTTTATGCGTTTCTTTGTTGGACCTTTCTTTGTTCTATCGTCCTGGACGATATCGGAGTTCTTTTCCATCAAATTCCTGGCCCAGCTGGCTGAGAACCCTTTAGAATTTTCTATATTTCTGCATAAATATGACCTAAAACACCACCAGATTTTCACACAAGCCCTAAAAGTTGATAAAGAGAACCCAGTTAAGCAAATGAGACAGAAATATTATACTTGATCATTTATTTATTGAGAAAAATTATCCAATATTACATATCTGTGAGTGGCAAAAGTATGTGAACCTCTAGGATTAGCAGTTAATTTGAAGGTGAAACTAGAGTCAGGTGTTTTCAATCGATGGGATGACAATCAAGTGTGAGTGGGCACCCTGTTTTATTTAAAGAACAGGGATCTATCAAAGTCTGAATTTCGCAACACATGTTTGTGGAACTGTATCATGGCACGAACAATGGAGATTTCTAAGGACCTCAGTAAAAGGGTTGTTGATGCTCATCAGGCTGGAAAAGGTTACAAAACCATCTCTAAAGAGTTTGGACTCCACCAGTCCACAGTCTGACAGATTGTGTACAAATGGAAGCAATTCAAGAACATTGTTTCCCTCCCCAGGAGTGGTCGACCAACAAAAATCACTCCAAGAGCGAGGCCTATAATAGTCGGTGAGGTCACAAAGGACCCTAGGGTAACTCCTAAGCAACTGAAGGCCTCTCTCACACAGGCTAATGTTAATGTTCATGAGCCCACCATCAGGAGAACACTGAACAACAATGGTATGCATGGCAGCGTTGCAAGGAGAAAGCCACTGCTTTCCTAAAAGAATGTTGCTGCTCGTCTGCAGTTTGCTAAAGGTCACATGGAAAAGCCAGAAAGCTATTGGAAAAATGTTTTGTGGATGGTTGAGACCAAAGTAGAACTTTTTGGCTTAAATGAGAAGCGTTATGTTTAGAGAAAGGATAACACTGCTTCCAAGCACTAGAACCTTATCCCATTTGTGAAACATGGTGGTGTTCCATCATGGTTTGGGCCTGATTTGCTGTGTCTGGGCCAGGACAGCTTGCCATCATTGATGGAACAATGAATTCTGAATTACACCAGTGAATTCTAAAGGAAAATGTCAGGACATCTGTCCATGAACTGAATCTCAAGAGAAGGTGGGTCATGCAGCAAGACAATGACCCTAAGCACACAAGTTGTTCTACCAAAGAATGGTTAAAGAAGAATAAAGTTAATGTTTTGGAATGGCCAAGTCCTGACCTTAATTCAACCAAAATGTTGTGGAAGGACCTGTAGTGAGCAGTTCGTGTGAGGAAACCCACCAACATCCCAGAGTTGAAGCTGTTCTGTATGGAGGAATGGGCTACAATTCCTCCAAGCCGATGTGCAGGACTGATCAACAGTCACCGGAAATGTTTAGTTGCAGTTATAGCTGCACAAGGGGGTTACACCAGATACTGAAAGCAAAGGTTCACATACTTTTGCCACTCACAGATATGCAATATTGGATCATTTTCCTCAATAAATAAATGATCAAATATAATATTTTTTTCTCATTTGTTGAACTGGGTTCTCTTTATGTATTTTCAGGGCTAGTGTGAAAATCTGATGATGTTTTAAGTCATATTTATGCAGAAATATAGAAAATTCTAAAAGGTTCACAAACTTTCAATCAGCACTGTATATGTCTGGGGGTTCGCCACGCCTATCACTAGACTGTCTGTTTGTCTCTAGCACTTCAGCTGAAGATGCCCCTTGTCAGTTTTCCTAGTGACTTGTTATCTTGCATTTATTGTGTGGAATTGCATCTTTTGGAAGTTTTTTCTCTTCTCTGTTTATTCTCTGTCGCTTTGCTCACGTTTTGTGGTCTTTTATTCGTCCTTGGAAGTGTGAGCTTTTACCAGAGGTGTGTCCCTCTTTTTGTGTTTGTCTCTTATCTGGGCTGATCTCAGTTCTTTCTCTCACTGGTTGCTGCAGTAGACGTCCTATCTGCGCCCTGTAATGTGGAAAAATGAAAAGAAGCCACTAGATGGCTGTATTGACTTTTTTTTGTTTTGTTTTGGGCATGTCCTGGGCATGTCCCAGAGAATTTTAAAAAAGTCTAAAAGGTGGGAGGGGGCTGGAAAAGAGTATATAAGAAGAAAAATTGAGAGAGTAAAGTAGTAGGAGAAATTGTGGAAGGATACATTTGACCAGACCTGTCACTCTTTTTGTGGATTTTTGCCTGTGTTGGAGCATTTTCCTCACCTAGATCATCGCAAAGCAACCCCACCAAAGGGACTGTAAGTATCTCATTTTTGTTTATATCAATCTTGGTCAGATTTTGTTCATTTAATTAAATCTGTTAAAGTTTTTCTTTTTTTTATTTGTCTGTCAACCCTTGCTGCCTGATAGGTCATAAATTGGGGCCATAACAGCCCATTACACGAGCATTATGCAAAAAAGTCATTTTTTCCTCCTTTGTGCTTTTCCAACTTTGCTAAATCGTGATGACAGTCTTCTTGTGATCTTTCCATGAATATTTATCAAGGATAATCCATACTAATTTACTCTGGAGAGTAAAACTCAGTTTCTGTTGGTTTGCTTGGGCCTTTGTACTTCCTGCTCTGAACATCACAGGTCTGTAAGTTCACATTATCATAAATTTTGGACTCTTTTAGTCATCCATTCTGAAAAAAGGTACATTCTTCATCTGAAAACACAGATTCCACCAATTAAGTTGTACAAAATTAAGGGAGTTATCAAGGAAATTGTCCCTGAAAATTGTCCGTCAAAGCTAATGTACGTAAGGTAAATCTCACAATAAATTCTGAAATTCATGAACTTTGCTGGGTGAAATAAATCTTTTTATGGCTTAATTATAAAATGTAAATACATATGCAATATTTTGCAATTTGTCTGAAGGAGAAATACATTATTTTATGTTCTGACCCTTCTGTGAAACTTTGGCCAGTGTGTCTTCACCCATATGTATCGGTAGAGCCGTAGAGGAAGTTCTGTTGGTACTTCATGGCCCACATCACATTTAAAATCTTTTGAAGCTGCCTTAGCAGTGCTGAACCTTTGTAGTGTAAAATAACTGCTTTCGTTTCATAATATGCCTTGTAAGCAAAGAAATCATGGATAATGCGTGTAATTAAACTATTTCTTTGATTTTTTTCCCTTGTTTTTTTTTTGCCTGCTGTGATTCTCAATAAAAGCTGACCTCTATCGAAAGGGCCTGCAGTATCTGCGAAGATAGGGGAAGCATTCAGATGAATTGTTTTCTTCTGCAAAAGTCATTATTCACTGTGAATTTTAAAAGGTTCACCATCAATAATTCAATGCGATTCATTCCTTTCCTTATTTTGGACGTATTTTGTCTTTTCAGCAATGAATGTAAAATTTTCATGATGCTGGTATTATTTATAATAATAATAATGTTTTTCATAAATAAAAAACCATGGTGTTAAAAAACCATCTATATTTATTGCAGCAGCTTCAAGAAGGTTCACAGGGAGCTTTAGCACTGCTGTGCAGGTCATTAGCTGGGACGTACTGAGCTCTCAAAGCAACAGCACAGCTCTAGGCTGGGAGATGGATTTATCTGGTGTGCTTTTTGTAACTGGTGTAGTGATGCAATCAATGGCACTGAATAGGTTTTATTCTCTTTGGCTGTTTTTATAAGATCTCTGTTTACACAGAAGCTAAGAAACTGTCAAAAATATCCAACCTTTGGCTTCTCGTATATGATTTCTCCTTTCCGATGTCGATAGAGCAGTTCACTATGTCAACCGTAAAAATGATTGTTTTTCATAGTGTCATGTTCCGATCCACAGGATGGGGGCCATATTTTAAAGAAAAATGACCGCTGACTGAGCTCAGAAAAAAAATGGTTTCAAAACAAGGAACCCTGTGAATCCACAGAGGAACCTCTTCTGGTTCATGGGTTCCTCATCAAAACAAAACAAAAAAAAAGAGGTTCTATCTCAGAGCACTTCAGACCGGTAACTAAAGGCTTCTTAAAGCACTATTAGGAAGTTCTCTTGGGAGTTGCACCGATGACAATGTAGTGTTTATGTTCTGTAGAGAGAGCATTTCTGGTTTAATGCTGGTGATGTTTTTTTAAGCTTTCTTACAAAGCCCTCTCTCTGTCCAGTGACTTGCTTTGCACTGGCGCGTTCGTAATTTACTTGTTTAATACTTTTGGACTGTTACTAATGTAGAACACACTTGGGTATGAGACTTAGTCTTTTTTTTTGTTGTTGTTGTTGTTCAATCATTGTCACATTAGTCGGCAAGTGGATTTTGGAATTAAATGGAGACCACCCTCTGTCGCAGTGCCATATTACCAATTATTCATCCTCTTCCTGATTTACTTCTTAACGCACTTTAATTACTGCAGATAATTACCATCATACAAAAGAGCCAGAGGATATTGCAGATTATTTGACCGCTAAGTCCACATCACCCTAGCGTGATTAGAAGCTCAGCCTTGTGTTTAAAAATTGCACTCGTTCCAGCTGAGGAAAGTAATTTTGCTGAATTATTTGTAGCTACTACCAAATAACTATTTGAGTATATCCAAGTGTGAGTGAGAGAGAGAACGAGAGAGAGAGTGAGACAGAGAGAGAGAGAATAGTTTTCTTTATAATGTTGAAATGCAAGTGTTATTCCATTTTATTGCCAATGTTCTTCTGATTGAAGAAGTATTGTAGGATTTACAGCACTGTAATGTTGTATTGACTTAATTTGTATGTTTTGTTTGTTTGTTGTTTGCTTTGGCGATATATACTATGTACATATCATATCAATTAAGTGCATCTAATTGAACTGGGTGATTGAGGCGTGTGTGCGACACACAAAGGGGAGTGTGTTACTTCACGCACAGGCAACACAAGTGTTCAATTTCGTCATGCCAGTGAATAATATTGAAGACAGAGAGAGAGGTAGAGACAGAGCAACATTTCCTGCTGCACTGTAGCACATACGCACACCTGAGAGAACAATTCTTCGCAAAAACTTACTCCAGATTCCAAAATTTTGATACTGTCTCTGACTTAAACATCTGCTTGGGTGAGAACAGGGTCACTGCCATAGAAGCAGCAGGATACTTTAGTGTGTGTCACAACCTAAGAGACAACCAGCGCAACAACTAACAACCGCCGTAGCCAGTCTCCTCAAAGCTCACACTGTGCTTTTTCATCAACTTATTTCACATTTCATATTTATGACTTAATGATAATGCATTTCTATTAATAGATTATTTATTGATCTCAAACAAAAATTACTTACTTTATACTGTTTATAAAGCCATTTTCTTGCTCTTTTTATTTTACATTTTTTTGTAATGAATTGTCCATCTACATATATGTATGCATATATTTTATCCTTTGATGCTTTGGCAATATTGTCAAATTGACATTCATGCCAATAAAGCAAATTGAATAGAGCGAGCGAGAGAGGGAGGGAGGGAGAGGAAAAAGAGAGAGAGAGGGAGGGAGAGAAAGAGAGAGAGAGAGAGAAAGTGTGCAGGAAAGTCTGCATTCATAAGAGGGAAGGAGTGTGAAAAAGAGCGGAATAGAGAGCTGTGGTTGTCGGAGGGAGAGGCTTCATAAATATTGATCAGTTTTCCTGGGATGATCAAAATGGAGAAAAAGCAACTCTCAGATTCTGGAGTAGCCATGGTGTCCCCCCCACCCCCCATCTCCCGCTCACTCTCTCTCTCTCTCCCTCTCGCTCGCTGGTTACAATTTAATTGAATCAGTTTTATTTGTTTTCTTGACAAGGTTAATGCACATTAATGAGCACTGCTGTAAACACAGTGGAGTTACTCGTGGGGGATGATTTTCATCTACAGACCTTGGGCTGCAATTCGCTCTTTCTCTCTCTCTCTCTCACTCTCTCTTTTCCTTGGTCTTTCATCTGCTTTCTTTGCAATTACTTGTAGTATTTCTGTAAAACCCTCCCTTGACAAAGACTGAGAACACCTTTATTCTGCGCTGGAAAGTTCTCCAGCGAGTGCAGAGCAGTCATGACCTATCAGCTACTGCCACAGGACAGAGAAGAGCTGAGAAGTGCACCTGTATAGCTTTGGTAACACATGTTGGTATTTCACCTCAAAAAAGCCATTTGAAATATAATTTCAGTGGGTGAGAGGGACCGGGAGATCACTGTAGAGTGGGGTAGAGAGGGAGAGAAAGAGAGGGATTGGGGGAGAGGGAATGTGAGGGGGAGTGTGTTAGAGTCACAGAGGGACTGTGTGAGAGAGAGAGAGAGTGAGAGTGTGTGTGTGCATGAGAGACAGTGGGAGTGTGTGAGAGTGAAAGAGAGAGAGAGACAAAGTGTGAGAGAGTACAAGATACAGGGAGTATGTGATAGAGAAAGAGTGTATGACAGACAGAGGGAGTGTGTGAGAGGGCGTGTGAGTGTGTGAGGAGAGAGAGAGTGTTTGAGAGACGGAGGGAATGTGTGAGAGAGAACGAGAGGGATAATGTGAGAGAGGGAGTGTTTGAGTAAAAACGAACGAGGGGGAGTGCGCAGGAGAGAGGGGGAGTGTGTCTGTGAGTGACAGAGGGAGTATGAGACAGAGAGTGTGAGGGAGACAGAGTGAGTGTGAGAGACGGGGGAGTAAATCTTTGAGTGTGAGTGAAGCTCTGTTCTTCTCTGCTCGGGAGTCTGAGTGCTCCTCTTTGTACCATGTGACCAGTGACAGCAGCAAGCTCCGGAGCGGGTTTTTTTTCTATCTCTCTTTACTCCCCGCTTCCCTCTTTTCCTTTTAACAATGAGCCGTTGAGGGAGCGAGGGAGGAGGAGGAGAGAAGAAGAGGAGGATATGTTTTCCGTTTCGCTGAAGTGCCGACTGGGAGTGATCCGGCGCCGGACCAAGGGTACTGTGTACTGCAGCACTTTTTCCTCAGCTTTTACACTGCAGCGTGTGTGTGTGTGCGTGTTTGTGTGTGTGTGGTTGAGCATATGTGAGAGTTAGGGTGCTTTTGTGTGTGTGTGTGTGTGTGTGTGTGTGTGTGTGCGTGCGTGTCCGTGCGTGCGTGCGTGCCCCTGCTTGTCCGCGTTTGAGTTTGTCTGTGAGTCAGGTTGCTTCTTTGCGTCTGCTTGTCTGTGTTTGTGAGTTTGTGTGTCAGAGCATGTGTGAGTCGGGGTGTGTGTGCGCGTTAGAGACAGAGTGTGTTTGAGTGTGTGGGTATGTGTGTGAGTCAGTGTGTCAGTGTGACTGTGAAAGTGTCTGGGTTAGTGTGCTTGTTTGAGTGCATTTGTGTGTGTGTGTGTGTGTGTGTGTGTGTTTATGAGAGAGAGAGAGAGAGAGAGAGAGTCAGTGTGAGGAAGTGGGGGATGAATTCAGTTTTCATTCGCATTTCCTATATTTCTGCGCTCAGGTTTGCAAATGAAAAGCTAAAAAAAAAAACGCTGAGTTCATATCTGTTTTAACGGCGGGCTCTGTGCTGATGCTTTATGCAGTCAAGGTGCTTCTGTGTCTGAGAGTTCCTGTGAGGGTCAGACACAAAAACTCACGCATTTCCCAGCAAGGGTCCCTCTCCCTGTGCCTAAATATCTTAGGAGTCTAACAAGGCAGACTGGTAATCAGGAGTACCTGTCTCTATTAGCGCCAATCACAGTGGGCACTCGTGCCTGGGATAATGAACTGTCCCAGCCTGGCTGCCACCACTGCATGTGTGAGGGGGAAATATTGTATTCCTGACCGAAAGGCAAACTGCTTGTCTTCAGTTTGTTTCTTTTGCAAATGGCCCTGACTGTGTTTCAATAATTTATAGTCTGGAAAAACATATATATATGGATTCTCTGATGAATATTTCATCAATGATATAATTTTAAACTGTGTTTTCTTGCTTGAATGCTTAATCAGTCATGCCATATTTAAAATATATTAGAAATCAGCAGTTTAGTTTGACTTTGAACAATAGGCAATGGAGTGGCTCTGTTTGTTTAGCTATGGAGTGGCCTGTGCATTTACATGGCTTATTTTAAACTAGAAATATTCAGTAATTTAATGATTATTTTTAAAAAATATATTTTACAAGTTGAAGGCCTGTTTTCCACAGCAGGGATCCTCTTTTTCATTCCACGAGTTTGCTGAGTTTTTCTTTTTTTTTTGAAACACAGGAGATTATGCAAACTGCTGAAAAGGGGTTTGGGGGTTAATGCGTTGACTGACGGGCCTCTGCTGGGACAATTCTCAAGCTCAGTTTAAAAAATCAAAACTCAAGCACAAACTTAGAAGAGTGGCCAGTGATTTTTTGGAATTACAGAGCATTGATAGCCACTGGATCCAGGAAGAAGCCTGACTGGGTACAGATGTGCTGTTTCTCTGCTGTTGCTATTTTTGTTTAGAATAGTTGCTTTTGCTGTTCAGTTAATATCCAGTGGGTACCAGGACAGAGCAGTGCGAACCTTTATCACAGTGATGAGCAACAGAAAGCTCCTTCCTGTCAATACTGCAGAGAAATCGATAGACCTGCTGAAGGTGGAGTCACGAAGGTGCAAAGGCCCCACCAATGGAGTTTTGGCATCAGCCAGTGCTGCAGCCCCCAGTGTTTCAGTAAATATTTATCATATACTTTCCAGTGGAAGTGTTTTTATGGGCAGTCTGTGCCGATAGCTTATCAAGAATGCTGTGTCATCAAAAATGACACTGTGCTGGTGAAATGATGTTTGAGAGGGTGAAAAACCCTTGTCTTGTAACTGTTTGCATGAGTGAAGCCTCCAGCATTGTGACATATGCTGCCTACAGTCGTTTTTTAGTAATTTCATGCTCAGATTTTTGGAGTTGCAAGATATAATGAGAATCATATCAATTTATACAGCACGAGCTCATCACACAGTTCATGAGCACAACGCTGAAAATTAGTTTTTGATGAAACCTTCCCTTAGCATCGTATGTTACCCCAACACTCAGAATGCTGTACTGATAAAAACTTCACTTTACGAAGTACATGAGCCCAACACTGAGAATACATTCATGATAGAACCCTCACTTTGCAAATTACAGTTGTACATAAAGCAAACACTGAGAATTAACTAGGCTTATGCCGTCGGAGGCGACGGCTTAGGGTATATCCCTGAATGCCCCCAATCCTCCAATTCCCCAATCCTTGAATAGACCTTGAATAGACTTTCATTTGAACTTAATTTCAGGTCAATCGGACAAATGGTTCTGAAGATATGGCCAAAATGGTAATTTTACATCACAAAGCGCCACCTAGTGGCAAAATATTGAACCATCCAGATGTCATCATGTGACACGTTGTGAGGTCATGACCTTGCAGTTGCACATAATTTCATGTCAATTGGATAATTGGTTCCAAAGATATGGTAAAAATGGTGAATTTTATGTGCAAAGCTCCATCTTGTGTCAAAATTTTGAACCAAACAGGTATAATATAATATAATGTTGGGACACATCCTCAGGTCATGACCTTTCATTTGCACTTGATTTGAGGTGAATCAGACGAATATTTCCAGAGATAAGATAAAAACAGTGATTTTTCCATTTTTGGCCCCTGGTGGCCAATCTAGAAATTGTAAATCGTCCAAAATCGAATCAGTTCTTCCTCTCTATGATACTTATTTATATGCAAAACATGAAATTTCTAATTGAAATATTACTAAAGTTATCGCGTTAACACGTAGGGCGGTGCGGCGGCGGTCGGACCAAAAACATAATTACTGATGAAACTCTCACTCTAAATAGTGCACACCTTCAACACCCAGAATGCAGTACTAATTAAGTACTTTACACAGCTGATGCTGCTCCGACCTGCCTGTCAATCTCATGCTCCATTCTACCCTCACTCACGAACAAGACCCTGAGGCACTTGAAGTCCTCCACCTGGGATAACAACTCATCCCCCACTCGGTGGCGACCATCCACCTTTTTCCGGCAGAGAACCATGGCCACAGATTCAGAGGTGCTGATCCTCATTCGACTGCTTCACACTCAGCTGTGAACTGCTCCAATGTGCATCGAAGGCCTCAGTACGATGAAGCTAACAGGACCACATCATCAGCATACAGTAGAGATGCAACCCCGGGGCCACCAAACTGGACTTCACGCCTCAGCTGTACCTTGATATCCAGTCCATGAAAATCATGAATACAATACAGAACTGGAAATGAGTCCGACTTAATGCTGAGAATGCAGAGACAAATCTGGCTTTGGGTAAACAGGGATCGAATGGCTCAAACGAATGGACTCGGAGCCCTACAATGTCACAGCCCTCCCTACAAAATACCTCATGCGTCACGGTCATAAGCTTTCACAAGTCTACAAAACACATGTAGACTGGATGGGCAAATTCCCTTAACCCTTCCAGTATCCGTGCAAAAGTAAAAAGTTTGTCCACTGTTCCATGATCAAAATGGAACCCGCATTGCTCCTCCTAAATCCAGGTTTTGGCAATCAGGCAAAGTTTCCTTTCCAGAGCCCTGGCATAAGCGTTCCCTGGGAGGCTGAGCAGTGTGATCCCACTGCGGTTAGAGCACAGCCTCCAGCCCCCTTTTTTAAAAATGGGAGCCACCACCACCACAGTCTGCCAGGTCAAGGGTACTGTACTCGTCATCCACACAATGTTGAACAGACGGATCATCTATGACAGGTTATCATCACCCAGAGCCTTCGGCATTTCTCAGAACAAATCTCATCCATCCCTGATGACTCACCACTTTGCATCAGGGAGATGGGTCAAGACTCACCTGAGTCCTCTGTCAAAGTTTCCTCAGTACAGGGCGTGTCTGCCAGATTCAGGAGTTCCTCAAAGTGCTCCTTCCACCGCCAAACAATATCCTCAGTTGAGGTCAGCAGCTGAAAACAGCTCAGGGAAAATCCCTACCTTACCTTTCTGAGTCATCTTACGGTTTCCCAGAACCTCTTTGAGGTCACCCCAAACTCCTCTCAAGCCCGGTTTTTGTATCTGTGACCATCACGGCTGCAGTCTTTCTGGCCTGTTGATACTGGTCTGCTGAGCCAGGAGTCACCTGGGTCAACCAAGGTCCAAAAGCCACCTTCTTCAGCTTGATGGCCTTCCTCACCGCTGGGTGTCCACCTATGAGTCCTCCGGCTGCTGCCATGAGCCGCTTCCATAATGGAGACTTTGAATAGACTCCACTCAGACTCCATGCCCCTAGTTTCCCCTCGGATATGAGGAAAGCTTTTTTAGAGGTGTGAGTTCATAATCATCCAGATAGGGTCCTCTACCAAACATTCCCAGTCAACCGTCACAACACATTTAGGTTTACTAAGTATGTACGGCAGTCTTCCTTACCATTTGATCCAGCTCATCTCTAGGTGGTCATCAGTCAGCAGCTTTGCCCCTCTCTTCATCGGCGTATCTAAAACATACAGCAGCAGATCTGATATGACGATTAGAAAATAAATCATCCATGTTCTGGTTCCAAGTATACTTATGAACACCCTTATGCTTGAGCTCGATATTAGTTATGGATAATCCATAACTAGCACAGAAATCCAATAACAAAACACCGCTCGGGTTCAGATCAAGGAGGCCACTCCTCCCAATCATGTCCCACCAAGTGTCTGCATCATTGCTCACGTGAGCACTGGAGTCCCTTAGCATTATCAATATAGCCTTCTCTTTATGCAGTACTTGTACCCAAAGTTGAGAATTAATTTCTGATAAAACCTTCACTTTACTCTGTACACAAACCCAACACTGAGAGGGCATGACATTAGACCCTCACTTAACACAGTACATGAACCCAGCACTGAGAATGCATGACTGATAAAACTTTAACTTTACACTGTACAGAAACCCAACATTGAGAATACATTACTGATAGAATCCTTATTCTACACAGCACATGAACCCAACACTGAGAGTGCATTACTGTCAAAACCCTCCCGTAACACACTACTCGAAACCAGCACTGAGAATGTGTAACTGATAAACCCTCACTTTACACCGTACATAAACCCAACACTGAGAATGCATTTCTGTCAGAACCCTCACTCCACACAGTACATGAACCTAACACTCAGATTGTTTTTTCTGATAAAACCTCTCTTTTAACATCGTACATGAACCAAACATTGAGAAAGCATTACTAATGTAACTTTTGCTTTACACTGTATATGAAAAACCAGACATTGAGAATACATTGACAAAACTATCACTTAACCCAGCACATGAATCCAACAATGAGAATGCATCAGTAAAAAAAAATCTTCAACCTATGCGGTACATAATCCCTCCTCTGAGAATGTAACATTGATAAAACCCTCATTTAACAGAGCTCATAATCTCAACAGATTACATTACAGAGAATGGACATTAGTAGCCTGCATTAGATTGGCGAACTGTCCTGGGTGCTTTATAGCCACCTGTTCTGTGCATGTTAGGATACACAATCCAGAGGCAGGTGTATCAGCATGTCAGCCTGAGGCAAATCTCATCCAATCATAAAGAATCACAGCTGGTGACCAACCACTTCCTGTACACTGTGTATTTGATGTCGCCGCTTAACACGACGAGCGATTAAGGACTCCTTACATAAAAAAAAAAACTGAATCTCATCAACTATTTCAGTCCTATTTTTCAAGCGTAAATCTTATTTCTGTCGCTCTCCACCTTAATTAGATTTTATAAATACTTTCAATGATAGAAGATAGTCTGACTCATCTCAGAATTTGCAAAAGGAGCAGGAAAATGTCACTTGTCAAGCAAGTGGTAGCTTTGAACGAGCTAATATTTTCTACTTGGCAGAAATAAGACATGACCTCATTGGCCAGCTTCACAAATGCATATTAAGTCTAGTGCCAGACTAAATTTGAGTTAAAATGTACACTCCTTAGACAGATTAAGATTTGACACTGGACTGGTTTTCTCTTTATGGTCCCTAGACTATTTACAGATGGAAGCACTTGTCACTGCGTACATGCAATGCAGTTTGACAGCAAGATGCATGCTTACTGATGTGATTTGAGCATAGTCCTTTCATGGTTGGTGCTATCTATAGCTTCAGTGCATTAAATTGACAGTATTGAGTATTCGGTGGTGGCTCACTTCTGGCTCGGGGTGTAGCATACTATTACAGGATACAATTGTTTGGGTTAATCCATTTTTTATTCCTCATTTTACTTTTATTTTTTTGCCTGTCATGTCATGGATTACCGTTGAGGTTTTGAGGAAATGCAGTGAAGATGCTTTTAAAAGAATATCTGCACCTGTGGGCTTCTGCGAATTATGCATGCAGTAGCATTCATTGCTGGGTTTTTCCTCACGTGTCTCATCACACTGTACAGACAAAAAAAGAAACATCTCTGATCTATTCATATTTGCGTTTCTGATGAACAACAGAAAAACGTGCTTTCTCAGGGAGTAAGGAAGAGACCGGAACGTCAGAAGGTGCTTGGAATTCACCAGGGGCCCTGTGTAAACCACGTTTCAGGGCGCCGGACTTCCGATGGAGCGCTGCGGTGATTTATGGCGTGTCTAAGTTCGGCACTCTCCCGCTGACAGAGCTGCACTTTCTGTCTAAATTACTGCTATGAACTGTAGCAGCTGCATTGTTTCCTCTTCCTCATATGAGGCAGAATTCAGGGCAGCTCTACAGTTACAGTCTCTAGAGGCATTAAATGACCAACACTAATTTCAGACCTCTTCACTCCCAAGGGCAGGTCTTTGACACCCAGTGAGCATTTGTGAAACCGTGAGAATTACCGTGTACCGTCCTCCTCTCAGTGTGGAATAATGGAAAGGAAGAATCTGCAGCACACAAATTCATACGGTAAATGAAATGCACATTACGTGTAGGCACTGGCCCATAAATTCAACTCAGAAACAATTGGGACTGTAGCCTGTAATTAGCACATGATTAGGGTTTCAAGGATGCATGCAATTAGGGTTTCCAGGATGTTTGGTGTCTTCTTTCAGCATGTGTTTGTTTCATTTTTATCCATCCTTATTACTGAAAGAAGAAACAGCCAGGAATAACTTCTGTTAGGAAGCAAGCGTGAATAAAATGCTCGGCACAACTGTGTGAGCTTCTCTGCTCTTTGGTGGACACCACTGACTGAAATCGCAGTTAATAATTTTACAAAGTAGGAGTGGCCTCTCATTATGTTTCACCATTGATTCAAGTTTATGTATAAAATATTATTAATCCACTTCATTTTTTACTGATATGCACTGTTATGTTTATAAGTTCTTTTCAGGAATCCTATTGCGATATCAAACTTTAAGTGGGTAAGTGTGTGTTTCCTAGTGTTGTAGTACTCAAGACCGGTCTTGGTCTTGTTTCATAATGTTTAATGTCTCCGGAACGGTGACATCGGATTTTGGACTGTGTAACCACACAAATCCCTAACAGGAAAAAATTTAAATGCCTATAGAATCTCAATCCTCTGGAAGAGCAATAATTGCTGTTGTGCAGTTGCTACACACAATTACTTTCACTCAAACACTGCCAATATTTACAGTGAAGTGAAACACTTTTTTGGTCTTGGTCTCCATCTCAATCTCGTCCTGTTCTGGTCTTGGTCTCGAAATGGTCGGTCTCGATCTTGGTCTCAGTCTTGCTACCCTTTGGTCTTAGTAGTGTCTTGGTCTCGGCTAAGCCGGTCTTGACTACATCACTAGTGTTTCCCCATATAATAGAGGTATTCTCTGCTTTATTTCTTGATAGAGGTTAATTTCTTATCCTTTTTAAAATGAAATGTCAAGTGTGGGAGCCCCATTAGTATTTGAAGTATGACTTGACTTTCATCATTTTGGCTCAGTCTACCTCTACAATGGATCTGAAACTCAACAGTCACGATGTGGTGTATTTTTAGAGGTTTTGGGCAAGCTGTAATCCACTTTTGAGGCTTACAAATGGCTTGCATCTTGCGGTAAACCTGTTGTGTTAACTCTGATGTGACTTCCTTTGTTGTCATTAACACAAAGAATCCTGCCTCCTTGAGGGTGTTCCTGGACTGGCCTAATGTTCTGAAGGGGTTATTTTTCGCCAGGTAAAGAATTATCTGTCATCCACCACAGTTATTATCTCAGGTTATCCAGATCTTTTTGTGTTCCTGAGCTTACTTCTGCATTTTTTAAGAGAAGTAGATTATTTAGATCCAGCTTACGTTTTATCCATTTCTTGGCGCGCACATTCATCATTTAATTTCAACTCCAATATACTGTGGGTGGCAACGAAAGTTACAACAACTTTGTAAATGTCCAAATAAATATGGGCCAGACTGGATGTATTTTTTTAGCTGGAAATTGATGGTAGTGATCTAGTCCATGCAAGTATTCCACTGAAGGCATTTAATGGCATACGATCTTATTTGTTGCTCAAATTAGCATTTTAGCAGCATTTCATGTGCATCAGTCAGGCTTCTTTGCAGTGCTCCTCTATCAGTGAAGACCTTGAGCACCTGACAATCACTTCCTCCTCTCTCCCACTATCTGAAGTTTTACTTTCCATCTTAGCTGAAAGAGATCGTAAGTCAGCTGAGTGCACCGGCCGTATTACTCTCTACTCGAGATTAACTGTCATAGTTATGGTTTTTGTTCATGTTTATGTTCATGTTGTATGTTCATGATTTTGTCTTTTATTTATTCTTTTTTGTTATTGTATTTCTCAGGTTTTAGTTCAGTCCATTTTCAGTTCCAATGCACTTATCAGCCCTGTCTCGTATTGTAGTTGGTTCAGTCCGTCTCTCCAGGTCTGTGTGCTCGCTGACTTCGGGTCATTTCAATCGTTTCTGGTGTTTAAAATTATTCCTTCAATTCAATTTTACTTCCTTCGCCTTACTGTTCTGATAACTAACAAGACTAACATTTGTACTTTGTATCATAATCTACTAACCCAACTAATCCATGTATATATATTACTAACTCACTAACAAGCACTCTAGTTAAATCTGTAAAGTTGCACTGCCACTAATTAATACTAATTTCCTCTCAGCAATCACCCTGTTCTAGTCGCCGCCTCTTGCTCAGCTTTACCTGTCTCCCCCTGCGTTTCTGCGAGATCTCTCGCACATGCTTAATTACTTTCCTGCACTCATTACCTGTGCACTTTAAACTCCTTGACCGGAGTCGTTTAAATGCCATAGGCTGTTTGCGTGATTCCCGTCTGTGTCTAAGCTTTCGCCAATTTCCATGGTTAGGTTTTCCCTCATGTGGTCCTCCCTTTGTAATTAGTCTGATCCAACTCACCTGTTCCCTGCATAGCATGTGACTTCCCTCTCGTCTATTTAAGAGTCCTCACTGCTGTTCTGACTTATGCCATTGTGTATTGTTTTCCTTCGACTGTTTTGTCCGACCAAGATTCTTGCCATTGCCCTTTTTTGTATTGTTTTTGTCTTTCTGGATTTCAACCTATTTTTGTATGACCACGATTCCTGTGTCTGGATGCCCTGTGTATGACCCACTGCTTTGTTTATCGACTTTGACTTTTTGCCTACCGTCTATGTACCTTTGCTCATCTGTTAAACTGGTTCTGACCCTGGTCTGTCTGGTTGACTTTGTTTTTGGATTTTGTTTTGTGGCTTGGCAATTCTTGTGTTTTTTGGTACTGACCCGGTACTCATTAAAGGCATACGTTTTTTGGATTTCCCTCTCTTGCATGTGGTTCCTGAACGCACCGTCACAAACTGATGATCTTCTGTCTCCAACTTTACAGTGCACAGCCATAAGATCTGAGTGTGTCATCCCAGAGTATGACCTCACAGTAATTCTAAAAAGTTATACCCCTGATGAAAGGCACTGTTTTTAACTGTCCTTAAAAGTTTGTTATGAATGTTTAAGAATAAGTGTGTGTCAGTGGTCTGCATTTTCCTTTTTTGCTTACAATAAATGTACCCTATCTTGTATAATTTAGCACAATGGCACAATCAAGATCCGGAGTTCTGAGATTTGTGTTTCATAATGTTGACAACAATTGAAAAATTAACTTTGACAAAAGGGATGCAACTACCGACTTTGAGGGGTATGCAGACGCATCACTGTTTGCTCCACCCCCCCCCCCCCCCCCCCAACCCACCCCCCCCAAAGGAAAAAAAAAGAACATTTAACTGTATAAATCTTATTTATTCAAGGACAGATGTTTGTCCTTCTGTAAGCATTCTGTGAAACCCGGGCATTTTTACAAATTCATAACCCCCCTCCCCACGGACACCTCAGACGGGACATGAACAGTGTGCATGTCTGGGGAAAAGAGGGGGGTTAGTCACCCTAATCGGAGGGAAGACATAAAAAACTCAAGTGTATCCCTCCCAAGTTCTATATTTCATGTTTTATGATTCATCATCTTGTTAAATTTGCTAATTGTCTGAACAATAAAATAACCTAAAATAACTCTCTTCATATTTCTTGTCAAGATCTGTCATATTGTAAATACAGTACAGAAATCAGTACACAGTTGCAAGACAACAGTAACCTACCATTTTACTAGTAGTAGCCTGAGCTAACCTGAATATTTACAAGCCTCCATGCACAGAAGCTCAAGCTGCACTTGACAACTTAACTGCTGTCTTTCAACCACATAGAAAAGTTATCTTTCATCCCTACAAAATCTTCCTCCTCCCTCTTCCGTATTCAGTTTTGAGCTCTTGAAAGCTTTCTTTTCTATCTATCCATCATTAGCTCCGCGTCATCAGATAACATGATTCAAATGAAAGCACTTGCACAGTGCGTGCTGGAGCACCTAGCGTTTGGAGGGGGCGAGAGCAGGAAGAGTAGGAGGGGGGGGGGGGGGGGGGGCGCCTAATCAGTAACGTGCCTTTGTTATTGAGGATCATATCATTTACACATGCACAAAAGCTGTTAAACACAGAAAATGCATACTTGAAATAATTTTTCCCTCATTGCTTTGGCGCCCCCCTAGTGCAGCGCCCCTATGCGTCGCATATAGTGCATACCCACTTTTGCGCCACTGTTTGACGATTACGTCTACCTCGTGATGCTTGGACAGGCTTGATTTTTTTCACATTTTAAATGTGGAAATGGCTTTTCTGATATTTTATTGAGTTTGAAAATGTTGGGAACAGCTTGGTTGTACTTTTAGTTTGTAATCAATTTCTAGTGAGTAAATTAAATGGGTCCATATATCAGAGGAGTTCAGCATTTACACTCTGTTTCAATGTTTCAGCACATTGCCTTCCCCTGTGAAAGTGTGATGTGCTAGTGTTTAATGCTAATCCTCTACATACATCCAACACCAAATCAAGACCGCAGCTTCCTCATGCCTCTAAAGTTACATGCCGTTGTAGCTGAACTTCAGATCTCACGCAGGACCTTGTCAATCTCCTGCATTGGGAACAAATCTCGCGGGAACAAATGTAGCTACCTAGGAAACAAGCATACAATTTTATTGTGCATACGGGGAATTCACAGAGTACGGTACAGCTAAACCTGCATACCCAAACGCCCAACCAAGCCACCGACCCCCCCGCAACCCCCTTCTACCCCTTTCCACCCCCTGCTTGCATAGGTTGTCCGGTAACTCAACAGCCAATGTTTCTGCTGGGAACTTCCGCCTTTTCTCCTGTCCCCGCACGCAATATTTGCAGGCAGGTCCCTGTAAATTCATTATCGCGAAATCTCTCAAATTTGAGTCCTCCAAACTGAAGCCATATGGGTGGGAAAGTAAATTAGAGGAGAATTGCAGGTGTGGAGCTGCAGCTCCTGTGTGCTCTCTTGTGTATGATCTTCAGTTCTTTTTCCCACATTTTTCATCAGAAGTGCTGATACTGCTGGATATATTTTAAATGGCTCAATTTACCTGAAATAATATAAAAAATACCCCGCGAAGCAAATTATGCCATTCATGCAGCGTCTTGGCACTTTGTCTATTTGCACATTGTAAGAATTTAGGGAGATGTCATTCTCTCATGTGAGCATTTTCCATGTTAAATTCACTGTTGGAAAAAAAAAAATCCCTTTTTGATTTGAATAGTATCCAGATTCTATATTTTTACCCTTAGAGCACTTAATAAATTTTCAAGGAATCAAAAATTTAATTATTCTTGGTTGCGTTTCCCGAAATCGCTGATGCTAACTTACATACATTGACTGTGAATGGACAAATTATGTAAGTTGCTAACTTACATGAGCAACTATGTTAGTTAGCAACTACGCTTTTGGGAAACGCACTCCTGAGCTGTTGAAAATCTATAATGTGGCAACTTGTTTCAAAGAGCTCCCAAGAGCTCCCCTGCAGTTGCCACATGATAGGTTTTCTACGGCGTTTGATTTTGATATCTGACATCGTTGGGCAATTATACTTGCCTATGGGGTTAAAAGATGAAGCGAGTGAATTGTAGCGCTGTCGGTTTCCACCAAGCTGCTCTCTGATCTCTCTTCTTCTCCCTGACTTGTGCTTCTGCCCAGCTGCTGCTTAGCTGTCTGTGTTACGCACCAGCATTGCCTAAATGAAGCAGCTTTTCTTCATTGATGTTTCTCCCAGCCACACAGTGCAGCACTGGGTCTCCACATTTAACCCTTATCCGCTAATGAATTAACAACCTTTGACTTGCTCATTTCCCCTAGGTGGAGCTTAATCTGGGCGTGGCCTACTGGCCCAATCAAGATAACATACCAGATTGATTGTGCTCTCAGAGCACAGCATGGTGTGTGTTGTCACAGAGTACACTGCAGTGAGTGATTTTACAGCATACAATGCAGTGTGTGATGTTACATAGCGCGACATAATGACTGGGCACCGTGTAATGAGTGATTTCACTGAGCACTGCCCAGAGTAATGCCAAAGAGAATGGTGCTGTGAGCCATGCCACAGAGCCCTTATTGTAAGTGATTTCACAGAGCACAGTGTAGACAATTATGCTACGGAGTACTGGGTAGTGAGTGATGTTGGTGGCCACACAGTGGCGATTGATGTGATATACCACAATGTAGTGAGAGATGTCTGAGCATTGAATGGTGAGTGATCTCGCAGTGCATTGGAAAGTGAGTTATGTCGCTGAGCGCAATGTTGTGAGTTATACCTCAGGGAACAATGTAGTGCAGTAATTAAATGGAGCACAATGTCGAGAATTATGTCACAGAGTGCAGTGAGCGATGTCATTGATCACAGTGGCTATTGATATCAGAAAGTAAAGTGCAGTGAGTGATGTGTCTGACCACAGTATGGCGATTGATGACACAAGCACCATGTTGTGAGTGATTTCACTGAGTTCAGCACATTGATGTCACTGAGCAGATTTTAGTGAGTGATATCACAGATGGTATTTTGTTGAATGAAGTCACAGAGCAGAGTTCAGAGAGTGATTTAACAGAGAACAATGTCAAGAGTGATGTCGCAGAGCCTAGCGCATATAGCACACTGAGCGATGTCAAAAGCTTATTTTTTACCCACTCCCTCTATAGAAATTCACTGAGCACTCAAAATAAATAAATAATAATTTAAAAAAAAAACTGTTGGTAGATTTATATTGCACAGGCTTCAAGTCACTGATGGTAATCTCTGGAGTCATCTGAACCTACTGCCAGTGCCTCGGCGGGAAATGCAATTTACTTCCAAGACAGGAAAAATGTTTGGTTTGTCCCTTCAGTAATAGTGTTGGCAAATATGTGGGTTATTCTATGTATTTGGGCTTAGCACTTGAGTGATTTTCTCATTTTGCCATCTATCCATCAGGCTATTTAAAAAGAAATTTCTTTTTGCTGATAAGTGGGTCATTTTTGAAGTCTCATGGTTTTGCTTTTTTGGACATATTAGTAGTATAAAGTAATATGGTTCTTTGGTTGCTTTTTGGTCATGCCAAAACATGCAAAGCAACTTTACCGACAAAATTTGAGAACACACTGAAAATGCAGGTAAATAGATTTTCTCTTATTTTCTTTCTTTGGAAAAAAATATCCACGCTGGTGTTGGGAGACTCAGACATCAGGCGCGAGACAGCAAGACTTGGTTGAGAGTATTTACTGAAAAACAAAATAGGCACGATGGCCAACAAAAAACTTGGCCCAAAGGGTTGCAAAAATCTAAGAAAAGCTTCAGAGCTGAAAAAGAAAAATACAAAACGAAAAACGATTAAAAGCCACTAGAAACTCTAAGGAAGGAAACCAATTAACAAAAATAAACAAACTTTGAAATGGCACAAGGCACGTATGAAAATACAAAACGAGATCTATATTAACCCACTAGGCAAGACTATGAATGAACCGCCATGAAAACGAACGGCAAGAAACAAGACTCTGTCTACCAGCCAACTCCAACCTCTCCCCGGATTTAGCAGAGGGAATCACGAGACAATGATAACCACCTGTACAGCGACAGGGAGAAACGAGATTGCATGATTACGAAGACACGAGAGGAAAAACTCCTGTGGCGTGACGAGACAACAAAAGCAGGTCTTTGCTCATTAAGAACAATGAGCGTGTTGCAGCATATAAGAACCCAATAAGATACTATGAACAGTTAAATGGCTCTAATTTCTTGGCACAGCGCAGGATGGCGTAGCCCTTGCACTGGTAATTTCTTCCGGTGCAGCCTGCGCAGTGGTAATTTCGTGCAGTGCAACCCCGTGCCCAGCCACTTTGGCAACTTGGTAGATGGACGTGCGCCAAGATGAGTCAGGCGGCGTACTAGGGAAAGGTGTCACATATTCATCAAGACGCAGTGACAATTTTGTCGAAAAAGTCTTCGCTGAAGTTGTGTAAAAAACTCGCCAGCTCCAACCTGGTTTAATTTCCGTGCAGTGGTAATTTGGCTGACCAGCGCACAGTGCGCACACGTCACCGAAAACTCACAGGCAGGTTTCCAGAATGTCAGGCACATTTCAATGCAATAAATAATTGCAGCACTACTTTATGTAACTATTTGAATCAGGACATAAATTATAGTATCTATAACGATTGTCCTGATGTCAGATTAAAGGCGGTTGGCACACATGATGGAAACTCAACCTGGCCTAATCAATGCAGCTGAATCTGTGATGCAAAATAATGACTTCACATCTTTCTCAGCCAACCACATATATAATGCTTGCATTCAATGCTCAGTAAAGCAGCTTGCATACTGGACTCGAAACAAATTTTTTGCACGACTGATTACAGTCAAAGTCAATGCAAAGACGCCAATGCACGCATCTGTTTATTCTTCTGTTTTCTTCCGTTGAAGATAGACAACAGTCTTTATTCGGTCTCTCTTTTGAAAATTAGTAAGATGGATCGAACAGATTCACGAATTATTGCCACTCCAGAGATAAAATAGTGCTTGTGGTCAGTGACCAAATCAATTCCATGACCATTGACATTGTGAATTAAATATCGCATGCACAATCAAGACCTTCCGACGCGAAATTCTCCATGTCCGTCAGCCAGCAAAAAGTGAAAGTACTGATATGAGAACAAATTTATAATGAAATAAAGAATAAAAATATACCACCAACAAACAGAACATCCAAAAAAGATGGCAGGAAAATAAATAAATCGCAGTGTTCATTGGATGTTCTGTTTGTTGTTAAAATGTTTCTATTTTTATTCTTTATTTCGTTATCAACCTGTTCTAATCGTCCTCATTTTATTTATTTATTTTTTGGCTGTCAGACACAGAGTATTTTGCATTTAATGTCCGACAGGCATTGCACATTGTCCCGCGCCAATGTCGACTCACTTTACTGAGCAGATTTACTGAACGTTGATTGAAATTCTCGGTACTCTTCTTGAAGAACTGAGCCCTCTTATCAAAACTTTCATGATCAATATCTAAAAGATTCAGAAGATTTGATGAAATTTAAAACAATAATCCACCGTCGGACACAAAGTTTTATTGAAACCATCCGACTGTCAGACACGGAGATATATTAAAACCCTGTCCGACTTTCAGACTCGTAGACACTGCATTCAACGGAGCAACGCAATCTGTCGTGCGAAAAATTGGTTTTGCGTCCAGTGGGCAAGCAGCTTAATACTACTATTATTGTCACTTAGGTTTTATTGTTTTTAGTGGGGGAAAGGAATACAGCCTGATTGCTATGATGTCGTACTGAGGTCAGATCACATATTAAAAATAAATGTGTAACGTATTTTGCATTGTTGTCCATGCATGTTAATGGCAAAATTTTAAGCAGCAACAGGGTATAATAATAGGAACACGCTATCCATCATTTCACTTCCCAATGATGCAGGCAGAAGAAATAAATGAGCAACCGTCAAATTTAATTCCAACTTCATAAGTTTGAATGATCTGACGTAGTTTGCATTTTGAAATTCCATTCAAGTTCGCTAATGGTAATAATTCGAGAATGCCTCATAATCGTAATGCTTAATATACACGTAAGCGGTGCAGAAAACAAACCTGATGCAGCAAAGTAAAATGAAACATTAACGCATCATGCAGATATAGGACAAAGGCTTCTTTATTTCAACTCTTTAAAAGTGAGGAGCTCATTTTATAGGTGTAGAGTTGACTAGGCAGTGTTAAACCCACTTCAGCCTTTTCTCCACCCTCTTTGCCTCTTGCACCGGAAGGAGGGACAGAGGCGGGACAGAGGAGTACTTGCGCCAGGCTATGCCAGGCGTGAAATTGCAACATACGCCTGGACACACCCCTTGGCGCGGCGCTCCCACTATTCGCTGCGCCTGCGCCTGGTCTACGAATTTAGAGCCCAAAGTGGTAAACTAGTTAATAGTAAAGCACAGGTAAGTATGTAGCGAAAGCAGGAAGCATGCAAGTTAAATCCCTGTCTAAATTAGTAATGGTTAGTACGTGCTTATCTAATGGAAACACCCCTCGTGACTGATTAGTAGGTTGATACTCGGCCGGTAGGCCATGAATCTAAGTTTCGGCTTCGGGTCTTCTTTTTGTTCGGAGTTGCGATTGTCCTGCTCGTGCGCATGCGCAGTTTCGCGATTGGCCCATAGATATACATACAGAACACTACATTGCTGATAGGGTACGCTCAACTGAAGAATCTGTTCCAGGTGCATGTACACAGGGAAGTTAAATTTGCACGTACACTCCCATTCATTTTCGCCTACTGTAAAATTATATTTTCAAAAACACTTGCGTGCAAGTCGGGGTGATTTTGGTATCGCTGTGCAGAGCAACATATATGGTTTTTTGAAGGATGGAAAGCGGCACACTTACTAAAGGGAATATCGAAATGTTACTCGGTGTCAACGTTAAAGTGCGAGCAGATAAGTTCAGTTAAGGTGAACGAGGCTTTTAATGACCCATGGATAAGATAATTGCTTCAAAGTTTTCGCCGTTATAAGCAACGTCGATGAATGTCCGTATACGTAATCAAATTACTCTCTACTTTCCTCACTTCATTGTACCCTGATTGAGCATATCTGCTGTTGACCAAATTGTTCGGATTGAATCATATGGCTAATTTCAACGTTGTTAGAAGGAAGCACTAGTTTAGTAAGAAAGAAGTCTGAAACCGTAAGCGCCCCCCTAATGTAGTGCGAGAAGTAAAACATGGACATGACCATTCAGACACTGGAGAGGCGCAGTGGCTGGGCAGACCGGGACCTGGCGAGAAACAAAACATGGAAAAGTAAAAAACGTGAACAATAAACATGAGAGCAGTGAAATATGAATCCTGATACCAGAAACTGTTAAAACCACAATATGAGTAATGACTATGAACAATGAAACCAGGCACAAGAAACTATTAAAACCCTAACCAGTGTCTTAGCAGACCGGCGCAGAACACTGGAATCACAACAGTCAGACACCATTTAGTTAGGTAGCCTGAACCCTACTACCATCTTTTTTCACTCAGGAGAGACCAAATAATTACAAAAAGTAGTCATTTATTAAAGATTTACAGCATTAACAGATTAAAGGATCAGATTATAGCCTAACAAAAGTCTTTGGTGCTTGGACACCATAGATTCTGTAATTGAGGAGCATCTGCCCTGAGCGGCAGCAAGATTAAACACCCCTTGGAGTCCAGATAGTGGTGATGGTGGCTGATGACTCTGCGGACTCATAGGCTGTGTGACAGCTGCTGACGGTGGACGTCAAGAGCAGCAGCAAAATATTAAAAGAAGGCAAACCTCACAACTAAACAGATAAAAATAACGAGGCTCGCGCTACCTTCGGACCAGACGCCGTCCGTGGTAGAAAATAAGTGAGCTCGAGGAAAGCAAAAGAAGTGGGAAATAAATCAAACATTCTCTTACTCATTAGCACTGATCCTATTATGCAGCTAAGTCCTTAAACAATGATCTCACAAGAGACCTTACCGGCTAAAGCGCCATAGATGAACTGACACTCTAGCCACGGGAGCGAGGCAAAACAGGAGCTTAAATAGAGTCCGCACCACGCCCCCAATCAATGCCAGCTGGCACAGGAGTCCGATAGGGAGCAAAACGATATCGTCCCGGACAAGAGCCACAAACACCTCTCAAAGCTCCCAAACCATGACAGGACCCCCTGATTTCACCAGCCAAGTACCTCCCGATATGGACAGACAGACCATGACATGACTAGGCGCCTTCATGGTGAAACCATGGTTGAGAAAATTAACATTTTATGAGGCAAGCAAATTTTGTTTTGGGTCATGTTTATGATATTAAGTGCAATTAAATTATTTTGCAAGAACTCTGAACACCTGTGTTTAGAAACCTAGTTTGGAGCTTACTGATTTTCTCAATGTTTCAAAATGTTGTCACCAGAAATTGCTTGCAAGGTAGAAAAATAAACACAACTGAGCTGATATTTCCTACCACATGTGATATAAGGACCATCGCAACACAACCTCAGCTACGCTTTGTCAATGGGACTGATATTTCTGTGCATATTTGAGTGTGTGCACGCCTGATGCGATAGCTATAAGTGGGTGTGATATGAGGAGCAGGGATCTGTCATAGTTTGGAAGCATTGAGAGCTCTTTTTGTTGGCCTCGTCTGGGACAATAATATTTTGCTCCCAATCGGATTCCTGGATCAGCTGGCATTAATTGGGGGCGGTTCCTGATCTCTATTTAAGCTCCAGTTCCGCCTCGCTTCCGTTGCTAGAGTGTCAGTATTACATTTGCGCTTTAGCCGGTAAGGTCTCGAGACAGAGAATTGTTAGGGACTTTAGTTGCATATTTGAGGTTTAGTGATAGTTAGACAGGGAATCTTTGTTTTATTTTTCCCTTTTTTTTTTGTACCTTCGAGCTCGCTTGCTTTCTACCTCAGTCGACTGCCAGGTCCGGTGGTAGCGAGAGTCTTGCATTTTAATCCTGCATGAGTCTCCCCGTTCGCAGCTGTTTTTGTCTTTTAATCCTGGCCACTGTTTTTGGTGTCTAATATACAACGGCCATCACAAGATCAGTCAAAAATGGCCGGTTCAAATCAATATGGAAATTGCTGCCTTGTGTTGAGGCTCTGATATATACACAAGAGGGAGGTGCTATTGTAGCCTAATTGACTTTGCTTACTTTCATTAAGACGCTGGCCATTGTTTTATGGACATTGTTAAAGCATTTATAAATTGTATTGTCTATTATAATTAGGAAACTTCTTTGGTGCATTTTTGTGTTTAACAAATATCAAAAGCATACAAGTTGTTGACTCAGCCAACAACAGCTGTGTTCAGAATAGTATAATTCTTTACTGCTGAAAAACCCCAGTATACATCGGATACCTCATGTGACTAATGGTATATATTAGTAGCTATTCAGTGTATTAGCCAGCACATGACAGTAACAATGTCCTATACAACTCAATCTCATGACCACCAAGTCATCATGATCACCTGGGTGTTTCTGTGACAATACCATTAATGTAACACCTGTGACAGATGCGTATAAAACTCCGTCATGGCAATTTTACGGGTGTGTTAAAATGATAAGTAATCTGTCAAATGATCATGACTCTGACACGTGAACAAATAAAAACAACTTGTCATTAAAAAATAAATAAAAAGATTGACTGCATTAATTTGATGCGATCCAAAGCATGATGCAGTATCTTGGTAAACCTACAAGAGTGAAAAAAATTTTGGATTTAGTGCTCTGTAATGACTGATAGAATTTGCAATGTATAGGTAATAGGGCCACCTTACTGATCATTCCACTGTTTAGATGTTTCATGTCAAGTGGAAAAGGTCTCCTGGAGTACTAAAATGTTCTATTTCCGGCAAGCAAACTTTAACAGGATGTGCTCATATCTAAGTAAAATAGATTGGGGAAAGAAAACTCCTTGATTGTATGACTGTGAATGCAACGTGGGGTAGATTCAAGGGAGTTCGCCTTGATGCCCTTTATATATTAATTCCAAGGGTGTGCAGAAGTCAGTTAAAAAAGCAGAATCCTTATTGGATGACTTACAGCTATTCAGAAGAGTTTGAGGGTAAAGTGAATTCTTTATAAGACATTTATAAAGGACAGTAATGAGAATACTAAGGCCGAGTATTGTAAGATGTGTGATAAGGTCTAAAAAGAACTGAGGAATGCGAGATGATGAAAGGCAAACTGCAGAAGCCGCAAAAACTAATCCTCAGCATTTTTTTCAGTACTGTAGTAGAAAAAGGAAAGTTAAGGGGGAGGTCAAGTGTATCAAAAATAAAGATGGATCATGGCTGAATAAGAATAAGGACATTTCTGATGCCTTCAGAAGTTACTTTGTTGAGAATTTGACCTCTGAGCGGAATTCTATTTGGCTGGAGGGAATTTCAATTCTGGAAATTATTTAGCAGAAATTGTAATTGATGATGAAGAAGTATCAGACAAATTGTATAAATTAAAGACAAATAAGGCGGCTGGACCTGTTGTCTTGTACCCAAGAGTTGTCGGGGAAGTAGGTGAGATCGTCTCTAAACCACTGTCTGTTATTTTTAGGTGGTCTTTGGAAACAGGTGAAATACCACATGATTGGAAGGAGGGCAATGTATTACCAGTATATTAGAAAAGGGAACGTACTGAGCCAGGAAACTACAGGCTTGTCAGTTTAACTTGCATTGCATGTAATATACTGAAATCTATCATCAAAGACAAGCTGGAATTATTTTTTGAACTTAATAACATCCTAAAGGATAGCCAACATTGTTTCCGTTAGGGAAGGTCATGCCTGACAAACCTTTTGCAATTCTTTGAAGAGGCCACCAAGAATTGTGATCATGTGTCATGTACTTGGATTTTCGAATCAAAAAAGGGAATACACGCACATCAAAAGCCAAAGAGTGTCAAGAAAAGAGTGAATATAAGAATAGACAGATGACTCGCACACTTGGTTATCAATAATAATGAGAACTTGAGTACCAGTTTGTATCGAAAACCGACAGACAGAAATTCACTGTTACATGGACAGTCTTATCATCCCACTAAATTAAAACAAAGTCTTCCTATTGCTCAGTTCAATCGTATATGATGTATTTGCAGTTCAGAGGATGATTTTAAACAACAAATGATTGATTTGGAGCATAGATTTTCTAAAAGAGGTTGTAAAAGTGAGTGGGTCACTCAGGCTTCCAAACATTTTTCCAATATGACACAGCTGGAGCGCTTGAATGCCACTAGGATTAAAACTACTGACAATAAAATTACTTGTGCTATTCAGTATTCTCCTTTGGCCAAAGAAATGTCTACTATTATTAGAAACCATTGGCATATCGCAGCTACTGATCCTGTTTTAAAAGGACATCTAGATAACCCACCACGGATAGTTTTTAAGAGACTCCCCAACTTGAGAAACTTGTTGGTGAGAGCGGGTCATCCTCCTAATTCTCAGATCACTACATGTACATTCTTTAGTATTGTAGAACCAGGCGTCGTTAAATGTGGGTAACTGCCATCGTTAACTACCAACAGTGCAATTTTATTTGCAGGACTCTTTTTATCATCCACACACAGGGAAACTGTTTTCCATCAAAGGCATAATTTCATGTTAAACGAAGAATGTGATATACATGCTTAATGGGGTGACATCAATACTCTACTTCTAAAACGTAAAATTATTTTCGATTTTTACTTTAGACCCCTTGTCACCCAAAGGTTTCAATGAGGAAATGAACATTCGTCCTTTTTTGTAATTTGAAATAATTTCTACTTTTTTGGTTGTCTCTTGTTTAAGTCTTCATTATTTTTTCTTACACCTTGACTTACAACAGACGAGATCCCTAAGATCATTACCCTGTCCCGCCAGTGGTTCCGAATCCATTCCAAAATACCTCTTATAATTCCTCTGATCCTTATTTTAAAAAATTAGCCTCTCATGCGGTTCTGCACCAAATACTATTTGAAAATCCAAGCATATAAGAACTGACAGATGACTCGCACACTGCAAGGCTCCAATATCCACTATTTATTTCACCAACATGACGTTTTGAGCGCTACAGCTCTTCATCAGACTACCAAGAGTAACACACAGTGCCATCTTATATACACATGGCAAAAAAAATCATGTGATCCAGACACGTGACCCAATAGTCTACAAAATCAAAGAGAGACATCTCAAAAAGTAAAAAAAAAACACCAACACAAGTATATACACACACATACACACACGCACAACACACAAACGCTCACAAACACACAGATAGTGCGTTATACACGTGTTAATCCACATATATAGTAGATATAAATTCAATCCCTGAAAAATGTGGTAAGAAAGCACACAATAATCCAACAGACCGGGAAAATCCTAAATACAATCAGGCCGATAAGCCATCATCACAAGGAAAAAACTGCTATGGCGCTTATCTGAGTTCTGGCCACTGTGCTATAGCAGTTAAAAAGGCCAACAGGATGCTGGAATATTTAGCCAAAAGTATTGTGTATAAATCCAGGGGGTTTACACATCTCTTGTACAACACACTGTCAGACCACACTTTGAGTATTTTGGGGACTATATTGCAAAAAAGACATGGAGCCATCAGAAAGAGTTCAAAGAGCCACAAAATTAATTCCTGGTATAGAAGATAATAGCCATGAGGAGAGGCTGAAGATTCTTAATCTCTTCAGTCTTACTAAAAGGAGATTTTGGATCTGATTGTGGTCTTTGAATATGTTAAAAGGATTAAGTTAACTATGCTGGATTACTTAAGACAAGTTCTGTTAGCAGAACTCGGGGTCACAAATGGAAGATAGCCAAGCAGAAATTCAGCACAGATGTTAGGAAATATTTTTTCATGTAGAGAGTGATCTTAGTGTGAATCAGCTCACCTGTTCATATCATAGAGGCAGAAACTTTGGGAGTTTTCAAGCCCAGGCTTGAAGCAGAGCTAGATAACATTATATATTTGAAGTGTCAGGATTACTTTAGAGATAGGAAAATGGTGACCCTAGTTGGGCTGATTGGCAAGTTCTTGCCACTCATGTTATGCTGTGTTATATTATGTTTTAAACAATTTGTCAGGTAAAATTGCGGAAAAACAATGTATCCTTGTGATTTATTTATCTTTACAGTTGCCATAAATGTTCCGCGATGTATGTGCTGATGCAGTTCGGCATATTAGTCTAGTATAGGTACAGAGAAAATCACTCCGTTCAATTTGTCCTGAGTAACAGAAATTTAAATATTCGGCAAAATAATCTACCCGAGGAACAGATTAAAATGGATACACTGTTTAAATATAGAATTCCTAAATATAAGAAAGACAAACTCTATTGTTATTTTGCTTCAATAGAAGTTCACATAATGTTGAACATGTAGCAAAAAAATGGAGGTTATGGAGAAAATGAAGGCCACCAAATTCCTGGGGATCCAAATTGATATGATAAATTTTCAAAACTTTAAGGGCCATATTTATGTACTGATGTATTGCCCAAAAATGTTGGATTATTTTTTCAAGTGTGAAAGCACAATGCTTGTGGATCTTTCAAAACTACCGATTTTACTTAAGTTATACGTGCTTTATCATGGTGGTACAGGCTTCCATTTACCAGATGCATAACCCTTGTTTCCTGTTAAAGTACTCTAAAGCTTACTGAAAGGATTGTTTTTCACAATGCTCGTAAGCTCAATGATGTTGTGACTATTTTGACTCACTTTCTGTCGAGAAACATACAGAAAATGCATTTTATTAAGAGTACGAATGCAAACTTAAATGTACAGCATTATAGTATGGTATGCAGAGGTTCACTGTTGAGGAATGACACTGGTAACTCAATAAAACTGTCATTATCTGTGTTTGTTTTGAAAAAGAGCTTAAGGCTGCAGTTACTGCTGAAATAAGTTAAAGCTTGATTACCTTAAACAGCTGGGGGCTTCTAAAGCAGTTATTCCACTCTATAACCCATTTAAATTGCAATTTTATTTCCTCTTGCTATATGTCTCCATTTATAGATTTTTACTTATTTTTCAAAGTTTAGTTTTAGGTGATTTGCAGGTTGTAATGGTTTCAGTCTAATTCACGCATTTTTCAAAATCTAGACAATGAGTGAGTAAACACATATCATATATTATCTAGTGTCTGGCACCATATTCTCAAGGCCGGATTATATGATTTTACAACTCCAATTCCAAAAAAGGTTGGATGCTGTGTAATATGCAAAGAGAATGCAATGATCTGCAAATCTCATGAACTGACATTTTATTCACAATAGGACATAGACAACATATCAGATGTTGAAAGTGAGACATTTTACCATTTCATGAGAAATATTAGCTCATTTTGAATTTGATGGCAGCAACACATCTCAAAAAGTTGGGGGAGGGGCAACAAGAGGCTGGAAAAGTGGTACTAATTAAAAACAGCTGAAAGAGCATTTTGCGACTAATTAGGTTAATTTACAACAGGTAACACATGCCTGGATGTATTAAAAAAAAAACATTTAAGAATGTTTTGTTCATGAAATGCCACAAAAAATAAAGGCCAGGAGGGGTCCATCAAAGTAGATGTCAATTGTGTCAAAATGATTGTCATTTAGGAAACTTATCACGTTTCAGGAAAGCTACTGTGGGGTGGAAATGTACTGAATGTCGAGTGGACTGCCCTTTAAATTACAAGTTTGGTGAAGTGCAAAAATTGCTACAATGTTGTGACATGTAGTAAATAAGGCCAGAAATGGCCATTTCCCCCTTCTACACAACTTTGGTTGTAAAGGAGAAAGGGAGGCGTGCAGCATCTGTTCAGCTCAATAGCAGTCAGAAGAGCAAAAGCATCTGGGTCTTCTCTGTTGATTAATGTTGGACATAAAGGTTTTATAGTCAATGATTGTTTCATTCAAGTTTGCATTTAATGACAGCTGAAATGGAGCCGTATTACTTATTACTTTTTGTAATGCTTTTCAGTAAAGTTTTCACACAAAAAAAAAAAAAAACACAAACTGAAATTATGAAGGTTACAAAGTAATTAGTCCTGCAATTGTGTGACTCTCCTCTTTTTTCCGTTAAAATAGCCCTGAATCGTCAAGTCATGGACTTTGTAGACCTTGTAAGGGGTGTTGGGGTATCTGGCACCAAGACATTAGCAGCAGATCCTTAAGTCCTGTAAGCTATGAGGTAGGGCCTCCATGGATTGGACTTGTTTGTCCAGCACATCCCACAGATGCTTTATTGGATTAAGATCGGGGGAATTTGGAGGCCAAGTCAACACCTTGACCCAATTATGTTCCGCAAACCACTCCTGGGCTATTTTTGCAGTGTTGCAGGCTGCATTATCCTACTGAAAGAGGCCACTGCCATTAGGTAATACCATTTCCTTGAAGGGGTGACCTTGGACTGCTCACGTGCCCATCTTAGGCACTTTCAGTGGTATAAAGGGGTCAGCATGGGCACCCTGACTGGTTTGGGGCTACACAGGCCCATACACAAACTGATGCACTGTGTGTTCTGACACCTTTATATCAGAATCAACTTTTGCAGCAATTTGAGCTACAGTAGCTCTTCAGTTGGATCAGACCACAGGTCAGCCTTTGCTCCCCTCATGCATTAATGAGCCTTGGCCACCCATGACCCTGTCACTGTTTCACCTCTTTCCGTCCTTAGGCCACTTTTTGGCAGGTACTGACCAATGCAGACTGGGAACACCCCACAAGAGCTGCAGTTTTGGAGATGCTCTGACAGTCGTCTACCAGTCAGACTTTGGCCCTTGTCAAAAATCATTCTTACGCTTGCCCATTTTTCCTGCTTCCAAAAGATCAACTTGATGTAGTGATCTGGAACAAAATGCAAAGACACGAGATTGCAAAAATGAGGAGCTTTGAGTAAGGTGGATAACCCCCGCAGAGAAAGAAAGAAAAAAACATGCAACAGTAATCCAAAACTCAAAGGCAAAAATCAAAAGTTGGGCAATCCAGTCAGAAAGATAAATGCCGAGTAATCAAGTCAAAAACCGTAGCACAAGAAGACTGAGGAAAACGATCTGACAAGA
This sequence comes from Gymnothorax reevesii, assembly GCA_029721435.1. Lineage (NCBI taxonomy): Eukaryota > Metazoa > Chordata > Actinopteri > Anguilliformes > Muraenidae > Gymnothorax > Gymnothorax reevesii. Next base: position 37,692,543 of record CM056581.1, read on the forward strand.
AAGTGAACCAAACAGACATCTTCTATACACATCCAGGGTAAACACATGACCAGGGAGAACAGGTGCAATCAATGGTAACAATGATCAGGGAGAGACACATGAGGAATAAACTAATTACATGAATTTGGCTGTAGCCAAGACGCAGACAGGGATCACCAGACAAACCTATGAACAGAACAACAGCTCTGGTCAAGGAGTGTATAGTTTAAAGAAAAGGAAAGCATAAAGTATAAGTGGAGATCCACAGAAAACTGCAGCAGAGATAATTAGGGATAGGCAAGGAGGCGGAGACTAGAACAGGGCGAGTGCTGAGAGATTGTTAGTCAATTAGTAAGTGCAACTATACACATCCTTGGTGCTCATTAGTAAGTTAGTCTTATATACAAGGTTAGTTGTTAGTAATCTCAGAGGAAAATAATAAACTGTCAGTATTGTTAGTAGATAGAAAAGAAGAGAGAAGCCAGTAAACGAGATCGGAAGGAAGATTGGAAACCAGAATCCAATAAATCACCCGAAGAGTGAAAACACAAGACTGAGGCAGATTGCAATGACAAGACGTGAGACCAGACGGCGGAGACAAAGTGCAAAGCAAAATGGAAAACATGAACCGGAATATGATATGGCAAAATGCAAAACATGGAAAAGTAAACTAAGACTAAACATGACAAATTAAGGTAACCAAATCACAATACATAATACAAGGAATAGTCAGACAATGCAAAGTGTCAGGAAAACAATAAAGCAGATATCAAAACATGGCAAGATCCAGGCAGGCATGGCGGAATCATAACACAACTACAGTCAGGTAAACTCATGTATGTGGGTTGAACAAATTTATTGACATGTAGATATAATGACATTTTACTTTGGTGGAAAGTTCTGCTCTGGAGGTGCTCCCTATCATGACATAGCAAGAAGATACTAAACAACAACAAAATTAGTCAGGGACTAGACAGAGCAAAACCAAACCAGTGGAGGATGGGGTGGAGTTGGCAAGCAAAAACCATTTCTCACTTTGCTCGTGAGGCAGCAAATTGACCAGCAAAGGTGAGCGAGCTTCATTGTGCTTAAATAGACCAACATAATAGGTTCTTTGTTTTTGCCCCTCTGCGATCGGTGTACTCTTGCTGATGCAGACAACCACATCAGGTGATGTAGAATGACTGGAGTTTCCTGCTTGAACTAGTTCCACTTCTTATTTCAGGGAAAAAATGTTGCTGCCTTACGGCCTGATATTTCCCACCCATTGGCAGGTGCCAATGTTATGAGATAATCACCTCACCTGTCAGTTGTCATAATTTCATGGATGAACGATGTAGATATAAGAAAAAAATCAATTTCTTGCATTCTTATATCAAAGTTCAATCATGATTTCTTCCTGTAAAATTCCTGTCATGTGCTCACATATACTAATACTAACCAGCCTATACTAACCAGTTTCAACCAATAATTGGACACCCACCCATCAACACCCATCTTAAACTTTTATCAGCACATAGCTAAGATTATTAGTTAGCTGGTTAGTAACATCATCATTATAGCGGCATGTAGAAGCCCTGTTTGTTTTCCAGAAAGAACCATGGTTATGGGCCTGCAAGCTAAAATTTATTGACTTTGAGGAAAGTGGTGTCTGTGACAGTTCCACATTATATTCAAGGCATTTTACATTGGACAGCTGTGGCAACTACATGGAGCATTCCATGGCCTTTGACTTTTTTTCTGAGGGATACTGCCATCCCATTGGTGTACACTGCTGGAGCCTCACCAACATTCAAAGGAAGTACCTGTAGGCTCACTCACAGGTAATATTGGCAGACCAGACTTCATGCAATATCCAATCATTTTGTTAAAGCTTTTACAATCACTGTAATTCTCCATGTTATGACATGCCCACTTTTCAACATTCAAGTCACATTCTTCTCAAAGTTATGTCCTGTTTGCCTGTCTTATTTCACTTGGAAATATGTCTAAATACTGAAGCTAGATAATCCCAGAAAGCTATTTCTGCTGGTCTTCACATCCCTTAACATCCCTCGAAGCCTACTTTGTTGTGATTGGCCAACTGCATTTCAAGAAGATGTGCTCATTAATATGAAGGGTGCTAAATAAAAGTTTGGGGTTGTACTGCTTAGGAATAGTGGGGGAAAAAAATTTTTATTTGGTGATTCTTACTTTTTCTTCCTTTGGAAATCCATACAAAGGGAGGTTGCCTTTGTGCTGAAGAAAACAGCGTCTCCTCGACATGGCGATATGCACAAAAGAAACTCCTCCTGGCCACTGCTCTTACTTTCTTTGCTTGAAGGTGTGTCAAACTAGCCGCTTTTTGGGCATTATGCAAATGTATTGCATCCTGATGCGGACACGTTTATGGCAGAAAAGGCTGGGCTACAAACAAAGCATTTCAGGGAGTTCAAGTGCTGTTTTCTGTGAAGAGAATAGCTCCCTTTGGCATGGACTTTAGGCTTTGTAATACATTTCATTTTCTCAAAATACAATGGAGGTCACTCGAGGAAAAGGTAAAACTCTTAACGAATGCTATGACCCCTACTGGAATAGAGGACTGCATCACAGAAGTATGCGCAGCATGGCTAGCGCTTCATCACAGGTACGCATGTTCGTGAGATTTTCATACTCCACTGACATATACTGGAGTGTTCATATTATCTCCGCTCTTTGGGACTTCTGCTGAGTTATTTAGCAAAAGGTGATAGAATGTAAGATTGAAATACTTGTTGAGAGCCGTCTTCTTCTCTAGTTTTCTGGAGGACATGATTTTAAAGGCTCCTTCTTTTTTGATGGGAAACTGAAAGAGTGCTTTCCCAACAGATTCAGCCGATTGGGACCGAACGTTTCTGACAAGGCAGTGATCATGATCAAAGACATTTTAAGCATCAGGGCTCCCGCCTTATCAGCTCGGATTGGGTTCCGCTCACAGAAATGAATTTTTGATCCCGTCAGGGGCACCACTTGACACAACTAGCACACACCGGAAAACAAATCAGTGCTTTGAGAGGAAGCGAGAGGCGGATTAGATTCAGGTACCAGCCATTCAAGTACCAGAGAACGTGGGCCCTCAAGGAGCTAAGAACTTTCTGCATAATGTCTTTTTTTTCTGTCTGTGAGAGCAGTAAAGGTCCGTGATTAGTCACCCAGTCTTTCCTGTCACCTTCCAGGCGATTTACGTCTGTGTTAATTTTTCATTGTGGGTGCACGATTACGCTATCTGCCTGAATGTGCTTCTGTTATGTGAGGAGAATGCCATTCGGCATTCCCAGTACCCTGCTGAGTTAATGCTGGCTTGCTGTGACATCTTGCATAACCAGACATTACCAATTAATATTGCTTTATTTAGCAGAAGACACTGGTAAACTCATTACTTTCACTCACAGTACCAATCCACACAGTTCAGTTTGGGCATGTTAGGTGATGGTGTTCTCATCACTAGCGCCTGGGGGGTGTGGAAATGCTGGCACCAGCCTGTGTTTGAAAAGGCTTGCGTAGAGAATGCACTACCACAGTAGTCTGTGAGCTTCGCTGGCATTACTATTGTGGTCTGTCACTGTGCTTCAGTCGCATTGCTATAGTGGTCTATCAGCTTTAATTGCATTACCACAGAGGTCTCTAGGCTTCAGTCATATTAGCACAGTGGTCTGTGAGCTTCCATGGCATTACCACAATGGTCTGTGAGCTTCATTCACACAGCGGCCTATATGTGTGCTGTATATGCTTCAGTTGCATTAGCACTGTTCTCTGTGAGGTTTAATGCCATTACCACAGTGATCTGTTTGCTTTAGTTGCATTTCCACAGTGGTCTCTTGTCTTCAGTGGTATTAACACAGTTTTCTGACCTCCAATCGCATTATCAGTGGTTCTTGAGCTTTAGTCGCATTAGCACAGAGGTTTGTTAGCTTCAGTCGTATTAGCACAATAGTCCGTCAGCTTTAAATGCATTGCCACAGTGGTTTGTGTGCTTCAATTGCTGTACTGCTGTGGTCTTTTAGCTTTAATTGCATTACAGCAGTAGTTTGTGAGCATCAGTTGCATTACCACAGTGATCGTTGGCTTCAGTCACATTATTGCCGTGGTTTGTGAGCTTCAATCACGTTACCATAGTAGTCCCTGAGCATCAGTTGCATTACCACAGTGTTTGTTGGCTTCACTCATTATTGCAATGGCCTGTGATTTCAGTCTCATTATCACAGTGGTTTCTGAGCGTCAATCGCATTACCATGGTAGTCTCTGAGCATAAATTACATTGCCACAGTGGTCTGTTAGCTTCAGTCTTAACGTCCAGAACCAGGCTGCTGTCCAAAAGTGCTGCTCGATAAATATGGCTCCTGCCAGCCATATCTTGGCATTCTTCGCCTTCAGCAAGCTGGGGGGAAAAACACATGCCCAGCAACATCACTGATGCAGCTACTGAGTGACCCACATAAGCCCTGCGCTCTGATAGGAACATCAGCAAGGGAGGGGGATCCATTCCACAAACTAGGAGCTGAAAGCAGCTCTCTCAGAGGGGAGATGCCAGGGCCGCGCTCAAGATCTGATGCTAGGTGAGTAATGAATATAAACTCCCCCGACCCCCCTGTAGGACCCTGAGGATGGAACTGTACAATTCGCTTATCCAGTGCTGCAGTTCCTGCCACAATGATCAGCTGAATTAATGCAGTGCACATTGTAATGACACATTAATAGTCCTCTGGCACATATGAAACCACAGGGACGTTAATCCCAAATAAAATGTCAAATTCCCACAAAATTAGCTTTCCACATCAAGAGAAAGCTCAAAGAATTACTTTAGGCCTCAACTCACTAGTGAATTTGCCAGAGGCTACTGAGACATTTTAAAGAATCGTCTCCTTTCAGTAAATATTTTAACATTTATTTCACATGTGGAACAAACACAGTCTGTTGCTCACGTATGGGCTGCTTTCACAGTCTGGTGACCTGTTCAAATAAAAGCATAACCAGCCAATTGAAATGGCTTTTCCCCCACATGATGTCTTAGCACTTAGAATTTTTTGCTTTGCAGGGATTGCTTTATAATTAAAATCACTTGTTAGCCTGGGTCTTCATTATATCACTCTGCTATAGGTGACATCAGGAATAATTCCTATTACATACTGTTTGAAACTGAGTGGAGTGATGCTTTATATGAAATCATATGGATGTTGCATCAAATTCAAAATGAGTGAATATTTCCAAAAAAAAATAAAGTTTCAGTTGGAACATTAAATATCTTTGTATCTTTTGTCTTTGCAGTGTACTCAATTGAATGTAGGTCATAAAGGATTTGCAAATCGTATTCCGTTTTTAAGTCACTTTTTACACAATTTCCCAACTTGTTAGTGATATGAGTTAATGGCTCAGCAATGATCTCAGCTGCAATTTTTTAAAAGTACAGATCTAAACCATCAGGACCTGATTTCTTTGTACTTATCTTTAAAGCATCACATACTTCACTTAACTTCCACAGGGTTGAAATTAAAATCAAAATCAAAGGGCCTCTCTTCTTCTGTTATGGCTAGGGGTTTGTAAACTCAAAGGCAGAGGAAAAAGGCTGAGAGGCAGGAGTATAGTTCAAAAGGTGTAGTTTATTTTTTTCTTTGATCAGGACAGGCAGGGGCAGGCAATGGATCTTGGGGGTGCAGATCAGGGCTGCAGCTTGGTCTGGATTGCAGGTTGGGACAGCAGGCGGTGCAGGGTTGCAGGTTGAGCCTGGGCTGGGCTGCAGGCCGGGACTGCGGGCAGTGCAGGGTTGCAGGTTGGGCTGCAGACTGGGCCAGGTTGCAGGCCGGGACTGCAGGCTTTGTTGTGTTGCAGGATGGGACAGAGCTGGACAGGTTGCAGGACACAGGCAGTCTAAGGAGCAAGGAACATACAATTAATAACTCTCAATACAGGTGGACCAGCAATCTTAGGAGGCTGGAAAGTGGCTAACAGTGTAAACTGAGTCTACAATCTGGCGAAGACTGGTAGCAAGTGCTGGGTCTTTATAGAGAGCGCTGATGGGAATAATTAGGCACAGCTGCGGGAAGCGGCCAGTGCTCAACGACCCAAGCCATGCACACCAGCCCTCTATCCTGCAATCAGACCACAGACACACAAACACAAAGGGAAAAGGGAAATGGTGAGAGAGGCTACTGGCAGGACTTATCATCTTCAGTATAAGAATTTTTTATTATTTTTTTTTTAAAAAGAAATTTGGCATCTCCAATCGCACCTGAATCTGGAATGCCCAACTGGTGAACTATGTACAAGTCTTGCTCATTTGCGAACCCTTGTTGCCAATTCAGGAGAATGAAGACAGTTCGCGGCTCTCCTCCAAAACACACGCCTGTCAGCCACCACTTCTTATACGCTCATCGGTCGAATCTTCACAAGTTCAGAATGAAGGCTGAGGATACCTGGACATGAACAGGCCTAGAATCTTCCTGGCCAACAGGAGGCGCTTGAGCAACGAACAAAGTTATTTATTTGCCTTTCCCGACAGTCTCTTCCCAATTTGAAACCCTGTAGCACAATAGGCGATTGTGTGCTACTCTGAAAAGGCTGCCGACCTCTGCCGGTTGGTACGCCCGGGGCTCGAACCCGCGACACGATAGTCACTTCCTTTAACATAATAGTATGATTTGGCTTTGCGAATCAGAGAAATACAGTGCTGTGAAAAAGTATTTCCCCCCTTCCTGATTTCTTATTTTTTTGCATATTTTTCACACTTAAATGTTTCAGATCATCGAACAAATTTTAAAATTAGACAACGATAACCTGAGTAAATAAAAATGCAGTTTTTAAATGATGATTTCACTTATTGAGGGGGGAAAAGCCATCCAAACCTACCTGGCCCTATGTGAAAAAGTAATTGCTCCCCTTTTTAAATCATGAATTGACTGTGATTAAACACATTTTTGAGTTCAATTTCACCAGCCACACTCAGGCCTGATTACTGCCAGACCTGTTGAATCAAGAAATCACTTAAATAGAACCTGTCTGACAAAGTTAAGTAGTCTAAAGGCTCTCAAAAAGCAACACATAATACCACAATCTGAAGAAATTCAAGAACAGATGAGAAACAAATTAATTGATATTTTTTCATTCTGGAAAGGGTTACAAAGCCATTTCTCAGGCTTTGGGACTCCGGCGAATCACGATGAGAGCCATTATCCATGGAGAAAACCTGGAACAGTGCGAAACATTCCCAGGAGTGGTCGGCCTACCAAAATTACTCCAAGAGCGCATCGACGACTCTTCCAGGAGGCCTCAAAAGAACCCAGAACAACAACTAAACAACTGCAGGCCTCACTTATCTCATGTAAAACCAGTGTTCATAATTCAATAGAAAGAAAGAGACTGGGCAAAAATGGCATCCATGGGAGAGTTCCAAGGCGAAAACCACTGCTGACCAAAAAGAAAACAGAGGCTCATCTCACATTTGCAAAAAAAACATCTTGATGATTCCCAACACTTTTGGGAAAATATTCTGTTGACTGAGGGGACAAAAGGGAAACTTGTTACAAGGTATGATCCCAATACATCTGGTGTAAAACTAACACAGCATTTCATAAAAAGAACATGATGCCCATAGTCAAACATGGTGGTGGTAGTGTGATGGTCTGGAGCTTCTTTGCTGCTTCAGGACCTGGACAACTTGCCGTAATTGATGGAACCATGAATTCTGCTTTCTACCAGAAAATCCTGAAGGAGAACGTCCGACCATCAGTTTGTGACCTCAGGCTGCCTTTGGATTATGCAGCATGATAATGATGCGAAACACACTAGCAAGTCCACCTCAGAATGACTTCAAAAAAACTAAATGAAGGTTTTGGAGTGGCCTAGTCAATGTCCGGACTTAAATCCAATTGAGATGCTGTGACATGACCTTAAAGGACCGTTAATGCTCGAACAACCTCCAATGTGGCTAAATTAAAACAATTCTGCAAAAAAGAGTGGGCCAAAATTCCTCCACAGTGATGTGAAAGACTCATTGCCAGTTATCGCAAACGCTTGATTGCAGTTGTTGTCGCCGAGGATGGGTTTAGGTTTAAGGGGGCAATTACTTTTTCACATTGGGCCAGGTAGGTTTGGATGATTTTTTCCCTTAACAAATGAAATAATATCATTTAAAAACTGCATTTTGTATTTACTCGGGTTATCTGTATCTAATATTAAAATTTGTTTGATGATCTCAAACCCTTAAGTGTGAGAAATATGCAAAAAAATAAGAAATCGGGAAGGGGGCAAATACTTTTTCATGGCACTGTTCTTCTGTTCCGTAAATGCCTTAAAGGAGCCGTATGTAAGTTTGTGGCCAAAACTGGTGGTGCAGTCACATTCAAAATAGTGCAGAGCGCAGTATCCCCTCCTCCTCTCCCCCAGATGAGAGGTTGCCAGATCCAGGAAGAATGTCTACTACATGGAGCTACCATGGCTACGTTTCAATATCACCAATGATTTACTCTGACAGGTTTGTGTTCAGTTCAGTTCAGAAAAGGTCAAGACTAATGACTAACCAACTTTAGCAATGGTCGTATTAGTCAACTTGCTCGTCACTCTTCTATGTGGATAGCCCATAAAAGTCCATACTGTAATTTGCGTAAAGAATTAATGAGGACTCATTTGACCAATGTACTGTCTCAATTACATTTCATATCGCCATAATGGCTGTGCTAATGTTGGAACGGTTTCCACAGCGTCTCAGCATAATGCCAGAGAAAGGGACTAATAATGTATGGTTAATATTAGCAATGACGAGCCACGGTTACCTTTATTTCTCAAACAATTTGTTACCCAGTCAATTCAATGACCCCCCTGTATACGCACTAACGTACCATGAATGAACATATATAACGTTATTCGACTGTAGAGAATATTTGAAATGTCCGTGCATACATTAAATAGATTGAGTTAGCAAAACTTAGCTGAATCTTACCTGCCCAATTAGCAACTTTGGCCTCGGTCTTCAAATTCTTCTCTGCTTTCAGCCGTCTCCATCTTTCAAAGGCATGTCCTATACAGATCCTTGTTTTGTTTCTGATTTTGTCACAACGTATTTCGGAATCATAACGAGGCCTTTTAGGTTTAGTAACGTCAGATGTTTGTGCTCCGAAACGCTGGTAGCTGCAGCTTAGTGGTAACTGGCAACCTGGATGCCGAAATGCAACTGACTTTGTGATGGGGGAGTAGGTGGAGGGCGGTGCAACAGGCCAAAACACAAAATGTTAACATCAACATTAGTTGTGGGCTGAAACTTTGCTTTTGTAATGAGAATATTCTGGCTGGACTACTGTTGTCAGTGATATAAGTATTTGAAATTAACATCATTCCTTATTGTCCGGTGATATATCAGGGCCATTTCATGATTAGTCGACATACAGTACATTTCGTACATACTGCTCCTTTAAATGCATCCAGTCTGACTAGCAGTTGGTCTTTCTTGCAGTTGCCGATGCCACATTTTGCTCATGAATTATATCAGTCTTAAAACCATTAGTTGTCACGTCCTTTAACCTCAGATTTTCTTAATGAAGCATGCTTGTCTATGACCACTAAAAGTACTGATTTTTAAGATATGAAATAGCAACTTCAAGGTTTGGGATCAGGTATAACTTACCCCAACCACACAAGTGAAGATCACATAAAAACGCTTGCTCACTAAAGTATTGAAAATGTCTTTTAATTAAAATACGTGGTCCTTGTTTTGACAGCTTGGTGTCTCTCACCGCAGCAAAGACGCAGTGATCAATGACATCCTTAGCAAATACAGCAGTGGCTTTAAACTTGTGAAGAGCGTTAAGTCGAGGAGTGTAGACTTGTGGGCCTGTTTAGGATTTGGCCTCGTCGGGGAATCTATACTTTGTGTCAAGTGGGTTGAGTCACAAAAGCATTTAAAGGAATCAGACGCAGGAGAAAACCAGGTCCAGTTTAAGTCCAGCATAAAAACAAGCTTAGTACGTATAAGATGCTGTAGACTAGGAGTCTAATAGTGAGGACAGTGTTTCCTTAGCTGCAGAGGAGGGGCAAGAACATTCAGCAATCGACAGAAAACAGCCTTTCGAAAATTGCACTTTCAGTGCAAGAAGCTTGTACTGTGTTGGTACCGACTTGGATAAAAGGGCTGTTACCTGATGCGTGTTTTTTTATGTCTATATGTCTCATAGGATAAAAGCGTTGCCTAATAAATGTAATGCAAAGAAAGGGCTGATTTGAGCAGCTTCACGCTGTGTTCTGCGAACAGCCCAAGGCTGTCTAGTCTCCACTGTGACATAGTTTTTTTGTGGTTCTGTGCACATCGGAACTGAGAACATTTAATATGCGATTAAAGTTATCTGTTTCTGTTTGCTTCCATGTTGTGTCAACCTTTCAGAAAACCTTTCAGAAATTCTGACTTTTTTATGCAATGTTAGGGCCTAGTAACTTGCTGGCAACACTTCTAATGCTAAACTGAAGCAGTGACAGTGTCGCACTACGTTGCAGGCTAAACACTGGCCTGGTTCCCAGGGAAAAGCTTGCAGAAGAAGCTCCTGTCTACCTTTTTGTGAAATTGCCACCTTGAACATGAACAAGTCCGTGGGGTGCCATCAGGACCCTGTGAGAGTGAGCGAATGAGTTTGCGTAAGTGACTGTATGGAACTTTGTGCAAAGCTGTGTGTGAGCGCGAGTGTGTGTATTGTTATTTGTATGTGCTTACACCTGCAAGTGGGACTGTGTTTGCATTCATGTGCTTGGGGATATATATGCGTGTGTGTGTGTGGGTGTGGGTTGGGGTGTGTGAGCGAGAACGCGCACAAGAATTATATTTAAGGAATCAATCATCTATAAATGAGCCCCAGACAGTATTATAGCAGTACAGGGAGGAACAGAGGTACTCCAGCAGTGACCTCTCATTCACAAACTCAGTGCCAAATTAACTCTGCACTCATGTAATTTTTCTCTATCAGAGCAGCTCTCTAAAGACCAGCCGAGCGCTCTCACTGCTGTTTTGCATTGATCACACAACCTCTCTCGCCACAACTGTGTCCAGACACTATGCCTTGGGGACATCTTGCCGAACAGAAACTCATCCAGGGCTTATATGGTAAAGTCTCCATTAACACAGGCTGGTCTGCTAACCTAGCAGCCTCTTTCGCATTCAGGATGCATCTCCTGCTCTGTTGTTTGATTGGTCCTCCAGAGACTGCTAAGCAGTTTGTGTGCCATGCCAAAATGAGCTAATTATCATTGGTGCTGGTCCCCAAGCACTCAGATGGACTGTATTCATTCTTTCTTAATCCATAAATATTAAGTTGCCTGTTGGAAAGCAAGCTTTTCACTTATAATCCTCCATCTAATTTTAAAGTTGCAGTATTAAGTTGCAGTATGAAAATGGTTGCTGAGACGTAGCCCTTTTGCAGGTTTATTTAGGTGAGAAAGCTGCCAGCACGACGTTCGTTATCATTATTAAGCCTTAGGGCCGGATCTACTAAGATCCCAATTTGCGTGTACTAATTTGCACGTGCAATCTAGAATTTTGCGTGTGGGGCTGAACCGCGGTTTGCAGGTAATTTACTAAGAGTGATTGCGCAAATGGCAACAGGGGCAAACGTGTTGGACACACCCTATTTGAATAAGGGCTTTGCGTGTTTCATGGTTTGCAGCATGGAGAGTTTGGAGAGAACAAAGCGCAAAATGAAATTCGACCCTATGGAATTAGAGGTGTTGGTAGATGAAGCCAATAAACACGTGAATAAGCTACAGCAAAGAAATCTGACTGTGCACAAAGGAACGCCATATGGGCGGAAATCTGTAAAAAAGTAAATGCTGTGGGTAAAACGATGCGAACAGGGAATGAAGTGAAAAGACGATATCAAGATATCCGAAGACGGACAAAAGAAAAATTAGCGTATAATAAAACATCTGCAAAGAAAACAGGTGGGGGCACAGTGGATGAGATGCCTCTAACCAGCATTGAGGAACAGGTGCAGTTAACGTTCTGCGGGGGGCACAAGCTGCACATGGGTGCAGTCAATCGCCCCTATAACTCTAGGAAATCCAGCCACTGCAAAAAAACCTTGTTTGGTCTCATTCAATAAGTGCCGAGTGCGTGGAAACCTAATGAACTTGGCGATCCGGCGCGACATGGCATTTAGGACTTCAGACAGCACATCTGAAAAACGGGATTGGGAGATCCCAGCTGTAATAGCTACCGTACGCTGGAATGACCCAGATGCAAAAAAATGCAAACTTGCAAGGAGTTTTTATTTATTTATTTATTTATACGTTGCATCTGTTACAGACATTATAAAATCGGTAAAATGTGTACAGACAGGAAAAAATACAACAAAATCCGTAATATCACAGAAGCTCGGTAAAATACATAGTATCACAGAGGCTCAGTAAAATATATCACTTTGTACAAACACATAAAATGTACAATCACAATAAAATACCGCAGGTAAATAAGTTAAAAACGTATGTAGGGCCTACTTGAATATAGATTAAAGTTAAAAACCTTTAAATAGTGCATTAAGAATGGATCTGTTAGTACTGGTGAGATTAGACAATAAAAATTTAACGCTGTCATTGAGACCTATATTTGAAGTCGTTTTAGACATATGTATTTTTAATAAATTATCATAATTTTTTTTCAAAGAAAGCTCCACAGGTCAAAATCCGGAAAGGTGTAAACTCTGTCAATTAATGTTCTCTTAATCAGCGGTTTCTGAATTAAATAGGCGTAGAAATTGTGTGTGATCGAAGAACTAAGAAGGCAAGATCTCAAAAGATTTCCGGCTCTTTTTGTAGTATATTTTCGACAAGGCCAATTTGCAAATTTGTGAATATTGGATAATGTCGACAGTTATAATTTAGGTCTAGCATATTTTTGACCAATTTTCCCTGACATATAGATAATGATCTTATATTATGCTTGTTTATATAGATAGCTTCACAACCATATAATAATGCAGGTTGGACAACCGTATTAAACATATGTGCTGCTGTATCCGGCTTGAGACCGTCTTTATGTAACCCAAGTGGTTGCAAACCATAATAACTCCACCTGGCAGTACTTATACGTATATTGACATGTGAATCACCCCCGAAACAACCTAACTGAGCGCCCAAATATATTATATTGTCCGAATTGGACAGTCGAACATTATGTACCACTCAGGTTCAGAAATGAATGGGTTAGTACCGTATATCGAACAGGTTGTTTTGGCAGGATTAAAACGTAATCCCTGTTTACAAATCACTCACAAGCAGTATTAATCAGGTTTTGCAACCCAGTCACTGAAGTAGACGCAATTAAAATATCATCTGCGTAACTAAAAACATTGTATGTGTGATTGTTAATAAAAATCCCATTATTAGACGAGGCTAGCACATCAATAAGATTTTTATAGAATATATTGAACAGTAGAGGTGAGGTAAGACCACCTTGTCGCGTGCCTCCAGCTATCTTAATACGAGGACCAAGATCATTATTCCATTTTACTCTAACAAACATATCTTTATACCAGTTATATAAAAGTTTCCAAGAGGGATCAGGAATAATGATCATAGATTTGTAGAATAGCACGCTATGTGGGATATAATCAAATGCGCCTTCTGCATCCAAGCTGCAGAAAAATACATTAGACCCCTGTGAGAGCATAAAAGTAGCTACGTCGTGTGCAAGAGTAATTGCCATATTAGTGCTCCGGTTGGGAACAAAACTGAATTGATATTCACTATTTAAAAAATCGTTATTGTCTATGAAATACATTTCAATAATTTTTGACAATATAGGAGAGATAGTTTTGAGAGAGAGAGTTTTGTCATTGCAGGTATTGCGTGACTCCTTCTCCTGGCTGGCTCCAAATCCTCTCTGAGTTCCTCCAACAGCTCCAAAATGGCAGTGCTGAATAGGCGATATGTTTTAATGATTTTTTCCTCGTTCATTCCAAAAACGTTCACACGAGGGTGAAAAATGCGTTCTCTGCGTCTGCTTTCATGATTTCGATGTCTCCTTCTTGCGACAATAACCGTAGCCATGTGTGCGCAATTACGCATACAAACCGTTTGCACCTCCTTTTGACACGTGTTCAGAGGCGTACATTTGCTCTACGCAGACTACGCAGTTGCGTAGAGCCCCGAGGCAGAGGGGGGCCCCCTGCTGGGCTGCTTAATAATTACGTTTCAGTCTGCTGCTGGTTCGTTTTTTCCCCCACTGTCCTGACAACATGAAGCAGTATCAATTACTACTACTATTTCCGGTACATTTTCAAAATAAAACGTGTGGTGAATGATCGATAGGATAATAGAAAGTAAAATAGGCTCTTGTTTTGAAACGCGCACCGGCACCTTTGAGAGGAAAGAGGAACGCCAGGCAGCGCGCGGGGGAAGTGAGCGACCGTCGCGTCGGCAAAAAGTCGCTCTCATCCATCGTCCTCCTCAGTTAGCTGGTGAGTGGTAAATAGTAATAATAAAAATACATTTAAATGCTGCTGCTGCTGTTGCTGGTTGGCAAAGTTGCACTGCACAGTTTGCACTGTTTAGTCCCCCCAGGAATCTGCAGAGAAAAAGTGTTGATTCCGCGGAGAACATTCCTGATTCTGCGGAGAGCAATTCTTGATTCCGCGGCTTGAAAGTTGATTTTCCGCGGGCATTAAAAAAAAACCTAAAATGACCAGTTATAAAGCAAATTTATGTAATAATGAAGCAAAAATTTTCTTATGAAATTATTTGCAATACCAAAACACTGCGAAACACTGTGGTTATAAAATAAGCAGCATCAACATTCTTTTTGTCCCTCTTGAGCAGATTTATTTGCATAACTTATAAAGTGCAAAACATTTCACCAAACTACGGGTGAACAAGGCTTAGTAACTGAACAAGTGCCAAAGATCAAAGTAAAGTTTTAAACAAAGTGTACACTCTTCACTGTATCCTCAGGATATTGTGAACGTTACTGCATACCATAGACTGTATATAAAGATGGATGAAGCTACCGTGATGTCACCCACTGGTTCGAAGATGAAGTGAATCGAAGATCCGGAGAGGAACGTGGCTCTGGATCTGACCGTATCGGACGAGGACCAGAGGATAGCGACACCCCAGAAGCATATTCTGGCTTTATACTATATTCTAGTTTATATGGGACCATAATTCACGAAAATGAATGTCATGATATATCAAAGGAGACCTGAAACTTGCTATAGCTAACATAAAATGATGTGAAAAATCATTATTTAAATTAAAAATCGGGTCGGAAAGTAGGATCATTTTCTCATTGACTTCTATTGCATTGAACTTCTTTCTGCAACCACTGACGTCGCCATCTGCTGGCCATTAAATAGAATTCCATTCTACGGTACTTCCACATGGGCTTCTTTTTTCAAATCAGGGTGCTGCGTCCATCTTTTCATATAGTTTATGCTGCATACAGCGGAAAAAAATCAGTTTCCGTAACCAGCAGCACCAGCTGTGAGTCTTAGATCCCGTTTATCTGACCGCAAAATCTAGCGGCCGGGATGAAAAATGCATGTAAAATCTAAAATTCTGCACCTCGCCCTATATTCCGCAGACTGCTTTGATTTCCGCGGAGGGCTTTGAAATCTGCGGAAAATTCCGCGATCGCGGAATCGCGGATTCCTGGGGGGACTAACTGTTGCTATGTGGGCTGTGGCGTTGCATGGCTCTTTTTTGTCTTTTGTTGTGTTGTTTGTGCAAACATGTTTAGGGTCTTTATGGCAAAATGTAGGTGATATTTTATTTCATAATTTATCCCATCATGATAAATCAGTGATTTGTCATGATAGCACAAAATATGAAATAACATAATGACCTATTTGGTTTTCAAACAGTGGTCCAGGGTTTCCAGGTGGACTGGTCCTCAGCTAATATGGAGAGTTGGTCACCAAATGAACCCTTACCCTAATTTAGCTCCTAGCATTAGCAATTTACATGTATATGCACATTCAATTTGCATTTATGCTCTCAGTATTTGAGTTATTATTATTTACAGATTATTGTTAAACTTCGTCAAATTCAAATGGTGATCTGTGGCTCAAATGAAAAAGGTTGAAAAGCTCTGACCTTGATAATGAGTTTGTAGATATGCATTTTTCATGAAAATGGCTGACATGAGAGACATCTTATCTGGCTAATAGGTCTTTCTTCCTCTCCACTTGAACACAATGAACAGTTCTCCTCCTTGTTACAAGTTACTGAAAGTATAGTTGCTAGTTCTGCTGTAGGTAGGTGTGTGTGTGCAAGTGTGTTGTCTGCGACTATTGGTGATATAAATAATACACAGGCTATTTCTGTTAAAACAAACTCTCATAACTAACTGAGCTGTTTTTGATTACAGTTGAGCCAAGTGAGCAGACAGGACAGGACGTGTATGATTAAATTTAAATTCAACTGCTCTTCTTCATTGTCTTGTCAAGTTCTTCTTAAATCATCACTATTTCAGAATATGTATTGAGCTGGGGGATGGCATTTTTAATTAAGACACCTGACCCAACACAAAAAACACACAATTTGAAAGCATGAGAAAACAGCATAAAATACCGTAAAAACATCATTAAAAATCATTAAAAAATTTTTCCACGCGGGGGGGGGGGCCCCTTCCCGACCTTTGTGGGGAGCCCCCTGAATATAATGTCCGCCCCTGCACGTGTTAAAATATAGACGCAGATTTTATTAGCAAAATTTCTTTCAAGTTTGATAAATCAATTTGCGCGTGCTAAATTAGTATATTTACATTTTCTCCTCCCAACACACGCAAAATTGCGTGTAAATGCCCCATATTGCATATTCATTGTGGCAAACGTACTAACTGGATGCAGACGTGCTATTTTGCACCTTTGAAAGAGGCAACCCTTACTGTGCACTGTTAGTAAATCAGTTTGTACATTTTTTTGCGTGTGCAATGAGTTTGCACACGTTTTTATACACGCAAAGCTTTTGTAGATCCGGCCCTTAGAGCGCTAAATGCAGCTGTTGTTGCTTGATGATGTAAGATATCAAAATCAAAGCTGTTGAAGGGGGGAGCTCTTTTAAACAAATCGCCACATGATGGGTTTTCAACAGCACAAATTAAATTAATATATAATTAAATTAATTTATGAATATTATTTTATTTCTGCGCTCTAAGGGTTAATGTTTTGAGTTGCAGATCCTGAGGTTTGTTATGTGTGATCAGAGGTTTTCAGGTTTTCAGAGAGATCATGCAATAGCTTTAGGACCTGAAATCTGCTGCCCTCAAAAGAACTTCTAGCTTGATTGAATTAAAAACTGATCTTATAGGAAATTTTAGTTTAGAAAACATCATCCTCAGAGATATAATTTGTAGCACAACGCGTTGATGCTGGGACATATCACAAAACTACCTCCCAGCATCTATGGTCAAGGCAATTCAAATCACGAATTCATGAAAACATGAGTTGCACCTCCCACCCTACCACATGTCGAAACTGTGAGTATATTATCTAAATTACTTCCTGCCCATATGCTAACATCATCAATACATACATACAGACGGATGAGAAATGAAAGGAAAAACTGACATAAAGTGTCTGTTGAAGGGTGACTCATGTATCCATATTTTTCCTCTACATCTCTGTGGACCATTGCTGGTGGTATTTGCACCACTGAACTCTCAATCAAGATGTTTGAACTCTGACAGAATTGTTCTTCTTATTTCATTGTTTGTCACACTAATACACAAGCATCATGGTCATCACATTCATGCTTTTGACCACCATTTCCAACCCTATTTCATCACCTTTTCCCATAAATTGCATTGCAAATGTCACTTTATTCACTGTTCCTATTGAAACACTATCCAACAGGAAAATCTTACTGACTGAAGCCACTGCAATCCATACCACTGTAATTATCCCTCTTTCAAAGTCCCTTGCATCTTTTCCTTTCGCGTCGTGATCCTCACTGTGTTGTGATTCTGCTCTTTTGGTTTTGGTATTTCTGCTATGCCTTGATTCCATGTCATGTCTAAGTTCTGTGCCTGGCCTAGCCATGTTTAGGATTTCTGTGTTTAGTGACCACTGCCTGCCCTTTGACTATTCTTAGGATCATGTATTGTGTTTTTGGTAATTTAGATTTCATGTTTTATTATTTTTTCATGCCATGTTTTCATTTCCATGCATTGCACTTCATCTACCCTGTCTTGTCTGGTGTAGGTCTTTGCCCACGGTCCCTAGTCTTGTGTGCTACTCATTCGGGTGATTTATTGGTTTCTGGGTTTTCAATCTTCCTTCATTATCTCGTGTGCTTCCTTCCACTCTCTTTTACTATCTACTAACCATACTAACAGTTTGTTGTTTTTGATAATTACTAACCCTCATTAACATTGTATATTTTTACTAACTTACTAACATGCACTCGGGATTGTATAGCTGCACATACTAATTGACTAATGATCTCTCAGCAGTTGCTCAATTCTAATCTCCGCCTCCTTGCCTATCCCTAATTATCTCTGCTGCAGTTTTCCGCTTATATGTCATGCTTTCCTTTTCTTTAGACTGTGCACTTTTAGTACTCCTTAACCGGAGCTGTTTGTTCATAGGATTGTCTTGTGATCCCTGTCTGCGTTTTGGCATTTGCCAAATTCATGTGATTAGTTTATTCCTCATGTGTCTCTCCCTGATTATTGTTACCATTGCACCTGTTCTCCCTGGTCATGTGTTTACCCTGGATGTGTATATAAGATGTCTGTTTGGCTCACTCTCTTGTCAGATTGTTCTCCCGGACCACGTTTCTCGCCTTGATTTCTCAGTGTTTATCTTTCTGACTGGACCGTCCTTGATATCGAGCTTTGCCTATTCCCTGTACTTTTGCCGCATTCTTGTTTTTTGGCCTCTCTTGTCTGACTACGATTTTTTGTGATTGGAGCCCTGTGTATGACTCTGGATTTCGCCCTTTGGATTCTGATTTTGGATTGCGGACATTGTACTGTTGCCAGCTCTGTTGGGGGGTTTCCCCCTTCAGAAATAAAGCCTCCTTTTTGCATTTTACTGGTGATTGCTCTTGGTTCATTTCGTAAAACCTCACACACTGGAGATCAGCTGGACATGCTCAGGTTTTTTTCATCCTTGTCACAAATAAGAGTACGTTCATTATTTTACTGTATCATGCATTGCGTCTGTTTGGAAGCATTTATAATGTTTCTCCAGTAATTTATTTCCAGTGTGTACATTGCTCTTTGCTATTAAGGCTACTGCATCGTATGTTATTGCCATGGGAATATAAGGCTTTTATACCTACTTGGCTCTTATTTTGGGGTATGTGTACCTGGGGCCATAAGAGTGACTGAAACACTAGTGTTTTTTTTTTTTTTTTTTTTTTTAGTTTCAAAACCAACTAACAGTGCCATAGGAAAGGATGCTCTCAATACAGGGCTTATAAAACAGAGCAAAAATGGTGTTGTCAACATTGAAAAGTTACGTTTTCTAGAAAGTACTTTTGTTGACCTCTTATCAATAGCACTTTGATCCCAGGTGACTTAGTCGTCCACAGTAAGGCCCAGGTATTTGTACTCAGTCACCACCTCAATCTGTTCTCCTTCAATCCTGGAAGATATGATGGGGGATCAAATCTAAAATAATTCCATGGTCTTTCATGTGTAAAGATTAACATGTGATGTTTAGTGCCAGTCTGTTAACTCCTTCAGTACTGCGCCATGTTTGAATTCAAAGGCTGACTAAGGCTGTGTCATCTGCAAAATTAATTGGATGGTGTCCTGGGTATCTGCTGCGGCAGCTGTCGGAGTATTAATCTTTTCTATGGTCCTTAAAAAAACATTAATGGATACTTTGTTTGGCTGACATTAGAAAAGAGCTGCAGTTGCCTACTGTGCCGGGGTACTTTCTTGAAAAAGATCTGCATGGAATCCTCATCTTATGAAAACATTTACTGAAGCTCAACAGAGCTCAACAAAAAACACAACACTTGTATTACGTATACAAGTCAGAGACCTTTCTCAAGGTGGACTTATGAAATGTTGAACAAACATTGAAGAGCCTGGTGCTCAAAATATTTAAGTCAGATTTTCGGACACAGTGCAGTAAGGATTGAAAACGTCTTTTATAGTTGCCAATTTTCTCAAATTCTCAAAATGGACATTTTGTGACTTCAGTACCTTGAGCACCAGGGTTTTCAGTTACACTTGGCCATGTATATGAAGACATGACAAAGACATTTTGCAAATTGTCAAAAATAGGGGTGGATCTGTTGTGCTTTGTGGGTGTGTGACAGCCAAGGGCACAAGATATTGTGTTGCTCTAAGGAAAAATGATTCAACTCATTTACAACAAATTATTGAAGCTGTTGTTTAGCGGTTATGCTATAGGTAAATAAATCTGAAAAGAGAGATTATCTCAAGGAGGCTAATGCAAGATGTATCTCAAAATCATTTCTCTAAAATTTGAGGGAATGAAAGTTTGAAAGACCATGGTTTTCAACTATAAATTGCTGCAATTTTACATTGCATTGCAGGCACAGATTCACAGTAAATGCAACGTTCCACATGCCCACTTGCATTTCACTGAAATCTAGGGTTAATTTACCACTACAAGCATTTTTTTGCACCGGGCATGCATTGGCGGTAAGGACCACGGGCTAAATATCCCAGCCTAAACCTGTCCAGCACCCCCCTCCAAATTCTTTTTTTCCCCAAATGATAAAGCAACGGCACAAATTTAATTTTGGTTAAATTATGCTTTTGGTTACCCATAAATTCACAGTTTGATTTAATTTACGGTCTCCTGTTATTTTACTGCAGAAAGTATTGGCACCGCTGCTGCCAGTTAAATTAAGTGTAATTTTACTGTATGTTGGTAACAGTGTACTGTGAAAGGTCTAATGTGAGGATATCTGAATCATATACTAGAGAATATCTGAGAATATGCTTCCACTTGGAGACGCGGCCCTATTTTACGATTACAGTGATGCACCAAAACATTAAAACCACTTACAAATGATGCAAGTAGAGCTGCTGGATAGCTCACTCGGTTAAAGCATCGCACTGCAAAGCAGAAGTGACTATCACAACGCGGATTTGAGCCCTGGTTGTACCAATCAGCAGTGGTCGGCAGCTTTTTCAGCATAGCGCACAATTGGCCATTGCGCTACAGGGATGCAATTTGGGAAGGGTCTACCGGGTCTGCTCGTCAGGAAGATTCTAAGGTTGTTCATGTTCGGGTATCCTCCGCCCTCGCTCTGAACTTTCGGATTCAACCAATGAGTGTATAAGAAGCGGTGGCTGACAGGCACGTGCTTCGGAGGAGAGCCGTGAACTGTCTGCACTCTCCTGAATTGGCAATAAGGGGTCGCATTCGAGCAAGAGTTGTACATAGCTCACCAATCAGGCATTCCATATTCGAGTGGCATTGGAGATGCCAAATTTATTTTAAAAAATAAATTTAAAAAAAAAATGATGCAAATAAAGTAAATTATCTCATTACAATGGCACAAATCATGCTGTGCTGACAGACCTAAATGATCTAAATGATGTTAAACGACCAGTCAGTTATTATCATTATGTGTTGGATGTGGGAGAAATGGGACCTGTGAGACTTTGATAAGAGCCAATTCATTATTGTACATGAGAGGATCCAGAGCTTCTCCAGCCTCTGGGGTGCCCCGGTTTGCAGTGGTGAGTACATACTGACAGGGGTTCAAGGAGGCACAAACCACGAACAGGTGACTGTGTGCTGGGTGGCCAACAGTCATCAATGCACAAGGGCAACAACATAGATCTCATCTAACACAAATCGACAGAAGGGTTTCTGCAGTGCAAGTTGCAGTGAATTTTAATATATACATGTTTGAGGTGTATCATAACACACAGTGCATGAAACCCTGCTACGTATTGCACTTCGATCTTCCAGACCACTCTGAGTGCCCTTTCTAACCTCAGTCCAGTGCCGAAAGTGCCTGCAGTGGGCAAGTGAGCGTTGAAACTGGACCCTGGAGCAATGGGAAAAGGTTGCCACTGGTCCACTGAACATGGTCCACCATGTTCTTTTACATTATCTGCATCGGCGGATACATGTGTATCATTTACCTTCAGAAGAGGTGGCACCAGGATGCACTGTGGGAAAAAGACAAGCTGGTGGGATTGTGATGCTCTGAGAAATAATGTACCCAGTTGAGGTGCAAAAATTCAACCGTTTTCCTATTACTGACCGTCCTATTTCTTGAAAGAGAACTCGAGTAAAAGTTTTTTTTTTCTTTCCAAGCAGTCTACTGTGCAAAAGTCGCACATTGGAATCAATGCCAGCTGCATTCAGCTGTTGTTTACTGTGTCATTTATGAGTCTATTCTAAAATAAGGGCTGTAAGGAATAGTGTGAAGCTTCATTTATGAATATATGTAATCATTTCAAAAATTCAGAACATGTTTTAATCCAATTAAATATTCTGCTTCATTCCATATTTAAATGGCGATTACATTTAAAAACCAGTCTTTTTGCGGAGGTCAATAATTGCTTTTTCGCTCACTTTGCGCTCCTAGATGTATTAACGGTGCTGCCAAGCAGTAAACTAACAACACCATACATTGCATTTATATAACCACAGTAACAAAAATGTCTACTATTTTATTATTTTTGCTGTAGCACTACTTGAATAGATGTCTAAAGTCCTTACAAAAAAGATTATATTATGTATTTGCATTCAGTCAGCACTTGGTGCTCCATGACAACGTCACTTTAACACCAACAAACGGAGTGTAAAGATGTCAAAGAAATCGCTGGTGTAAAAGCACTTATAGAAGAAGACTGATGATGATCCCTAAGGGCGTGATTACTTGGCTATTTTATCATTACTTTATGCCTGTAATTGGATCAGTCCACTGGCCGTATGTATTCTTGTTGATGAAACTGACGCTCTGAATTCACAAGAGAAAGAAGAAGTCACTCAATTAAAGCTATTCTTACCTTTCTGGAATTTTTACACTTTTCTTTTGTAATCTTAAAATGCTCGTAATAAGTATATGGCACACTAAAATGTAGAAGAAATCCACCAGATATTGAAACTCATCGATATTCAATTCTCCTATATTTCTGATAAAAGTCTGACCAATCATTTTCTTCGGTCCGAATAAAATGATTTGCCGAGCTTTCTGTCTGTCATCCGTTACTGTGCCCTTTCCAGTTTCCTACCGATGTCACGGCTTGCGAGTCGCGCGCCTCTCTGGTAGAGCAGCAGAGCGGTAGAGACAAAGCAGGTAGCTACTCAACAAAGTTAGCCTTCAAACAAAGCAGCTGCAGCTGCTCTTGAATTAATGACAAATGTTACCCGGACAATTCTGGTGAGGTAAGATGTTATGACAGCAGTTTTGCAAGAAAATATGTATGAATTCTGCCGAAACACGAAGCATCTGACTGTAAACAAACAGGCGCGGAAATGCTGTAATACTAACGTTAATGGTACTTTGTCAGACATTATGAGGGCATTTTATTTTATACCACATATAGAATTGAATATTATGTAATTACTGTTGGTTGGTTTTCACTAACCAGTGCCTCTGAATCTGACTCCATTGGTCCGTTTCAAGATGCTTTCACACCGGACGCGAAACGAATTTTTCGCACGACAGATTACTTTCGCGTCTTTGCATTGACATTATGAGATTCGCGTCTTTGCATTGACTTTGAATGTAATCTGTCGAGCGAAAAGTTTGTTTCGCGTCCGGTGTGAAAGCAGCTTCATTCGCGCTGTTCACGTTCTCACCGCACGCGTCAGGGGAGGAGGGGAGCCTCAGAGGTCAGGCAGGGGGAAGAGGGTGGGACTTTGGATGGAGGCGGAGTTGTTCATGTTCAAATTTCTACAAAGTGCTGTGCCACATGCCAGCAAGGTAAGAATAGCTTTAATGTAATGACTCACTTTATTCAAATTTCAGATATTGTCCAAGGATTTTTAATTTTTTTTTCTTGAGGGTGAGGACATCCCTTAGCTCATAAAACTGCATATAATAGCTAGGCTTAAAAGTGATGCCATTCTGCGTTGATATTTCATAGGCTTCGACTCAATAATGTTTCCATTTTGAACGTAGAAAATACTAAAATGGGAGATGAAATTCAGAGAAAATTTTGGATTAATCATGCACTTGCATGATTGTCATCCTTACAATAGCAGGTGTATTATATGTACGTTTTCAATTATTGTTAATCAGGTGATCTCAACTGGGAATTCAAATAACATGAGAGGATTCTATTTAACGCCAGCATTACCAGGAGTTTGAGCTTGAAAAACATAAAGCAACGAGCATGATAACTTTTTAAATCACGCAGACAGGCTAACTCATAAATGTACAGGGATAAAATGTATATAAAATATAGGACTACAAAATGATTAACAATTATCAGTTTTTTTAAACTGGTTATGCTCTATTTGGCGAGTATTGGTTTATTTGAGTATTGGTTTGCACTCCTACTGCCCGAAAACTGTGGGCTTGCGATTTTAAGTGGACGTCAGTTAGTTGGAGCTGTTTTAGTGTCACAATTGGAATTTCAATAATAGGCAAGTGGTTTCAAAGTAGAGAACGATTGATGTATATGCATGATGTCTAGTTGAATGTTTCATAACAAAGTTACATATGTTTCAAGATTAATCATGAAAACCAAATCTAGGGCCATCTTAACACAAATCTCTCATAATTCTTCGCCATAACCTCTGATATAAAGGTGCTACAACTAGAGATGAAATCTAAAGAAAGATCCAATTTATAGTTTATCATAAAGACTATAATGCTTACTACTTATTGGCTGCTTAATGGGCTTCCAGCTCTGTTCCTGGAGGGCTACTGTTGTCTAGGTTTTTATTCCAACCCTAATTCAGCACTACTGATTTGGCTAAGTAGCGGCTCATGAAGATCTTTAAGTGGGAAATGAGACATGCTTCACTTTTATTGGAGTGAAAACCTGCAGGATGGTAGCTCTCCAGGGACAGGGTTTGGGACCACCAGGCTACAAATTGGTCTCAATTATTGAATAAATTGTTTTCTTGTTCATCAGCCATAATACACTGGAGCTGATTGATATTTATCATGCACTGAAAAGTGTGAAAAATGAGATTACCGCCTACCCTGATGGCAGGTCTGTGATTGACCATCACTGAGGTCATGGTCTTGGCTGTAGAGATAAGTAAAGATGTTAGACCTGTAGAAAAGGAACTTTTCAGTTCCATTTTAGTGCCTATTACTCTGTCTTGAGCAGATTCAACACACAGCGGCCAGGCTTATTGCAAAGTCAAAGGACCCCTGGCGCCCCTTCACTGGCAAATAATGGCATCCAAAGTTCATTTTAGGTTGAGATCTTAATTCAACTCTTAATAAAAACATTAAATTCAACTGCCCCTGGCTATATCTCCAACCACTTATGTCTGCAGGTGTCAGCTCATCTTTAGAACAAAGACATATGTCGGTTCTTTGGTGCGTTTTGCGACGTTCCAAGTATTTTGATTGGTCTGTTTTTTTATGTATGTCTTGGGTGTGACATTAAACTGCATCTTACTCTGCATGTGGCCCTTCAGCCTGCAGGGAAATGACAAAGGGCTGGTGGAGGGGTTGGCACTCCTGTCACTATAAAATCTTTCACCCTCTACTACCCCAGTGACAAGAACTCAGCGCAGCCCTCTGCTGGAGGAACGGAGCTGTCACCTCTTTTAGAGAAGTACAGTAGCACGCTTCATGAAGGTGTTTGGGTGGGTTGGGGGAGAGCCTTCCAGGCCCCTATCCATCATACAGATGACACTGTCAGTTTAGTAGGGAGTGGTGACTGTTGTGATGCTGAGGTATTCTGTGCTGCGCTTTGGCAGTGGGGTCGGCAAGTGGAATGTCCTGTCTCTCTTGCTTGATGACCTTCTTCTCCTCCTGTCACAGACGCTTAACAAGCTCCTTATTTCAGTGAAGGCGCTTTCTGAGGTTTGCAGTACGGAGAGTAACCTAACATCTGTGGATGGATATACTGTGTCCTGGTCTGCTTGCTGTGATGGCTGCCATTCTCCAGGGGGTGGCTGTCACTTTGACAGACTAGCTCCCCTCAGTAGTGTTTGTCAATGAGTGCATTATGAGGCTGAGTCAGGCTTTGTCTGGGAGTCCTCTCCTTGTATGTTCAGACCACAGTAAGTGAAATCTCAGTGAGGGAAGGATTCTACATGCAGCTTCACTTGGTAGTGGATGATTGTCCGATGGAGGACACTCCTGCTGTCATAGACAACCTCAATGCATTCAGTGGCTCTTACACGGCTTGCTGTGAGTACTATTTTGACTTGTGAGTCTGATAACTGTGGTGAAAGCAGTTCTTTGTTCTTTAATTTTGCAATAAGTCAGGGGCTACGAGCTCCTTGATCCTGAGTTGCATCAGTGGACTTAGTAGACCAAAACTGGCAGTTTGGCAAAGGAGATCAATCTTCATGGACAAATGCTATAAGCTTCAGAACGTCTTTTTAGGATTTTGTGCGCAATTTTTGTTGGGAACCAACGGACATGGGCATGATGACTAACCCCAATGTGATGTGAGAGACCTTCTGTGATATGACCCTTAAGGTTGCCAGGAGTTGTTTCGGTGTGGCTGGTGCTCACAGACAGAGCTGAGAAGGGTGGATGCAAGGGTCTAGAGCAGAGGTGGGCAACGAGGGCCGTATCTGTCCCTGGTTTTCACACCAACTTCTGGCCTTTAATTAGTTGATTGTCTAAATTAGCCACACCATTAATGAAATCTGACATTTTGGGCGCATTTATTTAAATTATCATGAATGACCACCAAAGACTGTTCTTGTCTCCCTTCATGAAACCTTTTTCTTTGATCTAATCATTGGACAAATCTATATTTGTGTATGCAACCAATTAAGTCAATTTGTCAGGGTAATTGATAAAAATAAAAACCTGCATACACACCGGCCCTCCAGGACTGGAATTGCCCACCCCTGGTCTAGAGGGTGGGGAAGGAGCCACATGTTCCTACTGCTGGGAAGGCTGTAGGAATCTGCAGAATCCCAGGCAAACACATTTAGGTTAGTAGGAAGGCTGCCCTGCTGGTATTGCATTTAATTTTTACTCTCATCTGGGAGTCGGGCATCATCTTAACCAACTGAACAATGGGACTTGTTATCCCTCTCTACAATAATACAGGCAACTGCAGCGATTCTTAAAAATTACTGGGGGATAACTCTGCTCTCTATATCAGGTCATGTTTTTGCATGGGTTGCTTTCAATAGCTTGCGGTTACCTGCATCTAGTTCAGTCTTGTTTCATGTCAACAACTAATCATATCCTGGCTCTTGGGGTCCTCGTAGAATGCTAGAGTGAATGTCGGCAGGGCTTACTTGAGACCTCCATTGATCACTGCAAATTGTTTGACTCAGTACATTAAGTAGATCAGTGGGACATCCTGAGACTTCCAGAATTCCCAGAAAGTAATTGCACATCCTAGATCCATCCATCTGCACTGTGAATGCTGTGTGGAGAGCAGCCAGAACCATGGAGCTCGTCTTTCTTATATTTGCAAGTTTGTTGTGGGGACTTTTCTGGTTCAGACTCTTGTATGGACAAATTGTTGAGAGGTGCTCTGACGTTAACATTGTGCGCAATCACTAGAGAGGAGAGGTTTATTCATTTTCATTTTGCTGTGGATGCTGTGACCTTTGTAAGAGTCAATGAATGTTCTTATCAGGACACTTGAGAAGGTCAGTGATTAATCTGGGTGCTTTCGATTTCAAGTAACCTGGATGAAGACTAAGATCCAAGTCTTCAATTACTTTTTGGACGTAGCCACCAGCTGTGTGTCTGTGGGTAGTGTAGAACTTATGAACATATAGCAACATTAACCTCTCTGGTAACTCTGCTTAAGAAGTCCATAGACATCTGAGAAGAACATAAGGAGTCATAAGATCATTGGACAGATATGCCTGGCATTGTTTTCATAAATGTATGAGGAAGAAGGTTTGAGTTTCAGTGTCATGGTTTGGAGGCTTTGAGAGCTTTATTTGTTGCTCTCGTCTGGGACGACATCGTTTTGCTCTCAATCGGATTCCTGGGCCAGCTGGCATTAATTGGGGGCATTGCCCGGATTCTACTTAAGCCCTAGTTCGCCTCACTTCCCCTGCTAGTGTGTCATTGTTATGTTTGCACTTTAACCGGTAAAGTCACTAGTAAGAGAGTTGTTTAGGGTTTAGCTGCATATTTGAGGAGAAGTTCTAGATAGCATGGGAATATTTCTGTTTTTTCCTTTTCTTTTCGTCCTGCCGCGCTCGCCTTGCTTCCTTGCCTCGGAAAACATCTAGGTCCGCTGGAAATGCAAATCTCGCTCTCTTATTTTATTTGTGTCTCTCTCTCTTCTGCAGTCCCCCCTTTTATTCTGGCCGCTGCATTTGGCGTCTCAAACTCACTAGCCATCAAACCCAGTGCTTCCAGTTTATTTACAGTATATGGTTCTGAGACTTGGATGCTTATGAGTGACCTGAGGTGAAGACCTGACTCTTTTGGTACTGCAGTCTCTTAGGCGAACTGCCGGCAAGACCATGTGTCAAAGAGCTGGGGAGAGCCAGATGGGGTATCTTACCTGCATAGTAAGGATTCTGAAGCATCAATTACGGCACTATCGTTCCATGGTGTGTTTTTCTGGGGATGATCCAGCTCGCAGATGTCTCGTTACAGAGGCTCTGAGTGCCTGAATAAGGGTAAATAAACCTAAAGGGTGCTCACATCACACCTTGCTGTAGCAGATGGATGGATACTATCAGGGGGTGGTTGCGGACTGTGGGTCGGCCTGGGTGGTCATCTCACAGGATCCTGGGAAGTTTTTCCATATGGTATTAATGTTCCCCGACCTGACCTGACCTGCCCCAGGTTTTAGTCAATGCATGTGACTGTTTTTTAATTTTCAGTTTTTAATGTCTATAATGGCTACCTTGACTTTCCTTTGCACAACTCAGATTCACAGACAACCAATTAAAAAAAAAAAAAAATAAGCAAAAGATTAAATCCAGACTAAATGCTGAAAACTTTGATCTCTGCATCAAGCATGCAATAAAGTACTGTCGATTAATCAGAAATATGTGAATGCTTTTTTTTTTTCAAACATTATGGTCCAGTGAAATGGGAAATTAGAGTAATTTGCGCATGGTGAAACCACAATGTAAGACACATACATTTTAAGAAGAGTTTGTAATCTGTGCTTGTGTTCTCTGTTTGGGCACTTGTAGAATAAGGATCCTAAACAGGGGCAGTTTGCAGTATGGTGGATCTCTACAATGCTTTGATAAGAATATGAAGCCCGACATGATATGTGTTAGAACACGAGAGATCCGGGTCTTTTTTTTTTTTTTCATTTTGGACCACTATTGCACTGAGCACTTCATGTGTTCTTGAAATGTGGAACATTATGTCCCACCTTTTGTATAGTACTGCTGCTACTCTGAGTTAATCCATAATTACACTGAACAGAATCACCACTTAGGAATCATTTTAAGGTTAGAACTTAAAAAATATAAATGTGGAGTTTGACCACTCTGTTCTCAGGAGCTCATATGACCTTAAAGTGCTAAAAGTGTGATTAAACAAAACAGATCATTCAGTCTGATTATTGTGAGGATTTTGGTTGGCATCAATGGTTTGGAAATCCACGGAAATATGGCTTGCCCCATATGCAGTGGAATATAACTCAGCCGAATCTTTACCGCTTGATGTCCATCCTTATTTATTGCTGGAGGTCTAATTAGACTGCACAGCCACCAGAGCCTCATCTTTATCAAATCACATTATGTTCAAGATCTTCCTCCACTTACAAGGTCTCATCAAGTCATTAAAGAGTCCAATTGATCAGGCTGCTAAATTCTAGAAGCCACAGAGCCCAGCCGGAACATCAAAATAATTGGCCAGTCAGTTATTCTGTCTATATCATTAAGATTATGCATTTATTGCAGCAAATGAAATATTGATTTTACAGTTCAAGCTTTGTAGATAAATGGCATGAAAGCTAGATGTATTAAACAAAGTCAGAATTTGAGTCAGTGCTCATTTATGAATCTGTAATTAAAGCCACAGAATTGAATTTAATGAATTGAATATTGTTTATTTGGGGGGGGCTTTGCAGTAGTTGGAAGGCAAAATATTGATGTTAAATTTCCTTGCATGACAAAGATTCGGTTTCAGAGACATGTATGTAGCCTGTTCCTGGACTAAAATAAGTTTTCTATGCTGCATCTACGTTCAAAACAGTATTTACTGAAGGAATATGTATAATCTGTGGCAGGAGTTTCACACAGACACTGATCCTGGAGTGATATCAGTTTTCTAAGGTGAGGTTGGAAATTAACTTTCTGTTTTTTATACGCACACACATGGTCAGTTGTGCACATGTATACTCTCAGCAACAGCCTGATTTTTAAAACATAATTTTTAAAATTATGAAACAATACCCATAATCAAAAATATGGCTCTGAACATAAGTGAAACACAGACCACCAAATACAGTGCCATATGTAAGTATTTTTCTGGAATACTGTATTAATACTGTAGTTCCCGTACGGTTCACGCCATAACATGTACACACACTTAGCATCCACATTATTAGGTGCACTTGTACACCTGCTCATATATGCAGTTATCTAATCGCAATGACTTTAGGCTGCTCTTGATTCAATGAGTGTTCAAACCCAGTATTAGAACAGTTTTCCTAATAAAGTGACCACTGAGTGTAGATTCCCGCACATTAATGCTGACAGTCTCTATTTAAACCTCATTCACGTTTTTCAGATCACATCTGCACAAGTTCCGATCCAAAAATTTTAATCGTGTCACCGTATTAATACTTATTGAATGGATTGTGTTTCAGTAATCAGCAGGAATTTTACAGTTATCCAAAGGGTGAAAGCGTTTGAAATGATTATTGCCCTAGGTCTGCTCTCGAGAGAGCAGTAAAAATA
The DNA here is from genome assembly GCA_029721435.1 of Gymnothorax reevesii. Taxonomy (NCBI): domain Eukaryota; kingdom Metazoa; phylum Chordata; class Actinopteri; order Anguilliformes; family Muraenidae; genus Gymnothorax; species Gymnothorax reevesii. The sequence goes on from CM056581.1 coordinate 37,723,454, forward strand.
AGATGGAGGGTGTTTAAATGCAACATGGGGGAAGGACTCTGGAATTTATCACCTAAATTGTTTTCTTTCAGCCTGAAACTGGCATCTCAGGCTCACGGGGGGAGGCAACAACACCAAATGAGAAAATTACGCTTAGAATTGATCCGAGCGGCCCCCTAAAGACAGCCGGCAATTAAATTACGTGAACTGATCCTCTGCAAAGTGTCGCGCCGTGCAGATATTCAGCTTCAGCCTGGTCCTGCCTGACTGAGGGGGAGAGGCCAATTTGCTCACATTTTCGACTTGCATTACAGCGTAGGGTGGTGAGATGTGCCACCGGATGGATTATCAGGCAGCTTTGCATTACAAAAGTTTACCTGCCTCCTCACCCTGTCCATACTCCCACCTGATCTTCGATTAATGCCTACTCATGCTCCACGTGCTGCTGCATCAGTCTCTGTGCTCTGCCACCTCAGCCTGTTCGCAGCTGCCTCATCCTCTACATGCTGCCACATGGTGCTCTATTTGCTGCCATCTCATCCTCCATATGCTGCTACACTATCCTCCATATGTTGCCACATCATTCCCTAGGTGCTGCCACCTCACTCATAAGTTTCTCATTGGCCTCTATGAACAACTTAATATTTAATCTCCTCAGCGAAACTCGACCGTGTGCTTTTGGTGAACATTGTGGCCAGTGGTGGTTGGTGGGATGTCGGCATAGGTGGGCATAGCCTTTTGGCAGCAAACTCAAGTGAATTTATCCTTAGAGATTTGAATGCACAGAAATGCTTTGAAGAGATCTTGAGGCTCATTATCATGCTATTAATCAGCTCAGTATGTTTCAGTATGACAGTGCATGGCCCCATATCGCAAGGACCCGCACAGAATTCCTGACAGCTGAAAATGTCCCGGTTCTTCCAAGGCCTTAATACTCACCAGACATTTCAGTCACTTAGCATGTTTAGGATGCTCAGGGAATGCAAGAAAACAAGGTTTGAAGGTGGACCAACCTGATTGGTTTTGTTAAGTTTTGCCCGTGTTATGGTTCAGTTCATTGGTTGAGTGGGCTTGAACCGCAGATCCCAAACAGACGTTTATGATTAAGCAGAAACTCACTAATAGCTAATTAGCTGGTTTGTCGTGCATTGAGGTAAGGTAGCTCTGAGGTTACTTACGCATTTGAGCTTGATAGAGGGGCCCAAGGCTAGTAGGGTGCGTTGAAAGGTGGATATGGCTCTAAGGGTGCAGGGGAGCAGGGGCAGGAGAGAACAAGAGAGGGGGAGGGATAAAGTTTCACTCTCCTTGTGCAGATGTTTATTATCTGACATGCCAATTATCTGCAGAAAGGGAAGCCATTTTAATTCCCTTTGAAATGCTTTTAGTGTGATGCAGCAACATTACGCTGTTATTTTTAGCTTTGCTTCATTTTGCTCTGTTGGAACTGTACTGTGCCTTCCCCTATACATTCTGGATGGGAAGCCATTTAACTGATCAGGATTGAATTCAATATACGCTTCTGTCACTGATGTTAGGGCAAGGTACTACATAATGTCTCAACAGAACGAAAAGTGAAGAAAAAAAATATTTTAAAAATTATTCACAATATAATTTTGATTGGTATATGAATGTGTAAAACAGCTGTCTTTTGATCGAATATGACAATTCTGGAGAATTCAATACCAAAATGAAATGGTAAATTTGTACCTTTGAGGGAAAACTGCATGATTTGTGCTCTGATCATGGATAATGGAGTTTACAGATAATAAATATAAATCAGTCAGCCGATAAAAGATTCATTGGGCACTTTCCTATTGGTTTGATGTGACTGGGAATACAGATATGCATTTGTTTAAAACAGGTTATTGCAGAAAATAGGGTACCACATAACAAACAAACAACATGTCGGTCAATATCTTGTGTATTTGCCATTTGCCTCGTGCACAGTGACACATCTTTCCCATAAAAATGATCAGATTGTTGCTTGGAGACAAGCTCACATCTGGTCTGTAGATTACATTACATTTATTTAGCAGACACTTTTATCCAAACATAAAACACCAAGGTCACTAACACTGTTGCCCAACAGACTGGATGAAGTAAAATTCACATCAAGCATTAGACACCTGAAGTCATGAACATGTGGAGCAAAGACTCTACAGAAGCGTTGGGGGAACCCGAAGCAGCCAAGGTCCAAGCCCAAAATGGAGTCAACCAAACCAAAATATTGTGCAATATTGTGTCGAAGTTTTGATGCTTTGATGATATCTTTGTATTCATCAGTCCACTTCTTGAGAAACTGAATTTCCCTTTGGAAAGAGTACATGCATTCATCTGAATCTGAACATTGATCAATTAGCTTAAACTCAGACTCTTACTCCCTTAGAGTGTAACTTGTGGTTCATGCGCAATTCAGCGATTTTGTGCCTCATTCCCACCCTTCTGCTGATTTAACCAAAATCAAATCTGTTGTTTTATGGTGTTTACTCCTGATTGTAATTGTTATTGTCTGGAACATTGTGGTGCTACTGATAATTATGGGCAGGTCCCTTCATCAAAGCGTCCAAAGATGCAGACTTTACAATTGTGCTCATTACGGAGTGTCGAGCCCTTTAAAGCGTTTTGGGAACAGTTAGACATCTCTCCTATCAATGTCTGCCATGGAGACTGATATTACATCGATTAGTTGGGCAGAAGAGAATGTTGGACATTCGTTCAATACAAACCACTGGTAGCAGGCAAAAAAGCTGCATGCGTCTCAAATCAATATTTACAAGCCTTGTAGAGAAGTGGACAAGTCATGACATGATATTAATCATCCTTTTAGTCCTGACTCTCACAGCTCCAAGTGGTCTCTCTCTCAAGCAAAGCCCTGCGCTCTTGTTTTTCGGGGGTTCAAAGGGTATCGCTTTCGACGAAGGGGCGTGTTTTCAGTTTTAAGAAAACCAATCACTGATGCTGGCTTCAGAAGGTGGATCTAGCTCGCAAACATTACTGTCAGCCCTATAGCATTGGGAATTGTCATTCAGTTTGGTGACTCCAATCATTTGACTCAGTTCATTCAAAAGATTTGTACATTTGACTTGTTCAGTTTGTCCACTTTGGCTTTCAGAACAAAACCGTAAGAATCTGACTTGGTACAATTATTGGTACTTCCAACCTGTTCTTTCAGTTCCACATCAAGATGTTATTATATCAGCAGTCTCCAACCCTGCACCTGGAGGACTACCATCCTCGAGGTTTTCACTCCAATCAAAGTGATTGTTTCCCAGTTAAAGATCTTGATAAGCTGCTGATTATCTGAATCAAGTGTACTGAATTAGGGTTTGATTAAAACTCACAGGATGGTAGTTCTTCAGGAACAAGGTTGGCGACTTTTGAATTAAATCATCCAATTCGCCCCCTATTCACAGCTTAAAAATATGCGCCCTCAATCTGATCTGCTCCTCACTCATACTTGTAATCTGCTTTTGCAGATGGTTAGCAGTGTCACGTGACCAAAATGAGTGATAACCATAACATGGTTATTGTTAAAATATTTGCAGATTCTAAATTGATTATTTTCACAAATTATCATGTAGTTATTAATAATTTCTGACTTTGATGCAACTTTGTCATAAAATAATTATTAAAAATTATTGAAATTGAAAATTTGAATCTAATAAATATCCACAAAAATAATATCCACAAAGCATTTTGGTTATAAACAGTATCTGGTTATTAAATACCAATGAAATTATAATGGACATTTATCATAATTTCATAAAATAATATCATAATGTGAAGCAGAAATGTGTCTTCCAGCCACAGTACTGTGGAGCACAAGCATCTTCTCTACTCTGTTTCTCCAGTTCATGTCTGTCATTTGGTAGCTGAATCCTTAAGTATAGTTCGTTCACTGACTGATGTTGCTCAGTGAATCCTTTAGTGATTCATTCAGTTACAGTTGTTTGTTCATTCACTCACTCATTTTCTCCCATGACTATCACAAACCTAATTTAGAGGTGAACGATCATGTGGCCCCTATACAGAGCTCTGTAATTGGCTGCTTAGTAAGCCTATCATGATCACTCGAGCGCTGGTCTGACCAACTAAAATATTGGCCTTTCTGTCTGTCAGTCAAGAGGCAATAAAGACACGAGTGGAAGGAGAGGACGAACTCTCAGAAAGAATTTAATGAACAAATCTTTGGCTGAGATGATTGTAGTTACTTTGCTCATTTCAAACATTTGTTCAAATAGTTTTTTCATGAGTTGAACATCACTACGTGGGTGCAATCGAGAAAAAAGTAACACAGTTTACGGTGTCTCATGCAGCAACATGAAATTACGGCACTAATTAATTTGAGAGGTTGTTCAGTTATGAGTGTTGATACTGATTTCATTTATTCACCAAGATTTCACAAGCCTTTTCTCTTCTAAATCTCATGGAATGGCAGAACATAATAAAAACATCTTTGACAGTTCTTTTTATCATTAACTCTTTTTCATAGCTTGCTCTTCACTCAAACTGTTAAACATTTGTCAAACATCTAAATGCAAACAAAAGTTTTTTTCCAGTGTCACATGCAGGGGTAGTGCTACATTAGGTGTGTGCTTTTCCAACCCATTGATCCCAATCATTTTAAGATAATTGGCAGTGTTGTTATTAAAATGGAGCAGCTCTTACTTCAGTCCGTATTTGTGATTTTGGAGATTTTTTTTAAATATAAAATGCAGTGCAAGTTGTTTTTCCAAAATAAAATTTATAATCAGTAGTATTTGACAGGGAATTTTGTAGAGAAGTTGGCTAATGCTTGTTTCTTGTTTCAAATCTAATAACCACAGTCTGGCAGCCAACCAATAAGTGTCTAACTTGCATGCTAATCCAAAAACTGTCTGTGCCATTCTTTTTTATTTTTTTATTTCTTTACTTTTTTTACAGACCTAAGGGTTACATCCTGTGAGAATTTTCATCCCTTACTGGTTGACTGACTGATACCCTGTTAAAAATGTGAATGCACAGTGAAACAGCTGTTTGTTTAGTGCTGTGTTGGTGTGCTTCTGAGCTGCCTGAACGGATAAAAATGCCTAGACTGGTTTCAGTTGGTGTGCAAGCCAGTGGCTTACGTTTGAAGTGGTCTTTCAATTTATTTGCATACCTATTATGGAAATGGCTGCTATTTGACTAAAGAATTATAATTTCCCCCAACAATGTTTCAATTTTATGAGGGTAATGGAATCGCTTATCTTTTTGTGTTGGTTTGTGAATTAATCCAGAGTTTGTGTGCATTATCCATTAAAGCTAGTGGCCTACTTAGCCAGGGAAGTATTGTTTCAATTCATTCTACTTGATGAGCTTGTCAAAAAAGATACAATGTTGGAAAATGAGCCGTCAGAAGGTCATGATTTATTTGGCTGTAATGAAACGAGTGATTAAAAAGTTTAACACCTGATCTTTGGAGAATGAGCTGGTATTTAACCTCTTCCACCCAGGACTTGCTTTCAGAGGGATTATATCCCTGCTCTCACCTTGCCTTAAAGCGCATTACTTTTCCAAATCTGTTCCCACTTGCGTTTCCTAATTAGCAACTAAGTGTTCATTTGTTCAGCGGCAAGGATCAATCGGCAGAATTACTTTCCATTTCCCCTCAGCTTGCATTGTTGGTCATTGCAATAGTTGTTAAGCATATTCCAATCCACGTGAACAGTAACATAAAACATCAATGTCTTGCTGACTCAGGTCTGCGTGTTAAGTTTACTTTTGTAAAATTAAAACTGTGTACAACCAGTGAAATAAAAAAATGCAGACTGCTTTTTACCTGTTTCCAATTAAGAATAAATCAAGTAATTGAATTAATTTAATGAGCAAATTTGCTACTGAATTTCCATTAATGATTAAGACATATAACTTTGCATAAAGAGGAAGTTTACAATATCAGATTGCATAAATGGAAAATATCTGAAATTTCTAAAAATTCCATATTGACATCAAGCCCAGCGCTAGAACAGGGAATTGTTGGAGCACAGACATGTCCCTTTATGACAAGTAGGATAGTCCAGGCTAGTTCTCAATCATTTTCCTTTATTTACGAGTTTTCCAATTATTGTAATTGGCAACTGAAGACATCGTTTCTGTCCATATACCATCTAACAGCGATGAAATCATGGGGTATATTCAGTATAACTGAGAATTGGGGTGGACAAAACATCCGTTTTAAACAATTATTAGTCTTGACCTGTTCTCAGTCATTTTCATGATTAACAAAAGGTTCACTCCAAGAGCACTCCACAGTTAACAGGTGTTGCTTGTTCTACCCGATTAGGTAAGATGACAATCATTCATCTGGACGCGTATTTGCGTAATTTAAATTACCGTTATTCAAAACTAGATGATGCGCACTCTATAGAGATGCTAACCCATGCCTCTTGTTGACCTTCACCTTTGACCTTTCGACCTTAAAATGCAAATTTGGACAGGGTACCCTAGGATCATCTACCCCACAAAGTTTGGTCACCCTAGCTTCAGTGGTAGCTGAGCTGTCGCGTGGACAGACCCACACACAGACACACACACACACAAACGGACGGTGCTAAACTGTATACCCACACCGCCTCGTCGGGCGTGGGTAATTACTCTCGTTATTGAGCGAAAGAAAGTGGCACTCGGCAGTGAAATAGGCTATAAAAAGCATGCGGCTCAAGCTATTTGCGCAGGTATACAATTTTGATAACATTGATTAAATTAGTTGATTAAACATTGATAGTATTGTGTAGATCTGTGTAACATTTATTGTTATAGGTAGGGCTACTAATTCACTCATGAATTTGTAATATCTGGACATGCTGCTCAGTATTAACATATTTAATCGATCCCTTATTTTTCCCTGTCATTTTGGTTTTAAGGCAGTTTGCCCAAAACTGCATTAACCATGTAGCTGGTAGCCTGATAGATTTAAAGGGAATGATCTGGGATCTTTAGTTTCGCTAGAAAAATGTAATGTAGTTGAATGAGCTGATAGAAGGTGTTTGGGTCACAATTTATTCACTATTATATGAATCAAGTGGCAAAGGAAGTTACATATGTTTTTGAGGTGAATGTAAGTTGCTAAGCTTGGTAGCTAGCTTGCTAAAATTATATTTAAAACAGCGAGCAGATGGATGAGGATGAGGGTATTTTCTCATTGAGATTATGAAGTGATTGAAAGATTTGGTCAAAAAATGCTACTTGTTCATACTGACGTTGTCAGTGTGTTTATTGGCCTGTTATGGGAATAACCGATGAATTGTTATCTCTTCAAATGTCTCTTCTTTTTAATATTGAGTCAAATAGGTATTGTTATTTATTATTTGTTTTATTTGCATATCCTCTTGCCTCGGTCCTACACTGTCTTTCCCAATGTGCATGTGTGAGCCCTTTCCCTCCTGACATTTTCGTGGTATTTATTTATTTATTTATTTATTTTATTTTATTCATTGAGTTTATTGAATTAGGACAATGCACATTAATCAACATATCAGCAATATGCGTCAATGTAAATATGCCGGAATTAGCTCAATAGCCAAATTTCATCCGCTGTCCTAAGGCAGACACAAAAAAAAAATGTACAAGTTTTCCAAATGACAGAACACCTCACAGAAAAGCCCACAACTCAGCACTTGGGGGGGGGGCACAGTAGTGTTACACAAAAGACACATTCACAACATTACAATTAACTCAACCATGTATATTGTGGTTAAAATGCGGAGTGAACAGGAGTGTTTGGGCATAGGAATAAACAGATATTATACATGCATGCATAACTGGTGTGATTTTAACCAATATTTAAGCTCTTTTTTAAAGGTTGCATAGCTGTCACAGTTCCTAATATGTATCAGTAAATTGTTCCAGGAATGTATGCCTCTGACGGACACCACCGCTTAACTAAATTTAGTTCTGCGCCGAGGCATACAGCAGTCTCCCCTAGTTTGTGGATGGAGGTGGGGCAAGTCCATTTAAAACTTTTAAAACAAGACAGGCATCCTCAAAAATTTGGCAACTGTCAAGGTTAAAAATATTATGTTTTCTTATGACATCACAATAATGAAAATTAAGACGGTTCTTATCAAAGATTTTTATTGTCTTCTTTAAAAGAGACTTGATGGGTTTGGGAAACTACCGTTTCCATTATTGACACAGGGCTCTCAACTTTCGCATATTCAGCTTGAAATGATGTTATGTATGAGTATTTTGTGTAAAGCACTGTATATCATTTGTAAATGGAGATTTGTTACATGCTGTTTTTGCTGCCTTGCTGGTCAGCTATTTATTTTGTTCTTCAGCACCCTCTGGTGGTGTGTCTGTAGCAAAACAGGATCTGATGTAATATCACTTCTTTGTAATAGACTAGTGCTTTCTAGAAGCTTCTGGCATCTGTTATGGCCCCAATTTGTTATGACATTAACAACAGCAAAGGATGACAGACAAAAATTTTAAAACTTAAACACATTTAATAAAGAAACACTTTAACTAATCTACTATCTCCTCTAATGACCAAGATTGATTAATACAAAAACAGAAATATTCACAGTCCCTTTGGTGGGTTGCTTGGTGATTTCCTGGGTGGGGAAAATGCTCTAACACAGGCAAAAATCCACTAAAAGCTTCACAGGTCTTGAACAGAATGACAGGTCTGGTCACATGTATCCTTCTCCTTGCAATTTCTCCTGCTACTTTACTGTCTCAATTTTACTCCTTATATCCTCTTTTGCAGACCCCTTCCACCTTTTAGGCTTTTTTTTAATTTTTCTCTGGGACTTGTCCCAGACATGCCTAAAACATGCCCAAATCTATCTCCAGTCTGGGGTTAACAAAAAAAAAGGTAAACACTGCCATCTAGTGGCTTCTATTCGCATTACACCTCCATTCCAAAAGGGAAAAATTTTGACTCATAAAGGCAAAATTTTTCTTTTCAATAAAAAAATGGTTAAGTAGACACTTGTGTGTGTGTGTATATATATATATATATATATATATATATATATATATATAGAATACAACATGCTAATAAACACGTGTGATATATACACATACTCAAACACGGGATAAGCAATCACATTGTCAGTTCCCTTTACATGCTTAATTTCCAAGTCAAACTCCTGTAAAATCAAACTCCAATTCAACAATCTGGCTTTTGCCCTGTACAAACATAAACACCAAAGTGTTGTAAATATAGAGCCAGAGCCAACAGCTCCTTCTCTATTGTGGAATAGTTCCTTTGGTGGCGATTGAACTTCCTGGAGAAGTATGCCACGGGATGCTCAATGTCATCAGAGTCACTTCTCTGTAGGAGCACAGATCCACAAGCTTGGTCGCTTGCATCGACCGCAATGGAGAATGGTTTGTTGAAGTCAGGAGATTTGAGCACGGGGAAGTGACACAGCAGAGACTTCAGGTGATCGAAGGCTCTTTTGCATGCATCATCCCAAGTGAACTTTACGCCTTTCTTCAGTTGGTTAGTGAGACTGAGAGCAATCTCAGCAAAGTTCTTGCAGAACTTGCGGTAGTACCCTATCATTCCAAGGAAGCGGCGCAAAGCTTTTTTGTTGTCAGGAACTGGAAAGTCTATGATGGCTTGGACTTTAGCATTTATGGGTGCCACCATACCCTAGCCTATGACGTAGCCAAGATAGGTGACAGTAGCACAACCAAAGTCACTCTTGTTCAGGTTAACAGTCAGGTTAGCCTGGGTCAGGCGCTGGAACAACGTCTCTACATCTTTTAGATGTACTTCCCAGGAGTCATTCCACGTGGTCAGGTCGTCGATGTACGCACCCGTGTATGGCAATCCGGCGATTGTAGACTGCATCATCCTTTGGAACGTGGCTGGGGCATTTTTCATGCCGGGTAGGACTTCATACTGGTACAACCCAGATGGTGTGGCAAAAGCAGAGATGCTCTTGGCCCTCTCAGTTAAAGGCACACACCAACAACCCTTCAATAAATCAATCTTGGTCAGAAACTTTGCTTGCCCTACTCTATCAATACAATCATCAATCCTAGGTATTGGAAACACATCAGTTCTAGTTACAGCATTGACTGTGTGATAATCTGTACAGAATCTAGTACTTCCATCAGGTTTTGGAACTAGCACACAGGGTGAACTCCAATCTGAGTTGGGGGGTCTGATAATATCATGTTCTAACATGTACTCAACCTCTTTCTCAGCAGTCTTTCTCTTTTCAGGATTCATCCGGTACGGATGCTGTTTTATTGGTTTGGCATCACCAACATCCAGTGGAGTGAACAAATAGACGCCAGGTGGTGCTACAGCACTTGCTCCTTTGCCCTTTATCAATGAAAGTGCCCTTTTGAAATTTCGTTTTTTTTTTTTTTAATGATTATATTTATTATTATTATTATTAACACTTTAGTGGGGCCAATGTTGAAATGATCTTTTAGTAAAGCAGTGTGATTAAAAACTACTGAAAAAAATGCTGCAAAATGGGCCACCTCCTCACGCACTTCCAACCTCTCTTCCTTTGTCACGTGAACCCGCGCGCAGTGCATATAGATGCGCTGCAGGAGCATATCAGCTGAGCGACTGGAAGCCACAGTCTTGTGCCCCGCCAGCCAGGTAACACACAGATCAAGTGAAATCGTACAGTTTGCCCTCCAAGCCCAACCTGTAATAATTTTGTTGTGCAGTAGAATGTCTCATACACAGTGACGGTCCGTCGGCAGAAACAGGGCCAGCAATGACCTCACCTGATTAGCAACCGTTGCTCAGACTGATCGGAGGAACCGACGAGAATCTAACTTGTTTTTGAAAGCCGTGTTATACATTGCACTATGAAATTATATGGCGTTTAACTTGCTTCCGCACACCAATGGCTACGGAAAAAATATCAATAACCTACGTCTTTATAATTTCTGAATTTGCGTAAATTAATTTGCGACGTTCATTGAGCAATTAGCCATGAGAATCCGCTCTATATACTCTGAATGTGACAGCCAAAGTGCGTAGTAGCACAGCTGAGTGAAGACGAAAATAATTGCTGTGAAGTCCGCGAAAGTTTCGGATTTTTTTGCAGATTGTCATCCTTGCGGATTCACATTAATTATATCAACATAGCCAACAGGCAATCGCTTTGTAATTAGCATTTCTTAATCATTACGTGTCACGCATTGGTGGTGGCCATTCTGTTAATTAACTGTTTGATTATTAATCAATCAAACCTGATCGCAAACAGTTTAAGAGCAATTATCCGGGAAAGGGTGATGTTACTGAAGGCCTTCCTGGCATCTGACGGTACGCCACTCCTCATACAGCACCAAACAACTGAGCATTTTTTAGCCGACTGGTCACCTGATTAGCTAGTTTAATGCTATAGCCCAAACAATGATGGATAACGTGAGGACGACCACCGCAAACAATGTCGGTCGACTTTGCAAATCTATCTGTTAAGCTGAACGTTTTCTTTTGTGTAGGTTTTGTTAGGCAACGTAAATGAACACATAAAGAAGAATCAGGCAGTTCCCCATTGTCTGAGAAAAATATCCCCATAAAGGCTACCCATGTGCCTTATTTTGATGAATGACAGTAGTCATGAATTGCATTGAACATGTGCGTGTAATGTTTATTTTATTTTTTTAATCTCACACTATAATAACATGTTCTACGCGTGCAAAAAAGTGCCCCCCCCTCCCCGCTGAGCACTTGCCCCCCATAATGTCTGTGTACGCCACTGCCAACATCTACATCATGAGAAGCAAAAGAAACTCTCTTTGGAACATCAGGAAATAAATCTTTATATTTCTTGATCAACCTCTCAAACTGATCTTTCTGTGAGGGTTCTGGAGTGCTGGAGTTTTACATCAAGATTTTGAAACACCTCAGAATTTGACAATTTACATGAAAGAACTTCAGCTTTAATTCTAGGTTCATCATCTTGAAACTCCCCCTCATCTTTACACGTCTCGGCCATAGGAGAATCTGAAGTGACAGCTGCAACCCTAGCATTTCTGTCATGATAAGGCTTCAGCATGTTAATATGACACAACTGTTTTGGCTTTCTCCTATATGGAGTCCTCACAATGTAATTGAGATCATTGAGTTTTGTCAGAATTTTATATGGACCATGAAATCTAGCCTGTAATGGATTGGACTGCAAGGGAAACAACACAAGAACCTTGTCTCCTGGTTTAAACTCACGGCTTCTAGCCTTATGATCATACCAAGTGTTCATTGTTCCCTGACTTGATTTCAAGTTATCTTTAGCTAGGTTATAAACTGCGCGCAATCTTTCCTTGAACTTGCTAACATAGTCTAACAGACTGATATGAGTCTCTTTCTCTTGCCATTGTTCACTCAAAAATAGCAAAGGTCCTCTCACTTCATGGCCTAACACTAGCTCAAATGGACTGAATCCAGTAGACTCCTGCACTGCTTCTCTAGCTGCAAACAACAGCAAATGCACACCTTCATCAGTCTTTTTCATGGTCATAAAAATAAGTCCTCATCATTGTCTTGAGAGTGGAATGAAACCGCTCTAAGGCACCCTGACTCTCTGGATGATAGGCACTAGAAAGAATCTGCTTTGCACCTAGTTCATACACAACCTGCTGAAACAATCCGGAAGTGAAATTGCTACCTTGGTCTGATTGAATTTCCCTGGGAAGGCCAAACAATGTGAAGAACTTTATCAAAGCCTTCAAGATTGCAGTTGCCTTGATGTTACATAGAGGTATGGCTTCAGGGAATCCGGTAGATGCACAGATGATTGTCAACAAGTACTGATTTCCAGATCTAGTCTTGGGTAATGGACTAACACAATCAACAATGACCATTGAGAAGGGCTCCCCAAATGCTGAAATAGGCTGCAATGGAGCTACAGGTGGGTCTTACTGGTGTTTTCCAACTACCTGACATGTGTGACAGGTTTTACAAAAGTTGGAAACATCTTTCTGAAGCCCAGGCCAAAAGAAGTGTTTCATGATCTTATCAACAGTCTTGTTAACACCGAGATGACCTCCTAAAGGTAAACTATGAGCCATTGTTAAGATCTCATTCCTGTAGACCTTCGGAACAACAATTTGCCAAACCACTGCCCAATCTGCATTGGCAGGGATATCAGGAGGGCGCCACTTCCGCATCAACACACCATCCTTGAGATAATATCCAACTGGAACTGCGTCTATTTCTTTATCAGGAAGGGCTCTCCTCTTTAGTACACAAATTTCAGGATCATTAGTTTGCTCCTCAATCAACCGCTTTCTGGACAGAGACAAGTCTCCAGACACATCAGAATCACCAAACCCATCTAGCTGGCTGAACAACAAACTGATAAAAGTATCTGATAAGTCCTCAAACGGAGAAACCATAGTAGGCCGAACAGAGTCATGAGGCGAACCACCTGAGTCAAGACTATTCAATGTGCTGGACGGCACCACATCATCTTCTTCTTGAGCCTTCTTAGTCATAGCACGAGTCACTGCGCAAGAAGGATACAGAGATGGGTCCTCATCGCCATCTTCAGTGCTCAGCTGTGAAGTAAGATGTACAAGGGGAACTACTTTGCCCCCAGCCAAGTCATTGCCTAGCAACAGAGAAACACCTTTGATAGGTAGACTTGACATAAGTCCCACCTTTACCTGTCCTGTAACTAAATCTGACTTCAAGAATATAGAGCGCAGGGGTACAGATACAGTCCTCCCTTCAATACCTTGTACAAGTATGAAATCCCCAGAAGCGGTCTCATCACGTAACTCCAAGGAGTCCATCAACAAAAGTGACTGAGAAGCTCCGGTATTCCTTAGGATATATATGGGGACAGGAGTAGTATGCTCATTCAGAGCCACAAATCCCTCTGACACAAATGGAAGAAATTCCTCCCTCACAAAGTCAGCAGTATCAGGCTTTTTAGCCCCACAAGAAGCAGGTAATTTTGTAGATCGGTTATCTACTACTGGGGTTTCTAACCTTGCTTTCACAAAGGCATTTGGTTTGGTATCCTTTTCTTTTTCTTTCTTCGCTTTAAGGAACCAACAGTTAGTTGTAACATGACCAGATTTCTTGCAATAACTGCAAACTAGACCACTTTTGTCACTGTCAGCTTTCGCACTTTGATCAGACCTATGACTGGATTTCTGAGCACCATCACCAGATTTGTCTTTGTCTTTGGGTGCGGAATCTTGGGTATCACCATTCCCTTTTTTCTGAAATTGGAACCATCTATTGTTACTGCTAGACTGAAATTTGGGCTTATGTGTGAGAACATATTCATCTGCAAATTTGGCAGCTGACTGCAAATTCAGTGCTTGCTTCTCATTAAGGTAGGTCTTAATATCATCCTTAACACAGTTCTTGAATTCTTCAACTAACACCATCTCTTTTAGTGAGTTGAAATCATCCTTGACCTCCATAAAAGTACACCAGCGCTCAAAGCAAACCATCTTCTCATTAGCAAATTCCACATAAGTCTGACATTCAGATTTCTTCAGACCTCTGAATTTCTGTGGGTAAGCCTCTGGAACCAACTCATAAGCTCTCAAAATAACCTTTTTGACAACCTCATAATCAGAGGAATCATCTGCAGACAAAGCCGAATAGGCTTGTTGAGCTTTACCCTTGAGGAAAGTTTGCAACAACAGAGGCCAGTGTTCCTTTGACCACTGGAAACTCTTTGCTACCTTTTCAAAACACTGGAAATAGTTGTCAACATCCTTTTCAGCAAATGGAGGCACCAGTTTTACCTCCTGGCTTGGCCGAAATTTATTTTCCGTTGCTATTTTAATTTTTAGTTGCTCCATTTGGAGTCTTTCTTCTCTATCGAATTTCTCTAATTCAAAGTCTCTCTGTCTTACTAATTTTTCTAACTCAAATTCTTTGTTTTTCTATTTCCTCCCTCTCAAATTCTCTTTGTTTTTCTTCTCTTGCTAATTTTTCTAACTCAAATTCTAACTCTTTGTTTTTCTTTTTCCCCCCTTTCAATCTCTAGCATTTTTAATTTGAGTTCCATTTCTATATTTGGATTTTCCACGGGAAACTGTTCCATATTTCCGGGTGCAAACACATTTTCATCAATGTAATATTCAACAATCTCTCTAGCCAGTCTTGCTTTTCGCATGGCTGGTTTTACCTCTGTCTAAATGTCTAAATGTCTGCATATTTCTAGCAGTTCTGTCTTTTTAAAAGACTTCAAAACCTCTACGGTTGGTGATGCCAAGGAATCATCCATTACTTTCTATCTGTCTAAATATATAAAGGAAAATTCACAAAACAATTTTACAATTTGAAATGTTAGATTTTCAATAAATGACTCACACAATGGTCTAGCCCGGACTTGAGCCCCCAATTTGTTATGGCCCCAATTTGTTATGACATTAACAACAGCAAAGGATGACAGACAAAAATTTTAAAACTTAAACACATTTAATAAAGAAAAAGTTTAACTAATCTACTATCTACTCTAATGACCAAGATTGATTATGTACAAAAACAGAAATATTTACAGTCCCTTTGGTGGGTTGCTTGGTGATGTCCTGGGTGAGGAAAATGCTCTAACACAGGCAAAAATCCACTAAAAGCTTCACAGGTCTTGAACAGAATGACAGGTCTGGTCACATGTATCCTTCTCCTTGCAATTTCTCCTACTACTTTACTGTCTCAATTTTACTCCTTATCCACTCTTTTGTAGACCACTCCCACCTTTTAGGCTTTTTTTTTATTTTTCTCTGGGACTTGTCCCAGACATGCCTAAAACATGCCCAAACCTATCTCCAGTCTGGGGTTAACAAAAAAAGGTAAACACTCTATTCGCATTACACATCTTCTTGCCTGGAGGGGCCGGTATTACCCAGGAATCCTGTCGATCTTTCCAGAATGTTGCTAGTATATATAAATGCTTTGATTTACGTCAGTGGGGGCAGAGTTTTTGTTTTGGCAACAGAGTAACATAGTGGCATTAGAGTGTTATTATAAGATTACAGTGGAATATTTGTAGAAGTTTTTTTTTTCTAATCAGTTAAGAATAAATTTATTTAAGTTGTCATTGCTGGTTTTTGTTTGTTGTGATTTTCAAGTCATAACAATGACATTTACACGTTCCCGTGCTGTAGTCAGAAATAATTCTATCAGATCATTTGTACAGATTCTCAGGTGGAATTGAAGTCCTTGTGCTTTGAAGTTTATTAGTTTCACTTGTTACGGTGGATTTCACCAGTAATAATATGAGAACAATTATGATTCTGGAATTGTCATGCTTTTCTTCACTCAGGGGCTGGAAGCAGTGGAATTGCATAAAAATGTTTCAAATGGTCTTATTTCATTTAAATAATTTGAACAATCGTGAAGCACGTACATTTCGTTGATTGAATAATTACTGATTACAGCAGGGGTACGTGAATGAAGCACGGCGAATGCATGAGAGTTAGTAGCCCTTTAACTTAATGGATTTATCATCATAGCTTAACATGTTACTGTAATGAGATGATGCTAATGGATGACTAACGTCACATAATTTTTAAAAAAATTTAGTTCAATTGTTGTGTAAAAAAGCATCTTTCCCGTCTGCATAAGAGTTGAGGAGGCGTGGAGCTGATAAGAGCCGCCTATATACCGACATCATACAGTCTGATCCAGAGTACGCAAACTGAGCAATTCCGGGGTGAGATGATTCAGCTAAAGTTTGTTTTCACGACTTTGAGCAGCACGGTGAAATAAAAATAGAACTAAACTAATAAAACACGTTTTGATTAAAATTAAACAAACCAGTACGGGGGGGGATCACGTGACAAACACTTGGTATTGGATAGGTTCCTCGAAGCATACAAGTCGATTATTCGACGAAATTCATGGGCACACTGCAAGTAAATGGAGGGATAAATTTCAAACAGGCATGTCATTTTGGTGAGTCAAATGCAAAATGTATTGAACACACCAGTAAAGGCATATTCAGCCCTGTATTTAAAGTGGTGAAAATAACTGCTTTAAGCCCAGAAATCTGTGTCCAATCAACAAACTAAAGAGGAACAAAGCAGCTGTGTCATGCTTATAAAGTACAATGATATTTCATTCTCTTTGATGATATATCTGTGACATCTATGAGAAGAAAAAACAACATACAAAGTATTAGTACCATAGCATTCTGTTACAGTGCTACTTAATATTTGGATAACAGCATTTTTCAGTTGTTGCACTAGTGCGAGTCCAACGAGAGGAAAAACTCTATGGTCCTGCAAGATTATATGTCCAATTTGTCAAAATAGATCAATTAATGCAGCATTTAGAATACATTATGTGTTTATGCCATGCTCTGATATACATGTTACTTATACATACATGAACATATGGTCATAGCAAGCTGAGGCAAGGCAGTCATTCTTCCATCAGTGACTACGATTCCTGAACTCAAACTCCATAAAATATGCCCTTTTTATGATGAATTCAGCAGGATTTACTGCGCTGCATAAAGCTGCTTTCACAGCGGACGCGAAACGCGCGACAGATTACATTCAAAGTCAATGTGAAGACATGAATACATGCAAAACGCGTGTGTTCATGTCTTTGCATTGACTTTGAATGTAATCTGTCGTGCGAAAAATTTGTTTTGTGTCCGATGTGAAAGCAATTCTTAACATTTCCACATTTTTACTGATTTACCTGCCCCCCAGGGCCTGACTTTCACCAGGGGCCCATAATCCTGCTTAATGACATGATGCCTGATACTCAGCCTCATTATTAGTTTATTCCAACCACTAGAGTTGTTTTTTTTGTTGTTTTGTCCAACAAACAAAGAATTCAAATGAAAACGGCCCCCCTATTTTTTTTTTTTTTGCATAAATCTGGTAATGAAATGGGAATTACTTTGGTATAAGCAATTTGCTGAAATTTTGGCTGATTATTTAAATGAGTGTTTAATGCCTGGTATATAATGGAAACTCTTTCCATCCTTTGTTTGTGTTTCCATCCTGTAGTTAATCTGTAGTTAAGTTTTTTTTTTTTTTAAATCAGAATGTTTCTCGCATGTTAAGCAAATTTCCTGAGATTCGGAAATGATTTCAACACCCTCTATAGCATTTTTTAAATTCATACTACAAATTTTTCTCCTTCTTTCTGCCTGAAAAGCTTATAACCGATTTGTAAATTACAGATATTTCCATTCAGGATTGCATTCAAGCAAATTCAGTATTCAGGAAGGTTCTTTGGCTCAAACTGCTGTTGTGAGCCTACAGGGCGATTATTGTACAGTGCAGATGCGTATACATGCCAAGTCTGCACTGTGTCCAGCTGTCTGTTCACATTAGCAACTTGTTTTGTGGCGAACTTCTGATCGGATACAGAGGGATGTCAGGTCAGGGTACACTGCATGCAAGCTTAAAAAGAGGTCAGAGTTCTGTGGGTGTTGTATAATGACATGATTGCAAGGGCACTTCTAATGATGGAACAGGACATCTGGGGGTGGATTGCTGCCTCCTAATTGGTTGTGGCAGATGTACCTTAGCAGTCACTTTGTTCACCACTCTCATGTTTTTGTTTATGCAAGGGAAATATTAGTTTTGACTTATTCTACTAGCCTGTAATCGAGAATTAGATGTAATAAAAAGAAAGGGATAACATTTACTGAAATTTTGAATTTAGTGTAAAAAAGTGAATATGGTCAAATAAACAGGTGAGCTTATTGGTTACATTAAAATGGGGTCAAAATGAACAAGAAATTCTGAAACAATTCACATATACTGCATATCTGTTGCGAATTTTAACTGTGGTGTTTGGTATGATCTTTATGATCAAAATTTTTCGCAGTTTTTAGTCTAAGCTTTAAATCCTGTTTACATTTCCTTTTCCCACCATCTTTGCTTGAACATTGTGGGTCTATATACTCCATAATTCTGACTACTCACTTCAGTTTTACTTTAAGTATTTTCAATTTTTAGTCATATTAAGGAAGATGTCACACACGTACATGTTCTGTATCTGCTGGTTGCAGTGCTTCACTGAGGCAACATCACACTTTTATCAACAGAAATATTCAAACCCAGAGCGCATTACATTGAAGTGAAAATATCCAGATCCGATATATGGGTTTTATGGGGTTAAAACATTTGCTTGTCTGTGTACTGTATAGAGGAATAAGATCTGAGGCATGGATGAGGGAGTGTCCCAGACCTGAAGTACCAGTCTTCTGGGTGGCCAGCCATGGTCCTAGTTAGCTTCAGAGCCTTCTGGTTTTAGCCATTAGTCTGAATTAAGTACAGTATATTAGTTTAAGCAGTCTATTTACCCTTACGGTGCTGAAATACATTTTTTAAAAATATAAATTTAAACATCTTGATAATCTATGATGTGGTAACATGATAGGTTTGCCGCATACAAACAGCTTTGACTTGATATCTTACATCATTGTGCAACAATAGCTGCATTTAGCACTCTATGGGTTAAACTGTTAACTAACTTCACCTGGTTGCCTGGGTTGAAATTGGCTGGTGTATTTAAAGTGAAAACAGGCACCGGCTCACCCTGAAACTCTCAGGACTTGGGCTGGCTACCTGGAAATTGAGGAGAGGAGGATGTGTGCAATATTTTAGTGTGTTGGAACACACAGCTCTTGTTTGGCTCCAGTGTTGCATAAAGGAAAAATGAGGTTATCAGTTTTTCATGCTGGACAACAGCCAATTATTTTAATCTGGTGTCTCAACTGCCAAGAACAGTCAGGATGCTTTCCTCCCCTCAGCAAAGACTGGAAGGCAGCTACTGCCACTGAGAATACAGACTGAAGGCCTACCCCAGGATTCAGCTCAGCCAAACACAGATGTTGTTTACATTCCTCTTCACTGACAGTCTTTCTTTTATGTATTTTTATCAAATTTATCTGTTGGTACATTATTAATCTGTCACTCTGGCTCTCCTGTGTCCTGTTCTGAAAACCAGTCGTCCTACAGTCCTCCCTAAGATAAGGGAGACCTTTCAATCAATGGCGGCCTTCTCAAACTCCGAGAGGGCTAAAATGTTTTTTTTTTTTTGTGGTCTCTTTCCAATTAGCAGCCAACGTTGGCCTTGGAAATAAGGTGTGCAAAGTCTGCGGCCAATCAGTGACAGTCTTGCAGACACTACAGCCCTCCAGGATTCGGGCTCGTATTTGCATGAATGTATGAATAAATTTGCAAAAGCATAAACAAGGAGTTTTGTGCTGTGAGATTTATGCATGGGTAGATGATGATATATGTGCATATTACAGAATTCCGTGCCAGTGTAATCTTCACCGGCAGATGTGTTTATGGTCAGCATTGTAAATTCAGGATATTGGGTGCAAAAGTGCCACTCTAAGAATAAATCAAATGAACTGTACATTTACCATAGTTAACATCAAATTAAATTAATGAGTAGCTTTGTGCAGGAGTGTGGCTTAATAAAATGCAATACTTTAAATCATTGTATGGCATTATATTAAATACTCTCTCTATTCACTTTATTACGCACACGTTTCTAAAACTGGTTGAGACTCCTCTCTGCTCCCTGAGCAGCAGGATTTCTTTGTGGCACAGATTCACCGGGGGGCTGGAAACATTCTTGAGAGATTCTCATCGATGTTGGCATGAAAGCATTGCGCAGTTGCTGCAAATTTATGCTGCAGGTCTCTCATTCCATCTCATTCCAGAGGTGCAGTATTGGAGTGAGGTCAGGTAACTGCAGTGGTCAATGGGGTATACTGAACTCATTGAATTCATGGTCATGTTGGTGAGACCAGTTTCAGATGAGGTGTGCTTTATGACATACCTTGTTGTCCTGCAGGACATTGCCATTAAAAGACTGTGGCCATAAAGGGAGGGACATGGTAAGCAGCAAAACTGAAGTGGGCTGTGGTCTTTAAATTATGCTAAATTCATGTTCAGGGACTTAATGTGAGCCAAGAAAATATTCCACACTCCATTATACCACCACTGGTAGCCTGAAACATAGACACAAGACACGGTTGATGTGTGGAGTAGTGTTGTATACATGAAATTCTGATCCTATCTTCTGTGTGGCATCGCTGAGATCATTCATATCAGGCGATGTTTTTCCAATCTTCCTGTTTTAGTGAGGCTTTGCCTGCAGTAGCCAAAGTTTCCTGTTCTTGGCTTACAAGAGTGGAACCCAGTTTAGTCCTGTGCTTCTGTACCCGTCAAAGTTAAGGGTCAACATGTGTGTTCAGAGAAGTTCTTCTGCGTAACATTGCTGTAACTCATCGTTACCTCTGGTACTGTCGCATTCCCATCAGCTTGACACTGTCTAGCCATTCTACTGGCCTCTATACTAGAGATTTTTGCATCTAAAGCTGCTGCTCACTGGATCATTTTTGTATTGTTTACAGTAAGCTCAAGAGATAGCTTTGAATTTGCAGAACAGCAGTTTGACACTCAAATGAACCTATCTGGCGCAAAAAATTGTTTCCATGATCAAATTGAAATAGCTCACATTTTTTTCCCATTCTGTTGTTTGGTCTGAAAAAGAGCTGAGCCCCACAACCATGTCTGCATGCTTTTAAGCATCAATCAGCCTCATAAGCTGTTGATTGTATATTTTTGTTAATGCGTACGCAATACTGCAATACCTAATAAAGCGCCACTGAGTGCACATTTGAATGTTTGAGGATTCTTATCATCAGACCCCTGCTACAAAAAAAGAATACTAATGTAAGATTGAATCAAGAGAAGTGTTAATGTATACATAGTAAGCAGTAATTGTAAATTAAATTAATGAGTAGCTTTTAAGTGATTTTTTTTCCAGTTGCATGACTTAATATAATGCTATAAATCAAGAAATTGAAAGTACAAAATATATATTTCTGAAAGGTTTACGGCACCTCTGCATCTTGCTCCAGAAAAAGTAAGCGTAGCCATTTTACTCTTTCCAATATAATTGTAGGAAAAGTTTTACGGTTTCATTTCACGGTTGAACAAAAGTAAAGCAAGGAAGATCAATTGCTTGGCCTGAATCATGGACCTTGCTGATCTGTGTGTTAACAGACCACATCATTGAAACGTTGGCCATCTCAGTGCAGCTGTAGGAAGGGTCACCAGGGGTTCATCTCAGCCAATTATTTTGAGTCCTTGAATCCCTTCCTCATGTCCAGCCTTCTCTCCTTGGCTCCACCCAACAGAGGACAAAAGAATCAGCTGATTCCAATCGCTTTTTTTCCTCTGCCTCTTTTCTGTCTTCGAGTGACTTTTGGCATTCTGAACGAGATTTCAGTCCAATAAATGAGTTGGGGTAAAAGGAATGGGGGATCCGACAGGATAAAATCAGTTAAGGAGGTGATCGAACCATCCTGAGTCAGTAAAGGAAGCATCCTTTACGGAAGCATTTTTTCTCCAAGTGGGAGAGGTTTACTGTTAATGACCTAACTACCTTTAACTTGCAAGACACTGAAATTGCATCTGAAGGAACAGGGATGCTTTATTTCCCTGACTGAACGCCAGTCCCCCACCTTTTCTTCCTTTTCTTGTGCCCCCAACAGGTAGAGTAATGAAAAAAGAAGGCATGGATTAAAAGGCAAATGCAATATGAAGATTGAGGAATCAAGGTGGTATGTGTTGTACACACGGAGGGTCTTTACTCCATTAAGCTGCGGTGTGTAGCTGTGTAAATGACAGCGTAGCATAATAGGAGAGGAGGATCCTTGGTGCATCGCATACTTGAAACTGAGAACTTCCACTGTGACCACAAGTGTATCCTCACTGTAAAGCATCTGTAAAGCCTCCCTGTAAACCAGAGGTGGGCAACGAGGGCCGTATCTGTCCCTGGTTTTCGCACCAACTTCTGGCTTTTAATTAGTTCATTATCCAAATTAGCCAAACTATTTGTGAAATCTGACATTTCAGGCGCATTTCTTTAAATTATCATGAAGGCCCACCAAACACTGTTCTTGCCCCCTACATAAAACATTTTTCTTTGATCTAATCTTTGCACAAATCTATATTTGCGTTTGCAAACAATTAGCTCAATCAGTCAGGGTAATTGATGGAAGCAAAAACCCGCATACACACTGGCCCTGCAGGACCAGGATTGCCCACCCCTGCTCTAAAGCCTCCTCATTTGTCTGATGGTCTTTGAACTGACACAGGGTGAGCGACTGAAACCAGGCAAAGAATTGTGAAGTCCAAGATTTTCTGAGAAATACACTAACAATAACAAAAATAGATTGGGTCTGGGAATGGAAAAGAAAGGGACAGGCGAAGTAGCGTGCAAAGAACAAATACGAGGCATCTCATACTCCCCCTTGAAAGCAGGAAAAGTGTACACAGGCTATAATTAGGGAGCAGAAGAGCAAAAGGAGGAGTGAGGGGATTAAATGCAGAACACACTCAAGATTACTTAGGAGGAAATCGACTCATTGAGAAATACTGAATATAGAATAGACCAGTAATGGGTAACCCCGATCCTGGAGGGCCTCAGTATCTGCAGGCTTTTGTTGCGATTTTGCATGGGTGATTATTTGAAGTCATTCATTAGCTAACGAGTCTACACATGTTGTTTTCCAGTCATTAATTGGCAGCTGATTAAAAGGAGAGCTCAGAAACCAGCGCTCACTGTGGCCCTTCAGGACTGGAGTCGCCCATCCTTGTAATAGACTCTAATAAAGAGGAGCAGGAGACCAAACAAAACAATGGCAAATGACACTAAAAATAAAACACCAGCCTCATATTAGAAAGCATGAAACAACCAGCCAAACTGGGGAACAAAGCGACAAGAATCACGAAGAGGCAAAAGCAGAAAAATCACAAACACCCCAGAAGGAAGCATGAATACGGAAAACGCAGAGTTTAAATTGAGTGGGAAGTGGGAGAGCTGATGGGGAACAGGCAAAGCTACTAATTAGATAATAGAAATTAATAAATTGGTAATGAGACGTGAGGAAAGCACATTAGGGGAGAGCCGGGGGACAGGCGCCATCTGGCGATGTAAGCTTGAATATGCCACATTGACGGTTTCTGTTCAGAAGTTTATTTTCTTGCATTTTGGTCATGCTTCAGCTAAAGCTGATAGATCCTTCTCATTGGTCAATTATCACAGTGCCAGAACAGTAGTGTTCATCATTTAAGCACTTCAGTCACAGTTCGCCGCTAATGAAGTTAAGGAAATGAGTGACAGCATCGCTGCGCTGCTGCATACTGATGCAGAACGTTAGAAATGTGCCAGTTTCTGAGCGAAGACATGCACAAAACTACAGTTGCCACCTTTTTGGATTTTAGCTGATGAAAATGCCTCTCACGAACCACATAATGAGCAAGAAATGTTCAATGGGATGCTTTTATCTTTCTATCTTTGAGAATTTCATTATAGGCCTTCTCAACATGTAACAAGAGCCATTTGAGAAAAATGCACTCGCACAAGCGCAGCCTACATTAAGGTTCAACTGGCATTGTCCGGTGCTATATGACAATAAAAAGTGTGGTATTCAGTATCAGGAAAATTGCCTTTTCCATTTGACTTAAATGTGCTACTCATAATGTGTGCAACACCAGACTGACTCATCTGTGACTGTCCTCTTAATTCATAAAATGCCTGTGGCCTGATCATCTGTTGAAACCATTCATGATGGAATATCCCAGTATTTCCTACATTCTTGTTTCTGAATGCGCTTTGGACCTTCAGCATTATCCTGACAGCTGTCACACTTAAAAATACATCAGTGAAATCATGTTTCACATCTGACAATACTCAGTTTGGTTCTTTGGGAACTCAGAGGATTAGCTGTGTGTGAGTTTGGTGGGGGTATATTCTGCAACTTTACTGTGAAGGTGTATGGGTGATGTTTCTAAGAATTTCTAATAAGTTGGTATTTGAAGATAATCGAAAATTGTAATGGACAAAATGTTGGGTTGCTCCTTTCGCATAGTCTTATCATTAGAGATGAACCAATCTGTTTTTTGAGTATTGCTCTGGAAAAATATCTAAGCATCTATGGTGACATCAAATGAGCATGTCAGACGCGGGGCATACTAACATAACCAATCTAATGTACTAACAACAAATATTCATTTAAAATATAATAAACACAATAACTCACAAATTCACTGATGCAGCTTAACTGAAGATGTTACTGAAAATGGGAACTTTGATACATTCAGCATATGGTACACATGAGCAGCAGAGTGACACCTCTCAGTGTACGTCTGCTTTGCCTCCGGCACTTTCTTAATACGCTCAGCGCGTCTTGATGAAGACTTACCTTTCTGAGACACGCATTGACAGGTAGCACATTAGGAGACATGGTTTTGTCAGAAATGAAGCATTGCAGAACTAATTAAAATCAGAACGGTGCGTTCTGTTTGCTCTAGGATGTTCATCCCCACAGGATCTGACGGGAGACTTCCCCCTCCCCCCCCTCTTAAAGCGCTGGGATGCATCAGCGCTTTGGCAGGGCGTGCACTGTCATTACACGCAGGAGTTTTCCGCAGAGGGTGTGAAGAGGGAGAGATTGTCTGAGGAGGGCCGGGCCCAGAGGCATAGACCTGCAGCCGTGCTTTTCAGCTGCTGAGGGAGTAGGGTTACCCTGCCGGGCTGTCCTGGCATCCCACAGTGTGAGGTGCAGAGCGGCTCACTCTGTAAAGGTGCTGCCCCAGTGCACAGATGGTGGGACTCAGTGCTGGACTCCGTGAGCCTGCCTAAACATTGGGCCCGAGAGGCAGGCTGCTGCAGTGCAAGTGTTTAATATTTTGACTTTAGCTCCTGTGTTACTCTGCTATGGACATAGGAGGGGTTGACCATGAGTTAACCAGACAACTGTGTTTTACTGGGCTAAAGTACTGTATTTAGAAAGCATTCAATGGTGCAGGGAGTGATGGGACTAGATACGGAGTGACAATGTTAACGACATTTCTGCAGGGAAGAGCAGTCATCTGTGATCTGGAAAAGCCTGGTGAATTTATCAGTGGCAAGGATTCTTGCAGCTGAATGAAAACCTTCACCTTCTGGACCTTTCCCAACCTAAAAAAAAATAATAAAAACTTGATTTTGACAGTTCAGAGAACTCTAATAGCTAGTGTTTTAAGATTCTCATCACTCTTAATTACTGCAAATGAGGTTCAAAGTCAGTTTCTCCCAAAAGTGACATATGTACTACGTTTTTCCAGATCACAGGAGAGCTGATGAACAAACTGAAGCCCTAATCTAATAAATTTAACAAAAGGTTCCAGGCGCAACTAACTTTTCCCAAGGGAGACATTTTTGTGCTTAGGGTGTTTAACCTTTAGGGCTTAATTTACTAAAGGTTTGCGTGTGTAAATACGTGTACAAACTCACGCAAACACATGTTGAAGCTGATCTGCTAATTGGGCGCACTGAGGATTGCGTCTATCAGATGGTCAAAATAACGCGCAATCCATTTAGCGCATTTGCCTTCATAAATATGCAATATAGGCGTTTCTACCAAACCCAATCGCAAAATATTGGGAGGAGTAGATGCTAATAGATTAATTTAGGGCACGCAATGCGATTTACCAAACCAAAAACTGATTGTGCTGGCTGTTTTTGTGTCTATATTTAGCACGTTTGAAAGCCAGGTCTTAACTGAACGCACAAATGGCTGTGGTTATTGTTGCTAGGAGGAGGCGTAGGCAGAACGAAAGGCAATGGTGAGAATGAATCTTTTCTGCTTGCCTCAACATTGAAAATCTCAGACCAAACTCCTGGGGGGTATTCCATCAACGCAGCTAAGAACATCCAGAATAAGGCGTAATCTTGAGGCCTGAATTAGCACCAACTCCCTATCCAGCCTCGACCCGTTTCATCAAGTGAAATAAACCAAATAAAAAAAATAAAATAAAATAAACTGACGCTAATTCGAGCCTCAACTGTTGAGCCACACTTCGTGCACGTGCCCAGAGAAAATAAAAAGCCCACACTAGCTGAGTGCTGAAAATGTTGCAAAATGACTCAAAGCAAGGGAAAGAAATGAACAGAGGCGCGCTCCTCTTCTTCTTTTTGGTTTTTTCAGGGTTTGTGAACCAATGTTAAGGTGCATTACCGCCACGCACTATGGTGATGTAAGATGTAGAGTGACGATCTCACTTCCTTTATTCCTTTTCTTTTTACCCCCTTGCACCTCATCACTCTCCACTTGTTCGAAATTCAAAATTTCAAGCAAAAGACAACTATCTAATAATCAAACAAAATGCTATACTTTCAAAATTTGCGCCTTTCACTCTACCAGAGCACCCAGTCTCTGCGCTCTCCTCAGCGGAGCAAACCCTCTTTATGGGGGTTTATGAGGGTTATAGCGAAATTATCACAAGGAAAGGGAACACTGCTGCCATCAACAGGACTCACATGTCTCTTTGTTAAGAATGGTCATGGTTTGAAGTACCACGAGGCTCGGTAGTGTCCCGGCCCCCTTAGATCTGGTCAGGGCACTCTTGGTTCCAGTCGAAATCAATGTCTCGCGGGGCCCGCTCAATTCCTTAATTGTGTGAATCAGCATTCGTGCTTAGCTATCAATGACACTTTTCCTTCCGCCTGCCCGACTCAGATCTTGGGCAGATGCTAAAACCACAGGACACACTATACTGGCCTGCTGATCGTGGCAAACTGGCTTTATTTGGAGACCGCGAGATTCACAACCTAGCCAAGCTGCTTGGAGATTCATGCAGGTAGGCTGTTGACGAGTATCGGGACTGGAAACTTCAAGAGATAGCAGAGAGACACTGTCTTAAGAGACTTGTGTTCGCAACCAAAACGTTTCTACCCACCTCACCAGAGTGCGAGAGGGGATTCTCTGCGCTCACTAACATTGACAGCAAGGCCCGAAATTGTGTAAGGGAGCGCAGCCTAACTGCACTTCTTTTTATAGACATTAACGGGCCTCCTTTGGACCATTTCAACCCAACAATGAAGTGATGGCTTAAAGCAGGACATCGTCTTTCAACTGCCTGGAAGACGGACAAAGAAGCCAAGAAAGAGGTCAAGTGGCTACTTTGGGATGACCTCCAGTAGGTATGCTGAAAAAAATACCCTTATGTGAGTAGAAAAAGAAACCTCGAAACAAATGGATGTTTAGCCGTTGGCGTAATTTGTTTCAAAATTATTATTAAGCAGTACCAATATTCTCAAAGCAAATATTCACACTGTTCTGTTTAGTAGGTGATGAAAATGGATCTGACCATCTGTGTTTGTGACAAGTTCTGTGATTACATCGATACAGCGCCCTCCATAATTATTGGTACCCCCGGTTGAGATGTGTTAAAAGCCTTAAAATAAATTCCATTTTTATTGCAGAAGCATACTCTCACATTGAAAATTGTAGAAAAATGTAACCTTCAACTCAAGTAAATTTTAAGGGAAAAAAATCCTTGACTAAGAAATAATTATTTTTCATAAAATCACTTGTTCCACAATTATTGGAACCCCTAACAATTTATAGGAAATAAATGTAATTGAAGTATTTCTGTCATGTCTACAGTAGTTTACAAAGTTGATCAGAGTATCTAAGAACATTTAATTCGTAATTTATCACCTTCTGTTTCCCTGGGGTATAAATATGACGTGACACAGAGGCCATTTCTCTTATCTACTCTTCAACATGGGAAAAACAAAGGAACACACCATTCAAGTAAGGCAGATGTGTGTCGACCCTCACAAGTCAGGCAATGGCTACAAGAAAATAGCCACTCGCCTGCACCTGCCCATATCTACTGTCAGAGGAATCATTAAGAAGTTTAAAACAACTGGAACAGTGGTAAACAAGCCTGGACGAGGATGCAAGGTTATTTTGCCACCACGCACAATGAGGAGGATGGTAAGAGAAATAAAAAGTTCTCCAAAGCTCACTGTTAAAGAATTGCAACAAATGGTAGAATCTTGGGGTGACAAAATCTCCAAAACAACCATGAGGTGCTATCTACATGCCAACAAGCTGTTTGGGAGGCATGCACAGAGAAAACTTTTTCTCACTCACAATCATAAACGGAAACATTTGGAGTTTGCTTAGTGGTACTGGGACTTCAACTGGGACCGTGTGCGTTGGTCAGATGAGACCAAGATAGAGTGTTAGTTGCCAAAAAGCTCTAAAAGGGTCTGGCGGAACACAAAAGATGAGTATGCAGAAAAGCACCTCATGCCCACTGTGACGTATGGGGAGGATCGGTGTTGCTGCGGGCCTGTTTCTCTTCCAGAGGCCCTGGGAACCTTGTTAGGGTGCATGGCATCATTAATGCTTTGAAATACCAGGACATTTTAAATCAAAATCTGCTGCCCTCTGCCTGAAAGCTGAAGATGGGTTGTCACTGGGTCTTTCAGCAAGATAATGACCCTAAACATGGAGCCAAATCTACACAGACATGGGTCACCAGACACAGAAACAAGCTCCTCCTATGGCCATCTTTGTCCCCAGACCTCAACCCCATTGAAAACCTGTGGGAGATTGTGCAAAGAGCAATGGTTGAAGATCCCTCTTTCTGTATTCTCCCATCTTGCGAAACATTATGAGAAGATTAGGTGCTGTTTTGTTGGCAAAAGGGGGTTTTACAAAGTATTAACATCAGGGGTGCTAATAATTGTGGCACACATGATTTGATGTAAAATAATTATTTCTTAATGTGGGATTTTTTTCTCCACTGAATAAATGCACTTAAATTTGTGGTCCTATATTATTTAGAAAAAAAAACTGAATTTATTAGAAGATAAAGAACACATCTTAACCAGGGGTGCCAATAATTATGGAGGGCCCTGTATCACTTGCTGTTTAAGTTAACTCAGTTATATGTGATATTGTGCTTTTTGCCTTTGGATATCGTTTTATGATGGGCAACTAAAATGTTTGGGGGTACTTACAAAATGCATGGAACTACAAAAAACGAAACAGGAATTGCAAAACTTTCAGTTGACTTGATACAGTAAATGATTTGTCTAGGCCTTATATTCTGTCTATGCGCACAGCGATGACTGATTATGACTTGCTGCGACTGTTGCAAATGATTCTTTTGCAATTCAAATTGGGGGGGCTGTCTGTCGATGACCTATGGGCCCCCTGGAAGCAACGGGGTAAATCGAATACTGAGTATCGTGTTTCCGAACTATGACCAATGTTATATAACGGTAGCCAAAATTATACCTTAAAAACAAGTTTTACTTCTTTTCCCGGGATATAAAATGTCTCATTTTCGGGAAAAATATTAATCCCTATTCTGCACCCCTTCTGGAAAATAAAATCCTCTGGGAGATGTATAAGCAAAAATACTTTTTGTAAATCATGACATCACGCTTTTTCAGTGCACGTTCAACAAAACGTTCACACATGACGCACTTATATTTTTTATTTGGCACATATCTGAATAAATTGAATATAGGCAGTCAAATTAGAGAAATGTGTGTTTGCACTAGTATGAGCCTCACTCGGCCTGCAGTTTGTGCTTCTCCTCCACCGGTCACCCGTCTGCTTTATTTGCAGAGGTTTTATTATAAGCAATTTTTTCCTTTGTTCTTCCTCTTATGTCTTGCCACCTTTTCTTAATTTCATCCGGTGTTCTTCTTGTTTTCCCCACAGCATTGACCTTGTCGCAGGTAGCCTCCCAGGTAGCCTTTGCTGTAACTCCAAAATAAGTTTATGTCTTGCACTAACACCTCCAATTCTATGGCTTCACATTTAATGTTGCACTCGCGTTCAGTCTGCTCTCTCACATTCTCCATGCGGTCAGTCTTCTCTCCCTGTTGTCATTTGCGCTGGCAATGTAAGTAGATCACCCGCAACAGGCAATCTATAAGCCAGCACACGCGATTTAGCTCTTTATTTGGGATTTTAGTGAATCAGGCCCTTAGAGCGCTCAATACAAACGGTGTTGCTCAGTGATGTAGGATATCAAATTCAAAGCTGTTGAGAACCTATCATGTGGTGACTTGTTTGAAAGAGCTCCCGCAGGTTTTCAACAGCACAAGATAATTTAAATTATAAATGCTTTAAAATTTATTTCAGTGCTCTAAGGGTTAATAACATGGGAGCCCGTACCGCTAACAAGCCTAATGACCTCACACTACAATATAGCACATGGTGAGAAACAGATTGAAAAGTATATGATTTGAATTCAATTGGAAATTAATCAGCAGATTTACACTATTTTTCATGAATAAAACAATTCTCAGTTTTTGGCCACCTCAACCATGGCCCAGTTTGGTCCAGAAAATACTCAAACGATCATTGGACAATGCACTCCTTTCTTGAAAATTCTGTGTAATTTGGGCAAATCATTTTTGTGCTACACTGCTGACATGATATAAACCCGCAGAGAAACAAACAGACAAACAAACAAATGCCACAAAAAAAAAATACCCCTCTCCCAATGGGCAGGGTAAGAAATACCTGGCAGAAGTTACCTCTATTCAAGAGTGTTTACATGAAGATAATCGCTTCAAGCAAATGAAGAGATTCTCTGTCTTAAGTAAACCAGGTACCTGTATTAGTCAATACAATATTATGGATCTTCAAATTCAGTATGCATGGGGAAAACACAAATACAGGAAGAACACTTGGACAGACAAATGGTCAGCAGGTACAGAGAGAGGTGGCAGCTGAAGCAGAATCTCTGGGACAGAAATGATGAGGGTTCACAGGGTCAGGGCGCGAGAGCGGTGTGACCGGTGACTGAGTGACTCAGAGCCAGATGACCAGTAACAAAGGTGCGAAAGGCTGAATGAGAATCCTGGTGATTGACAGGGAGCAATATCCGCAACTTCATCTGGAAAAATAAGGACAAGAGCAGACATGCAGAAACTGAAATGGGTGAAGTAGAATGAAATATCTCCTCAATCTATAGCAGAGGCAGCAGCACTGACCCCTGCTGGTGAATATTGTCCTCAAAACTCAGAGGGTTTTAAAACAGAGAGCAGGGAGGTGTCCATAACTGTCGAGCGGCATCAAGGGAGAGCAAAAAAACTCATTTATAACCCATTAAATCCATGGTTTTCTTCTTTCTTAACCCGGTGCAACCAAAGGTCAAGATTATATTTGCTGCAAAAGAGAGGCACATTTATTACTTGCTGGAATCTTGGATTCCGCAAGTATATGACTCTCTTTGTTTGTTTGTTTGTTTGTGTGTTTGTTTGCACTGTGGCATCCACAGTTTCAGCTCAATTTAGCTCATATTTCATGATCAACATAGGACAGGCACTGGGCAGGCACTGCACTATTTTGGTGAATCTAAGTCAAAGGTTAAGGTCAAGCAAAAGGTCAAAAACACATAAGAAGCCATATCATCGGTTATAATTGTTGAAGAGGCTTCAAACCAGGTGCATATTGTTCGTAAACGAAAGGTCTATCTTACTTGACCTAGGAATTGAGGTCAAAGGTCAAGGTCACACAAAAGTTCAAAAACACACAAGAAGCCATATCTTTGGTTCTAATCTAAGACTTCAAACCAAGTGCATATTGTTGATAAACAAAAGGTATATCTTACTTGACCTAGGTCCTGCACTATTTTGGTAAATCTCGATCCAAGGTCAAGGTCACGCAGAAGGTCAAAAACACATAAGAAGCCATATCTTTGGTTCTAATCGTCATAGAGATTCAAACCAAGTGCATATTGCTCATAAACCAGAGGTCTATGCAAGGCCGGATTATCCATACAATGACTGGTGTGCGCACGCAGGGGCATCATGCTGGGAGGGGCATCACACGATTTGCGAATCCTCAGTTTTTTATTTTTTTATTTTAATCGGAAGAGAAGCGTATGTATATTATGAACAAATTCAAACTTAACTGTTGATATCAAGAGAGTATATAAAAAAAGAATGTAAATAAAAAAACTGCGATTTTGAACTGCCCTGTCAAAGTCACAGAAAGGCCAAACTGGTCCCAGATCAGTGTTGCAAGCTGAGCTAGAATCCTGTCATTTAGAAACTGAATGGGCACTGATCTCTAATCAGTTGTTGATCGTAACGATGTGCTTTTGTTCTGACATCACGTGCTACAACACACTGAGCGGCGGGGGAAGCAACCGGGGTTGTGCTAATCGGAAAATAGCAGAAGGAAAAAAGTACGAAAGATATCCACGCTACCGAATGTACCAGAAATATCTTGCTTTTTAACATTACTCCTGGCAAAGAAGCTGAGAGGCAATTGTTCCGTCCGTCAATTCCGTTCCTCCAGCGCTAGAGGAAGTGCTTACGTTACGAAACTTAGCACTGTACGTTAGAGGCTAATTTTATTTAGGCACATGCAGCAGTGCATAACATTTGCTGACGTTAACAGGAGCCTGTCGCAGGTGGGCTGACGGCAACAGCTGAACTCGGAGACGGAGAACTTTAGCATGATTGCAGAAGCTGACAATAGTGAGTCCACTGCACGAAGCCGTTCCCTTTTTAAAACCCTCTGCAGTAGAATTTCAGTTCTTAGTACAAAGTAAATGTAAATTTGTGGTCTTTGATGCCATAAATTTCAATACCCAAGTTAAATGCCATTTTAGTGACTGGATGGAAAGTACTCATAATTAAGCGGTGATCTGGGGTTAAATGAAAAATGACACCAGGAAACAACTCAGAATTAATCTAAAGAGGTATATATAATAACCACCAAAAAAGGTCACAAGTTGGCATTTTTCTGTTTATGCTGTTGCCATGGTAACCAAGCAAGCTCATTAAATATGCAGAAAACTTCTGGCACCAATTCTTTTGAATTCTATAATAGAATTCAGTTTTTCTTCCATCATTTAAAAGCCAACGCTTATCCAAATGCAATGACATAGCCATTCTTTGCCCAGTTTATCAGTTTTGTCATTTTGGGGCATTTTACTCACATTTTGAAATTATTTTGCACAGAATCTGACGAATACTCAAAATATTCAAAGTATGTAACAGATTGGCATAATTTCCCGATGTCACTGCATTTCTAATGAAGTACCTGCAGCCCAAATTTCATTGATTTTAAATGATAAATAAAAAAGTTATGGCTGCCACAAACATGAGAAACGTGGAAAAAGTAACGATAATACCTTGGGAAATCAATGGAAAATGCATTGGACCGCATTGAAAAGTTGAGTTCAGTTTTTAATCCATGTAGCAATTAGTGATTATTAAAGGTGGGTTATTATAGAATATTTTTATTCATTAAAAAGAAACAAATAATCAAAATAATCAAATTTTGCCCATTGAACCCCAGATCACCCCTTAAGTTTTCGGGCACTGTCCCTGAAGGCAGCAGGGTTGTCACACTGTCCTTAAAGGCACTGTTATTATTATCACCATTGGCAATCTTCTTTTGAAGGCTTGTTCAGCTGGTGCTTTAGCTGTCATTATTGCTGTATGCCAGCTAAGTTGTTAATAAATGAAATGCTAGTATTATCAAAGAGAAGAGTGGTCCATTGCTCCCTTCTATAAGCCATGTAAAGTAACTTTTTAGGGGGGGGGGCATTTCATGATTGGTCACACTGGGGCATAGCACTGTGTTAATCCGGCCCTGGGTTACTTCACCTTGGTACTGCTCACTTTCGGTGAATCTAAATTAAAGGTCAAGGTCACACAAAATGTCAAAAACACATTTGTGGCCATAGCTTCACTTCTAATCGGTGTACACGCTTCAAACCAAGTGCATAATTTGTTGATAAACTCAAGGCCTGCCTTCCCTGACCTAAGCACTGCACTATTTTTGTAAATCTAGCTCAGAGGTCATGGTCACCTAAGCAGCGCTCTCTTCTGGTTTATTATTTTGTCTGTCTGTCTGTTTGTGTGCACTCTACAGGCCACAATTTTTCACCTTATCTTCACCAAACTCAGTAACGACATTGTCTAGCCTTGTGTCTTGAGACTGGTCTCTTTTGAGACCAAAGGTCAGGGTCAAGCTCACCAGAAAGGTCAAAAACACATTTTGGTTCGTAACTTTTCTACTATTAATGCTAGAGACTTGAAACAAACTCCAATCCATTAATTCTGTTTCAGAGATCTGCGCATGATTCTGGCAAGTCGTCATTCCATGAATGACCTTTCATTTGAGATGGTTAGTTGTGTGGGCTTGTGTGTGTGCACGTGAGTATGTGTGTGTGTTTGTGTGTGTGTGTGCGCGTCTGCATATCTGGATGCATCTGGATGTGCAGTCCTGTGTTTGACAGTTTGTTAACATAATTTGAGATGGGCAGAAAGCGGTTTCTGTTGAATTCCACCTCAAAATAAATCTCAACTGTAAAAAATTAAGGTCAACATCCCTTTTTAATGCATTTTAGTGTAAATTACTGCTACACCCGGAGGTTTCCTCAGGGAGACGACATTCTGTTTCCTCTTGTAACTGATTTGTGTCTCTTTAACGACGACAGACAATGATCGAGTAAGGAGCAAATAAGAAAAGGAGGGAGTGAAAAAAATAGTAATTTGAAAGAGCCCATGGTCTCCTGATGAGGATTTCATATCTGAATCTCCAGAAACGGTACATTTGCAGTGTACCGTTGTACCATTACATTGTCGTGAAAGGACGACAGCAAATTTCACTGCCAGTTTTACCATAAGGTGTCTCCATATACAACTGCAGTCATCCAGCCTCACAATCAGCAGCTGCATTCCTAACCCTGAGTGAGCTTTGCGACACACCTTGTGTGTGTGTGTGTGTGTGTGTGTGTGTGTTTTCTTCTGGGTAAAAAAAAAAAAAAACTTAAGGCATTAAGGCAACCAGCTGCAAAACATTTTTGAGTTGAATCAACTTCAAGTTCCCAGTTGTTTCAAAAATGAGTTTGTGCAACTACTAGGACTTGAAGTTGCACAAGCTCAAAAATTCTGATTAACCTTTTTTAGTTCTATCAACTTTTCATTTTTTTTAAAGTGTATTTAAAGCAAGATTTTATGAAACATTCGGTGTTTTCTTTCTTTTTTTATCATGGTTACTACACTCCCCGCTTTTCCCATGTAAAAAAAGCTCAATTCTTGATTCCTGAGACTTTCATTTGTCTCGCAGTTATTCAAGAAGGGGCAGGTTGATTTTGGATTAACACCTGGTTCCAGTAACCTGTATAAATGTAATATAATAACCAGCAGAAATTAATTTCAAGGATATTAGTTTCCAAATTAAAAGCCAACTTTCACATACTGCGAAATAATCATTCGCAGAAGAATACTTGGGGGCCCCTAAAATTGACTTTGTAGTTTTATGACCGCATGATCCTCCCTCTGGTTTGAAGCAGCGCCATCGCTTTAAAGTGCTTGTCAGACTCCGCTGTATAATGCTCTGTGAGGGGCAGCACAGTGCCTGCAGAAGGGTAAATAAATCATAACCGCTATAAAACTGTGTTATTTAATGCTAAGGTTATGTTTTCAATCACTTATTAACCCTTAGAACGCTGAATTAAATTTCAAAAAAAGAATAAATTAAATTATCTTATGCTGTTGAAAACCTATCATGTGGCGACTCGTTTAAAAGAGCTCTCCTGCGGGAGCATGATAGGTTTTCAACAGCTTTGAATTTGATTTCTGACAGCATTGAGCAACACTATTTGCATTTAGCGCTTTAAGGATTGAGACGTCTTGTGCTGTAGTGCTCGCTTTCTAACGTAATAGTGAGGCTGTATCTTCTGAACATTATCCTTCTTTCATCCAAGTAGGCATGCAAACAATTAAATCTGCAAAAAAAGGAACAGAAAATATATCATATACTCAACATGTACTCTGTCCACAGCTCTGAAAATCAGGGGCATTTTTCAGTTTGGCTCCACCAAGAAAAACATCTTTCGCATAAAGCCTCGGTGTCCTGCATGTCGCACAGGAAACCAGATGAGGTTTTTTTTTAATTTGTTGTTGAAACTTTTTGTTTTACGGTTTACTATTTATTTATTTACTTACCTCCGTGTTTGTTGTTGAGAACTCCGGGGAGAAAATCAATCGAGGGAGCGAGAGAGATCCAGCTTCATTAAAAACGAGGTGAAGGCGAGATGAAGGCAGGCAGAAACAGCTCTGGCCCACTTTTCTCCGCATATCATCTCTTACTCTGATACGAAGCACAGATGAGCGGAACTCGGCGGTCTCTGCAGATTAGACTGTACATACATCTGATTATGAGACGAGACTCTGTGAGCAGTCTCCACGGATTACACACTACGTATGATTGTGAAACTATTTTCCGTAAGCAGTCTCCATGGATTTCTATGTGCGTGTGATCGCGGCCGTATTCCGTTCCGTAACATCTGAGAGATAACTGAAGGAAGCCATTATCAGATGCAGGCACCCACTCAGACCTGCTTTTATCTGCTGTTATACATTTTTAAAAATAATGCATGTGCAATTAATAAGGTACAGGCACTTCAAATACCTTATTAATACTGTAACTGATAAGCCAGCAATTATATTTCATTCTTCATAAACAAATGAAGACTATATTAGCTTTGAGATGTATCTTGCGAAGAAGGTTTTCTGTATGGGGCTAATAATACAACCCAGTGAAGTATTCTCAGTGGGGCTGTGGGGTTCTTTGTATTGCTAATTATTTTCCAGTTTCATTAAATTTTATGAGGGATGTGGGCACTTCTCTTTCTGGTTCTACATTTTCTTTCATTCTCATCGTTTAATTATTTACTGTCCAATCTGTATGGATGCTGCACCTTCTAATTACTCATGTCTTGAAAGTCAATTAAAAATGGTTGATTAAGTCGCTTTGTTTTAAATCTATATGTAAGTTCTGCTTCACTTTCAAATAGGTCTTGCGCAAAAAGGGTTGGTTTTATTTTATAAATGAATGAACGGCTGCATTATTTAATTCATTAATTGACGTTTACATTATTAAAAAAAATACACAGTAAAAAAATAAAAAAACAGGTCAAATTTTACCAACGCACATAAATAACACTCCACGCTCAAAAAGGAGCAGAATGAAGTATCCGCTTATCCTATCCTGCCCCCACTCTCTCACAGGCAAATCAACAAAAATCAATCCATATGTGTCCATACACAAATTCATTCAAAGAATGAAACAAGGAAGAATATGAGTTAAATTAGTATTATAACTGATGTCTATGGATGAATTTTAATTGGACCCAGGAAAAAAATAACCGCTGCAATTCAACAGTTATGTGTGCATTCACATTAGCGCCATATTTTGGCAATTCCACTTCTGGAAGGGTGAGGCATATGAATTGACACCCATCAGCCACATTCAAGTCACTGACAAATTAATTGAATAATACTAATTTATCTTTTTACAATGGTTCCTGGCGAGGGGTGGTGTACATTTGGCAGCAACTTAACAATCAGTTCTTGAAGTTGATGTCTTGGAAGAATGAAAAGTGGGTGAGCTTAAGGATCTGAGCAACTTCAGCTGGGGCCATATTGTGATGGCTAGATGTCGGGGTCAGAAGTCTTTTAGAGTGTTCCTTGTATGGAGTGGTTAGTACCCACCAAAACTGGTCCAAGGCAGGACTGCTGTTGATCCGGTGACAGGGTTATGGGTGCCTAGAGCTCAGTGGTGCATGTGGGTAGCGAGGGCTAGTTCTTTTGCTTTGATTTCCCCAGAAGAGCTTCTGTAACCAGATTTGCTGAAAAAGTTAATGCTGTCTATGATAGAAAGGAGTCAGAACACACTCTGCCTTGCAGCTTGATGCATATGACACTGTGGTCAGTCGCACTGCGTATGCTGACTCCTGTCCACCGCCAAAAGAGCCTACAATGGGCTTGTGAGATGAGGGCCATAGAGCAATGGAAGAAGGTGGTTTAAATCATGAGGATGGTGGAGTTTGTGTGTGCTGCTTACTTGGGGAAAACATGACACCAGGATGCATTATGGGATGAAGGTCTGCTGGCGGAGACAATGTGATGTTCTTGGCAATGTTCTTCGAGGAAAGCTTGGGCTCTGCCATTCCTGTACCACCTACCTTAACATTGTTGCAGACCAACTTCACTCCCTCATGGCAACTGCATTCCCTGTTGGCAGTGGCCTCCTTCAGCAGGATGGTGCACCCTGTTACACCGCAAAAAAATTGTTCAGAAACGTTTAAGGAACCAGACAAGGAGTTCAAGGTTGACTTGGCCACCGAATTACCCAGATCTCAATCCCACTGAGCATCTGTGGGATGTGCTGGAAAAACAAGTCCAATCCATGGAGTCCCCCCCCCCCCACCCCCCTCGTGTTTCTTTCACCCTGAGAGTGCTGAAATAAATTTTTAAAAAAATACAAATTTAACTACCTTGTTTAAAAGAGCTATTGAGTGACAATAGCTGCATTTAGCGCCTAAGATTTAAAATATTTAAAGAAACTCCGGCTAACTTCCTGGTGCCTAAAAGGGTCAGAGCCGTTTATTACAACATGCTGGACTAAAACATTAATAGGCGGGTGGATTTAATGTTGTGGCTAATTTTTGAACGTTTTTTTTCCTCAGTTTCTTTGGCTCAATCTGCTAATTGGCTGTGGAAGCTACATCAGTGCCGCCTGACCGGATTAGATCAGAGTGGAATGTCCGATTAGGAGATCATTCCTCACCTGTCAATCTTAAGCTTATCTAGAAATGTAGATTATGTTCGAGATAAGGTAAATGACTTAACTCATTTACGTCATTAAGCGAAGAAATTCGTCATGACATTTAGAACAAGATATGGCTGTGCTTGAGTACTTGCCCTCGCTTGATGTAAACTGATAAAATGAAAGCCAAAGAATGACTGCGGACTTTTTTATTTGAAGTTGAAGGAAAGAAAAAAAAAACCTTGCAGACTTCAATGAATTTATCTTTATCTTTATTTATTTATTTTTTATAAAATTTGTGCCAGCCATATCTTGTTTGCCATGCTTTAGCAGCATTGGTTAATGCCTTAGGAAGCTGACATCAGGTAAAGGGTTGATTCCAAGCATCAGACTTCTGGGTTGAATTGATAGAAAATAAAGACCTAAAAAATGTCAATACGGATAAATCAGCGCATCATGATACTGGATAATACACCGATCTGAGCCATATTTGTGTAATTTTACATGGTTCAATGATAGGAAGTCAGACTGCACTTAGTAATAGTATAAGCATCTGGTAGATCTTGATGTGGGCAAGCAAAGCAAAGAATAGGTTTTCTTTTTGTTATTATCTTGGCAAAGTTTGGCAAAAGGAGAGGACATTTTAGAGAATGTATGAAGACACTGAGGTTACAAACACTCCTGTTTTGAAGTCTGACATCCAAAGAATGACACTGCCTACAGCAAATGAATAAGCCCCGTCATTGAGATGCAGATGCCCCCCCCACTGGCTATCAAACACGTTCCATTCTTTTATTATTGTTCTTTTTTTTATGCCCCTGCCTCGAATGAGCAGGGGGTACTCTGTCAATGCCCCTTCCGTCCAGGCGTCTGGTCGTAAACTTCTTGTTTCTAAGCAATAACTACAGAACGCCTTGTCCGATCCATCTCATTTCTAGGTGGAGTACGCAAGGTGGGTAGAGGAAGGTTCCTTTCGAAAACCATGGCTGTGCGATATCCAGTATGGCCCCACAGCAGCCATCTTGATTTCAGTTTCCACACAATAACTAAAGAGCTCCTCATCTTCATTCGAAAACCAGTTTTCTTTTAACATGTTTCACTTTTAGTATTATTCACTCTCACTATTCTCCATGCTAAACTAGCAACCTATTCAATCTTAACCCCAATTAAACATGCGTGGGCATATGCCACGCTCCGCGTTGCTCGTTTTTTTTTTTTTATTCAAGTTGGGCATTTTTGTCCAAGCCTACGGCTGCTTTGCTACAGCAGTTTGACCCAGGATGAGTACTGTGACCTGCGCCGCATAGATATTTATTTTACTGCCCACATTTGGAAATTATGTGATAAATCATGCTGTTAAAACACATAGTTCATTTCCATGAAATGTCATTGCAGTGTAGCTGTTACAGATGTGTGAATGTAAGGGTATATGTGTATTCCTGTATAGATGAATGCGTGAGCATGCTCGCACTTGTTTCCGGATTTGAACTTGGCCATCCTAAAGTCGGCATGCTTTTCGTGACTGGCAGATGGCACTGAAGCGGAGTAGGCCTACTTTATAGTTTGCAGTGAACCGGCAATAGTGGTTTTAATTTGTCTCATTCAAAGTTCAGCTTGTACTGAATTTTGTATTGAAGCAAAATGTAGACTATATAAGAAAAGACTTGTAACAATCTGAGCACAAGTGTAGCCCTCTGAAAATCCATAACCTTGAGTTTGACCTTACAAGGTCACTCAAGGTCAAAGGTCATGGTACCAAATGAAAGCCCATATGTGAATTCCCACATGTCAATAATAGTAAAAATCTCTCTATGTGCAACCGTTTCCAAGTTATAACCCTCTTAAAATTTGTGACCTTCGGAGTGACCTATCAAGTTCACTCAAGGTCAAAGGTTATAATGCCAAATGAAAGCCCATATGTGATGTCCTATATGTTGATAATAATAAACACCTCTCTACCGCTAACTTTTTTTGAGTTATAATGGAAAATAAGGAAATGTAAGCAATGACCATGACCCCCATGACATTTAACCCCCAACCGCTAAGAGAACTATAAGATATACCTTATCATGAACCACATGAGTGGCAGCAGAATTGAAAGATGCACATTCTGGATATGATAGTTTTCACCAAAGTTATTGCGGAAAAAATTATTTTCATCTTTCCAGGACCTTGACCTTGACCCAGTGACCTCCAACATTTGTTGGGGGTCCATTCCGGACTAATGCCTGCTAATCCTCAAAGTTGCAGGAAGATTTGCAAAAAGAGAAGGGAAGCAATGACTTGCCTATAATCGTAGTCAATAAAAGTCCATGAGTAAAATGGCAGTCAAAACTGAAGGTCCGAGGCACTCTGATAAGTTAAAAATCCTTTATTGGCAGGGATATCTTTGCGTTTGCAGGAAGATTCGTCTGGCCGTTTTGGCGTCGCCTGCTGAAAGAAAGAAAGAAAGCTTGCTCACCAAAAACAAGACTCGAGGTCCTCTGTGAGGTTAAAATGTTATATCCTCAATTAGGT
Source organism: Gymnothorax reevesii (assembly GCA_029721435.1). Taxonomy (NCBI): domain Eukaryota; kingdom Metazoa; phylum Chordata; class Actinopteri; order Anguilliformes; family Muraenidae; genus Gymnothorax; species Gymnothorax reevesii. The sequence continues at coordinate 37,765,300 of CM056581.1, forward strand.
CCAGTGCCTGTCTGTGCCTGTAAATGCAATGATCAAGTCCTAGTTCGGGATTGAGCTGAACGTTTTTTGACTCCTCAGTGAAAATATTTGGCGATTGTTATATACCCACTGTATTTTCTATCCTGCACTTTCGGGTAGAACGTACATCCACTCGGATCAGGAAATCTCTTATTAGGGGACAGTGGAGAAGTTGATACTGCCGGACTATTGCCGTTGAAACGCGTTTGTCTTCTAGGTTTATTCTGAAAAAGAAGAAAGAAACTAGGGCATGAAAAGTCCCGAAGGCTTTGAGCATACATTTTAGATGTATTAATGCCGCGGCAGAGAGCGCGCGCAAGAGACTTGAAGGAGGGGGCTTACTTGCAAAGTGACTTCGCATAATAACGCCACTAATGAAGAGCTTGTGAGAGAAAGTAAATGCGTCGCTGTTGGTTAGTGACCCGTTATTTGACATGCACAGAGCATTCTTTTTTTCAGACTGGGGGTTGCAGAAGCCTACTCACGACCAGTGGGAATACTTTATCAAGCAATGTAGTCTCCCTTGATCAAACGGGCGCATCTGGTCCAGTAACAGTACGGCATGCTTCATTAGTGCGTTGACTGGGAGGGGAGTTTTGGGTACGAATGAGGTAGCGGGAAGAGGAGCAAGTTTCCCCGGTCTCTTCCACGGACGGATCCTGCGCAATTGAAACGAGAGGGAAAATACAGGAACTGGATGAAGCTGGGAAAATGCTGTTCTTACAAGCTATCTTACGAAGAAGAACTCAGAAAGGTACACGTGTTTCATCTTATGTAAATATAACTATTATCAGCCGGTAATTGCATAGCATTCATGATTTTTTTTTTTACTCGCAATGCGCTACTTCTTGAAATAAGGGGATTTGCCCACGAGCCAAATAAAGATTATAAGCTTTGATTTACATGTTAAATTTTATCCCTTAATACAGCGGTGAGCCGTTGTGTTGTATTTAAAAATATTGACACCAGATGACACGGCTGCTTAAAGCCGACTAATCGTTTTCTCTTCAGTCGAGCGAGTTGAATTTATGAGTAGCTATTTATTCAGTGTGACATAGGCTACAAAAATAAATGTGACAACGTAAAATGCTTTACTGGGTTTGCGATGTGTGTTGGCTATTCCGCTGATCCAGCAATTAATTTGATAACTTTAAAGCTACATATTTCCACGGCTGAGTCACCTTTAAGACTGACCTGTTTTTATTGGCACTGTTAATGCAATCAGTTGGCTTGAGCAGATGGTAATTCACAGGTGTGTGCAACTGCTATCTGGCGGCGGATTGGAGTTATTTTTTTCTCCGTGATGTTAATTTTTGGCTGATTGTTGTCATGTGGTACTCTAAAAAATCTTTCTAAAATTAACCATTTATGTCAGAATTGTTAGTACAATACATATCATGACACCTGCCTTAATTACACGCAACCCACCATAGTCCATTCTTATCGAGGTCCGATAGCCGACATGATAATAGTAGTTAGTCTCTCTCTCTCTCTCTCTCTCTCTCTCTCTCACTCACTCTCACTCTCATCAACATATGGGGTAGAGAGCAGCGACAATGCTTGTAACTATTGGGGGTGGAAACAAGGATAGTATATGCCACGTTTTTCGTCTCAGGACTCAAGGAAAATTTTAAATTTGCTGTTGGAAGCAAATTGATTTCGGCAATTTCAGTAGCGAGCCATATCAAATTGAACAGAACAATGTTTGCTCTGGACGAAGTTAATTTTTCCGCCGTAATGAATAGATTTGGATTGAAGCTTTGAGCCTCCGCGCACTTGGTTACTACAGATGTGGCACAGTGTTGTACTGCCTCCCTTTGGTAGGAAAATGAACGGAACGATACTTCAGCGACGATATCGCACCGGGGAAATTAATGTTGGCCTAATTTTGTGAAGATTCATCAAGAAATACAATCGTTTTTCAAATATATGTATATTCAAAGGGAGTAGAATATCTCTCTCTCTCTCTCTCTCTCTCTCTCTCTCTCTCTCTCTCTCTCTCTCCTCATGTCAAGACGGCTGTAAATTGCAATGCGTCAAATAGACCTGATTTAAACCAAATTCGAGATCTTGGTTGTTTCATGTTAAGTAACACCGTGCCTCCGTGTGGTCCTGCCCCAAAATGAAGTTTAGAATTCCACTTCTTAATGTATCCTTCCATTTCTTTGAACAGGAAAAAATTTTCCCCGAGATCTCCTGTCATCGAATTTATTGCATGTCAGTTGTCACAGCCTTTTCCATTCTAACTCTGGATTTTGTTGAGACGTGCTACAGCGCGACAAACAAGATTGTGTCGTATTAATTATTTCACTTTAAATGGGAATCACTCCCATTGCACCCGTAGCAGTTGAAATGATGACCACAAGACTGCAGTCTAACACTTTCGTACAGATGTCCAATGCGCAACATATTATACTAACATCAGGCAATTTTATGCTCATACAAACACTGTGAAACAATAATTGAAAAGTACTTTCTAGGAAGTAACTAAAATGACCTGAGTTAAAATTTCATAATCACAGTATTTTTGTTATTTGGTTTTCTGTCCTACGCTAGCCCAGATTCTGATTGTGAATAGGACCTGTCCTGGGCTATTTTTTCCACTTGAAACTGCTATGGTACTCTAAGTAATTTTTCCCTTCCTGATTTCTTCTACATTTCCATTTAAATCGCACTTAAGAGCTATTCCGTGAGAAAATGGCACTTTTTGAAGAAGTTGAGGAGTTGAATCCCTGGAATTAAATGAAACTTGGCAGATTGGTAGATATCGTAGTCTTGCAGAAAAAGCCAAATTTTTAGGTTCATATCTCAAGAAATCTGCCACCGGAAAAGCCACTAAATGGCTCAGTTTTGCTTTTGGCACCACATTTTACATCAATTATTATGACTTAAGGGTACACAGTACCGAATGTGTTATACTTTTATCATGACCTGTCACACTTCACACTACAAGTCAGGATAGACATTAGCACCACATCGGTGCCAAGCTGGTTAACTATGTTATTGAGCTGGAATTATTTGAGAAATCATGGTAAAAATTTTAAATGGGAATAGGAATGAAATAATGTCCCAGACATATACCAAACCAGAATGCTCTATTATATGTTTACTCACCACAAAGCTATCAGTTTCAGTTAATATTCCCTTGGTATCTTGCTGGGTTCATGCAATGGATGGCTGGAAAGATGGTCAAAATTGATTTTGGTGCATGGTTGCAGTGTATTTTCTCAGTAACCCAGATATGCTCCATGTTGATCAATGCTGTTTGTTGTGCTTTTGGAGCTCTGTTTTCAGGAATATTAAGAATTTCTTTGGTAGTATCTACCCTTTCAAGCTAGGCAAAGCCAAAGTTGGAGGAAAACTCAAAATGGACCATTAAATAGCAAATTGTAGCTATGTGTAGATGGCATTATTTTGTTTACCCAGCAAGGTGGAGATCTGAAATTCTCTGGATACATAGTCCTTTGGGGTACATTACAGCATTAGTAGAATCTCCATGGTAATATTCTCAGTGAAGATGATTTTAAACATCAAAACTCAGAAAAATTCGCCTTCAGGGGGCACTGTAGGCTGAATGCAAGTGCTGGCCATCCCCAGCAATGTACCAAAGAAAATTTTTTGAATTGTGATACACCCAACTAGTTTTCTCAGAAAGTGAAGAGCTTGGTTTGGTACTATGCTGGGTACATAGCTTTCTGACTAAAGGTGGCGCTCTAAAGAGCTGATGTTCTGCCAACCTAATATTCCATATTCCCAGACATATACCAAAGTTCTGTCTTGTGAAATATATGAAGCACAGACACAGTTATTCATAAAATTTGTAATCCCTTTGGTATAAAGCTTGGTTGGTTGTAAGCTGGTGGTGACCGTGAGCATTACAAACGCAGAATACATGGGTTATTATCAAGTACGGGTACAACCCAGTCAGAAACATACAGCACATTATAAAACATGACAGTCCAAAATTTTTAAATGCCAAAAAAGAACTAATGTAAAAGGCGTACCACCTTAAATATGTATGCAGACATGCGTCAGCAGCATACGTACACCTTCATAAAATAACAGCCCATAATTTGAACTCTGAAAAAAAAAAATCTTCATCACACAACCGTGTACATGATGACAGAATGTATGGTACAAAAGTTAAAAATGTTTTTTACTTTTCATGTTATCTAAAGCAAAATTATGTCAACACAGCATGTGATGAGCTCTATCCGTCAGTCTGTTTTTGGAATTGGATTGTGGGTTGGCGCACCAGAGGTGCTCAATGGCCTTCTTCGTTCGATCAGGGTCGATGTTACCCACGGAGCCAGTCGAGCCCGAGGCAAGCCCTACTACACTGCATCCTGGGTCTCTACAGGGCTGCTTACAGGCCGTTGATAGTAAGAATGTCTGTCACTGAATTAAATAGCGGTCTGCAGCCTTTATGGCACAATAGTTGTGTCAACATCCATGGCTTGGTATGCTCAGAAATGGAAAGTCTGTAAAAGAAAGCCCACCCTCCTACCCAGCGGGCATCCCATAGGCTAGACATCATGGGCAGGTGTTAGGAATGAAGGCATGCAAGTTACCACAACAAATGAACTGCCCTTTTCATGGCAGGATGCAGCTTGCTTGCAAGGATTTTTTTGCCCTTTATCAGGATAACCACTCGCTAGATGCGACTGCTGTGCCCTTTTCCATACCCAAGCTCCAGACCATTGCTTTCTGATTCTAATAGTAATGCAAAATGCAGAGAATTTGTTATTTTCTGAAGCTCTCCAACTCTACAAAACTGTGCACAGTGCTGACTACTGGTAAAAGTCTTGCATGTTGACACAATGCTACAATCACCGCACCACCAATATTATTTTCTAATATTCAACCAACCCAGCTTTACACCAAAGAGATTACAAATTTTATGTTTAACTGTGCATGTACTTTATATATGTGAAAAGGCAGAACTTTGGTATATGTCTGGGAATATGGAATGTTAGGTCGGTAAAATATTAGGGCTTTAGAGCTGAAAATGACAGATGCTAACTTACATAGTTCTAGGCTTGCGCTGGAACTGATTTTTCTCTAACCGCTTTGGCTAAAACCATTGAAAAAGCTTTAGCCACTTTTAGCCAAAATACTCTGAAGTCTCAAATTGTAGCAAAAAGTGGAATATACCTTGTTTGCAAAGAATACAGACACGATTGATAGTATGGCATGTCTGTCAAAAGTTATTGTAAGATTTCACCAGTATTTTTATTGTTTTAACTGAAACTACCCGAGTTGTGACTGGATGAGTTTGCTAGATAAGTATCAGCTGATATTTGTTTAAATATCACTTTGTTCTTTGTTCCTGCTTTACTAACATTACATAGGACCAGTCTTCTTCCCAATATGGAGTGTCAGTGCTCGATATTTGGATCTTCCTGGGCAACCAAAGAAGTAACCTGGCACTGGGTTTCTACCTTGACGGGGTTGCCAGGCTTATGCGTTACGACAGGGCTATTCAACCGTGTCCAGAAAAGGCCGGTGTGTGTGCAGGCTTTCATTCCAACCAAGCACTTACACACCTGACACTGCTAATCAACCCCAAGAGTCTTTTCTAATGAGCTTGATTAGTAGTATCAGGTGTGTAAGTGCTGTGTTGGAATGAAAGCCTGCACCCACACCGGCCCTTACAGGATAATGTTGAGTAGCCCTGCGTTACGAAATGAGACCCCACTGACAGCAAGGTAACATCATGATAACAGTCTCTGTCTGACTATTGCCATGATGTTATTTTTACTATATAGACCTTGACAACTCGTCTATTTGAAGTTTCGCCTTGACCTAAAAAAAAAACATTGATTCTCTGCATTCCTTCAGCTTATAATAGGATTACAATAACCTTGTTATTACAAGATACAATAACCGTTTTTGGTTTTGTAAGAAAAAAAAAAATATCGGTATGCAAAATCGGTCACTTACTGTTAAAGATAAGCAGCTGAGGAGAATCTATATATATTCCCTCAGTCACCATGATACAAGGGCTGCAAAGGTAAGGCTGCGCTCCAGATAGAAACTTGTGTTCTTCTATGATAATAATTATCCATGTTACCCGTGAGTGTAATCTGTATAACATTGAAATTCAGAATATCAACTGGTGAATTTGTATATCTTCCAGTACGAGTGGTGCACACTGCCGGTGCATTATCTACAATTCACTTATTTTCGCTCACCATAACCAAATTATAATCGTTATCTTTTGGTGTCATGCTAACATAATATCTATCAGCCGCTATTCTGACATTACCAGGTCAGATGATATCGGTTGCAAACATGTATCTTTGTCAGAGTTTTGGATTTTGACCGAAAAACCAGTGTTTTTTTTTCTGAAACACCACACCTTGCTGCATGGAGACACTGCTTTACTGAACACAGACAGACATCCAAAACCACCAAGAAAATAGTGCCTATTGGAAACGAAGACATATTGCCCATCAATCATTATTATTTTATAATACTATCATTATATTACTAGTTTTCCATAAATTGGATGGAAGTGTTGGCAGTCTGATCGATAATTAATGTAAAATAAACATCTTAACAGACAGATTGGTCTTAGGGCATGAATACAACGGTAAATTTTCACATCAAAACAAAACACTTTGCCCAAAACACGTGCTTTTCACGCATGCCGTATTCAATAATTTACTGCAAAACTTACGACTTCGACCAGACTCGCATGAAAACTGTCAGATGATGGTGATGATCTGCGGTAAATAAACTGAAGTTAATGAATTTATTGTAAAATCTAATTTCGCCAAATTGGTGAAGAGAAAGTGAATTCATCATTCAACATTATTCAAAATTGCACTCAGTATTGAGTGGGAAAAAAAGTGGCACTTAGCGGTGAAATAGGCTGTAAAAAGCATGCGGCTCTATTTGACTTTGATTTAAATTATGCAAACGCGTCCAGGTGAATTATTGTCGTATTACCTAATCGGGGAGAACAAGCAGCACCTGTGAAGTGTGGAGCGCTCTCGGAGTGAACATTTTGTTAATCATGAAAATGACCGTGAAAGGGTCAGGACGAATAATTCTTTAAAACAGATGTTACGTCCACCCCAATTCTCAGTTTTACGGAATTTACCCCATGACTTCATCGCTGTTAGATGGCATGAGAAACCGTGTCTTCAGTTGCCTATTACGATAATTGGAATACGCGTCAATAAAGAAAAATAATTGAGAACTAGCCAGGAATATCCTAATTGTCATAAAGGGACGTGTCTGTGCCACCCCAATTCCCGGTTCTAGCTTCGCCCCAGTGTGTAAGAGCAATTGTTGCCTCCCAATGTATGGCTACAGGTAGGGGCAAAACAATGTACCATTTCTTCCCATTTAATTCTCTCCCATTTCACTTCTAAAACACTAGATGATCCTTTGATGCTCTTAACCTTTTTTGTCCTTTTAGCTGTCTTATGTAGGAATACAAAGGATGATTACAGGTTTTTACCTTTCGACTAGGCTTTGAGACCCAAGCGCAAGTAAATTTGGCTTTTGTTTGGAACTGAGTTTTTTAGCGCCATAGCAACATGATGTCACACTTAAGGACCCTATAATGATGTTGGTTTTAATAACTCTTTGCCCTCAATAAATGAAATGATCAATCAAACGCCACATTTTTTGTTAACTCATGTTGTCTGTGTTTTATTCTAAAATTATTTGAATGATCGGGTACTTTTAAATTTAAAAAATAAGCTCAAATGGAAGAAATCAGGTTGGGGGCAAATTCTCTTTTATATCGCGGTACATTAAATGAACTTTTAATGCTCAAATGAAAAGTTTTATCAGAACAGAAATCTAAGGCCCTCAATTCTCAGCCCTGTCTCTCTATGGTATTGATTTTTATTTTGATGGTGCACGGTGTACAGAGAAATGAATCAGGTTACAGTCCTGGATTGTTCTGAAAAATCACTGTCCTTGGCCCCTCCAATTTTCAGATTTCAGAATGCAGAGTAGGCCTAATTGATGAAATAACAATTTGTAGATGCATTCAGTTCCATTTTCTTTTGAAGTTGTTACCCACGCCCGACGAGGCGGCGTGGGTATACAGTTTAGCACCGTCTGTCTCTCTGTGTGTGTGTGTCTGTCCATGCGACAGCTCGGCCACAAGTGGCGTGGGTTAGCATCTCTATAGAGTGCGCATCATCTAGTTGTATTTGTGTGCGCTATCAGAAAGCAAGCAGAAAACCACACTGACCCACTGGGCAAAATACACGTGTCCCACATAAATGTCCTGTAAAACGTCCCCTAACAACCATGCATGAGCGAGTGAATGAGTGATCACAGTATGCAATGCATAGACCATGGCACTGTGGGAGAAAAGAGATGCAGAGTGCTTCAAAAAGTAGTGCAGCTGCCTGTACTTTGCAGCTGGGACACTGTAAAATCCAAATAAAAACAGAATGCAATGATTTGTAAATTATTTTTAAAAACCGTATATTTAAATGAAAATAGTACAAAAATAACATATCAAATGTTGAAAACTAAAGCAACATCTTTTAAGAAAGCTGGGACAGGGGCCATAAAAGACTGGAAAAGTTGAATGATGCCAAAAAAAAAAAAAAAAAAGCCTCATGGAACATCTCACTGCAACTGAACGCTTTAACAGGTCGAACATTGAAGCGGATGGGCTACAGCAGACCCAATGATCTGTCCAGTGTTGCCTAGACTGATGAATCTCGGTTTATCGGCGGGTATGAATTTGTTGTAAAGAACACAAATCTGTTGAACAGGGTGTCAAACCGGTCTCTGAAAGGGCCAAGGGCCTGCGGGTTTTCCATCCAGCTGAGCAGAAGCACACCTGATACAACTGATATCAGCCTGCACAGTTGAAGAATTGAATCAAATGTGATTCTGCTGCTTCCAGAAGCATCACCCACCATGTCACAAAGCTGACATCATCTCGAGCCTTTCCTGTCAGAAATAGTCCATGAGCAAGTGAGCATCTCCAAGCAAAGACTCTCTGCTCACTTCAACCAGCAGAGGTGAGTTGAGCTTGATTTAGTGAGGTGATAACCAGTGCCAGCACATCTGTGACCAAATGCCGACAATATGACCCGCAATTCAATTTCACAAGTGAGCAGTTTCATACAGAAGTTTATAGCTCATAATAGAATAGCTTGATAGTTTTTCTCAAATGATTTAGTGTGTAGGTACTCTTTTTTTAAGATGCTTAAACATTATCCATCCTAACTGGAGGTCTTAGATGCTCCATTTTTTTTGCAATAAGGACTCTTATTTTTTTTCCTCATGCCAGCCAATTACAAGCCCAATTTAGCTTTACCAGTTTTGTCTCATACGGTCCCCTTCTGCTTTATTAGTCCCCTACCGGACACGGAGGGGACTATAGGATTGCACTCTGTCCATCCGTCCGTCCGTCCGCCCGCATTCGTGTTCGCTCCATAACTTCAATACCATATGACCTAGGAACATCAAAGTTGGTGTGTGGATGCATCTTGGGGAGAGGGTGTGTCATGTACCCTATTCAGGTCACTTTGACCTACTTTTTGGGAAATATAATATGCATACACCGGCAGGGGACTAGTATTGCGCAGCAATACGACATTCGCCGATAGGCGGTGCACTTGTTCATATACTCATGCTCCCCTGTCCCCAAACCAGAGTCAATTTGTTTCTTTTTCTTTGTCGAGCAAGTAATGCATGAATAAACGGAGGGTTATAGGGGTACACAGTTGTGTCATTTGTGATGGATATGGCGCAGGAGTGGGCGTGTGCATGTGATGGGTGCCAGAGTTTCAGCACTCATCTAGCATCAGGGTTCCTTTCTCTCTCATTCTCTGAGAGGGCTGGAAGAAGGGCTCAGAGCTCCTAAGCTCAGTTACCTCATGTCTCTCGTGTGTTTGTCTAGCGGGAAATATTTATTTCTGCTCGACAAATGTTTTAAAATGGTTTGATGCAGAGTGTGAGCATATTGTCCTTGTGCGTGTGTATGTTTTCAGTTGCTTATTTGCAGCTCACTAAGCCTTGATATAATTAGAGCTGTTATGTTCTCCTGCTCATTATTCAGATCCACTAAAAGAAAAGGTCCTTTGAGTGAAAGATGGAAGGCGTCACTGAAGCAGCAGTGTTGACTGACCTCAGGTCAGTTATTTTGTGCCTCTAAAATGTGAGGTGATTTGTGCGTGTAGAGCACAAATCTCTTCTGCTGTGGGGCAGAATTCCAGGTTTGCGAACATGGAGCCTTTGTCGGAAAAGCGCGTAGTCGCGCACGAATATAAGCCTGGTTTTACCAGGAGAAGGCATGCGACGGTCTTGGCGACGGGGTTCCTGATGTGATTCGCCCTCCAGTGAATCCGGATGGAGCGGATTTATGCGTTTGTGCTCGGCGGGGCATTATTTTCCCGATGCAGTACGATGGCGTGTTTTGTGTTTCTGAGTGTATTGATGGCACTCTGCTCCGCTGTAGCGTCCATCCTGCTGGCAGTTTATAGCGGGCGGATTGATGTTGTTGTTTTATCTTTGCTGTGTTTTATGAGAAATGGGGAAAATATATTTCATCTGACTGGAGTAGCTGCATGCCTTGTCTTGGCCTTATATCTGAATCTGTCTGTTGATTGTTAAGGTTTCGGGAGAATGGATGGCCTCTAATATAGACCCAGTGCTCTCAAACATAACTTTTCTGTTGGGGGAAAAAAGGGAAAATACTATTATATGAAACAATTCCGCTTGCGCGGAGCTCAGACTGCAGGATTGTAGCCTCGATTTTTGGCAATCGCTAAAAAAAGGCCCCAGATCAGAGGCAAATCAGAGTTTGCTTTGCGCTTGCAAATTGGCGCTCAATCACAATGTGCAAACTGTTCAAAGGTGCAATCCAAAAGCTCACTGAGAGCTTGCCAAAGCCTAGTTGCCACCAGAAAAATTTCATGCTGGCTAAATAACTGGTCGTGTCTGGGACGGGTCAGGGATACATGCAACAAGCTACAGCCAATAAGAGCAGACGAAGGCTGGGGGAGGGTTAGGATTTAAAAAGGGAAGGGCCTCAGCAGCCTGAAACCACATGCAACATGACTGCAGCTGCAAACTGCGACACGGCTTCCAAAATTCTGTTGAGCAGAAGAAATGGGGGAAAATTTAGTTGAACTTTGGCGGGAGCCCTGTCACTTCTTCTGTGTGTTTTCGCTCATGTTGTCCTGATTTATATTTTAAAGTGCACCTATTACGTGAGTTTTTGTTGGTCATTCTTGTATTCTTGTAATCTACTAAAAAAGGTTTCAGTGCGTCATTGTTTAAAAAAAAAAAACTTGTTTTCTCATGCTGGCCATTTTTGCAGTACCTGTCAGTGAAATGCTCCGGTGAGGTCTTGCCCCCACCCCCTGAGAACTCCAGTGTGCTGTGATCAGTCAACTTGATCACTCACTTGTGATTGGTCCACCGTTCGTGTGTGTGTGGGGAGGAAATGTCACGCCCCTTACCATAAATGGATTTCCAGTGTAAATGAGCTTTAAGAACAAATACTGGTGCAGCCTTGTGGGTGTAACCCACTTGATTCAAGGGCATGCCAAACTATCTGCTTTGTGCGAAAATTCAATTGATGACATCACCAATTGATGAAAAAAATGGCCAGAAGCTATTGAGGCGTTTCAGTCATCTCTGGAGTAGAGTGTTTTGCAGCAGAGAGTGCTTCTTCTGGAGGTAACTTTGAGTTGTTTTCTGACACAGACCTTTTACATGTGCATAGAAACCATATGATTCACACTACAACAGTAAAATAATGAAAACAACATAATCGGTGCACTTTAACCAATCAACTGTATTTTACTTTAAGTGTGCTGTCAGTTACTCAGCAATGACCAGTCATTTAATCATGAGCCAGATTGAAGGCGATGCCCACTGCCGTGTGTATCAACAATGTGAATTGTGACTGCAAAATATCATTTGCATATACATATATGTATTATTGTTATTATTATTATTATTATTATGTTTAGGTTTTTTTTTATAACATTTGCCTGAAATCAGCCTCGAAAACCAATACATACTGTACAGCTCTTATGGTCTGAGCCTTATCAGGTTCTACATTATCCTCAGCTAAACTGAACCCTACTTATTCACTTGTTTCAAAATATGTCTGCACTCATTTCTCGTTTCTATAGCTGGATTTGGATATCCTGGCAGCTTATCTCCCAAGGCTCAGGGGAATAAAACAAAATAAAAAATAAATTAAAAGGAGCTTTGAGCAGCACTGCTTGAGTTGTCCCTGATTAAACTCTTGAGGTTGTTTATAAGATGAGTGCTAACTCTGATGCATTTTACGCTGGATCTTGGGAAACACATCCTTGCATGTAGGACTATGTCTGGCTGTTTCTACGTGCTGTGTTTGTGGTTGCATTTTAGTGTGCCAATGTGTATGCCTGTGCCTGCGCTTGTTTATACACGTGCCTGTGTGTGTATGTGTGTGTGTGTGTGTGTGTGCCTGTGCTTGTTTGTGCACGTGTGCCTTTGCGTTTGGATGTGTGTGTACCCTCTCCTTGTAACTGAGTGTGTGTTTGTATGTGTGCAGGTGCCTGTTTGAGTACAGTGTGTGTAATATTGGCACCCTTGATAAATATTAAGAGGCTATGAAAAAATGTGGTTGCTCATAAATCTAATCTAATTTAAAGAACACGATTGAAGGGAAAAAATCTTACAAACCCAAAACCAGTGAAGTTGGCACGTTATGTAAATCGTAAATAAAAACAGAATACAATGATTTGCAAATCCTTTTCAACCTATATTCAATTGAATACACTGCAAAGGTAAACTTTGTCATTTTTTGCAATTATTAGCTCATTTGGAATTTGATGCCTGCAACATGTTTCAAAAAAAGCTAGCACAAGTGGCAAAAAAAGACTGAGAGAGTTGAGGAATGCTCATCAAACACTTATTTGGAACATCCCACAGGCGAACGGGCTAATTGGGAACAGGTGGGTGCCATGACTGGGTATAAAAGCAGCTTCCCTGAAATGCTCAGTCATTCACAAACAAAGATGGGGCGAGGGTCACCACTCAGTGAACAGATGTGTGAGCTGATTGTCGAACAGTTTAAAAACAACACTCCTTAACGAGCTATTTCAAGAAATTTAGGAATTTCATCATCTACGGTCCGTAATAGCCTCAAAAGGTTCAGAGAATCTGGAGAAATCACTGCACGTAAGCGACAAGGCCGAAAACCAACATTGAATGCCCGTGACCTTCGATCCCTCAGGCGGTACTGCATCAAAAACCGACATCAGTGTGTAAAGGACATCACCACATGGGCTCAGGAACACTTCAGAAAACCACTGTCAGGAACTACAGTTCGTCGCTACGTCTGCAAGTGCAAGTTAAATCTCTACAATGCAAAGCGAAAGTCATTTATCAACAGCACCCAAAAACGCTGCCGGCTTCGCTGGGCCCAAGCTCATCTAAGATGAACTGATGCAAAGTGGAAAAGTGTTCTGTGGTCTGATGAGTCCACATTTCAAATTGTTTTTGGAAACTGTGGACGTCGTGTCCTCTGGACCAAAGAGGAAAAGAACCATCCGGACTGTTATAGGCGCAAAGTTCAAAAGCCAGCATCTGTGATGGTATGGGGGTGTATTAGTGCCCAAGGCATGGGCAACTTACACATACGTGAAGGCACCATTAATGCTGAAAGGTACATACAGGTTTTGGAGCAACATATGTTGCCATCCAAGCAACGTCTTTTTCATGGACGCCTCTGCTTATTTCAGCAAGACAATTCCAAGCCACATTCTGCACGTGTTACAACAGCATGGCTCCGTAGTAAAAGGGTACGGGTACTAGACTGGTCTGCCTGTAGTCCAGACCTGTCTCCCATTGAAAATGTGGCGCATTATGAAGCGTAAAATACGACAACGGAGACCCCGGACTGTTGAACAACTTAAGCTGTATATCAAGCAAGAATGGGAAAGAGTTTCACCTGAAAAGCTTCAAAAATTGGTCTCCTCAGTTCCCAAACGTTTACTGAGTGTTGTTAAAAGGAAAGGTGATGTAACACAGTGGTAAAAAGGCTCCTGTGCCAACTTTTTTGCAATGTGTTGCTGCCTTTAAATTCTAAGTTAATGATTATTTGCAAAAAAAAAAAAAAAGTTTCTCAGTTTGAAAATTAAACATCTTGTCTTTGCATTGTATTCAATTTAATATAAGTTGAAAAGGATTTGCAAATCATTGTATTCTGTTTTTATCTACGATTTACATAACGTGCCAACTTCACTGGTTTTGGGGTTTGTACATTCTTATTTCTGAAAACATGTATGTCACAATCATTTGCACTCTTGGAAAACTTTACTAGGAAAAAAATCTAAATGAAGTACCACCATAAATTCGACCAAAAAAAAAAAAAAAAAAAAGTTGAAAAATGCTAATAAAATCAAACAGCAGTGATTTTCATTATATTGAAGACATGATTACAACATGGAGGGCTAGGCCCAAAAGCACCTCTGAATGTATGTAGTGTAAGTTTATTTGTCAATATCATTCACTGCTGAATCCACAGATCCAAGTTAAAGCTATATGATGCAAGCTGAAGCCATGCATCAACACTCTGTAAGGGCCACAGACTTCTTAGGGATTGGTGTCAGAGGCAGAGAGTGTGGATCATAGATTAGCCAGCCTGCGGTCCTGATGCAAGCTATTGAACACACCCAAAAAAGCAAGTCAAGCGTCATTGTACACATCATAAACAACTCAATGTTTGTTATGACTGAAGTGCTCGGTGCGTCCATGTGGCGCGTCAGGATTACAATACCATACGCTTTTCTTTATTTCTACTCGTTTCTCACTGGAAAAGCAATAAAAATCGATTGATTCTGTAATTTGCAGCTAATACAGTACATACCTCACCCATGCGTTTTCAATGGCTCCGAGTATACAGTATAATGGGCATGCCAGTTAAGCATAATTTATGTTTTCAACGCATTAAATGACTATATTTATAACAATATATTCATGTTAGTTTCAATACTTTGGTTACTCATCTAAAGAGTTGTATAGCGCTTTCGTATAAGTTGGCCAACTGGAGCGCACTGAACGCTCACGTGCGCGGTTTAGGGATGTTGAGTCAAGGATGTTTTTTCGTTGTTGCCGAGACAGGTGCACAGTGTATCCAAATTCAGTGATTGCAATTGGCAATCACTTAAGCAACTAAAAGAGTTATTGATGAGTGAAAAATTGACAATCGAGGTCCTGTATAAACATTCACAAAAATGGAATGACAGTTATGAGCCAGTAATAATAATATTACTACTAACACTACTACTACTACTACTGTTACTACTACTACTACTACTACTACTAATAATAATAATAATAATAATAATAATTAGCAGCAGCATATAGATAAGTTTATTTGGGTGTTATACAATAAATGTATATTTATTTCAATTCCATTTTCAATTGGAACTTGTACATTAAAAGCACGAATGAAACGCGATTGTGGATTGGTGCTTTAAAGTGAAACGTGAACTGAAAAGTAATACATTCTGAAATGATCTTTAACTCTTCAATGGAGTGATCAATTCAGAACAGATCACAAAGAGACTGCCTGGCCAAAAAGAAAGTCACCGCCTGGATTTAACTATGCAAATATTTGGAAGCCCAAAGTGGACAATATTCAAATGAAAATGTAATCCCACTATTGCATTATAATTTTCCACTTATGAATGAGTTAATTGAGACAATATTAAATTGAAAATGCATCAATCCAATTATCACTTTCATTTTCACATACACATATGGGAAATCTATGACTATATTCAAATGATAATGAAAAGCTGTTTGCCATTTCATTTTCAAAGTTATGCTTCGCAATACAGTGGACAATATTCAAATGCAATAAGCGCAACAGCACCCCCAGCCTATTGCATTGACATTTACATGTCATCACGCTCTTTTAGGGTCAAAATGATAATGAAAATGCTGTTTTCTAATCACTTGGAAATAATGATGATATAATAATGACAACGACATATGACATTTCATTTTCAAAGACCTAACCTGAAATACATGGGACAATATTCAAATGCAGTAAGCGAAACAGCGCCTCACAGTCCGTGGATTTTCAAATACGTCACCACGCTCTTTTTGGGACACAATGAAAATTAAAATGCAATCTGTCAGCGTCTCATCAAGGAGGGTCTTCTGCTAGGACGTCACTTGTTAGGGGCGGGAACGGAAACCATGTTCCTTATTTGCATACCAACCAATCAGCTTCTGGGTAGCGCTTGTATGCAGGGAGGCTTTCTGATAATGTCATGATGGCTAGGCTGCTATGTATTGTGTGCCATCGCGCAGTAGGCTACGTTGCAGTGTGGATGTAACCATCTCGGCAGCTAGTATGCTAGCTAACGTTAACTAAGAAAAATATTTGTAAATGATCATCACATTGAAGCGATCTGATTTGATTTTTGCCCCAACTCAATTAACTGAGCTAGCTGTAATATGCATGAACTTATCTGAGGCTTCGCGGCAGTTTTGTGCAACTGCAACCCAAGTATGCTTGTAGATCTCAGAGACGTTAGCTAGCTTGCTAGTGAGTCTAAAAGCAATCGCTTAGGTACAGCTAGCTAGCTATGATGCCTACTGGAGAAGATCTTCCAGCCCTGATTTGTCACTTTCAATGCCATCTTGCACTCACAACCTCTTTCACAATAGATCAGCAGCTTCTTTTACCGAAAGAACAAACTGACAGTTTAGCCTGAGACATGTTATTTCATAGTTAGTTAAAGCAGCATTATCCTTCCATGCGTGCTATAGCGTATTACATTACTCCAGATAAAACGCTATCTGTCTTTCCACCCTGATGACGGTAGTGAGGGGGAAATGTTTGTCATCATTTCTATACCTAATCGCTGTGATTCGGTATTTCCTCTTTCCAGCTAGCTAGCTGATAGCGATTGCTATATATATATATATATATATATATATATATATATATATGCACACGCCCATGCACTTTACCACTCCTTCACACACTGGTTAAATGTGTGCTTAAATCAGCGAACTGCAACTGATTTCCCACAGATCGATGTGTGTATACTGACGGAAAATCTAAAATTCCGCGGAAGTGGCACTTTCATATGATGATGTTTCATCAGAAGATGTTTTGAGCCATTGCTGTGCGCTGCTGTGCATTAAAAAAATCTTGTTCGTCATTCCTCTGCCCAAGGGCGTTCTGGTCCGCTGTAGACAGTCAGCTGCTTATAACACTCTGCTTTCTTATAGGCCTACGTAACGCAGCTGTCAGAAGGTTGTGATGTCGCCTGTACCGTTATGAATCATCTCGTTGCTTAAGGTCCCTACTATGGCATTGAAGCTACGGCACCAGCGTCAGGGGAGATTAGCCGTCGCAAAATCCAATTTTGCTTTAAGTCCCTAATCTGTGTCAGGGCGGTCAAATTATTGGCCTCATCAAGCAAACAGCTACGGAGATTGCGGAAACTACTGAAATAGGGTTACAAACTGTCCAACTCATTATTAAAACCTGGATGTTTAGTGGTGAACCGTAATCTTCAAGGAAGAAATGTGGTCAGCAAAAAATTTTGAATTATCGTTATCAGAGATCTGTTAGACGTTTTGAGAAATCAAATCATTAAAAATCAACTGTACAACTCACGGCTTTGTTTAATATTGAAGGGGGAAGCATTCCCACGTCAACAATATGAAGAGAACTCAAGGAATTGGGACTAAACAGCTGTTTAACCTTAAGAATACCTCTTATTAGAGTGGCTAATTGAAAAAAAAAAGGTTTCAATTTGCTAGGGAGCATAAAGATTGTACTCTGGAGCAATGGATTGAGTTCATGTGTTATGATGAGTCCAGATTTACCCTGTTTTATAATGATGGACGCAACAGGGTGAGAAGAAAGGCAGATG
Source organism: Gymnothorax reevesii (assembly GCA_029721435.1). NCBI lineage: Eukaryota > Metazoa > Chordata > Actinopteri > Anguilliformes > Muraenidae > Gymnothorax > Gymnothorax reevesii. The sequence goes on from CM056581.1 coordinate 37,783,212, forward strand.
AAGTAATGCTCCCATAATGCTTAGCAACTGCTACATAAGTGTGTGGGGGCAGTGTTAGATCAGGGGTTGCTTCAGTTGGTCAATTCTAAGTTCGGCAACAATATGCACCTAAAATGAGAATGCCGGGATTCATTGGACTCAAACTGTGAAAGAGTGGCATCACTTCACTCATGGATTAGCCACCACAGTGTCCAGACCATTGTTGTGTTCCAGGGTTCTGGCCTTTGGCCAGAACAGTATTATTCATGGTTTTAACAGTTTCATGTTCCATAGTTCAAGTTTCATAGTTCATGCTCATAGTTCATAGTCACAGTTTCAGGATTTCACATTCCATGTTTTTACTTTTCCATGTTTTTGTTCATGCCAGGTCTGCCATGCCACTCCACCGCTTGTCTGCGTTCCGCCCCGTGCCTTCGTTGTTGCACATTTCTGAGCTCTGGTTGGCTTTGGTATTTCCCCTTCCTTCCATGCTGTGCTGATTCGGGGCTCTCTAAGCTTAATTGACAATTAACTGTTTTTAAGTTACTAACATTTACTAACACTCACTGGGTTGGTGTAATTCTTAGATAGGCACATTACTAATATTACTAAATTAGACAGGGGGTTTATTGTCATGATTCCTGCTTTGCTATTTCAAGATCTTGCTGTGCTTTTCTGTTCTTAACATTCATGCTTGCTTCCAAGCTGCATACTTAATTGGTACTTAAGCTGAGCACGCTCATTCTCTTAATGAGCAGGTCATGTCATCCAATCTCTGTCCATGTCTTGATCTTGCCATGCCTCTTGTTTCTGCCTCTCCAGGTGTTACCCCTCATGTGTTCTGATTATCAAGCCTTTATCTGGATGCGGTGGAAGTTGGCTGGCAGACAGTGTCTCAAGTTTTGTTTCTCGCGTCTCGTTGCTTGTGCAAGTGTAGCCAAGTTCTTGTCATAGTTCTCTAGCATTTCTAGTTTCAAGTCTTGTCCCAGCCTCTTGGTTTGTGTATATATATTTAGTCTTGTTATTTACTTTTCTTGATCTTCTTGCCTGGAGTTTCCAGTGCCTTTTGTTTTCTGTCATTTGCATTCTTTGTTTTGTAGCTCTGTGTAGCTTACCTTAGTTTGTTTTTTGCAACCCTTTGGGCCAAGTTTTTTGTTGGCCCTCGTGCCTGTTTTGTTTTGGTTTATAAATAAATCCTCATTCCCTTTTCCCGCATCTGGTGTCAACTGATTCCATATCAGACCATAACCCCATGAAGAATCTTTGGGATGTGCCGGTGAAAATTCTGCAGTGGTCCAAATCTCCCATCATCAGTAAAACATCTTGGTGAAAATTTAATGCAACCCTGAAAACAAATAAATGTTGTGACATTGCATAAGCTTATCGAAACAAAGCCTTGGCGAATGCAAGTCGTATTCAAAGCTAACTGCGGCCCAACAAAACATAAGAGCCTTTGTCTTTTTTTATTTATTTTGGTCTGGCAGTGTATTTTTATTATTATTTTTTTTCAATATTTGGAATTAAATATCAGGAGCATAAACAATAAGGGCATTTCTACATAAAAGACATAATATTTACCCAGGGCTTTGAATTTGTGTACTTGCGCTTGTTTGTTGCTGTGTCTGTGCCTTTTTCTGCACGCATCCATGTGCATGCGTATATCTCTGTCTTTGAGCACGAACCTTGTCAGATATGAGTTTATTTGAAAGAATTTCAGTTGAAAGTTGATTTTTCTTTGATATTACACTCATGGCTCTGCCTCGACCTCATGCCTTAGAAGTACAAATTAGTGTAGGCAAGCTGAGAAGACCTAATCATGCGCTGCATCTTTTTTATGTAATCATTCAAACGCAGAGAAAACTAGGGTTTGTGAACTAATGAGCTGAGTAAACTTCCAAAACTGCTCCTAGATCACTCAGAAACAGTCTCACAATGTCATTTTTGTTTTTGTTTTTTTTTCTTACTGCTGAAACATTGCCAGAACATTAAGCCAACTCTTTGAGACTGCTCCATCTTTGTGGAGTTTGGGTTCATTTCTTTTCCTGGAATAGAAAGCCCTTTTGGTGGGAGGCCTGGGCCTCTGCCAATGTGCATTCAGTGTAGACACACAGTCCATCAAAACTGGCCTTAGAAGCTGTCAGGGTTCAAACATTGTGACCTCATTACTGAAGAGGATACAGATTCACATTCCCACTGAGTGTCTGGGCTGATAAGCCTTCTCAATTCTGTAGAATCATTTGCCAGTGTTTGCTGGGGGATTGTTTGTGAACAGGGCCCTTTCATTGGAGGGGACCGCTTGATTGAGCTGTCTGTTCAGAACGGGATTTGGCAGCCGCTTCTGAAGCTTGAGAGAAGTTCAGATTTAGTGCATGTGGCCTTTTAATTTTGCTTGATAAACCAAAATAAACATTTATTAACAGAAAAAAGGGGAATTTTGAATATGGGACTGCTTTCGTACCGTGTTTTGCATCATCTACAATCATCAACAGCTTCAGTAATTGAAAAGGCTTCTGTTGGGCCTGCTGCCTCAGTCCTTGATCGTAAGCAGCTTCATTAATGTGAGCAGGCCTCCGTGTGTAGTGCAACATCGGTTATATTGTGAATAGCTTCAGTAGTATGAATAGGCTAAAGTTTGGCATCCTGCATCAGCCTATAATCATATGCTGCTCCACTAACATGAACAGGCCTAAACTGGGCCTGCTGTATCCGCCTACATATGAAGAGTTTGTGTCCAAAATGCAAAAATTGCGAAAATTTAAATAACACCCTTGAGCAATAGCCCTGTGCTTCTTACATCTGGTGCAAAAATCCATTTTTACTCCTGAATAAGCAAAGCTCAGGAAGGAGTGTTGTAATGAGACTCGAGCGTCAGTCACCAATCAATCAATCAATCAATCAATCAATCAATCAATCAATCAATCAATCAATCAATTTGCCGATTGCATGACCACGGGTAAATATGATTTTAGCATGGATGACCAGTCCCTAATTTACAAACAGCTTATCCATGAGTTAATGATAGCGTCACTTTGATTAGAAATTCATACTAAAAGGTGCATTTTTTCACAGTCAAAGTTTGTGTTTTTCTATAAAATGTAATAGGCGCCAACATATAAAAGGCTGATTGACTCAAACTGAGTAAAATCGAAATATATGCCTTTTGGAAACAAACTCTTCAATTGGAAAAAGCTTCAGTAATGTAAGCATGCTTCAGTGGGACATGCTGCATTAGCATATGATTGCAAACAGCTTCAGTAGTATGAACAAGCTTCAGTGCAGCATGTTGTATCAGCCTATAATCACCAACTGCTTCAGTAATACTAATATGCTTCAATGGGACATGTTGCATCAGCATATGATCACAAACGGCTTCAGTAGTACGAATAGGCTCTAGAGCAGCATGCTTGCTTCAGCTGGCATCTGAGGGAAGTCCAGATAAAATTAGGTGATGTTTCAGGCTGGGAGAAACAATAGATGGAGTGCTTGGAGCACCCATTTGTCAGTGTTAAAAATTAATCAAGCTTGGAAAATTAATCACTGGCCCTTGTGGAGGCAAATTATTTGTTCACCAAAATTTCCGCCTCTCTTTCTTCGCCACTAAGGAACAGGGGCAATAAACGAGATACCACATACATAGTGCAGTCTATTACAGAACCCCATGTGTTATGGGACAGCTGCATTTCTGGTGCTGTATAGTATGTAGATAAAATCAGAATGCGATGATTTGCAAATCATTTAAACCCTATTTTTAAATTGAAAATAGAGCCAAAACATATCAGGCATTGAAAGTGAGAAATTTTTTTTTTGTTTTTTTTTTGGAAAATTGTCAGCATACCAACTTTTATGGAAACAGGGTTGTACCTCCTAATCTCTATTGTCACCTTCGATTCACTGTTTTTGAAGCAATTGTAGTGTAGTATTTAGCCAATTACCAAAAGTGCGTCAGTGTCCAAATATATCTGAACTGCAGTGTAAGAGTTACTTTCACCAAATTAAGACTGCAGTTCTACTGACCCAACCGTCAAGATGATATGAAATTCCTATTAACATAATTATTGCATAATAGCTGCATGACATTATCATGTATGTCCACATCTTATTATTGTAGCTCATAAATCTGTACAGATCTTCAATTATGCAGAGATAAAAATAGCTGGCCATAATTTTTCATGTTCAGTGTGACATGGAGATTTGGTGTAGAAAAGCCAACAACGTAATATTGTCACTCCACGACATGGAATGAGAATGAAGAATAAGAATTCTTCAATGTAAGTCTTTTGAAGTGATTTCCTAGTTCAAAATTCCTTCGTTTTATCCATAAATACGCATTGGGTGTATTGATCGATACTTCCCACAGAATAGTCATCAGTGCATGCATGCAATCCTGAATGTGTGCAAAGTCTAACATTTTTTTTTATCTTCTCAGTTGTGGACTGAAGTACTAATGATAATTTTCTGATCTTGTTTTTCTTTTTTTGGCATGAGTGTCTGGGTTTGTACATAGCTCATGCTGCCTAGGGAGATTCTGTATGCATGTTTCCCCAATCCAAATCTCTGCAGTCCCTATGCCCTCCTCCAAAAAGAGAGTTAAGTAGCAGCTCAGCCTTCCTGTGTGTTTTTGTAGATGGTGAAAAATAACTGACATCTTACTGATGGAATTTGGTGGTGGGGTATCACGATTCAGCGTTACTGGCTCAAAATCACTAATTGCAAAAATGATCGTGCTGTCATATCTTTAATCTGCCTGTAATCAGTATTAGAATTTAGGGATGTTGTTTTTCGGTGGTCAAAAGGAATGAGCATGACTCAGCTGCCCTTGTATGTACTGTAATGTACTTTGATACATTACTGTTTTAGCTGAAGTGTTTATGGATTATGTTACGGTCATTATACACATTTTATCATGCCGTGTGAACTTCCTTGAATAGAATGAGTATTTCTTGCATATATAATAGTCACTGTGTAATAGATATTTATATTTTAATTTCAACTGATTAGGGATGCACTGAAATTAAAATTTTTGGCCGAAATCGAGAACTAGAAATGAGAAACGCTTGGCCGAAAACCGAAACACTGAAAGAAATTATTACGCCAATTTTTAGAACCATTGCATTTATGGCTATGACTGTCTACTTACCTAACTAAAGTCAAGGCATTGCAATTGCATAAATCAATATTCATGCTTCAAAGAATAAATCAATTTCAAAATTATGAATATATTTATTTTGCACTGACATTCCAACAAAGCACAATATAAAATAAAATAAAATTATAAATAAAATGTTTTACTTGGCCCCACTCATGAATAACCTACAACCTACTGGCCTATAACTGACTGGCCTGTTCCTGGTTACTGAAAAATTGTAAAATTAAATATGTTACGTGACAACACAGCAGCCCACTGATTGGTCAGAGAGAATCCTCTCTGCGAAAGACAACTCGCTTCCGCATTATCGCTAAGAAACTGGCTTCACCTGCCATCAATGAAACAGGTCTTCAATTTGTGTTTTTGAAGCGTGTGTTGTTTTAGGCAGCTTGATAAATATACTTTGCGTTGCCTTACCTTTTAAACAAGGTTGAGTTTATTCACCGAAGCTGCTGCATTTATGAAATGCGTTTCTTTGCCTGTGACCCTGTTCGTAGCGAAGTTAGAGGCAACAGCGTTCCCCTAATTCCTGATGTTGACAAAAGTCGAAATTTGTCTAATTTGTCTCACTGATTTGGTCAAATTTTATTCGTGCTATTTAAGAAAAAACGAATAAAAAATGATTGTTTTATTAAGTGCTTTTTAAATTTACTATAGCTCATATGCAAGCAGTCACTTTGATGTGGCCACCCTGTGAAACAGTATGTGAATTTTGCATGCAGGAGATATTTAAATGTATCATAAACTGGCTCTTCCAATGGCTAATCTTATGAGTTTTTCAAAGGCTAAGATGCACACCATGGGCGACATGGTGGCATAGTGGTTAGCACTACTGCCTCACAGCAAGAAGGCCGTGGGTTCGAATCCGGCCTGGGGCCTTTCTGTGTGGAGTTTGCATGTCTCCCCGTGTTCGCGTGGGTTTCCTCCAGGTACTCCGGTTTCCCCCACCCATCCAAAAACATGCAATTTAGGAAACCTCCCTCCCGTATGGCTGTGTCGGTGGTCGGAGGGGCCGTAGGCGCATACTGGTAGCCACGCTTCTGTCAGTCTGCCCCAGGGCAGCTGTGGCTACAAAAACGTAGTTTACCACCATCAGAGTGTGAATGAATAATGCCTCCATTGGTAAGCGTCTTTGAGTGTCCAAAAAGCGCTATATAAAATTGATGCATTATTATTATTATCTTCACCATCATCATCATCAGTCTTGCCGTACAGCTGTTATTTGACATTATTTGGCGTGTGTTTGATGGCATAAGGGCTGCACTTGATTGGGGAAGTGTGTTGAATGAGACTGAATGAGACATGGTAAAGGCACAAAGACAGCCTTTTTCTCAACCACTATTCAAACATAACAGTCCTTTACTGACTGGTGATTACTCTGAAGAGAGCAATTACACTTTTCTGTATAATTGAGTGGGGGGCTCCAATACTGGGCCTGAGTTTTTGTTTTGCGGAGAGAATGGAAATCATTTTGGTTTTGTCTGCACATCTTTCTCTTAAAAAGAGAATGAAAAGAAAGAGCCAAATGCACACTGCACTTAGCAGTTTATTTATCTCTGAAGAATGGATCATCAAGTACCGCGGAGGACTGAGCACAAAAAAACGCTCTTTAAAATTACTGCTTGTGTGTCCGTTTGCGATCTGCTTTCATGAAAGCTCAGATAGGCTGTTTCTACACCTCCACAGCTGTGCTAGCCTTCCTGTACCAGGTCAGATTAGGGAGCAGTCAGTCAGTGACTAATTATGAGGGATCCAAGTATCTGCATTTACCAGCCAGGAAATGCAAAATCAGTCATCCAGGGAAGAAGAACTTCACTCTTGTTCTCAAACTTATTTTTGTGCCAATACTCAATAATTGTGGATACTGTAGGGTATTAGGAAACATTCTGTAATTAGTATGCATGTTATGTGGGTATAAATGTATGTACAGTATTTACAGCAGCCTCAGATAATCATTACAATCCTGGATAAAGATCGGCCAGAAAAGGAAATGATCATGAGTTAGCGCACTCCATAATACTGTACATTGGACAGTGGCAATTTTTTTGTTTTTAATTTCGGTTCTGTCCTCTTTGTGTTTGACAGGAGACAATGACAATGAGCTTTAAGTGCGGACTGACAGCTTTAATTTGAAAGTGTTTTCATCTATTTAAGATGAAACCTTTAAAAATGATAGAGCCTTTTGTATATTGTGTATATTAGACAATTTGACATAACGTTGAGTAAAGTAATCATTTTTAATATGTGGTCACGGTATGAGTGTGAGAGTGAATGATCTGTGAATGGTGTGTGCGCCCTGCGATGTATTGGCAAGCTGTCCAGGGTGGGTCCCTGCCTTTGCCCGTAGCCATCTGAATAGGCTCCAGCTCGCCCCGCGACCCTAGTGAGGAATAAGCGGGTATAGAAATGAATGAATGAATGAATATGTGGTCACACATCATTTGCCTATGATGGCTACTTGAAGATGAATAGACTTCCCCAGACTCTGAGTATCTTCCCAAGTGATGCTCTACCAGGCCTTTGCTGCATGCAATCACCACCCCTTACTTGTTATGAGGACTTTTTGCCTTCAGTCTCCTCTTCAGCATGGATAATGCATTGAATTTGTAATGTGAAATAAAAAAAATGCCACTAGATGGCAGTATTGACCTTTTTTTTGTTAAGCCCAGTCTGGAACTAGGTTTGGGCATGTCCTGGGCATATCTGAGAGGGAAAGTCCCAGAGAATTGAAAAAAAGTGTAAAAGGAGGGAGGGGGCTGCAAAAGAGTATATAAGGAGAGAAACTGAGAGAGTAAAGTAGTAGGAGAAATTGCAAGGAGAAGGATACATTTGACCAGTCCTGTCACTCTTTTCAAGACCTGTGAAGTTTTTTGTGGAATTTTGCCTGTGTTGGAGCATTTTCCTGTCCCAGAACATCGCAAGGCAACCCCATCCAAATTACCAAAGGAACTGTAAATATTTCATTTTATTTTCATATGTCAATCTTGGTCAGTAGTATAAGTTGTAGGTTAGTTGTCAGTCTTTGTTTAATTAAATCTGTTTAAGTTTTAAAATTTTGTCTGTCATCCCTTGCTATCTGATATATCATGACAAATTGGGGCCATGGCAAATTAGATTCAGATCTGGATTTACTCAGTCAACAGAACTAAAATAGCAACAAAAAAAAAGTGCCACTTTCCACTGAAATATGGTTCTTACTGTATATTGCATGGAATAAGAGGTATTCATGAGGTTTGTGAGAATCTTGGGCGAACATAAGGCCATTCCTCATAAAAGAATCTTCCAAAATTTTTCTGATCATTCGGTTTCTGCTTGCTGACTGCCCTGCTAACCACAAATATCTGACAAAGATGCCAATTGTGAAAAAAAGCCGATTTGAATTTGATTTTTATGTCCATTTTTAGGCAAGACTTGGCCAAAATATCAATACAGCTGATGATTGCATCAAAAGAGGAGTGTGTAAAGTCAGTGGCAGTCACAGATTCAACCTCTAGTTGAAATGCTTTTCAAAATGAGAGTCTTTTTTTTATATCAAAGCCACCACTGTTCGTCAGAGAGGTCATTAGTCTGTGCTGCCTTTATGGTTAATCTGTCGTTCAGTTATTGATCCAAGCAGTGAATAATAAGTGTCTGTACTGTAGAGCCTATGACAATTTCGAAAGTTTTCACTTCATAGCCTTTTACTCAATGAGTGAGAGAATGTGAGGTTATAATTAAGACTGTCTGCTATAGTTTATGACTGTATGTCAGCCTTATTGGAATCACAGCCCTTTTCCTACCCAGTCACTGACCTTACTGTGTTTATCGGTTGGTTGTGTGTGTGTGTCTGCGGGCGTGCACGTGTGTGTGCGTGTTTGTGTGCGCATGAGTCAATTTTTGTATCTGTCCGCAGCTAATTGCACATACTACTGAACCAATCAGCCAGATATTTTTGCACACATTTGTTTCTGAATGCTCAAGGACCTCTTGTGGTTGAGGTTATTCTCAATTTTTGAAAAACCTATTTTATTGACTGAGCACACCACCATTGACTGCTAACTCCTCTTAACTGGTCAATGGGGAATGCTAGTTGTTAGCAACTGCGTAACTTTGGAATCTAATTATCGGCAGGGACAACATACACATCTGGCGGAGGGTACTTCTCTGGTTGTGCTTATTGCTGAGATTGCTGAAGAAGTCGCTCCTCTCCATCCTTCTCAGTGCATTCCTCTCCATTATTGCTGCAGCCCACCCACTCACATATTGTAGCCTTAATGCTAATTTATTCATCGTGCTGTTCTCCACTCTCGCAGGGTTTAAACTCCTCTTAATTAGCAGGAGCCACCCCCCACCCCCCACACAGAGGAATCCTGGGGCGGGGAGTAGGCCACCTCAAGGAGGACTGGCTTAGCTCTGTTCGGCTGTTTTTCAAAGTTTTTCGAGTCCCTGGTGAAAACAGATAGCGGAGGCCTCTTATTAATACTTTTTCATGTTGTTTTCTATAATGGCTGCCTCCCTCAGTTAGGGGCTGAAGCAAAGGGAATTCCTGAAAAAAGATTGTGTCATAGGTGTGACATACAAAACAAGTCATTTTTTAGCCCCTAAAACCTACGGACTCATATATGGGTCTGTGAAAGGCAGCTGCTGTACTCCAACCTGCAGAGCTTCAGGCCTGTTCTAAATTCTAGTGTCGGTCCCAAGGTTTCCAACGATCTCAAATATGTCCTGCTGAATTACAGGGAAATGTGTTTAAAATGGGTTACAACTTGTAACAAGATCTAGATATGTTTCGTTTGATGTAATGCTGAGACCATAAAACATGGTGTCCTGGGTTTAAATATTTCTCGAAGTGTGTAAGTGTGACGTAGCTTCAGCAAAGCACTGCCCCCAAAAGACATAAAACATGAAAGTGACATTGTTCTACACTAAGAAGAAAATGCTAATTCTGCCTTTGAGCCTCCTTAAGGGAAACCTTAAGTGAAAGCTTAGAGTTAAGAGGTTAAAGCTGTGGTGGTCAACCCTGGTCCCGGAGAGCTGCATTCTCCTGGTTAGCTATACTCCAGCACTAAGGGAATAATAAGCCAATCAATCACTTGCCAGGATTGACCCACAAGACCAATCAAGTGGACATGCAGGTTGTGACAGCAGTCTATGTGGAAACCAAGATTTGTCAATGTAGATGGACATTAAGCATAATTGTAATGTAGACAAAGTAGAAGTACAAAGCAAAGATAAAAGTTCATAGAGCAGGGGTAGCAAGCCCTGGTGCTGGAGAGCCACAGGGTGTGCTGAGTTTGGTTTTCTCCAACCTATTTAAACCTAAGACACCGGGTGAGATGAGTTAAGCATATAATCAACTGCTTTAATTCATCAATTAAGTCCTGGGTAACATCAAAAACCAGCGGACACTGCTAATCTCCAGGACCAGGGTTGACCACCTCTGGGTTAATGTCACTCGGTCTCTAATAACTAATGACGTATGTTCCTGATAGACATTAGTGTGTATCGGGCTTATACAGAAGCAGCACTGCTGATTGCTAAAAGGGTAGCTTATTGCAAAATCCTCATCTGCAGACTGGGGTGACTGGCAGTGAGGATTCATGGGGCCCACTGCTGGAGGAGGGCCCCCAAAAGTTCAAGGAAAATGAATTCCCAGATTGATACTCACATTCCGCAGCAGAATTCCTTGCTGCATACCATGTCTGCAGTCTGATGATTTGCTCCCATGGTATTTTACTGGGTGTTTATCTACATGGACTAACATTGCAGGCAGTGGAGTTCATTGTACCATGAATTGATGTTATTTATTTGTTAAAACAGCTCTCCCGTTTTCCTCAGCATTTCTGAGTCTGTGCCGTGTGCTTCAGAAGTAATGCCATCCCCCCTCCCACGCTGCGAGAGCCTGTAGTTACCCTGCAATCTCAGGATAATTATACATCCAGCAGTCCAAACAGTACCGCAGGGGTAATCTCCGTAGATCAAAGCAGGATTTAGCTCCAGAACCTTCCTTGGATTTCAGTTAACGGTAAGAAATAGTTGTAAAGTTTTCAGAACATTAGTAAGGGACCTGGCCAACTCCAGGAACATACTTTGTAAAATACAACCTTGTTTGCATTTGCAACAGCTGGCATCCCATTATTGGGACCTCATGTACTGATAGGTTGAAGGAATGTTTGCCAGCTTTAGCCCCTCTCACTGCTGGCATGATGCTGTGGGGATGAAGTCCCATAATTGGTTGAAGGCCAAAGCAGCTACAAAGAGAGGCAACAGGTGAATTAATTGGCAACAGTGTTGCCATACGTCATTTCAACCACCTTTAGAAGTGTACACTTTCTAGTATTTTGGCTGTAAGTATGCAAATATGACACACAATGCTAAACAGCTCAAGATCATGGTGATTTATCTTTTTTTCTTTTTCCTGCAGTTTTATGGAATCAGATTCAATTATGGCCGATAAATGAAAGCCGCGTCAAATCCTCTTCTCAAAATGACAGCCTCTCGTCTTTTAATTTGATGGTTTTTCTAATGAAAAACTGCCATCTGTTTTGAGATTTTTGTTTAATTAATTTCAGAGGAGATGCATTCGTCTTTTCTCATCACTGGGTGGTCCACAAAAACAGGAGTTTTAGTCTTGAAATTAGACTTAAAATCTTATTGTTTTCCCGGAAACGGAGAATGTTACCTTGTTTGCTTGGCAAGGGAATTGAATATAAATTACCTCTGACATTTCTTTTGTAGATTTTTATAAGGAGCCTAAATGTTATGCAATGTTTAGACTGATTTTTTTCAGTGTACCACCAAAACCATTAGCCCCTGTAGCCATTAGTTGAATAATTCCTTTGTCCCTTATCTTTTTATTTGTTTGTTTTGCTCGTAAAAGTGCTCCTGAAGTCATTACTTAAGAAAAAAAAAAAGAAAAAAAATATTGGGTGCATTAGGGAAATTTTATGTCAGCCTCACACCAAGCTACTTTTGAAGCAATCTCACAGCCACAGTATCCAAAATCAGCATGAAGTCATGAGAGTTTTGATTGATTTGGGACGTTCCTCTCATCTCCATTGGTTGGTGTAAAGCAGTCATAAAAGTTAATCTGACTCTGAACTTTTCATGTCTTGATGTTCTAATAAATTCAAAACTTTAATATTGTTGGATGTCTTTTGTCTGAATGGCTCATGCAAATCATGATGTTCAGTAACATGAACATTGTCATTAACCAATTGGTTCATTCTGCAAGATCTCCACTATTTACAAAATCTTACCGTTTGTGAGTAAAAACTCAATGGACTTTGACCCATCACCTGATGTGAGAAGATTAGTTAGTCTGTCATTAGTTGATGAGTCTTCTGAAAGATCTACTCTAAATAAAATAAGATTGCTTCAAAAGTCTTTATGCAATTCCATTGCTTTCAATGATCTTATTTCATTTTGCCAAATTTAAATGATCATGAAACACATGCATTGCTTCTAGCCCCTGAGTAAAGAAAAGCGTGAGAAGTCCGGAGTCATAACGCAGGTGATACTAATAAACCTCTACGCACAAGGTCTTCAATTCTGTGTGAGAATCTCTTACGTATGCATTGGTTGAATTATTGCTGACTACAGCTGGCGAACGTAAATATGCTACTTTAACTCACACCGAATGCATGAGAGTTGACAGGTATGCATTATCAATGAAAACTGGCCACACTTGATAATGTTTATTTATTTATTTATTTGCACATGCGAGAGACGCATTACAAAAGAGATCACTCAAGAGGAGTGAGTTAAAAAGAAGAAGAAAAAAATGTGCAGGTGAGGTCCGAAGCCCGAAAGGGCTTATAGAGCGGCCTCACCCTGACCTTATGAATGCTTATTCAAGAAAAGAATTAATGTACATCCTATGGGAAAAAATGTTGGGAGTTTTCAGAGTTTCTGTAATGGTAATTTAAATGAATGAATGAAAACAGGTCATGACCAATCATTTTTTTTGAGGGATGGTTTGAGCTTCCCCTATCGCCAGTTCACCAGCCACCACTGTTTGGCACTTAGTCTGCTTTAAAGGCTTTTTTGAAGTTTTGTAAAGTTTATGAATAACTAAGAAAAAATAAAGACAAAGGTAAAGTCAAGAATAGTTTTTTGACTTGGCCTTTCAAGGAAAAAAGTGACGAATATTTTTAAAAACCCTGGGGGAACCCTAAGTAAAGGTATGTCTTATAGCAAGCAGGGCTCACACAGCCGGGCCTTCCTCTGAAACAGAGGTGAAACTCATGGAAGCAGACAGAAGAATCCCTTGGTTCGGGAGCTATTTTTTTGCTGGTTGGAGTGGTTTTGCTGGAGCATGCTGTAGAGGGCCCCGCAGAGCAGAAGAGATGACTGCTTATGTGCCTCTCACTGGCTGGTGGATAGGATGATTTCATGTGTCAGTTGCCTGTGGATGTGCAGTACATGTAGGACCATAGCCTCGAAGAGAGTGGAGGTGTTTGCTGTGATGTTTTTCAGCAGGTTCTGATCCGACAGTCACTTTCAGCACACAGATCAGAATGCAGGGTCAGGCTTTGGCTCGAAGGGAAAGGTGTCCTCGCATGACTGCTCACTAGAGATTCTATCTCTTTAAATTTTAGACAAATGCATTCTCCTGCTAACATCCCAAGATGTCTCACAGACAAAAATATAGTCAAGAGAAAGATTAAATATTCAACACTTGGCGTCCGTTGTGGAGATGAGATGAGAATTTGGTGCTAAACCCTCCTTTGAACTGGCTGGTCTTGTCCTGTTTTCAGGCATTTCCCTTGATTAGAAAAGCAGTACTTAGTATGTCCAGCTCTCTCCACCTAGTGAGTAATATTCTTCAGATATTTCTGCTTGAATTGGTGCTCTAACCTCTGTACCATACCCCCTGTCTGCTTTAACCAGCAATAATAATTGAATCATTGGAAATTTTAATTGGGATTTGTTGAAATCGGCACCGTATCCGTACCATAACGTTAACTGTGAGTGGATGTATCTCTTTCAGATTTTGGAAAAAGAACATCTTTGATTGTTATGATCCTAACATGGCCCTCACGTGTACTCCACCGCTGCTGTCTTTGCTGACACTCGTGATCATTGTTGTCTTATTACCTGTTAAAAATGCAAAAGGCAGGGCCATGAATAATTTTAGGTGTTATATGAAACATTTTATGGCACAAATATTTTGTCATCAATTGCTTTGACTGGGAAAAAAATTCTGCATGAATCATAATGGTTTTATAGATATTATTGACAAGCATGTCCCTCTCAGAAAGCACATGATAAAACATAAACAAAACAAACATAATCATTTGTTTATTTCTGAGTCCTATCAGCTTCACAAGCCTAATCTTGTCTAAACCAAGGCCAGAGAAATGGGATGGAACCTGACAGGCTGCCTTTTATGCGGTTATGAAACACATGTGCTGTTGCAATTTAAAAAGTCAGAGCTGAGCATGTTTTATGGTATATAACATAATAAATTGTATATAACATAATAAATGCAAGCACACTTTAGAAGGCTATTATTTCCTTAGCTGGAAATAAAACCGGTGTAACCCAAAACACTTGATTGCTTTAGGAAGCACCTTATCCTCTGCATTCCCGTTTGACTCACTCAGTCATGCTCCTGATAATCCTATTGTCGTTTGTCCTGATGCATATGATACTAAAAGTTAGTTTTTTTAGTTTTTTTTGCAATTATTTAGGTTCGTCATTGAGGTATGTCAACCACACTTTCAGAGGCATGAAGATCAGCAGGACCTGAAAACATTAAAAAAAAAACATAAACATTAACAGCACTAAGATTAAGAGCTAGTTTTACATTTCATTGTGGGAATGAAGTCTAAACAAGACTAGAGTGAAAATGCAGGCTTGTGAGTCTTACACAGTTTATGAGACCTTGCACGGAATGAGTGTGAAAGTCTCCCTTAAATAGGGAACACTATTGCATGCACACAATAGGGAACAGCTGTAGGTAATGAGTGTGGACCGAGGAATATGGTCGAGGTCTTAATAGGCTGATGATTAAGGGCACCGAAGGCCTGGCATTACATATTCGGATGACTGTTCATGAGTGTCTATGGGTATTGTCCTGCACTTGGTCCTAGAACCACTTCGGTTCACTAACAGTCTTGCTCATAATGTTTACAATGCAAGTCTTCATCTTTATGTTGATGATACGGTCAGGTCCATAGATATTGAATCATTGTTATTTTTACTGTCTACCACAGTATATTAAAGCTGAAATTAAATAATGAGCATGAGTTCAATTACAACAGACTTTCATCTTTAATTTTACAGTATGTACATCCAAATTGGCTGGTAAATGTCAACGTGAAGTTCAAAGAGCTCTCACTGCCAGTTCAGCAAGCCTTCATCAGGCTTAATCAAAGTGAAAAATATCCATGAGAGAATAAACTAAAACCTTAGGTGAGGCTGTTTCAACAATTGGGTATATTCTTAAAAAGAAAAAATGCACTGGTAAGCACCGGCACTCCAAAAGGCCCGGCAGTCAATGGATAGCAACTGCGCTGGGTGACGAGAATTCTCCCCCAAGTGAAGAAAAACACATTCAGAGCAGTTTGCCAGGTCAAGAGCAGCCTGACCTTCCGCAATGTTCTCGGCTACTTCAAAAACTTCTCACAGGTTTCGCCTTGGTGAGCGCTCTTATTAAAGCATCGTGTAGTTATTTCTCAGTAATACTATGGTATTTATGGCATAACTATAGTATTATCAGAGTTTGCATAGTATAATTAGTGTAGTGTGGTGGCTCAAACCCATCCCTTAAAAAGAATGATTGGTCACGACCTGTTTTCACACAGTCATTAAAATTACTATTGCTGCCGGGTGGCTCACACGGTTAAGGCACTGCGCTGCAGTGCAGAGGTGATCACCACGTCGCGGGTTCGAGCCTCGGCGTACCCACCGTCAGGGGTCGGCAGCTTTTTCAGAGTAGCGCACAATTGGCTATCGCGCTACAGGGTTACAAATTGGGAAGGGACTGCCGGATTTGGGCATTAGATAACAGCTTTGTTCGTTGCTCCAGCGCCTCCTGTTGGCCGGACGGGCGCTCGTCAGGAAGAATCCGGCTTGGTTCATGTTCGGGTATCCTCCGCCCTCGCTCTGAACTTGCGAAGATTCAACCAGCGAGTGTATAATAATCAGTGGCTGACAGGCACGTGCTTCGGAGGAGAGCCGTGAACTGTCTTCACTATCCTGAGTTGGCAGCAAGGGGTCGCATACGAGCAAGCTTTGTACATAGTTCCCCAATTGGGCATTCCAAATTCGGGTGGGATTGGAGATGCCAAATTAAAAAAAAAAAAAAAAAAAAAAAAAAATTACTATTACAGAAACTCCAAAAACTCTCAATGTTATCAGGTGTGGTCAGTTTTCATGAACGCATACCTGACAACTCTCACGCATTCGACGTGAGTTTTAGTGGCATATTTACGTTCCTCTGCTGTAGTCAGCAATTATTCAATCAACACATATGTTAGAGATTCTTGCGCGAAATTGAAGTCCTTGTGCTGGAGGTTTAGCATTTTTACATGCGTTACGCTGGATTTCACCACGAGTAATTGGAAAACAATTATACCTCCGGGCTTCTCACGCTTGTCTTTACTCAGGGGTTGGAAGCAATGCATGTGTTTCATTATCGTTTTAATTGTATAAATGAAATAAAATTATTTGAAACGTCTTTATGCAGTTCCATTGCTACTCGGTGAAGTGCCGCTTTGCTGAGCAGTAGTGAGCACCATGACCCGGGTTCGCATCCCAGTCGCGTCAGTGCTGGCAGTAGCTGGTAGCCTTTTCAGAGCAGCAAACAATTGGTTTGCACTGCAGGGCAATAAATTGGGCTGGACTGCCAGTTTGTAACTACAGGATTATAGCAGTTGTTTGTTGATCAAGTGCCTCCTGTTGGCCAGCCAGGCTCTTGTCAGGAAAATTTTAAGCTTGCACGTGTTCAGATGCCCTTGTTTTGAGTTTGCAAAGTTTTGAGCTATGGTGTAAAAGACGCAGCAGCTGACCGGTGCATGCTTGGGACGAGAGTTGCTGGCTGTCTCCCTCTTCCGAAATGGAAACATGGGGTTGCATATGAGCATGCTTGTGTACATAGTTTGCTAATTGGGTATTCCAGATGCAGATGGGATTAGAGATTCCAAATAAAAAAAAAAAAACACATGCCATTATTGCTGCCAGGTAATGGTAGCTAACTAACAACGATCAATACAAGTAGCACTGCAGCTATTTATAGACAATCAGTTGGACAATGATGTGTAGTGTCATGAAAAAATTATTTGCCCTCTTCCTGATTTCCTCTATTTTTGTCTCGCATAAATGTTTCAGATCAGCAAGCCTATTTTAATGTTAGGCAAAGATAACCCGAGTAAACACAAAATGCAGTTTTTAACCCCTTAAACTTCTCTTAAGTTTTCCCTTAAGGAGTTTCAAAGTAAATTGCACAATGTTGGATACCTATTCTATATCTGCTGGTTGAAGGCCCTCAGTGAGGCTACATCACACTTATTACTCTGGTTACCTGTAGGGTAATCTGATCACCAGAAGAAATTTAGCTGACACATTCAGCTCATTTGCTTTAGTGGTATATCAGCATATTTGCTAGAGAAATTGTGCCAGCGCTTGTCTTAGATGCTGTATGAAAAGTTTTTTTCTAATTCACTTGCAGAGATAAAGCTTGCATGTTCTCTTGTGTTGGCAACCGTGGGAAATCCTGCTGTCTTTCAGTATTTCATAATGTCAGGTGAATGTTTATCTCATAGGCAAAATGAAAGAGGAGTAGATACACTTTTTTTATCGGGAGTGCTGTTTTCTGCCCCCATTATGTCGGGCCTTTTCACTGCGAAGGCGTGGGCCTCCCTTAATTTGGAAGGAGAAGTTTTGTATGAAGCAATTTGCATTTCAAGTGCGCTGTTCTGAGTTTGAAGCTCTGGGATCCTGCTGGTTTTCAAATGGCAGTTTCCCTACAAGAGAGGCCATTATACTGCTAGTACAGCAAGAAGGCACTTCCTCAGTGTGAACATTGAGGTTGGCATTTCAGATCAACTGCCTTTCGCTTCTTAAAAGCCGCTTCAGTATGTCTGCATTTTCACTGACGTTTTTCTGGCATGGGAATTATTGTGAAACAACAATTGAGGAATAATTTTTTTTTCAATCACTTTGGTACTGATTACAGAACCTTGGGATCTTTTTTCTGAATTCGGGGCGCAAAGTTCAAACGAAAAATCAAAATGCGCATTTTTTAATTGCTTGAATACAATTCACGTTGCCTACAATAATTTGTTCGCTGAACTGAATTACTTGTTTACAGTTACATAATTCAGTTTCAAAGTTCTACCATTTCAAAAAGTATTGCACACATTTCATATGTTATGTTTTAAATTTCATTCAATACAGCAATTCAAAATGCAACCCCAACTTAGAAAAAATTGGGATGGTAAGGAAAATGCACTTATAAACAGAAAACAGTGATTTGTAAATTTAATTTGACTTTCATTTCACTGCAGACAATATGAAGAGAAGATATTTAATATTTTGCCTCGTCAACTTCATTTTATTTGTACATATTCATCTATTTACCTTTAGGTACTGCATACATTGATGTTATCAGACCATTGCTGAATAAATGTGAACAAAAAAGATTTGCAAGAGTCACAACTTCAGTGAAAAAGGAAAAAAACAAATCACAGTTTGCATTATTCACTTTGTCATGGTTTACAGCCCACCTTATGCCTACAGCAATCCGGCGGGCACAAGGACCATGGGCCTAGTAATATGGGCTTGATAATTTGAATAAACATGTATTCTGAAAAGTAACTCTTTACATAATAATCATGTTTATTTTGTTGCAATGTCAATGAAACTATGGTCTTTTTTTGTACAAATTTGATCTAGCTTCCAAGCTTTTGGCCTGTAGTTTATGTATCATTTTCAAACCTGAGCATTTTAAGCACATGTGATTGCGCTGGATGAGAAAGTTGTCAATCAATTTACATTAGCAAGAAAGAGCCATTTTGGACTCTGCCACAGTCTTTCTTGAGCTGAAGATGCTCTGTTCCCCGTGTTTCTTTGGCAGTATTCGCTAGCTCTCCGTTACTTTAGTTTTTGTCATGTTTGTTTTTTGTTAAGTAGAAGTTATTTTTGGTTTTCTCTTCTGTAGTTTCCATATTTTTTATAGTTCTTCAAAGGTCCATTCAGCAGTTTTAGCCATTATTGCAAAGACCCCTTCGACTAACCACTAAGACGTTCATGGATGCACCATTATTTAATGCATCCAGTTCATCGAAGGCTGCTACAAACTAGGAGTTCAGTGTTCATCTGTAAATAGATGTGTATTTAATGAGGCCTTCAGATGGTTTTTGCCATCACTTCAAAGAGCTTTTGTTAATGGTCTTTGCCTAATTTTTTTGGCAGCATATTAAAAATCAGATACAGTCTGAAATAATGATATAAAAGTGAAGTGCACTGGAATGAGTAATTTCATGGCCTGGTGTGATATCTCTAGTATTTTTTTTATCATCAGTGTTCAGAGTCTTGAGGAGCAGGATAAAAACTTCAGGTGGCAGGAAAACGATTTGTAAAGAGAAACAATTGGGGGCTCACGTACACACACTCATGTCAAACTCACACACACATGCACACCCTCAAATACACATTCTTCTACACACGCACAAACACATTCAAAAACGCACTCATGACATCCCGTAGACTTATATTTATTCCTTAACCCCTTCCTCTGACCATAATCATAAACACAACATGCCTAACCCCAACCCCTAACCTTGACATAACCTTAACCCTTACCCCTAATCCTAATATAGCCCAGTTAGCTTATGGGAACAGGCTGGTATTCCCAAAAGGATAAAAAAAAAGTCTTATTCTGCTGTTTCTTGGAGGAACACACGCTTACTCCCATGCACACACACTGAAACAAGCCCCTCCCTTTTCCCAGCGCTGCAAACTCTAACCGCTACCGCTGTGATGCCTACGAAGAACACGCTTACAGAGCTGTGCATGGTAATGAGATTTTTCCCGCCAATCGCAGCCCTGTTATTAGTCACTGTTTAACAGCACACTCCTCCACGTCTGCTGCCCTTGTCAGTTTTCCTCAGCCTGGGATGGGTGTCGCTGGACCAGCCAAGTGGAGAATAATCTTCTCCAAACCTCCAGCACCTCTGAAGTGAGGGAATTATAGAGGTGTGAGAACCCACCAGCACTTGATTAATCCATGATAAATGTTTCACAGAAATTTTGAGGACTAGCCAAAGCTGTTTGGCCTTGTTGGGGTTTACACATTTGTAACATCATGATTTGCCATCTGGATCATAAATGAGACATTTTAAAAAAGCATCAGATCTGTAGTTTGATTTAGATTATTCCGCTTTTTCCCCTTGCGATAAACTTGTGCAGATCTGTGACGCGTTACCTTATTGGTTTTTGGCCATTTCTCTGGCTCAAAATAACTATTCAGCACTGTTTACACTGTTTAAATCTCGCTTGTGCCTGGCAGACAGCTTACGCACAGTGACATTAGTTTTGTTGTTGTGTTTTTATCTCCCTGTTTTGTGAAATAATTTAATTCCGCTGCCCAGAGAAAATTCTTATTTTAATCAGAAAATGATCACAAAGGGGGCTACTGAATGACACTGTCAATCAAAGCAGGCGTGATATATTTCTTAGTCTGTATCTACTTTTGGGTAGGTTGGCCAACACCTTGCTAAGTTTTGGTCTAGAAAATCCGAAAAAGGAAGTTGCAGTAGAGTTTATGGACTTATTATCCTGTAATTTAATTTTGAATGATCATTTAATTTATTGAATGAGTTATTCAAAACCTATGTCACCCATGTGAAAAAAATAATTGCCCTCCTTAAACCTAATAATTGGTTGTGCCACCTGTGAGCACTGACCTTAACTGAGACAAGTGAGAGGACTAGAGGTTTTTAGATGTTAGTCTCGGTTCTTTCCTAACTTCCTGGATAACTTGTCAGTGCGCTTGTGGAGGACTTTTGGGGGGCTGGCCACTCCTGGGGGGGGAGCAGGTTTACCACTATTCTGAGTTTTCTCCATTTGTAGATAATGGCTCTCACCGTGGTTCACTGGAATCTCAGAGCCTTACAAATGGCTTTGTAACCCTTTCTCTATGGTAGGTAGCAACAAGTTCGTTCTACATTTGTTCATGAATTTATTTAGATCGCAGAATCCTGTGCTGCATTTTTGCAACTTCACATTGCCGGCAGGTTCTATTTAAGTGATGCTCACATATAACAGGGATAGCAGTAATTTGCCAGGGTGTGTCCAGAGAAATTGAACCCAATTATCTGTCTTTTTTTAATATTTGATAACTGAGGGGGTGAATAATTTTATTCCTAAGGCCAGGTGTGGTTGGTTACCTTTTTTCCTTCAATAAATGAAATCATTTTTTAAGAACAGCATTTTTTTTTGTTTACTTGGTTCATTTTGGTCAGATTTTTAAATTAGTTTGATGATCTGAAGCATTGAAGTGTCAAAAACAAGCAGGAACAGAAGAGATTGGGAGGGGCCTGATACTTTTTCATATTATTGTATTGGCCATTGGTGGCTTGAATCAGTACCAATTGGAGATCATGTATGTCTTAATGGGTGGAGAAATTTTATCCAAAATGGCAGAAAGCATGATGCCTTACAGTCTTCCCAACGACATATCAGCAGGAAAGTTTGGTTTATTTTTTCCTAATGTCTCCTCACCCCATTGCATTACAAATTTTAAGTACTCTCTTTCTATAATCGGAACAAAATGGCAACTCAGTTCCAGAAGCTGCATTTTGTCTTAAAAGTGAGGGATTTGTAAGACAGTATTGAAAGTGACTTTGTGAGCATAGTTTTGATTTGGTGACACTGGAAAACCCGAAAGTGGCTTTGAATGCTACAAGCCTGCTTCTGTCATGTTAGATGCGCTTACGATGCACATGAAGTGTGAAATTACTGTACGGTACACCATTTGTACTTTTCCGAACGATCAGGGAGGAATTGCAGAAGAGGGCCTACATCTTTTCTTGCAAAAATCACTAAAAAATTCATTGTACTGCTGAACAGCTACCCTGATTGTTCACAAAAACAGAGTAGCATATTGGTTTACTGGCAATGCTTGTCCCAGAATGCAGGTGGTTGTGTTTCTCACATGTGAATGTGGGGGCTTATTGTGCTTATGGTACCATGACTGCCCTAAATTCTGATGAAAACATGTTGTTTCATCTATTTCTCCGTTTCGTTTTTACATAAAATTCCATCTCCCCTCTAAGGAGTTTCTAATCCAGAAAAGCGTTGTGATTTTATTGTCACGTTTCCATAACAAGAACCCTCCACACTTGCTGTTAGCAAAGAATGCATACTAGAGGTTCTGTCAAGTCTTTATTTTTTTGAGTGACACTTCTTTAAAAGGTGTTAAAAAGTTTAAATTAGGTTTTGCTGGCACACAGCGGACTTCCATAGTTCTTTACTGAGGTTGTATTTTTCTAAAAGATATTTAACATACTCAATGTACGTGCATATCATCTGTAATAATTTCAGTTTTAGTGTCAAATCCTCGAGGGGTTTTTCTAATCGACCAGCTATTGTCCACAGTCCTATTTTTTTAAATTAAAATTAATAAGCCATTTTCTTGGATGTTGAACTCAAGTAAAGTCTGTAAAGAGTAGTTGAGACAAACCACTTAAGGGAGCCAGCAGTATTGTGGTCATGAGGAGGTGAGTGTAGTGAGAGTATAATCTAGAGTATATAATAAACTGGTATAATCTAACTTAAACATTAATAGTAGTGTACACGGTTGTTAGCTCCAGACTAGTGGACTCTCAGCCATACAGTCCTCCCATACAGTTTTGCATTTGCATGCAGTTTCACACGAGTGTTTTCTTCTAGCTTGATACACAATCTGAAGCAGTAGCCTTGCTGCTGCATTCTTAGCAGAGATGCGGCTGTGATGAACTCGTAGCCATGCGAAGGTGAGGATGAAGAATTACTTTGCTCACTCTGAAAATCTTTTCAACTTGTATTGTACTGACTGCAGGCATCAACCAGTTCAAATTCTAGCAAGGCTGCCTTTGGCGTATAAATTAAACTATCAGTACAAAAAGGTAGAAAAGGCCCTCTAGGTGCATAAAACCTTCCCTCCAGTCAAAGAATGAATTATTAAATTATTGTTAGTTCCTTTCTGCTCATTAATGGTTCTTATTTGCACCCAAGAACAGTATTGCACCCTTTGGGTACGTTAAGAAAATGTGTTCCTTAAAATATAAAATTGTGCCTGAACCCTACCTTTCATTTTGAAAGCGCAGGAAATAAAATAACCCTCCATGCCTGGCAGTCAGATGATGCTTGGTCTGTGCTGTAGGATTGAGGCTGCGGGGGTTTACTGTCAGCTCTGAGCGTGTGGCGTGTCACCGGGCTGAGGTTTGAGCTTAATCCGGTTAAGTGTCCTCCGTACACAGCTCTCCTCTTGCCTCTTGCTTGTGACAGAAATGTTCAAGGAATACGCTCCTCAGAAAATCCGGAAAGTACAGACATGGCTACACCATCAGAAAGAAACAAGTATGCTGCTGAACTCATTTTGTTGCTCTGTAAAATATTTCATAACCTTCAAAATTGTTCTTGTTTTGTTTCACTGAGCCCAGATTAACGGATGCACATTAACTCAGGTTCTGCTTGGAACTTGGCGGGGCGGGGTGGGGTGGGGTGGAGGGATTACAGGATCGATCCTGAGCCACTGGGGCACATTTATGATGTGAAATGGAAGAAGGCCAGGGGAACCTGCTGTACCTAATAATTTGCTCACCTATAATTTTTGTCCATGGAAGAGACACCTGGGAGGAAAAGTAGAATTTAGAGTTAGAGGTAACTGTAACACCTTCGCGTAACGCAATCCAGCTCCGACTAACACAAAACCAGCTGCTTATATACGCAGGAAAATCAGATAGAAGGGCGTAACTACAGCTGTTCAGAATTGGGGAGTCAACAAGACACTTAACTGTAAATTTCATGCCGACTTCCAAAACAAATTAGGCAGACAGGAGGCTTGTGACTGGTTCTCGGTTTTATAGAATTTTCAAAAAAGGATGTTGTAATTGGGCAACTGTGATCTCGAAGCTCCGTGTTATAAAGTAGATTATTGATAAATTTACTTGTTTCAGCTGCGCAGTGACAGTGTTCTGGGCAAAGGCCCTGTCGGACTCTGTATTACCACATTTGTCCTGTTGTCTGGGCATTTACTTAATGAAGTTTGTTCAGAGTTAAATTACGATGAGCATTTTGCAACATGCTATGTTTCCAGTTAAATATAGATTATGTGTGGTCTGATTAGAGTTGAATTTAAACTGGGCATTTTACGATATGTGCTCTGTGAAGAGTTAAAATGGATGAGTCATTTTTTCTGTATGTGGTCTCTTCAGACTGAGCATTCAAGTATATTTGGTGTCTTGGTAATTACTTGTGCATTTTATTATATTTGGTCTGTTTAGAGTAAAATTACAACTGCAAATTTTCCAATATTTGGTCTGTTTTTACTTACTAACCCCAATTCCAATGAAGTTGGGGCATTGTGTAAAGTGTGAATAAAACAATGCAATGATTTGCAAATCTCATAAACCCACATTTTATTCTGAATAGAACACAGACAACATATCTGAAGTTGAAAGTGAGACATTTTACAATTTCATGAAAAATATTAGCTCATTTTGAATTTGATGGCAGCCACACATCTCAAAAAAGTTGGGACGGGGCAACAAAAGGCAGGAAAAGTAAAAGTTACAAATAAAAATCAGCTGGAGAAGCATTTTACAAGTAATTAGGTTAACCGGCAACAGGTCAGCAAGACGACTTGGTCTAAAAAGAACATTTTTGGGAGGCAGAGTCTCTCAGAAGTAAAGATGGGCAGAGGCTCACCAATCTGCGAAAAACTGAGTCTAAAAATTGTGGAACAATTTCAGGAAAATGTTCCTCAATGTAAAATTGTGAAGATTTTGAATATCCTCTCATCTACAGTACATACTGTAATATCATCCAATAATTCAGAGAATCTGGAGAAATCTCTGTGCGCAAGAGACAAGACCAAAGGTCAATATTGGATGCTCGTGATCTTCAGGCTTTCTGGCGGCACTGCATTATACAGGCATAATTCTGCACTGGAAATCACTGCGAGGGCTCAGGAACACTTCCAGAAATCATTGTCTGTAAACACAGTTCGCCGTTCAATCTACTAATGTAAGCTAAAGCTATTTCATGCAAAGGAGAAGCCATATGTGAACACGATCCAGAAATTCCGCTGTCTTCTCTGGGCTAAAGCTCATTTAAAATGGACTGAGCCAAAATGGAAAACTGTTCTGAGGTCAGATGAATCAAAATTTGAAACTCTTTTTGGAAACCATGGATGCCGTGTCATGCAGACTAAAGAGGAGAGGGACAATCCACCATGTTATCAGCGCACAGTTCAAAAGCTTGCACCTCTGATGGTATGGGGTTGCATTAATGCCTATGGCATGGGCAGCTTACACATCTGGATAGGCATTATCAATGCTGAAAACATAGAGGTTTTACAACAACGTCTCTTACACGGAAGGCCTTCATATTTCAGCAAGACAATGCTAACCTACATACTGCATCCATTACAACAGCATGGCTTCGTAGTAGAAGAGACCTTGTGCTATAATGGTCTGCCTGCAGTCCAGACCTTTCACCAACAGAAAACATTTGGCGCATCATAAAAAAAAAATCTGGCTCTGAAGACCCAGAACTGTTGAGCAGCTAGAATCCTACATCAGACAAGAGTGGGATAACAGCCCTCTTCCAAAACTCTAGACATTGGTCTCCTCACTTCCCAGACGTTTACAGACTGTTTTTAAAAGAAGAGGGGATGCCACACAATGGTAAACATGGCCCTGTCCTGACTTTTTTGAGATGTGCGGCTACCATCAAATTCAAAATGAGACAATAGTTTTCATGAAATGGTAAAATGTGTCACTTTCAACATCTGATATGTTGTATATGTTCTATTGTGAAAAAATGTGGGTATATGAGATTTGCAGATCATTGTATTCTGTTTTTATTCACGTTTTACACAACGTCCCAACTTCAGTGGAATTGAGGTTTGTACATTACAACTGAGAATTTTACTTTATTTGGTCTCTTAGAGTTACGGTAAATTATGACTGGGGACTTGGTCCTCAGCCTTCTGGGGGAGGCAACCAGATTGTCAGCCAAAACATCTGGATACTTGGAGGTCTTCATTATATCTTTAATCTTTTTTCTGTATGTGGTCTCTTCAGACTTAGACTGAGCATTTTATTATATTTGGTCTGTTTAGAGTAAAATAACAACTGCAAATTTTCCAATATTTGGTCTGTTTTTACTTACTAGCCCCAATTCCAATGAAGTTGGGGCATTGTGTAAAGTGTGAATAAAACAATGCAATGATTTGCAAATCTCATAAACCCACATTTTATTCTGAATAGAACACAGACAACATATCTGAAGTTGAAAGTGAGAAATTTTACAATTTCATGAAAATATTAGCTCAGCCTTCTGGGGGAGGCAACCAGGTTGTCAGCCAAAACATCTGGATACTTGGAGGTCTTCATTATATCTTTAATCTTAAACAGTGCCCCTGAACCTCTTAAATTACAATGTAAAACAGCTCCAATACATGACTGACCCACTATCATGTTTCACCATGGGTATGGGGTGATTCTCCTCAGCTACATATCTGTTTTGCCGCCATCCCTGCTGATGCTGTATCTGACCAAAACATGAAATTTTGGTCTCATCTGACCAAAGCATCTTGTTCCTTTCATAATTTAAGTGATGTTTGGCAAACTCCACGTGCTTGCTGCTGTCTTCTGGTTAGAGAAAGCTTTCTTCTGGTAACCCTTCCAAAGAGCCTGTGGTTATGGATTGGCACCTGTTGGTGTTTTTTGAAACCTGGTGACCCCGAGATGCCACCAAGGCCTGAAATTCCTTCACAGTGATCCTTGGGGATTTTGTTGTTTCTCTTACCATCCTCCTCAGTATCCTGGGGGTCAAAAAGCAGTTGCATTCTCTACCCTTGAGGTTTTTGAACATTTCCATATCTTTGGAATTTTTTAAATAATTGTCATGACAGTACTCAGTGGCGTATTCAATTGTTTGTGAATCTTCCTGTTGCCATTACCAGATTTATGAAGGTCTATGACCACCTGTCTCTCTTGAGCTGACAGTTGTTATATTTTCTTCATGGCGTGGACGACAAATAGATATTTTGCAATGTGTCTTACCTCATTTTTATATCCTAGTGAAGCAGGGAGTGATGTAATAGCTCAATATACTTCCTTAACACTTAGATTAAACTTAAATAAGCGCAATTTAATACCTAGTTTAATTTTAGTAGATGTTATTTATAATAGTTTTTAAGGGTGCCATTAACTGTGAAACCTTGACTTGGAGAAAACAGATTATTAATTAAATCAGTAAATGATTTTGTTAGTTCCACTTGAACTTTGATATCAAACAGTATCTCCTACATTATGTGGAGTTTCTCAAAAATGTTTTTTTTTTTTTTTTTTTTTTACAATTTTTAAAAGTATTGTTTGTGCATTGCCAGTGGGGGTGCCAGTATGTTTAGAGTTAAATAAGGCTAAACATTTGACTATATTAGGTCTGTTTAGTGTTAAATTTCCACTCAGAATTGTACTACAGGGTATGTGGTCACTTCAGACTTCAATTGCAACTGCGATTTGTACTAAATTTGGCCTGTTTATAGTTCAGTTACGACTGGGAATTCTTCTGTATGTGGGCTGATTGGACCTAATGTGCAACTGAGCAATTTATTCAGTCTGCATTTCACTGTATGTGGTCTGTTTAGAGTTACATACACAAACCATCTTGCATGTGTTCTGTTTAAGTTAGATTAAGACTGGCCATTTTACCATACTTGGTCTGTTAAATATAGATTGGGAATTTTACTATGTGTCTGTTTTGTGTTAAATTAAGGCTTGGCATTTTACTGTGTGTGGTCGGTTTAGTGTTTAATTACAGCTGGGCATTTAGCTATAATAAGTCTGTGTAGAATTATAGTAAATATATGCTGGAAATTTTAGCATGTGTGGTCATTTGATGTGTTTTGTCAGGATGGGCTACCTCAACAGAGAGATGACCCTAATGTGATGTGATGGGTGGTGTATCTCGGGATGGGGGTACCAAACTTTGTGTATAATGATCGGTTTTAATGTTTCTGACCATGTTCACTGGAAAATGCCGTTGTATTAATAATTTCTCTTCAGGCTGTTATCTATCACTTATGTAACTCTGTTATTGCGACTTATCAGTGCTGTGCAGGTATTCGTCAAGTGCTGTGCGGCTGTCTAATGGTGTCTCTCTGTTCCCCTCTCAGCATTCGAGCCCATTATGTAGTCTGTTCTCGTCAGCAATTTAATTCAATTGGAATTGAGAAGACGCTTCCTAAATCCTTTACCAGTAACTAATGTCACTTTCATTTTTTATTTATTTTTTCATGCCACGGAGATTTTGGAGCAGTGTGATGCACCTGCCACGAAGCCTTTTATACTCCTCAAAGCTCAGCAAGCATAATTACGCATTAAGTTTCCAGCTTTCAAGGGCCGTTGTGGGTTTTTGATGGAAGCTGTGACAGGAATTGAACAGAATATTGATTGAGTTCTTTGGCATCTTCAGTTTTTTTAGACTGTCATATCCAAGGACCACATTTCATGCAGAGCGAGAGAATAGGACATTAGTTAGAGGCGGCTAGATTCAGCTCATGCCCTGCTGCCAATTTCATGATTTCCCGAAGATGAATCAGGTTAACCTTTTTAAAAGTAGTTTTTTCATAGCATAACTATGTGGCCTGAAAACACTGTGAGGGCCATTTACTGAGGAGGAGAGTGATTCATTCATCTGAGTTCAGCGTTGTCATGGATTTCCACCTGCTTGAACTGCGTGTGATCCTGTGCTTAGGTGAGTAATGTGTTTGGGTGTATTTAAATGTGCACTTCTGTAAAATCATTGCAATTAAAAGGGAGTTTTCGTCGCGGTAAATTACTATTTTTGGACTGAGGGATTTTTGTGTCACTGTATTATTATTAATTATTATTAATCTGATGTGGCAGAGGGCGCCATCAGATTTAAGCCGGGCAGAATGAATTTGAATCTGGGAAAGTAAACAGGGGCACAACGGCGATGAAGGATGATGGGGAGGGGCAATGACCTGGGAAGGCACAGTGGGGAGTCGCTGTACTTTTTGCTTTCGTGCTGCCGTAGTAACAACCCCCTCACAGGCTCCTGCCAAAGCACATGTGCCCTAATTCCAGCAATAATCTTTCTTTTAGCAAGTGAAAGTTAGTGTTACAAAGTTCAGATTTGGCTAAAAATGGCAGGAAAGGGGCTATAAAAGAGGTGGGGGTGAGTGGGAGGAGCTAAAAGTGGTAGGTGGGCTTCTGGTGTGGGATTTTTTAACCAATCAGTCCGGCCAGTGAGAGTCACCTAGCCAGTAACCAACAAATCACGGCTCTTGAGTGGAGAACTGCTGGTTTTCCTCCTTCCCTATCAGCAGTCAGTTGTTCTGACGGCCTTCAGTAAACCCACCCTTGACCACTCGCTTGCCCTCAAGTTGCTCATTTTAGTTCACCTGATTAATAATCAATTTATCAACTGAACAACCAAGACTGATACATGACCTATAGTTAGAAATGATAATGAAAAAGTGAAAGCCTATATTTGCGTAATTATTTGGATGGCAATATCAAGAAAAAAATCCAAAATTTTCTCTGACTTCCCAGCATTTATTTTCACCATCCTTACAATGGTCACTCAGCTCTGCATCTTGCCTAACAACACCCTTAAGCCATGACTTCATTCAGAATATAGAACGGATTCTCAGGGCTTATTGCTTACTGAGCCTCGCAAACAAATTTTGCTAATCTGAGCCATTTCACCAGCTATATGAGCGCAGAATTTATAAAGCCATATTGATATGGGTCACTCCACACTAAACTGTACAATTCACTGTGTTGTATAAGAATAGTCAATAAAATGTTTTCTGAGAGAATTTAGTGATTTGCATTGTTCATATGTATTCACTCCTGGATTGAAGATATACATAAGGAGAAATCAGAGTCATCGGTCCAACAACACAGCAGAACAAGTGGTGTCCTGATGTCAGCCAAGGCATTGTGAAAGCCATATTTTATTACAAAAATTGGCAGCCAACTTCATTAAATGCTCATGACATGTCTGTTGATACTTCGAAACAAAGTTAAATTAAATATTGCAGAGAAATACCCATAATAACGGTTTCTTACGACCAAAACAACATCAAGAAATATGCGTAAATCGTGTCCTGTGCATGGACTGTATAAAAAAAGATTGACGCAGCACCGGATCTATAAAGTGAGGCCGATGCTGAAATCTCAAAAAAATTTTCATTATATTTAATGGCCAGCAGATGGCGATGTCGGTGGTTGCAGAAAGAAGTTCAGTGCTACTGAAGTCTATGAGAAAATGATCCTACTTTGCCTCCTGACTTATTATTTCATTATAATTCCTTGAAATGCCTTCTTGTGAATAAAATTATATATTCCTTTGGTGATTTAGAGCAACAGGTAACCAGTAACAAAATTTTAACACTGCTTTGCACTGAAGCTAGGTGAACTGAATACAAACATTGAGAAAAGTAGACATGACAAACATTGACTGGCCGTAGTTGTCCATAAATGTTACTGATAGACTGAGGCCATTTATCATACAAAAGAATTGACTTTGAAATGTATCTTATTTTCAGGAATTTAATATCTGTTTTGTGTCCTCGTTACACCCACAACGCCTGCCACCTTAGTAAATTATGGGGTCACTGAAATGAAATGATCACTCTGTTTATCTTCTTGCTTGCTTATTTGTGATGCCCATGGATAGGGTTTCACCACTGCAATGAAAAACTTTGGAAAATGTGTTTTTGAATTTTCATCACCATTTGTAACACATTTGCACAGTTTAATATGGAATGACCCATATTTTAAGTCACCATTTATGTGCGGAAGAAAATGCCTAATAAGTTTGTGTTTTATTATATAACAACTCAATCGAAATTAAATTTGACTGTTGTTCAAGCTATTAGTCCGAGCAACTGTTGCAAATCATGAAAATTTAACTGCGAGAGTTTTAGGTTATTGAGTATTGAGAAAGGCAAGGTTTCTGGAGGCCTCCGTAACTGCCGATGGACCGCCTCTGTTGCTTACAGTTGCTTACCTGAGAGTCAGGTGTGAAGACAGCATTGCCCATCAAAAGCCCTCGTTGTTCTTGTAATTGGTTAATTACCTGGGTGAAAGGATACCTGGGCTCCATTTGGATTCGAGGTCCAGATTTGGCAAGTCCCTCAAGCTGCACACCTGCTCCTGCCCTGTGTTGAGAGATGAAGGTACATAAAGCCTATGAAGTCTATTCAGCTATACATGATTGCTCCTCTGTTCCTCACCTGGGTGCTCAACTTCTCTTCACTGGAGGAAGTACCCCGCTGAACAGGGAGGGATGGGTCTGGACTACTACAATCCTGTCAATACTGTTATCCGTCTTCTCCAGAGGGACGCCGAGTGATTAGTTTCTAGAGTGCCACTGTGTGGTGTGTGGCAGATTATGGCTGGATGCTCACTGCCCACTCGAGCTGGTATTTAACTCCACCGTGCTCCAGGTAACAGTCACACAGCCCTGAATAATGCTAGAGCTTTACCGCACGCAAATATATTTAGCTTTTTCTAGCTGTTGAGAATTCTGAGGGTGGTCATTGATCCACTGGTCAGTTTAGCTGTGACCTGTAGAGAGGGAGGTCTGTGACAGAGTATGTGTGTGTGTGTGTATGCGTGTGTGTGTGTGTGTGTGTGTGTGTGTGCGTGCGTGTGTGTGTGTGTCTATGTCTGTGTGTATGAGTGTGATAGGGGGAGTGAGTGGTTAACGGGTTAGTCACTGATGAATCTTAGGTTGGAGGGCTGGAGGCATTGGTGAAGGGGCTTTGAGAGGAATTATGGGAAGGCAAAAAGATGGGAGCAGCGTGACCAAGGGCTTGCACGTGTGTATATGTGTGTGTGTGTGCCTGCTTGTTACGTGTACACACTACAGAATGATTTAACGCCGAGGGAACTGGGAGAGAGCCAACGAGAGAGCCCAATGGGGAGACTGAAAAAAATGCAAAAGAGGGGGAGAGAGAAATCGCATGAGAGAGAGAGAGACACACACAGCAAAAGACAGTGAGAGAGCTTTTGTTGTGTTTCATTTATCTTGAGCAGATTAGAAGCTGAGGAGGGTAGTGAGAGTCTGGGTTTGTGCCAGTGCAGCCTCTGTCAAGTAAACTTTTCCCAGCCTTTTTGTTCTGTTTGTTTAAGGGTTAGATGTTGACAGGGGAGCTGAAGCCTGGGCAGTTTTGCAGGATTTGCAGAGTGAGTTTCATTGAAGGCTGTTTGTCGGGGGGGGAGTGGCCTCGGCGGACCGGCTTTAATCGCGCGTCCCTGACGTGCGGCGAGAGGCGATAAGCGCTGGGCTCAGCCGAGGATCGCAGTCGTGTGGCAGTGTGGCAGAGAGAGAGGGCTCCGGGTCGCGCTCGGCGAATCCGCTCGCTCCTGACCGGGACCGCTCAGAGCTCACGGGGATGTGCCTACTCTGTGAGAGAGGGATGGGGGAGAAGGAGGGGTGCGCTGCTGCTCCGCTCTAAAGGGACTGCAAAAAGAGAGGGAGTGAGCAAGTAGGCACTGACGAGCCGCCGAGACGCTGCTCTGTGATTTGCGGTGTCACCCAGGGTCCGGATAGCCTGAAAGCATGCTGTGTGGACTGAGGAAGGAGACGAACACCCTCGGTAAGCTGAGCGGGAAGGGGCTTCCTCAGCCTCACAGTCCAGGAGCAGTCCGTTAATATTGGGACAGTGACACTGTATCAGAAGGGTGGCAGTTTCAGTGTTGTTCACATAATATTGGGGTAAATCACTGTAAATCAAATCTGCTAGTTTCTAATTGCCTCATATTCATTTTCAAAGCCAGTGTGAGGAAATCCAGACATTTGTGTCACTGTCCAAATATTTACAGACTGCATCGTATTTACTCGCTAAACATGTACAAAGTCCTAAGCGTATGCAATTTTGCTGAATCCAGGAATAATGTGCTGTATGGATTCTGCCTGAACACTGGAAGTAAATGTGTGAAATGGGTAAATATTGGCGTGATTGTCATTTTTTTTTTTGAATGAACTGTGATGCCTGGGCCCTGTGAAATATGGCATAGCAAATTTGTTTTTGTTTTGCATCATAAGTGGTTTCTATACACACGCCGTAATGTTTGAGTGTAATGGATAGTATTTTGAATTAAAATCAACAGTGCAATATCTGTCGTACAGTTTAATTTCAAGCTGGTTGCTGATCATACTTGGATGAAGCAATTATAGAAATAATTTTTGAAATCAGCGCTTATATGAAGCAATAAAGCTTTGGGGGGGGGGGGGGGGGGGGGCTCTTACTTGAATTTATCATGTTATAATGAGTGCTGACAGATTTCAAAACAACCTGCTCTGGGACCAAGATAATTTTGGAAAAACTTGGACCTGGGTTGTGATGATTGCATTGTCTTTCTTTTAATTTCGTTCTCCCATGAGCCGTTTGAATAGGGTTTTTGGCTAGTTTTAACCGGTGAAAACTAAATTGGTTCCAGTGAACATGCACCAACAGTTTCAAGTATAATGAAGAGGTATTCTATTCAATTTTTCTTTTTTTGTAAATTTATTTTTTTTAAATAGTTACTCACTCACCTGCAATTGGCAGACATTATAGTTATCCTGATGTCTTCTGAATAATCTCCTTGCTGGTTTTGTTGTAAAAAGCACCTAATACAGTTGGAGCATGACACATTCCAGTATGAATTCTAAAGGAAAATTACTAGTGATGGTGCTTTTCTGTGATTATAAATCACGTGTCATGGGGGTGATTTCTGAGGGATAGATTAGGTTTTTAGTTACTTTTGGTCAAGGACTCTGTGGCAGAGTTGAATTTCAGCTCACTCTTGCACTGTCACACTTTGTATTTTTTTTTCAATAATGAACTTGCATATTACTTGCAATGAACTCATCTTTTTTTTTCCTTTTCTGCAACATGCTCATTATGATTTTAATTGCCCAAATGATGCAGCCTATGGTGCACTTTTATTTGCTTGAAATTGTAGTTGTTGCTTATAATCTTGTCATTTTAGGACATGTACAAAACCTTTGTGATAAGACTGTAGCTCTACAAGTGATAATGCAAATAAGATGTGCACAATCCTTAAACATTAAGGATTGTGGAGCTTTGCATTCTCTCATTTGAATTTTCATGGAACAGATGCACTGAATGAATCAATAGTGGCCATTCTCATTCATCATTTTCATTGTAGATTTATCATTGTTATCATTATCATTGTTATCAGTGCTTCAGAAACAACCTAATGGGACCCTGCTGAACTTAAACCAGCCCAAGATGTTTCAAGCTGTGTTTTCAGCTCTTCCTCTTGGTATTTGCTGGTTGATCAGATGAGAATCTGCGTTTGGTCACCAGCATACTCTGCCTCTCTCCTAGCATTAATTAGCATTAACCAGCTTTGACCAGAAACTGATGAGCTCTGACCAGCAAAAAACCTAACCCAGTTTAGAATTCCAACTGGTGTTAGCTGGAGTTAACTGAATTTTTCAGCAGTAGGGAGGTCCCTGTCGTGGTGCTAGTCGTGTTTTTGCACTTTAGAGCCTCTCATTCATTTCTTATCATCACTGATTCACATGCTTGATTTTCCCTTAGGTCAAGTCAAGCATGCCTTTTCAGGTATGTGCTATTTTTCACTGGAGATGTTACTAAGGCGACATGTTTGGGTGGGCATTCAGACTGATTGGGTGGGCAACAACAATAGTTTAACTTTTCCTCAATAGGGAATGTAAATGAGGATGTAGTTCAATTTTCATTTGGGGGGGTGAACAAATGAAATACTGTTATCTGCAAATTGTAGTGGGGGGTCAGGGGCCAGTAGCCCATGAAAAATGCTTTTAAAAATTAAACTGTAAAATTTAGATTATATTATAAGCATTTGCATGATGAACTAGAAAGGAAAACATGAGCAAATTTAGGTTTGGATCATCAGTACGCTTCCTGAAGATCCAAACCATGTACATGCAGGGGAATAAGTTAGAATGGAGATTGTATTAAGGTATGTTTTTCCATCTGAGAGCATTTAAATCACAAAGGTTTCTTCCTGAATTCATCGGCCTGTGTGTGATGGTAGTATTCCAGCCATTCTAACATCTCTTTTTCGTGAGGAATACGAGAGGCATGTTAAAGGAAACCACTGTCTTGTTAAAGGGCTTTTTTACAATCCGTATCTTCTCATTTTGTGAATATTTCCCCATGTTCAGAATTATAAACACCAAGTTTGTGTCAGACAAAAAAAAAGGAGGCATCAGGCGAGACAGAATATTGTACCCCATGGTCGAGTCTGGCTGCAGCCTGCAGTAAAGCTTCTCTCAGTTCCTCCAAATGGGCACATGGGATAATTTATTAAAATTGGCTGTGATGGACTATCCAAATTTAAGTCAGAAGCAGACACGGCAGAGCTGGAGGGTGGTGTGCCTGGATTTCGTAGGGGATGGAGGTTTGCTGCCCTCAACACTATGGCAGTAAAGCTTTGCTCATTGATGGTTGATGTGCAAACAGCTGTGCTTGACAGTGGAGGCAGCATATGCTGGAGTTTACGTAGTCTGTTTTTGGAGACGCCACAACAGCTGGACCAGCCCATCAAACATAAATGTCTGTGATTCATTGATTGAGTAGCTGAATGATTGAGTTTCACAATTGGTGGCCCGTTGAGTCAGTGTTCCCCCATTGGCTATTGTGGTTTTAAAATACATTGGTGGGCATTGCATTGTATTGCATCATCAGTGATCATCGAGTACTTTGGTGTCGACATCACGCTAATGTCAGAAATAAAAATGCAAATTCATTTTACCCAAGCTTTTAAAGATTTGACTTTTATAGCACTTTGCTTTATTTTTAAAACACCATTGTGATTTCAAGATTTTGCATCATATTCTCAGGTAATTCCACTTGCTGTTTTTCAAGACTGTAGTCAACTCATAGTCATCGTTTTAATTTTTTGCGTACATGTTAACGGCCTTATTACTTTGAAAACTACACGTCCCACGGAGTATTTTGCATTTCGCGTCCGACAGTCATGATCGTGCATGCAGTATTTAATTCACAATGTCAATGGTCATGGAATTGATTTGCTCACTGACTACAAGCACTATTTTATCTCTGCTGTGGAAATAAAGCGTGAATCTGTTCGATCCATCTGGCTCATTTTCAAAAGAGAGACCGAATAAAGACTGTTGTCTATCTTCAACAGAAGAAAACAGACGAATAGAAAGACCAAGAAAAGTCGATAGCTATCAATTTGCATTTTGTGAAGGTCGAACACAAACATGGCCAAGTTTGTATGTCTAATAATTGCTGGAATAATCCAAAAATTAGAACTTTAATGATTTTTGGACACAGAATATTTCAGGATCTCTGTCCGACTGTGCATTTATGTTGAATTTAGCGACTAAGTCCCGGGCCAATGTCGACTTACTTTATTGAGCAGAGCTT
Organism: Gymnothorax reevesii; assembly: GCA_029721435.1. Lineage (NCBI taxonomy): Eukaryota > Metazoa > Chordata > Actinopteri > Anguilliformes > Muraenidae > Gymnothorax > Gymnothorax reevesii. The sequence continues at coordinate 37,819,970 of CM056581.1, forward strand.
AAACAGAAAGATTGATTGACATTCTCAGTGATCATCTTGAAGAACTGAGTCCTCTTATCCAAACATTTGCGTTTAATATCTAAAAGATTCAGTAGATTTGAAGAAATTAAAAACCCTGTCCGACTTTCAGACACGTAGGCACTGCATTCCCCGCAAAGTATTCACACTGCAACATTTGAATGTTTTGGCTGACTGAACGTACCCCGGTACCATTGAATCACAATTTATCTCCGGGCTTGAGTGTGGAATGTGTTAAAGCATCTTATTTGACTCAATGAAAAGTGTAAGCGTATAGTGTAAGATTGACGATCAGTGAAGATATAATCTCGAAACTGGAGATATGGTAAGATTTTTTTAGTCGATGTGAAAACTGTCGTTTAATAGGCATGTACCTTATAATGTACTTCTAAATTCTGCAGGATGGCAGACAGGGAATTTTTTTGTCGTAAGAAGGAAATATTTATGCATATTGGTGTAAATTTCGGTAGTGGAGAGCAGATTCATTTTGTAACGTGAGAGAAGATAGCTGCGTTTGTTTTTGGACTCCATCCGGTCAAAAATGAATGCATGCTTGTTCATTTTTTAACCCAAAATGAATGCATGCTCATTCATTTTTGAACACTCTGCCGTTCGGTTTTTAGCTGAACTTGAACGGAGACTTGTTCATTTTTGAATGCCTGTTCAAATTTGAATGTGTTAAGAATATTGGCAGGCTCCGTTAATACTCATATTGTTGGGATAAAAAAAAGATGATTAATCCAATTCCATCTCCCGCTTTGACAGTTTATTTTTTCTTCAGCAGTGCCACGTTATTTATTTTAAGATTGCGCTTGATTGAAAATACAGGAACCTATCAATGCTCAAAAATAGCGATAATGGTAATTTTTTTTTTTTTCAGAATTTTCATTGGACAGGCTGATGATTCCTCTGGTTGGGCAAGACCTATCTCTGGGTGGGCAATGTTCACTCCATCCCACCTGTAGATATGCCCCTGATTTTCCCTTAAGTACTCAATCAGAGCAACCTGAAACATGGTTAACTCACCCCACCCAGTTTTTTTTTAGCTTAACTGGGGAAAAAACCCTGAATAGCTAGCTGGTGGCTCTGAAGGACCAGGTGGGCCCCTGGGCTAATATTGGGCACACATCAGGCGCGTATCATTGTTTTCCTTTTTACCAGTCTCTCAATAAAAAAATATAGATATATTAAAAGACACGCTGTAAACTCTGACAAGTGTGGTTAAGTCAATTGTTTTGTAGAAACTAATTACCTCAAAAAAATTGACTATATGCCAACTTAAAGATCTTGGGTTCTAATTTCTTGGCACAGCGCAGGTTGGCGTAGCATGGCGCAGCTCACGCAGTGGTAATTTCATCAGGTGCAGCCACTTTGGCAATTTGGTGGACGGACGTGTGCCGAGATGGGTGTGGCAGCGTAGTAGGGGGAGGTGTCACATATTCATCATGACGCAGTGACACTTCCGTGGAAAACGGCTCCGCCAAAAGTCCGCAGAGAGCTCGCCAGCTCCAACCTGGTTTACTTTCTGTGCAGTAGTAATTTGGCTGACCGGCGCGCAGAGCGCACACATCACCGAACCCTCACAGGCAGGTTTCCAGAATGTCAGCCACATTTTAATGCAATTAATAATTACAGCAACCACTATTTAGTGTAACTATCTGAATCAGCACATTAATTATAGTATTTATATCGATTGTCCTGATGCCAGATCAAAGAGAGAGAGAGAGAGAGAGAGATGTGTGCATGTGGGCGCGTGAGTGCGTGTGTAGGCTATGTGGGTATGTGTCCTTCAGCTGCTTTCGCACCGGACGTGAAACAAATTTTTCGCGCGACTGATTACATTCAAAGTCAATGCAAAGACACGAATACACGCATGTTTTAATTTTAAGCAGCAACAGGGTGTAATAATAGGAACACGCTATCCATTGTTTCTCTTCCCAATGATGCAGGCAGAGGAGATAAATGAGCAACCGTCGTATTTCATTCCAACTTCATAAGTTCAAATGATCTGACGTAGTTTCGTTTTGAAATTCCATTTAAGTTCGCTAATGGTAATAATTCGCGAATGCCCTAGCTAGCCAGTTAACTCATATTCGTAATGCTTAATATAGACGTAAGCAGTGCAGAAAATATGCCTGAAGCACCAAAGTAAAATGCAACATTAACGCATCATGCAGATATAGGACAGAGGCTTCTATATTCCAACACATCAAAGATGAGGAGAGGAGCTCATTTTATTGGTGAAGATTTGACTCGGCCGTATTAAACCCACTCATGGCTTCTCTCCTCCCTCTTTGCCACTTGCGCTGGCAGGAGGGACAGTGGAGTACTTGCGCCAAGCTGCACCGGGCAGGAGGGTGTGTCCGGAAGGCCACATCACCCCGCCCGATCTTCACCAAAAACTAATAATTTTTTCCCTTCTGCTAAAGGATTGTCCCCACCAAATTGGAAGAAAATCCATGCAGACACACAGATAAATAAACACGACAACCACAAACACCCCTTCTGCAACATTAGTTGGGGGTGGATTTAATAACTTTACCTCATTTTCTTAAAGTTGCAGTTAAGTTGGCCTACACTGTTTTTTTTTTTTTTTTTTTTGAGGCAATTGGTTTCCACAAAACATTTTAGTTCACCACACTATTATGGTTTACAGTGCACCTGACTGGTGAGAAACACTTTTAGCAAGGGCTTGATGCTCTTGTAGCAGCCATGGTTCGGAGCAGCAGAGCAAGTCATGCCATGCTGCGCTCCCCTCCTGAATACTATAGCATAGCAAAAGTGATTTGGAGCAGTGGTGACCATCATGCTACGCTATGCTCTTTGATGCGCTTGCATTGTCAGAGTGAATTGGAGCAATGGACTGTTATGCCACACTACGCTCTTTCATATTCTGGCATGGGCAGTGTGGTTTGGAGCAAGATTGAGCGTCATGCTACACTGTGCTCATTAATGCTGTGGCATGAGCAGAGTGGTTTGGAGCAGGAGTGAGCTTCATGCGACACCACACTCATTAGTGCTCTTGCATTGGCTGAGCAGTATGGTTTGAAGCGGTGGGAGTCATGCTACGCCACTTTTTGCTGCGCTACGGTCTTTAATACTCTCCCAGTGGAGATGTATTCCCTCAATAATGGCACCACGCCCAGTAGAATGCAGCTGAGTGGAAGAGAGGCTAAGTCGCTAACATGCTTTATTACAACCACCACACACCCCTCCCCACCCCCATTCCCCGATACCTTGGGCCTTAGGGAGAGGGATCCTCTAGCTTATTGCTAGCTCTCTTAGCGACTTAGAGCAGTGCTCAGTCCTCTTTCAGCAGATGTACTTGGCTATCAATCAGCACTGCTGCTCTGCGCATAATCACTTTTTTTAATTTGCAATTAGTGACAGGCACAGAATGTGACTTAATTGTTATTTTATCAGCAATAAAAGCTCAGTGGAAGTAAATTTCTGTTCTTCAAGGGAGCAAATTTCCCAAAATAGTTTGAAATGTGCTGTAGTGGTCTTCACAACTACAAATAAGTACCGTCTGCTTGCCAAAAAATGTATGAATAAATACATTGTAATAGATCCCATAGCAAGGGAGACAGTTTAATGTGTCTCAGGGATACTAACCCAGGTAAAGCTGTGTGCACCGTTCAGGCATGTTTTATGTTTGTAGGCCTCTGATGATTATCTTTTAAACTTGTCAGATGAGAAAGGTAGATTTTGCACTAGTATTGGTGCGGTGTCTTGCATTTTTTCATCTAATTAATGATGGGATGAACATTCAAAATGACACACATGATATTACATTACATTCTCAATAAAGATCTATTTTTTTTTTTTCCTTAAAATCTCTCAGGTTTAACTTGTATTTATTGTTGTGGCCATGAGAACAATGTAGTTGTGCTTATGAATCATTATTTTTTTTGTTTTTTGATGTTTAAATATTTTAAATTAAAATGGCACAAGAGCTGCACAAAGCTGCTAATCAAAGTGAAATTTAAAGACCATCAATGTATTAGCACCACAATTACCATATCAATTCACAGATCAAGCCCTAAGTTACCAAGTAATTTTTTATTGGGCTGTTGATATTTTAAATACATCATCTCTGGTGTTTACTGTGTTGAATGTGAACCCTTTGCGCTTCATCAGGTTATGCAGAATGACTAGCCTGTTTGACCCCTTGTCAGACGGACTGCTTCTCACTGTCTGATCTCCAGTGCCACGTGTCATTCTCGTCTCAGTCAGGCCTGCCTCTCATTATTCTGCGAAGCGCACCTGTTGAAGTGACCCTCTTTGCAACCCCACCTGACACTCATCTTTGTGTCACTCACTGTTGAGGTGATTGAAGCTAGAAGTGCAGCCCACTTCTGAAAGATTCTCGGAAAGTTCAGTGTCGTCTCTTTTGTCATGTTGCTTTGCAATCTTGGTTCCACGCTATGCATAATTTGCAGCCAGTTATTACTCTAATTACACGGTTTGTATTTCACAAAAGCTTATTTCCCTGAGCTATTTTAAGAGATAATACAATAGAATCGAACACAAAATTATATGGGCCCTCGAAGTGCGCTTACTGTATGTTAATGTCCACACTCGCTTCACAATTTTGCTCGTCTAACTGCAGGAATGATGTGTTGGAGAGGAGCAGTGAACATTTTGTGTCTTCTATTAAAATGTGCAAAACCGTAATGGATTATACAGAAGCATCTGGAAACCGTGGCTGTGCAGCACAGAAGCTGCTAGAAAGAATGGGGATGTATGCTTATCTCAAGTGGTGGCACCATGCAGTGCTTTTTGTGTGTAGCTGGTGCTAATTCGCTTGCAGTAAATAATTCTGAGTGGCATTTTGTTTTGCAGATACATGCCTGGAGAAGCAATGCAAAAAATATTGTTGAATAGTCCATATTCATTAAAAAAATTTAAACGTTGAGGTGTTTTTGTACATTATGAACTAAGGACGTTTTTTTTTGTGATGTGTTATTGGCTTTATCAGTATTATTATTTTGAATTTATGAGTGATATCAGTCGTGCATAATACAAACTGGAGGAAGCCATCATGCATGACCCCATCCTGCGTCAGTTTTGCTGAGTAAAATCCAAATTCAGTGTCTGTTTTGCTCTAGCATGTCATTTTTTTACAATGTACGATGTCTATTTCACAGCATTTTCACTTCCGACAACCCCTTGTAAGGTAAAGAAGTGTTGTATCATACCTCAATCACCAAAAACTGCCAGAAAGACATGATTTGTATCTTTCTCTGAGCCAGGTGAGAACTATTTGTTCAATTCTGGGCTGATTTTAACATTTATGAATGATTCAAAGGCATTGTTTTACTCCTAATCCTGATATCAGGCTAAGTAACATGGCCACTGAAATAAGAAAATGCAAACGATTCAGAGATTTTTTCTACATCTGTGGGTGTTTCACTGCACCCAAACGGCGTTTCTTCCTGTTTTGATCAGAGCATAGAAGCCATTATATATGATATAATAAGAAAAATCTTCATTCTTATTTTGTGAAAGAATTGCATGATAGAAACTTTTTACTTGCATTTTTTTTAACTCAGCTTACTCAAAGTACGTAATATGGAAATGGAAATATGGAAAATCTGCTGACTTTTTTTTTTTCTTTTTCTTCAGTATCCTGGGTGATGTCATTAATTCTTTTGTGGATGTTCAGTCAAATGCGAGACTTCAATTTACCTGCCCCCTTAATTGAGGAAATCGATTACTCGGACGGGTAGAGGAAGATCCATCTTGCCATTTCACCTCAAATTAAATTAATTTTATTACTAAGCTACTTTCTACTTGAGCATTTTTTGTTGATTTTCCAATGCTTGTTGATCATATTTAATTCATCTCACGGCTCTGTTTTATTGCAAAATGATACCAAGATCATTCTAGGGGAAAAAAACAACATGAATAATACATCTGAGCTGTTTTTGGTGGCAGAAATGCTGCATTAGATTTGTTGAAATTAGTGATACAACTAAAATGGCTGATCAAAGAGTAATGCCTGTTATTTTCATACCTACTGTATCATCATTTACATTACGCAGTGCGGCTGATGGCATAATAACGCGACATAATGGAGTTCATGTTTGTTGATTTGAGGAGATGGAGACATTCGCATCAGACTGTGTGTCTCTGTGCGTTGTCTCCTGTTGCTGTTGTATGCAGTGAGGGCGCGTGAGTAACAGTCACTTTCAGAAGAGGGAAAACAGAGTCATAATGCTGTTTCAGGAATATTGAAATGAAAGGACTCTCATTTTAGCCATGACTGTACACCTGAGATTATTCAAATATGCATTTGACTACCTCAAATCCTTTCAAATCCCGTCAGATAAGATTGGTCCCGAGAATGTACAAAAAAAAGAAGTTTTAACTCTGCTCTGCCTTAATGAGGCAAATATTTATGCGGAATATTTATGTCTCTTTTGAGAGTATCTGCAGGAGATTAGCAGGGGAATCATAAGCCTGTCTGTGTTGGCATGAAACTGAGTTTGAATTTAGCATTCTAAAATTAGTTTGAATATGAATGTATTTTTATATTCTTTTCAGTCAAACTGTCTGTTGTTGGGACAATGTGTATGGGGATAAACAGTGATGCCGAAGTGTTACGCACACTAACCAAAAACTCAAAATGATTACTTTCACTCTAGATAATCTTGCATGATCAAAGTGCCAAATAATGAATGATGCTTTATTAGGAGTGCTTAGCCTCTGTGTTTTGTTCTCCAACATAACATGCACTGTCACTTTAAAATCCTTGACCTTAAGCAAAAATTTTATATTATATTGAAATCTAAATTTTCAGTCTGCACTTCAAGAAGAAGACTGACCCAATCACCTCAGGTTTAAAATATCTGAAGAATTTCTAGTATGGGGCCTCTGAGTGCTACTATGCAAAAACGTTTTTCTCTCAGCCCTGTGATTGGATGTTTGAATTCCAGCCTCGCCATCACCAGGTATGGCTGGTGGTCCACATAGGCAAGACAAAAATTTGGAGAGCCTCGCTGGGATAACAGGGGTTAAGCCTTTTAAAATTAATTGATCTCATCGCCCTCTAGCAACCACTCATGGTTGGCCTGGTGCCTTGAAATCTACAGGTTAAAAAATACGTTAGCTGGGTCATTCCATGTCAAGTCATGCAAGGGTCCCAGCTCACCAGCACACATTTTCTTATGACCCCACACATACGTAGAACAACTCTTTTTAGGATGTTTTGAAAAATTGTAGGTTCCCCTGATTGTTGGTTTATGATTTATGGCGTCCGCCATGGGGGGGTCATGCCTCAGAACATTTTTCTTCTGGGCCATTTTCAAAGCTCTACTGTGGCTGAACTACATAAGCCATATGTATACGTTTATGTTTTTCTAGATATGACTGTAGTCGGGAAACAGAAGATATGACATGCTGGAACGTGGCCTGGGGTATCTAGAGCAGTCCAAATGCTGAAAAAAAAAACGGTTGGAGAGGAAAAACATCACCTTTTAATGACAAATCTGACACTTTTGTTGACTAGCTAGAACTCGTAAATGCTTGTACCAGAATTACTTATGAAGTTTACATGCACTTAGACTTTAAAATAAAAAAGTATGTGACTGTAAAAATATGGGGTCTTAAATTCGTGTTTTTGTCCAAATAAGGTCTTATTCACGAAGGCATTGGTCTTGACAAATAACCATTCTCAAACTTTGGAAGTTTTAGAACTTGTGCTCTGGTTCAAGAACTTGTGTACAGCTGGTACACAAAATAAGCAAAAATTAATTTGTTGTCTCATATGGCTCCGAGAAATTTTGCTGGTGAATTTGAGTTACGCTACAGGCCAAAATATTACGACCACCCTGCATTTTTCACATTTTCAGTATAATTTCAGCAACAATACAAAAAAAAAAAACAGCACAGTAACATAGAAACACATAACTACACAGTTATAAACCGCCACATTTTTGTCAGTTATTTTGGCTGGCACCTTTTTTTGCCAGTTATTTTAACTGTAGTTTTACAATTAGTTTACAACAGAGTGAAAAATCCTGGCGATTCAAATCCTGGCGCGTTTCACTTGTGTGACTTGAGAGGGGTCAAAACTACATGAATACCCTGCGGGTCAGCCCGATGCGGTCGTACCCCATCAACCTCGGCTGCATGCAAAGCCTTGACCACTGCAGTGACGCGCCAATTTCATGGTGCCGTGTATGTGAACTTTAAACCACAGTTAAATGCATGCTGGACTCTACTTACAGTTAAAATAACAAGAAAACCCTTTCATGTAACAGTTATCAATTTGGTCAATTTATTGCAGCGTAGAAATGTGCTAAGAGTTATACATATTGGAATTTTACTTTCTGCATAGTACCCTCCCTTAGCCTTGATTACAGCCTGACATATCCTAGGCTTTCTTTCCGGCAGTTTAAGGAGAGAACTTCCTGGTAGGTCATTCCAGGGTTTCATGAGTTCCTTCTTGAGCTCTTTTGAACTTGATGGACACACTTCTCTGACTGCCTGGTCAAGTTCATCCCACAGCTACTCAAGTTGAATTTCAAGATGTGCAGTTGTTAGCAAGCAACATTTTAGTCAGTACAAGTGTCCCTTTGGCATTTTGTGCGCCTTTCTTGATCAAAATTAACTTAAAGGTGACAAAAATCTGCCAAATTCTAAAAAAATGCATGGTGTTCGTAAGATTTTGGCCTGAAATGTAACTATGCCCTCCGCCTGAATGACACTGTAAGTCCACTAAGATTGTGAAATAAAAAAAAAAAAGTATTGGACAATGAATAATTATCCCCTGCCATGAAGTGGATCGGGGGATATTGGAATGGCGTCCGTCCGTCCGGGTTTAATGGGGAAAGGTTTTCTCAGAAACTATTGTACCTCCATGGGTGAAATTTTGTATGTGGCCAGTACTAATGACCCTATTGCATGAGTTTGACAATTGATTCTGAGAAATGTATATGGTGTATGGGTGTTTAATGGGGACAAGTTTTCCCCAATCCCCCGTGACCATTCTCACTGAGGCGGGGGATATTGCTGACAATGTTGCCTCGTTTTGCATACCTTGTAACTGTAGAATGGTATAATTAGTTTTTGCTGTATATTTGTTAGTTTTTGGTGTTTTTGTTGCAGAAGTTCCTGTGGGCAACCACAATTTTGCTAAATGTCAGTCCATCTAGATTGTATTTGCAAGTTGAAGAGTCTATAGAAGGTGCCTGGATTGAACACTATATATGGTCCACGGGATTCATTGACATATCTTGCCCATTGGAGGCTTTTAATTGAGCCTTTGGGATGTATAAATATTATTCTGTCATCATTGTTCTTCAGAAAACCTCTTCAATGATGCCTACGTAACTGTTTTTTTTAAAATATGGCATCAACATTTCAGCCTGCCTTGAAGTTGCTGCTCTGTTTTGGGGACTTGGTAGTTATTTCATACCCAAACCTGGCTGAATACCAATCTTATGCATCAGCAAAATATTTTCTACTGATGAAAGCTCATTCAGAGGTATAAATCCATTCTTTGTGGTGTGAGATGTGCTGTGACATGAGGAAATATTTTCCCCCGGATACTGACTTGTATCTCAAGTCATAATCCTCCTTTGTCACTGCGTAGAACAATGATTAACTGATCAAGGGAAACAGAATGACTTACATGACTTAGATGCTGACATCAGTCCTTACGTATTTTTCTGTCACCTAGGAGACCTGATATCAGCACTATAGGAATATTGTGATAGGAAGAGGGAGGGGGGTGATACTTGTTTCCATATTAAAATGCATTTTTACTGCACTGTACAAGATTAGGAATTAATATTAGAAATGGGAATAGAGGATAAAAATACATATAATTCTTGAAATGGCGGCAAAACGTTTCAGTCGAATTACATATTTTCATTCATATTCAATGTCCGAATTTTCAAGGGAGGAAACAATACCCCATAATAGTTTTTGGACATGTTGTTTTATAATAGACTGTCTGTCCACAAAATAACTAAGATTGGGCCTGATACTACTTGTCAGGCCTGAGTAATACTATTGCAAATGAGGCCCATTTTGGCCAAAAAGACAACTTTATTTTTTTATTTTTTAGTCTGAATATAAGAAGATTAACTAAATATTTACTGTGCTGCTACTTAGGTTCTAGCTAGTCAATTAAAGTGTCAGATCAGTCATAAAAATGTTTTTTTTTTCATTTGCAATAGTTTTTTTTTTCCTATTTACATACTTTTTGGACCTCGCTACCCCCGGCTGCAAAACTTTTTTTTTCCCAAACAACAACATTTTCATTGGATGAATAATGACATATCCATTGCACCTTTTATTCGTCCTCTTATTGGCTGTTGTTAAGTATACGTCATCCATTCAATGGCATTTGTTTGTTCCGCTTTGTCGCTTTCTTTGCGCATTTCAAAGTAAGTTGGAAAATCTCAGTCTGTTGATGATGCTTATAGTGATTTAAGACTATAAGCCAACGACTCTATAGTCCTTCATGTTAAAGGCCCTAACTAGCTTTAGGCCTATTAAACGCCCACACAGCTCACAGCTGAATCACTCAGAGATGGTGCATAATCATCAATTTTTTGCATGGTTTTGTTTATTAAAGTATTATAAATGCTGTCTCAATACACTGGTAAATCTGTCTCTTGTTAAGAGGTTTTCATTCAGGGATCCATTAATTGTTGATGGCAGAGCTGTACAAGGGCTGCACTCCATGACTTTCAGGTTGTTAGTTATTATGGTCAAATTACACGGTGAAAATACCAATGCTTGTAAACAATTCAATTCAATTGAAAACCCAAGTTTATAATCCAGAAATGTATGCATGCACAGTGTACCTCCATTTCCCACCCTACTGTTAATGTGTGGGGTGTCAATGGTAAAGGTGTCCGGTATCTTTTTGTTTATTTTAAAAGGGTATACAGTGTGAAAAAAGTGCATATTGTCTGCGAGATTTAAAAATAAAGTGGGAATATGTTGTAGAATCAGAATTACATGTTGTTTTGTGTTTTATTTTTGTGAGGCGAATACCAACTTCTACAATGCTTGCCTCAAATATTGCCAAATAATTGAAATGACTCAAATTCCCCTATTTTCGTGTGATTTCTATCATAAACTTGTTATAGTTCTGTGTTTTGCTGCCATGCTTCTGTGTTTGTTGCTATGTCTGTCCTTTATTCTTTTTGCCTATTGTACATCCCGGTTAAGATAAGATAAGAAGATAATGCTTTATTATCCGAGAGGGAATTTTGTGTACATCAGAGTTAATAGAATGGTAAAAGAACAAAACACAAACACCATAAGGCATGGACAAGAGCAATTAAATACATTCAAAAATGCGGCTTAGGGGATAAAACATAAAAAACTTAATGATTGTTTAAAAAGGATAAACTTTATATATATTTCTGTTCATGTCATTTCAGTATTCATCGTCACCCTGTCTTGTGATCAGTTTGTTTCTGTCCGTTCTACCAGTCTACTTAAATTCTTGTTTACTCCTTCGCCTTGCTTTCCTTGATTACTAATAATACTAACATTTCTATTTTGCATCATAGTTTACTAATCTAACTAATTCATTTATATATTACTAACTTCTAACGAACACTTGGGTTAATTTGTAAAGCTGCACTTCTACTAATTACCACTAATTCAATCTCAGCTCTCGCCCTGTTCCAGTCTTCACCCCTTGCTTTACTTTCTCTGCATCTTCCTGTGTTTCCACGAGATCTCTTGCACGTGCTTAATTGCTATCCTGCACTCTTTGTCTGTGCACTTAGAACTCCTTGACCAGAGCTGTTTATCTGTCATAGGTGGTCTGTGTGGATCCTGTCCATGTCTTGGCTTTTGCCAGTTGTTTGTGGTTTAGGACCTCCCCATGTGTGCTTCCCTTTGTCATTAGTTCTTATCCAATTCACCTGTTCCAGCAGAGAATGTGACATCCCTTAAGTCTATTTAAAGTCCTCACTGCAGTTTGTTCCTCGTCAGAATGTTGATCAATATTCACTTGTGCAGAGCTCCTCGTATGCCTTTTGTTTATTGCTTCTGTAATGTGAATATAGGCCGCTAGATGGCAGTATTTACCTTTTTTTTGTTAAGCTCAGACTGGAGTCATGTTTAGACATGTCCTGGACACGTCTTGGGCAAGTCTCAGAAAATTAAAAAAAAAGAGGTCTAAATGTGGGTGGGGTCTGCAAAAGAGTATATAAGGAAAAGAATTGAGACAGTAAAGTAGTAGGAGAAATTGCAAGAAGATGACCAGACCTGCCATTCTGTTCAAGACCTGTGACGTTTCTTTTGTGGATTTCTTTGCCTGTGTTTGAGCATTTTCATCATCCAGGACATCACCAAGCCACCCCCACGAAAAGGGATTGTAAATATTTATGTTTTGTACATAATTCAATCTTGGTCAGTTAGTTAGTTGTTATTAGTCTTTGTCTGTTTGATTAAATGTGTTTAAGTTTTAAATTGTGTCTGTCATCCCTTGCTGTTGCTGTTGTGTTATAAATGTAAGAACAAATTGGGGCCATAACACTTCTTCCTCGACTATTTTTGTCCGACCTTGAGATTCCCTTGCCCTTGCTATTCTTGTTTTGTCTGTTTGGATTTCGATCCAGACCATGATTCCTGTGTTGGATGCCCTGTGTATGACATACCCTTCTAGATTCTGACTACGATTTTTGGCTTACTGTTTATGTACCATCCTACATATGCCTCTCTGGTTCTGACCACTGCCTGTTATTTCGACTTTGCTTTTTGGATTTCGTTTTTGGCTTGGCAATTCCTGTGTCTTCTGGTCCCAACCTATTTTGCAATAAAGGCTTTTGATTTTTGGAATTTCTGTTCTTGCAAGTGGTTCCTGAATGCACCGTCACAAAAGTACTCAAAAACACGTCAGTTCTAATCATGGATGGGGATGACCAAATGGTGCCATCAAACACCATCAAAGACAGCTCTTCTTTAAAATGATGAGAAATACTTGTGGAATTCCCACCTGTTTTTCATGAATCAAAGACGATAAAAAACAAGAAAAAAAATTTCATTATGAAGAAATGTAAACCCCAAAATATAATGAAATACAAAGAGAGTAAAGAAAAGTCAGGTAAAATAAGGGGAAAAAAACGCCTGGAGGTGGAGTCGAACCTCTTCGGTATCGGACTTTGATCGAGAGCCAGGGACTCTACCGCATGACCAAGCACATTCAGATGTTTCAGTGTCTTCAATGACCAATCAGAGGACAAATAAAAAGTTCAAGGGATATGCTGTTTGGATACAAAAAATATTCGCCCCCAGCAATCTTCTAGCATGCCTCATCCTATGTTTACTTACTTTTCAGGTACAGCAGAGTCACTCCAGAAGAAAGTATAGATTAGGCTTTGGTAGTTCAGCCACAGGAGAGCTTTGGAAATAGCCCAGAATAAAAATGTTTTTCTGAGGCGTGAGAGCCTACCCCCGTAGGGTCTATAAATCATGAACCAATGATCCTGGGAACCTAATATTTTGCAGAATATTCGAAAAAAAGATTGCTCTATATATGTGTGAAGTTTGACAAAAATCAGAGGTGGTGGAGCTGGGAATATCCTGATATTTGCTTGATTTGATGTGGAATGACCTTACCGCGTTATCCTCTGACTGTATTGGCAATGTGGGGTTGGTGGTGCAAGTTACAACTGCATAGTGCAAAAACAGTGCGGGCCAGTTGTCATGTGTGGCAGAGGAATCGGGAGTCATGGCATCCTCCAGAGTCACCGGTCACTGAGGTGGACTGATCAGTTCAGAGCAGAATATGTCATGATTATGGTTTTTTGTTCATGTTTATGTTCAGGATCAGTGTTCATGATTTTGTCTTTTATTTATTCTTTTTGGTTGTTGTAATTCTCAGGTTTTAGTTCATTCCATCTCTCAGTTCCGTTGCACTTGTCTCCCCTGTCTTTTGATCTGGTTGGTTCAGTCAGTCTTCCCGGTTTGTGTGCGCACTTACTTCGGGTGATTTAAATGAATTCTGGTGTTTAATATATTCCATTGATTCTTGTTTACTTCCTTTGTCACACTGTTCTGATTAATAACAAAACTAACATTTGTATTTTGTATCATAGTCTACTAACACAACTAATCCATGTATATAGATTACAAACTTACTAACGAGCACTCTCGTGAAATCTGTAAAGTTGCACCGCTGTTAATTAATACTAATTCCCTCTCAGCAATCGCCCTGTTCTAGTCTCCGCCTCTTGCTCAGCTTTACCTGACTCCCCCTGCTTTTCTGCGAGATCTCTCGCACGTGCTTAATTACTTTCCTGTACTCATTATCTGTGCACTTACAACTCCTTGACTGGAGCTGTTTAAATGTCATAGGCTGTTTGTGTGATTTCCGTCCGTGTCCGTGGTTAGGATTTCCTTCATGTGATTCTCCCATCGTAATTAGTCTAATCCAGCTCACCCGTTCCTTGCATAGCATGTGACTTCCCTCCCATCTATTTCAGAGTCCTCACTGCTGTTGTGACTTTGTCAGAACGTTGATCAATATTTCTTTGTGCAGAGTGCTGTGTATGCCATTGAGTATTGTTTTTCTTCTACTGGTTTGTCTGACCTTGATTCTTGCCATTGCCCTTCTTGTATTGTTTTGTCTTTTTGGATTTTGACCCATTTTTGTATGACCACGAGTTCTGTGTTTGAATGCCCTGTGGATGACCTTTGGCTTTGTTTATCAACATTGTTCATCATTGTTCATTTTGCCTATGGTCTATGTACTTCTGTACCTTTGCTCATCTGTCTTCCTGGTTCTGACCCCTGCCTGTCTAGTCGACACTGTTTTTGGATTTTGTATTGTGGCTTGGCAATTCCTGTATTTTTTGGTTTTGACTTCATTCAAGGCATACATTTTTTGGATTTCCCTCTCTTGCGTGTGGTTCCTGAACGCACCGTTACAGAATGAATATAAGGGGTGGGCTGTGAGGGGTTGTCCAAATACCATTTCTAATATGCAGCTTCTTCTCTTTCATAGTCATAAAATAAGCAGAGCAAGTATTTATTTTCAATTTGCAGAGAAAATGAGGCTTACCGCAGGAAGTGACAATCAATGCAAATCTGTTGAACCACAAAGTGCTGTCTCTCATCTTTACTGCCCAACTGAATCTGTCAAATATCCAGTGATTGGAATGATGATGGCTATTAGATGTTCAGTCATTAGCGGCTGAGGATCAAGTTGAGGACACTGGTGTGTCTGAAACTCACTTTGACTGTGGTTTTCCTCTGCATTTTGTTTAGACAGCATGTACCAATGTGTTTTGTGTGTGTGTGTGTGTTTTTTTTTTTTTTTTGTATGTGTGGATGGTATATGTGGTTTAACAGTGTGCTTTGGTATTTGAGTTTGTTTTTTTGCTATGTGTTTGTAGTATGTGCTGGTGTGTGTTCCTTGGAGTGCTTGTATGGTTGCGTTTTGTCAGTGTGTTTTTATGAGTTTTAGAGGGAGGTGAGAGTCAGTGTATATTCGTGTGGTGTATTTTTTCTCGGCGTGTCTGCGATGGCGGTTTGAGTCAGTGTGTATTCTTTTATACAACATTTAAACTGTTGGTAAGATTCAAAAACCGTTCACCACAAAACAGAAAAACTCTTGCAGATCTGAGAGGACAGATGAGGCTAACATTATTTTGTGCCAGTATGGTAGCGAGAGAAGAATATGGAGAAGGGAAAGAACTGCTCAAGCCAAACTATCTCATCTGAGATCAGTGATCATGTGTGGGCATGTATGGCTTACAATGGCACTGTCTTCCTTGTATTTATTAATGATATGACTGCTTACTAAAGCAGCAGCATGACCTTTGAATTAGACAGTGGCATATTAAATGCTCTGACTCAGTCAGACGCTTCAAAACTAATTGAGTGGGGCTTCACAGAGCTGTTTGGCAATGACCGAAAGCAGGAGTCCAAGGACTTTTTTTTAAGACAGAGAGATTGCATGTTGCACAATGTCTAAGTCAATCACGTGACTAGAACCCATTTGAGCATGCATTTCACTTGCCAAAAACTACAAAACTAAAGGTTGAACATCCTCGGTTAAATGAGAGGAGTGAGACACTGGCAATAAAGGCCTGGCAGTGAAACCCATTCTCTGGTGATGTCTGTGGCTTCCACATTTCAGGCAGCCATTAACCGCAAAAAAATTTGCAACCAAGTATTAGACAGTTCTGTTTAATATTTTGTTAGTTTGTCCAATAACTACTGAGCTCCAAAAATGGGGGGCCTGCATGTAAAGATAGTCATAATTCGTACCTAGCTTATTTAATGTTTTTTGACAAAACCTGCCTTCAAGGAGAAAGTTTGCAACGCAGGCACATATTCAGTATTTCATTTCATATCAATTATTGTGGTGCATCAAGCCAAAATTATGAAACTTGTGTCACTGTCCAAATACTTATGGAACTGATAATAATTTTCCATTCTGAGCTTCTGCACAATGTATTTGTGCTGTAATTATGAAGTTAAAGTAGGGACTGGCTGCTTCAATTTGCAGCTATTCAAATTCATATCATTTGAACCTTGTGGAAATTGCAGGCTTTTATACTTACTGTTCTAACAGACTCTTAAAAGAGACTCTTCCTACACAGACTTTTCATACTCGAGTTTTTTGTCCCCAGACCCCAGATCTTAAGACATGCGGCATTGACATCGAGACCTGGGAAGGCCTTTCTGCAGACTGCCTGGTTTGGAGGCATCTGGTTGCTGAAGGCAGGAATCGTTTTGAAGAGAGCGTACGCCATGATGCTTCCATGAAGAGAGAGAACAGGAGGGAATAGTAACTCTCTTCCCCCAGGGTCTACTACCGAGTGCCCGTACTGCCACAGGGCGTGGATGTCTAGGATCGTCCTCGTTAGCCATCTGCGGGTCCTCAATCCATAAGAGAACTATCCCACTCGTTTGCGAGTGGTAGCTGATGATGATGACTACCAGACTACAATAAACATGAAAAAGGACACAGAGAATCTGGATAAAGCAAAGCAGAGAAGCTGTTTAAAATTTTTGATTGATGTCAGGGGCTTTGATGAGCAATTGGGGATTTAAGTTGGCCTTGGCTGAGCTGCTTGTTAGCAGAACGCCTGAGTTGAAAAAAATGATAATTTATAATATAATAAAAATTCCCTCCCGTAAGCCATAAGGCTCCTTTGAGCATGCAAAGCAGATGGATTTTTTTTTCTTCCAAGGAGTCAATTGTAGTAACTTTGCTAATTTTACATCTCGCACTTTGCAGCTGCTGTAAATTATTTCAGGCAAACTCGTCTGCTTAGGAGTGCTGAGTTAACTTAGACCAATAGAGAGGACCCACATGAGGTTATTGCTTACTACAGATTGGCTCTGCTCAGTCTGATCCCTACTCTGAAGGTTTTACTGTCCATGAGCACAGAATAAAGCCACTTGTTTCGAAAGGAATCATAGACCTGCAGTCTCTAACATTTTTCTCCATCAGTGTGTTGTACCAGTACCCTCTACTTCTGTTGAGTCCCAAAGGCTGGAAACCAAACAGGGGGGATATTTTACCACTACCCCTAGTGAAAATTGACCCCTGAAATAATTCTGAAAAAAGGAGCACTTAGGAAATAAAGGCCTCATTTTCATTCATGATACCCAAATCTCCTGTCCACATATCGATAGGATAGAGTACGTGAATAAAATCATTACCATTTTTACATGGTAAAACTAGAAAATTACTTCAGTGGATCTGTGAACATGTTGTAGAAGGAATTCTACTGGCCCAAACTTAAAACTACTTTCTTTTACTGTAAGTTCACGTTGAAAATAGATGTCTCTAACGAAACAGAAACTTGCAAGAATGTTTTTGATTTCACTTAAGCTAAGATGCTTATTGTGAGCAACAGGCTCAGCAGCATGTTCCCGAGGAAAGCAGCTGCCCTGCTCTGGAATGTTCTCTATTCCAGGTTGCCTGTGAGGGGTCAAAGTTCACAACCCTGAACTCTGGGCTGGGCCCTGGTGATTTAAATACTCCTGAATGCCGGATAAGGTCCATTGCAGTCTGTTCAACAGAGGCGCAACGTAGTCTTAAAATGTCCTACATGCTTTATTAAGCAAACCTAGACCAGAGACCACAGAGGGACTCCTTTTAGGGGGATTTCAAGGGTCAAGACCCTACCTCAGGACAATCTTATCCTCAGTTTTAAACACAGAAGTACAGACCAGATCAAGTCATACTTTTCCTTGTTTTAACATGCAAATAAGTTTACAAATATTTGTTTCTGGAAGTTTAGTTTTCACCAGGGATTATTACTTTCATGGTTCGACTGCATTTATGCTCAGAGATGAAGACATTGCTCACTCTTGCCAATTCCATCAAATTATTTTAGAGACTAATTGGCAGTAATGAAAAATAACCTGGTGAAAAGGCGCTGGTCTTTTAAACCAGCAATTAATTCAAGCCTGGATTCTCTGATCTACTGCAGTTAGAACAGCTGTGAATGATGAATTTCAAATTATGCATAATGAAAGCAACTGCTGATGCTTTTATTGTTGGAGTTGAAGTACCAATCAGCTTGCAATGGAGGCCTTATTTGTTTTAGAAATCCCATTTTTCAATTATAAAGATGTAATCACCTGTAAGATCCCAAATATAAGTATCAAAGTTTGCTAAGCCTGATATTTATTGCACTTTCAGGTGGCAACATGCCTCATATCCAATGGGCTTCCCTCTTAGTGGCTTTGGAAAATGTCCTGATTTCCCTGGGGAAAATAAACAGCTTAGAAATGCTGCTGTGGGTCTACACAGATTTAAGTTGCATTTTCAATACTTTTCGCTGTTCATTGCTGGTTTGTGGCTGCACACAGCTTGTTAAACTGTTCAATTGGTTTGAGTAATCTGATGGCCAAACTGGTGTCCTCAGCAGAATGCTCACCTAGTGAACAAAGAGTACCTGAAATTGCATGTTAAACTATCCTGAGCAGCTTATATTTATTTAATGAGGAAGGTTGTTGGGAAATGCTGGAAACACACTGGTAAACTCGGAACTCGGACTCGGAAACACTGAATCGGAAGAAGGAACAAAGGGGAGAGATGCCATACGCAGGGAAACCAAAGAATTTATTAATAAAACTAAAAAACGTGGCACACGGGCCAAAACAGCCACCGTGCGACAGCACTGAAGGAGGGCAACTCAGGAAACAGACTGAGGGCAACTCGGGGATAGACTGGGGGCAACTCGAGAAACAGACTGAGGGCAACTCGGGGACAGACAGGGGGCAACTCGGAAAACAGACTGAGGGAAACTCGGGAAACAGACGGAGGGCAACTCGGGAAACCCAGGAGGCTCGGAAGACAACAGGCGGGGGGCAGACACAGGACTAGGCGACAGGCTCAGCTGGCAGGGAGCAGGCTCGGGAACCCTGCAGGCAGGGGGCAGACTCGGACGGGGCAAGCTTGGGAACACAGTAGGCAGGGGTCGGACTCGGACTCAGACAACGGGCACAGCTGGCAGATGGCTAACTCGGATGGCACAGCTGGCAGGGGGCAGACTCGGACGGGGCTGGCTCAGGAACACAGCAGGCAGGGGGCAGACTCGGACTCAGACAACGGGCACAGCTGGCAGATGGCTAACTCGGATGGCACAGCTGGCAGGGGGCAGAGGAGGCTCGGAAGACTAACAGGCGGGGGCAGACTCGGATGCAGCACAGCTGGAACAGAGGGGAGTGAGGAGAGAAGTGGAGCATGAAGAGATGGGGCATGAAGGCGAATGGAATGAACAGAGAGAGGGCGATGGGGAACGAAGGGAACGTGAGCGAAGTCAGATCTGACCTGCGCTACTGGGAATGGAACATAGAGAGAGGGGGCAAGGACAACACAGGTCCTGAAAATTAATATAATTAACAAGGGGTGGAACACGAGGGAAACCTAATTACATGAAACAGAAAAATATTAACATACAGACGAGGATCACAAGACTCTCCCAAAGACGGGATAAATAAACTGAATATAAGACTCCTAAGTGCATAGAGTGAGACGTAGGACAGATGGGATAAATGCAGAAAATCTGCGGGAAACACAGCGAAGCAAGTTAAACGAAAGCAAGAGGCGGAGACTAGAACAGGGCGAATGCTGAGAGGTTGTTAGTCAATTAGTAAGTGCAGCTGTACAATCCCGGGTGCTCATTAGTACGTTAATCTTATATACAATGTTAGTTTTGGTTCGTAAATTCTAGAAAACAACAAACTGTTAGTATGGGTTAGTAATATAGAAAAGCAAGGGGAAATTAGCAAATGAGAACGGAAGGAAGGCTGAAACCCAGAATCCATTAAATCACCTGAAATAGTGTCACAATCTATTTCAAGAGAAACGGCAACAAACTAATGACGCGACCGGAGAGAAAGGAAAGACAGTACAAGAGTAAGACGTAGACCGGAATAACGCGGGAGAGAAACGAAATGTGAAACTCTAAGACATGAGACTAAAAACGGACATCACAAAAATAATAAAAACCTAAAATTGACTAACCAAAAACACACAGAAACCCACGGAACATAACAAAGGCTCAGTGGGCCTGGCTCTCTCTGATTGGATGCACAGGATTCACATTGTCCAGACTTTACGCCACGGATGACTTAAAACTACTGGATGCTTCTCTGACTGATGAATGGCACAATCTGTGACCAGCCTGTTATATATTTCCCATATAAATATAAATTACCTTTACAATGACCTTTCTCACACATTCAGACACACACTTACTTACGCATGCAGACACACGCATCTGCACACACATATATGCACACCCAAACCTGATTAAATACAGAGATACACACTCATTTGATAAAACCAGAACATGAGCAGTTTTATGCTCTCTGAGGCTGGAGCACCTACCAACCTTTCTCAGACTGCTTCAGTGAGTGTCTTCATGTTAATATTCCAAGCTGGGCACAGTACATTTGATTAAAGCCATTATCTTAGCTGTGGAGTTAAACAACTGAAGCTGGGTGAAATTGACACAGGAAGGACTTGGGATTCGGGGCTGCATTCTCTACATCTCTCTCTCCAGTTACTGTGAGCTTTAGCAGCCTGGGAAACATACGGCGCTAAAAACCCAGCTTGGCAATGCTGCTCAATGGATTTTCCCCTGGCTGGATTACCCAGCGCTAACATTGATTAGCTCTCAGTTGGGTTTAAGGCTGTGAATGTAGATTCCAGGCTTGGCTCTAATGTGTCCTTGAGTAATTCTGTCAGCCGGCGCCAACATCGTGCTCTTTGTATTCGATATGCATTTGTATCTGCTGCGTGAGTGAAAGCAGTTTGAAAAGGCGATGTAGGTAATGCATCCATCTGTCATCTAACATAAGATATGACCTGGCCTGGATTGTCCCAGGCAGGGCTGTAGGGGGCACTCCAGCATACAGCGTTTCGAATGTGCTGGTTTGTCATTAGGACCACATATCTTTCACCCATAATTATGGATGTCTCCTGTCAGTCTGGCACCAGTGTTCCTGCAGGTGCTGGAAATCCTTGAAAATGTTAGAATTTTAATTTTGTTTTTTTAAAGGTGTACGGATTCTGACTAAAATGTTTCAAACTTCTTGAAATTGTCATGCTGTCTAACATTCATAATAAATTGCTATCTGACTGAGTCGTTTGATAGATAGGGCTATGTTATTAACCACAGCTGTAAAGGTGCCGGAAAAGCTTGAAAATGTCATCTCGGAAATGCGTGATAGTGCTTAAATCTGACTTTGGAAAAGGCGTGGAAACCCTGTAGCATGCATGTCCTTGGGCTGTGGGAGGAAATTGAAGTACCTTGAGAAATCCCTTGCAAACACTGGGGGAAGGCGCAAACTCCTCACATAGAGGTCTCAGGCTATGCTGGTCATGATTTAAATGGTGCATAAAACATGGGAGAGATGCTGGAGGGCAGAATGCCTGAGGTCTGATCCATCCTTTATTTCTAGAATGTTCAGTGGCAGTGGAAGTCACGAGGTGCTTCTCCGTGGCCTGTGTTGTCCAACAGGCAGGCTGTAAACTCTCATGAACCTCATTTTCCATTGTGAACATTGTATGTGTGCATGTGTGTTTGTGTGTGTGTGTGTGCGTGTGTGAGAGGTGGTGTGTGGGTGCAGGTGTGGGTGTGTGCGCGCTGGAGTGTATATGCAGGTGTTGCTGTGTATGTGTGCGTGTGTGCTGGAGTGTGTGTGTGTGTGTGTGTGCAGGTGTGGGCGCGCATGTGTGTGTGTGTGTGTGTGTGTGCTGGAGTGTGTGTGTGTGCAGGTGTAAGTGTTTATGCGCTTGTATGCAGGTGGCGGTGTTCCCATACAGTATCCTTCACATTGTCTCTGTTAACAGCTCTTTATCTCTGGCTGCAGCTCTGCTTGTCTGTATTGTTAAAGAACGGCTGTGACTCTGATAATGTGGGTAATTATGGCTTACATGTGCCGTGTGCACATGTATGTGTGTGTGTGTGTCTGTGTGTGTGTTTGTTTATGTGTGTGCGCACGTGTCTGCATAAGCCTGTGTCCGTGTGAGTGGGTGGGTAATTATGGCTTAAATGTGCTGTGTTAATGTGTGTGTGCGTGTGTTTCCTTGTATTGTCAGATAATGTGGGTAATTATGCGCCGTGTGAATGAGAGCAAACTCTCGTTTTCCACCATTGCAGTTACAGCAATTATCTCTCCCCTAATTAGAGGCACCAGTAATTCAGGAGACAAGTGTCCAGAATACTTCCACCAGACCGGAGTTCAGTATTTCTCTTTATTTTCTGAGTTTATGCCAAGGGTAGATTTGCCATTGAATTCTTCAAAACACAAATACCAAATCAGCTGCCTGCTCTGTGGCACTTTCACCTCAATTATGAGTCTTTATTTTCCTTAGTAAAAGCATTATGGATTGTATTGAGGCTGATTTTCTATTCAGAGTACATTATATAATTTCAGCAAGCTTCATCTGATAAAGTCTAATTTAATTGGCTGATATATTCTATACTTTTAGCGAATCATAATCTTCTTTCTTTCAAGGTCACTTCATATGTGTAAAATCCAGGTGTGGGAACCAAAGATCTCTCTGATTTTTGTGCAGATCTCCTACATTGGTAAATTAACACAGTTCAGCTCAGTGGCAGAACTAATCGGCTACAGAGCTCATGGGGTCTGGGAGACACATTGGTAGGACCTGTACCTTTTGACCCCTGCATTTCATACCTCAGGGTAATTTTCTCTTCACTGTGTGGTGAGGCAACTTTGTATTATTAAGCCCTCTGTTGCCCCAGTCGGAAGGTTAACCAGCTTTGGTCATTTTTAGAATTTGGTTTGTGGGGGAAATGAGGCGGACAGCTCTGGAAGGGGATAACTCCACGCTTGCAAAGTTTGCTAACATTGCAGTAAATTGCTTCTTTTATTAGGTGACTTGGAGGCTTTTTTAAGCCCCTACAGCAGATGGATTAAGGCAGACAGTCCCAGCGCTGTAGTTGCTGATACGCCTCTGGTCTCTGTCAGCTGGAGAGGACTAGGGTGTGTGTGTGTGTTGGGGGGGTGGGGTGGGGTGGGGGGGTGGGGGTGCTGATAATCTGTGGTGCAGGGCAGAGCTGCTCTTAGCTGGTGTTTGCTGTGCGTACGAGTTGGAGAGCATTCAAATGAGATTTCTAAAACGAGCCGCCCCTGTTTTACATCACAGCCTCTCAGGGACCCGGAGCTACTGCTCTCTCTTTCCTTCAGGGAAAGGTTTCCTGCTGCAGAGGGGAGGGGAATGTGGTCCACACTAGCATGGCATGGGTTTGAATCCCAGACCAGGTGGTGCTGATCATCATTATGTATATGGCAAGTACTATGTGCGGTCAGCGCTGAGTACCAATGTACAGTGAGGAAAATCCATGGTGATTCAGTACCATTATTGTGTTAAAGATTCATTGTTGAAGGAGTCAAAGGATTAACTTTAATTTTAGGAAACTGCACTGCCGTTTAACTTCTGCATGCTATTTTATCATTTGGAACACTCTAAGTGTAATTAAATAGCATATGACAATTTCTTTTCCTGTTTTGGTTGTTTGAAATAATCTAGAACTTTTTTTTTTTAATGACAAAAATATTTTTTATTACTTCTTGTCACCTGAAATACTTTGATTGTCCCTTTCAAATTGTCCAGGAAACTGGGTCCGAGAATGTCTACTCGAGACATCAATGTAATTGACTGCCGTCTCAGCGTCGTTCATCTTTGAGTCATTTCACTTACATTCGCTCGCCGAAATCAACGCGGTGCCGCTGCGCAAATTTGACCCATTTTGTTCTCAAAGTTGGATCATAGGGAAACACATGCATTGCTATGCTCAGTGTACAAAAGGAATTGGCACAACACTGGTTTTTTGCCGCTCCAGCCACACAATACCAGCCTCCTTTCTTCACTGCCCTCATCTTGCTTTCCGCAGTGTTTTGTTATGAGTCAAACTGACCTCACAAAATCACGTGATGCCTGACCTTGCGACAAATTTCAAGTCAAATTACTGGTATATTTCAAAGCAAAAAATGGCCTCAATTCAATTTTAGAAGTGTTTTAATGTGGGAATGCTTTATTACACTCATCAAAGAATCAAATATCAGAAAAAGAAATTGTGTCATATCCACCTTATTCCTGAGGGCGCTACTGTAGATATGACAATGGCTGCAACTTCCGGCGGAAGTAGTTTTTAGCGAGTGACTAGTCAAGGACAGCGGCGTTTCTTTCAATTAACTTAGCGATGACAGCTTGTTTTTTTGAACAAATTAACTTGCTTTTCTTAACATGTCCCTTCAGAGCTCTGGCACCTATTGTGCTGTTGGAGGCTGAAATAACAACCAGAGGAAGCAACATTTTTCAACACCCACCCAGAACATAAGAGATTGACCTTGTGTTCAGTGAAACAGTTTCTATCGCCTGCCTACAGGAGAGGAAGCCAGAATTTGGCGGAGAAACCTGATTTTGAAAAGACCCCCGAAAACATAAGGTGCTCCTTTCAGTATGATTAAATTTGCAGATGAGACTAAATTGGGGGGTTTGGCAAATAATTTAGGGTCCACTAAAGTGATTCAGGATGATTTGGATAGAATCTAGAATTGGGCAGAAATGTGGCAAATGAAATTTAATGTAGCAAAATGTAAAGTTGTACATGTAGGTAATAAAAACATTAGACGGGATTACTTCATGGGAGGTTTAAAACTGGAATGTGCTCCACACGAGAAAGATCTGGGAGTGATTGTTGACCAAACCCTCACAGGCTCTAGCCATTGTGCCGTAGCAGTTAAAAAAGCCAATCGAATGCTTGGATACATTGCCAAAAGTATTGAGTACAAATCTAAGGAGGCGATGCTTCTTTTGTACAACACATTCATCAGACCACATCTGGAGTATTGTGTACAGTTCTGGGGACCATATTTTAAGAAAGAGATAGAGGCTCTAGAGAAAGTTCAGAGAAGAGCCACTAAGCTTATTCCAGGTATAAAAGATGAAAGCTATGAGAAGAGGCTGAAGATCCTTAATCTCTTTAGTCTTAGGAAAAGGAGACTCAAGGGTGATTTGATTGAGGTCTTTAAATATGTTAAAGGGATTAACAAAGTGAATTATGTAGGATTCCTTCAACCAAGTGTTGTGAGTAGAACTCGGGGTCACAAAGGGAACTTGACCAAACTAAATTTAGCACTGATATTTGGAAATATTTCTTCACCCAAAGAGTAATTTCAATGTGGAATAGCTTGTCTGGCCATATTGTTGAGGCAGAGACCTTGGAGGTCAAGAGCAGGCTTGACTGAAAGCTAGATACCATTGAGTATCTGAATGTTAAGCACCTGAGGGAAAACACTGGGAACTAGGGAAACATGGAAACTGGACTCGGAACTCGGGAAACAAGGGGGAGAGACGCCAAATGCAGGGATCCAAAAAATAATTTATTAATAAACTAGAAAACTCGAAAAGGGAAAAAACGAGGCACTCAGGCCAACACAACCATGTGCTACTGCACTGAAAGGAGGAAGAAACTCAGGAATCAAAACTAGTTCCCGGAAACACTAGGGGGCAGACTCGGGGCAGGCTAGGGAACAGGCTGGTGCAACTCGGACAGGGAGCAACTCGGAGAGGGGCAACTCAGGAACGGACTGGGGCAACTCGGACAGGGGCAACTCAGGAACTGGGGTAACTCGGACAGGGGCAACTCAGGAACAGGGGCAACTCGGACAGGGGAAACTCAAGAACAGGGGCAACTCAGGAACAGGGGCAACTCGGAAACAGATGGAGGCTTTGAGACAGCAGGCGGAGGGCAGGCACAGGACGAGACGATGGGCACAGCTGGCAAGTGGGTGACTCGGGAGGCACAGCTGGCCGGGAGAAGGCTCGGGGAGACATCAGGCAGGGGCAGACTTGGACGACTGGAACAACTTGGAAGATGACTGGAACAGCTCGGAAGACGACTGCAACATCAGGAGGCTCGGAAGGCTTCTAGGGGGCACCAGGAGGCTCGGAAACATCAGGCAGGGCAGACAGGACTGGGCAACGGCACAGCTGGCAGACTCAGGCACAGCTGGCGGGGGGCAGACTTGGACAGAGCTGGTGCAGGAATACGGCAGGCAGGGGCAGGCTGGGATGGGGCATGAAGGCAGATGGAGAGGACAGAGAGAGTAACGGGAACCAGAGGAAACGTGCGCAGGGGCAAGGAATGGTGAAGTGAAGCGGTAGCGGAGCAAAGTCAGATCTGAACTGGCTTGCTGGCTGGGAACAGATATAGGGCAGGGGCACGGACAAACACAGTTGCTGAAACTTAATATAATATACAAGGGGTGGAACACGAGGGAAATCTAATTACATGAAACAGAAAAACATTAACACGCAGACGAGGATCACAAGACACTTCCCAAAGAAGGGATAAATAAACTGAATAAATATTTCACAGTGCATACAGTGAGAAGCAGGACAGATGAGATAAATGCAGCTAGGGTCTGCAGAAGGCACAGCAAAGCCAGTTAAAGAAAAGCAAGAGGCAGAGACTAGAGTAGGGCGAATGCAAAGAGGTCGTTAGTCAATTAGTAAGTGCTGCTGTACAATCCCGGGTGCTCGTTAGTACGTTAGTCTAATATACAATGTTAGTTTTGGTTTGTAAATTCTAGAAAATAACAAACTGTTAGTTGGGGTTAGTAATATAGAAAAGCAAGGGGAAATTAGTAAACGCGAACGGAAGGAAGGCTGAAACCCAGAATCCATTAAATCACCTGAAATAGTGTCACAATCAATTAAGACAAAAACTGCTACAAACTGATGACGCGACCGGGGAGAAAGCAAAGACAGTACAAGGGTAAGACATGGACTGGAATACACATGGGAGCGATATACGAAATGTGAAACACTAAGACTTGGACTAAAAGCAGACTCACAAAAATAATAAAAACCTAAAATTGACTAACCAAAACGCAGGAACCCACAGAACATAACACTGAAGGGATATATTCACAATAGTATAAAGGAACTGGCGAGCGAAGTTGGGCCGAAAGGCCTGTTCTTGCCATTCATGTTCTGTTATGTCCCCAGGGCAGCTGTGGCTACAAATATGTAGTTTACCACCATCAGAGCGTGAATGTGTGAGTGAATGAATAATGTATCCATTGTAAAGCGTCTTTGAGTGTCCAGAAAAGCGCTATATAAAATTGATGCATTATTATTATTATTATTATTATGTTATGTTATGTTAATATTTTGAGATTGACACTCATGGCTTCTTGGTCGTGTTAACAGCTGTCAATGTTGATGCCGCTGACGCTTTCAGTGGGCGTTTAAAAGCGTTAAGGCAACATTCGGAGTTTGACGCTATGCTTCGCTTCGCGGCCAGTGAGCGTTGGGCTTCACTCTAGCCTGCATTAAAAATTGAGAGCACTGAGTATTGGATTTGCTAGCAACTTAATACTGTACGATATAGTTGGCTGGAGTAGAGCTAATTTGACTCGTACTGTCAGATGGCTTAATTTACACTATATAACAATCTACTAGGTTTCATATGTAGAGCAATATTTACCAGTGAATTTGTATTAGAAAGAAGAGAATAAAAGTCCGCATACTGTTTAAGTTGCTCCCGGAAGACTTTATTCCTTGTTCTAGGAATAAACTTAAACACTTCCTTGTACTAGGAATGAAGTCTTCTGGGAGCAACTTAAACAGTGTGCGAACTTTTATTCTCTTCTTTTTATGGTTTCTTTGGGTCAGGCACCTGTGATATCGGATTTTGGATGTGCGTGCATTCATTCTATTTTTGCTTCCTTCATAAATATTCTCAGAAAGTGCTTATATATCTGGTTTAAGGTACATAAGTACCTTAAATATACCACCTCCTTTAACAACACGTGATTGACCTTGTTGCTGTGGAAGTACTGCATTCGCTTCGGAGCTTTGTAGATTTTCATAGCTTCGCAGTCTGTGGCAATGGAGTCGCTAATGTGGCCAAATGCACTAGTGTGGCCAGTGCTTCAAGTCGTTCTCCCATTCTTCGATAGTAGAAGGCAGCGGCGCCGTAACTGTATCCTGTCTGAGGGCTAAAAGGTGATTTTGCCTCATATGTTATTTTCCAGTCGCTTAAAAATAGAGGATTCGCGTGAACCGCTACCATGGTAAACAGTTCAGTGACAGGATGCAGCGGAAGTTACGCCCAGAATTCACACAAGGGATCATGGGACGTGGGAATAAGGTGGATACACTTTAGTAAGTTGACGTGAAACATTGGTATTTGCATTTCATGGGCTGTCTAGCCTTCATCAGTTGCATATTTTTTGTCACTCTTTGCATTCTCTGTGTGCATTCTGTAAGCAGGCTTCCACCGAGCTGATGAGCGAAATGTCCTGGCCACCTATGCACACTCATTTTCATGTAGAAAATAGTTATTATGCTTGGGATTTGCTGTTATTTTGTTCCTGTGAGGTCAAATTTTTATTTCAGATAATTGAACTCATTATCTCCTCAGATTTGTCATTGGTGAGCTTTACATTCAGGATTGACTTTATTCAGGTACCTGGCTGTTAATGCAAATAGCCTACTCCCTTTAGCAGTGGTGGAACCAGCGTCTGAGAAATGGCTGTGTCCAGAGATTGTGGTGCTGGAAGTGGTGTTTTTGTGTCGGTTGGGTACAATCTTCCCTCTAGTTTTTTCTATGTTTACTACGTATATGGATTCCCCCATATTGAGATGGGTTGATTCCATCCCCTCAATGAGACAGGAGACTAGCAGACTAACGTTCAGCTTATTTATATATTGGTGTGGAAGATTCTGGACTGGCCTTTGTATTGACACAGTATTGCATTTTTGCATACAGTTTGGGTTCAAACTGCCACAGGGTCCGAACTCTGTTCCTAGTTCAGCTTTTATCACCTGCTGCCTCTCCATCCCCCAGTTTAACTCGCTAAAATTTTTAGCTGATGTATGGAGCTTGATCAGGCACAAAATGGCTGTTGTGCATGAGTAAGCAGTGATGGGTAGTGTTTGAGGCGAGTCACCGTAATGCTTTTCTGAGCATGGGAAAGGTGTTTCATAAATTCAAAGTCACTTTGATCATTATTTTATCTCCATCTTCAATCGTATACAAACGCAAAAACAGGTACTCTCTTCAATGGAGAAAAATGGGATATCAATTTGGTTTGTTTACAAATGCTAGAACTACAGGAGCATTGCAGTGACAGGCTGTCTAATAAACACCTCCTCGCAACCGCCTGCTTTAAAAAAAATGTGTTGGCTGGCAAGCAGATTAGCCATTTTATGAATCATAGGAGCACAATTATGGGCTAGATCTTACAAAACTGTACCTGAAGTGCTGGAGGCTCCCTGTGCATGGTGGATGAAATCTGAAATCCCTGTTGCTTTGAGAAAATCAGTTGCAACACTTGGGGTCTTTCTTTGGAATAGTGAAGTTACGCATGCTGGGGAAATGGGACCGGTTGCTACCGATAGGCCTGCGGCATTCAGCGAAGGAAAATTTTCACACAAAGAAAGACACATTAATTAAACTTTCTCTCAAATCTCAACATATGCCCAAGTGTACCTTTCAGCACACAAGCTGGGCACGCAGACTTAGTCCAATCCTCTTACAAAAAGTATGTGTTCCAATTGGTTTCCTAGATTGACCTCACACGGTGAGGTCACAGCTCAATGTCTCGCGTCAGTGCCTCTCTGTTGTGGCCCCAGGAAGTGTTTGCATGTGAGGTCATCTTGGCAAGCTTCTGTGACCAATCCCAAGAGGCTTGGGGCCTTTCCTAATTTGATAATTCATATTTGTTCAGACAGCCTTAGATTATGTACGCATGGAAGCTTCCAGTAGCACTCGTAATTGAAATAATAACAAAGATGTGACCATTGTGCGACGCGCTAACCTTTATATTTATGCCTTTAAAAACACCCCTTGGAGAGAAAGTGTCTGTCTCTCTGCTGTCTGTCTTATCTGCCTGTCCATCTTCATTTCTTTCTGCCCCACTCTCCTTCTCTCTCTCTCTCTCTCTCCCTTCTCCTGAGTCCCGATTCAAGCAGGGATGTCATTGATTGCCACTGTCTATGTAATGAATCACATCAGAAAGAACTCATATCTCCCTGAGTGATATGGAATCAGTTGACACCAGATGCGGGAAAAGGGAATGAGGATTTTATTATTAACAAAACAAAACAGGCACGAGGGCCAACAAAAAACTTGGCCCAAAGGGTTGCAAAAAACAAACTGAGGTAAGCTACACAGAGCTATAAACAATAAATGCAAAAAGGCAAAAAACAAAAAGGCACTGGAAACTCCAGGCGAGAAGATCAAGAAAAATAAATAACAAGACTAAATATATATACACAAAACAAGAGGCTAGGACGAGACTTGAAACTAAAAATGCTAGGGGACTTGACAACAAGAACTTGGCTACACTTGCACATGCAATGAGACGCGAGACACTGTCTGCCAGCCAACTTCCACCGCAACCAGATAAAGGCTTGGAAATCATGACATGAGGGGTAACACCTGGAGAGAGAGAAACAAGAGGCATGGCAAGATCAAGACATGGACAGAGATTGGATGACATGACCTGCTCATTAAGAGAATGAGCGTGCTCAGCTTAAGTACCAATTAAGTATGCAGTTTGGAAGCAAGCATGAATGTGAAGAACAGAAAAGCACAGCAAGATCTTGAAATAGCAAAGCAGGAATCATGACAATAAACTTTCTGTCTAAATTAGTAATATTAGTAATGTGCCTGTCTAAGAATTACACCACCCAGTGAATGTTAGTAAATGTTAGTAACTTAAAAACAGTTAATTGTCAATTAAGCTTAGAGAGGCCCGAATCCAGCACAGCATGGAAGGAAGGGGAAATACCAAAGCCAACCAGAGCTCAGAAATGTGCAACAACGAAGGCACGGGGCGGAACGCAGACAAGCGGTGGAGTGGCATGGCAGACCTGGCGAAAACAAAAACATGGAAAAGTAAAAACATGGACATGGAATGTAAATAATGAAATGCAATGACTAGATACAAGAAACTGTTAAAACTGTGACATGAACATGAACTATGAACTATGGAGTCTTGGAACATGAAACTGTTAAAACCATGAATAATACTGTTCTGGCCAAAGGCCAGAACCCCGGAACACAACACTGAGCGTGTCTGTGATTTGATTAAACTACAAATCATCCTGCAGAAAAGTTCATGTATGCCGAACATACATGATGGATGTTCCTTTGCACTGGAAACAATGCAAATCTGTTACTACTCTGGATCTTTTGAGTGGCGATTTTTGCCTGCCGTAAGGAAGGGTCCTATGTGTGGTTCATTTACTGTAAGCATACTTACGGGAAGCATACTTCCATCTTGGACTCCCAGAGGATTATCATTCCCCAAACCTGGTTGCTTTTGTCATTTCAAACTGCTCATGTCCTCAAATTATTATTGTAGCCTCTGGACTAAGTCGGGCGACTACCATGGATTCACGTGTGTTATATCTGCCACCGCCGTGTCTGCGTCCGTAGTTACTTCCTTGTGGACGATCTACAGGCTGCAATTTTTGACCGATTACTTTCATATTTGGTATATGTTATACTTCACTTATGACACCTATCGATTTCGGTTGTCATGATATTGGCCGAATTATATGCAAATTTGTGGCCAAACATAGAGATTTCCTTGTGGATGCAGTACAGGCTGCAGTTCTTGACCGATTACTTTCATATTTGCTGTGGATCTGTGTTTCACTTCACTTATGACACCTATTGATTTTGGTTGCCATGGCGACGGTATTGGCCAAATAATGTGCAAAATTTGTGTTGAAACATATACACTTCATTGTGGACGCTGTACAGGCTGCACTTTTTAACCATTTACTTTCATATTTGGTATGGACATGTGTTATACTTCACTTGTGACACCTATTGATTTCGGTTGCAATTGCGACAGTATTGGCCGAACAATGCGCAAAAAAGGGAAGAAGCAGGCTTTCAGGGGCTACACCCATGCAGCCGCGCCTGCCGCGGCCGACCGGACTGTCCAGTTTTAAATACAGAAGGGAGAAATTAAAGGAAAACCCAACAAAGAAGAGTCTGTGTTGTGCCACCATCGGCTGCCAAAGCAGTTTATGTCTTGGAATCTTCGTGTAGACGCCACTGGAGGGATGGAATGCCATTCTACTGAGAGATTTTCTTTCATTTGGTGCTTTGATGATAGCGGTGAAGAGGATTTTCAAATGTGTCTGACCCTAAATTTCCCATCAGAGTTTAGCTGGGTTCAGATCTGGTGCCATGCGATATGACGCACTTTATTCTTTTACTCATCAAATGCCTCAGAGACCCCTCATGCCCTACGGGTGGGGCATTG
Source organism: Gymnothorax reevesii (assembly GCA_029721435.1). Lineage (NCBI taxonomy): Eukaryota > Metazoa > Chordata > Actinopteri > Anguilliformes > Muraenidae > Gymnothorax > Gymnothorax reevesii. Next base: position 37,852,775 of record CM056581.1, read on the forward strand.
TTATCCTGGAAGATAGCACTCCCATCAGGATAGAAGTTTTTAGTCATAGGCTAAAGGTGATCACTTTGTATTAATTTCCGGTGACCCCTCCCCCTAACTGGACATGTAGACCTGGGCAGGTCTCACAGCACCACAGAGCATGATGGGATGTTAATTCCTTTGTTGTATAATGCACTTTTCATATTTAAGACCATCTGCTTCTGCAGTAGTTCCCCACTCATTTATTCTCAGGTTCCTTACGTAAAATTTCCCACATGATGCACTCAGTGGCCTCATTAATAGATAAACTCGTTAACATCCCAGTCCTGCTCCTCCAAACTCAGGGTCATGTGGCTGCGTTATTCCTCCATGTGGGGCTTAGGTCAGCGTGCGGAATGACCCACTTCTTCCAGCTGATGCTGTGCCGCCCCATTGGCTCAGGCCGGTAACAGCACTGTGTTTCTCCTCTCTTACAGATGACGGGCCGTATTCGAAGGGGAACAAGGACTCGGCTGGGACAGACACATCACTGGCCTGCAGGAGACAGAGCATTCCAGGTACACCCCCCACTTGACCCCCCCGCACCCAAAACTACAGCATATTAACAGCCCCTCTCCCCTCCTCCACACCCGCACATCCAGATAGACTGTTTCCAGGCTGCTGCTTATTACAGTGCAGTTCAGTCAAACACTGAACACTGTGTCACTGAAGCTGACGGCTAATTTAGTGGCGCGGCTGGTTTTGTTTCATTAATGTATACGCCTGCACAGGAATTAGAAAGCAAGCTGTTCAAGCTTGATCTCATTATAATTACCTCATGCCCCTTATTCAGAAAAAGCCGACACACTCTGTTCGTGTCATTGTAACGGACATTGAGAACTCAGAGTATTTCATCTCTCATTTATATTTAATATGTTTGCACTGAACCTCAAATTCAGACAGTATCCAGGGGCCAGTTATCAAAGGAGGAGAAGATCTTCTCACAGAGGTGATTTTTACAAAAGTATTTATATTCTGCTTTATAATTTCAAGGCGGAGGACAGTGTTATTAGTTAGGGTGGTGCTAGAGGTGCTAAGTCTGAAACAGTATTGGTCTCTATGAGCCTGTGAAAGAGAGTGGGTCTGTAAGGATCAGTGAAATATGGAGAGTCTGTTAAGACCTGTGCGGGTGAAATTTTTAAGGACCTGTGAGAGTGTGGGCCGATAACCACCTGTGAAAGATGGTGGGTCTGTTAGAACCTGGTAAATACGGCAGGTCTGTTGGGACCTGTGAAAGATGGTGGGTCTGTTAGAACCTGGTAAATACGGCAGGTCTTTTGGGACCCAAGAAAGATGGTGGGTCTGTTAGAACCAGGTAAATACGGCAGGTCTTTTGGGACCCAAGAAAGATGGTGGGTCTGTTAGAACCTGGTAAATACGGCAGGTCTGTTGGGACCTGTGAAAGATGGTGGGTCTGTTGGGACCTGTGGAATAGCATGGATCTTTTGGATCAACTGAAAGATATCGGGTCTGTTCGGGCCTGTAAAATATGGTGGGTCTGTTTGGGTCCGTAAAACATTTTGAGAGATTTTGAATCTATTAGGAGCTGTGAAACATTATTGGTCTGCTAGGGCCTGCAGAAGATTGTGAATCTGTTAGGATCTGTGAAAGATTGTAAGTCTGTTAGGATTTATGAATAATAGTGGGCCTGGTTGAACCTGTTAAAAATGCTGGGTCTGTTAGGACCTATGAATGTGACAGCGACCTGACTGATTAAGGCCTGTGGGTGTGACGACTGACCTGGCTTACAAGGACCAATAGTAGGAAATGTCTAGTAGGACCTGTGGCACAGTTTTTCCAGCAGACAGCGATAAAGCTGCCAGCTTATAAATCTCCAACACAGCGACACAAAGACACTGACAGGAGCCTTTTGTTTAAGAATTGCCACAGGTCCCGTTGCATCAAAAGGTAAAAACTCCATGTTTTTGGACACAGACTCACTTTAAAGAGTTAGTTACATCACCGCCCTTAATGGCTAATTGAAATTATTCATGGCTGGCATGAAAGCGAACGTGGCCGTCATTACCTTCCCAGGCTCCGCTCTGAGCACGCTCTGTGCATTATCTTTCGCGCAGATAGCGCTGTTTCTTCCTTTCTTCTCGGCTGGTGTTGAGCGCTGTCGCTAATTGCTTTGGAAATTTCCTGCGGGGGCGGTGGAACTGCGCGAAGCGACGGAAAGTTTTTCAGAGGGAAGGGATCTGGTGGTTCCGCTCGATTGAGCTCACAGCAAGGCATTGGTGCCGAGCTGCTGTCAGGTCCACGAGGGAGCCTCCATTTTTATCTTTTAATACACAGAGAGAGAGAGGACTTTTCACCCATGTGTTCGACTCCACACAGGGGCACGGAGTCCAGGGGTCAGAGTGAAAGAGTAGTGCCATGTGTTTCTCCATCCCATCAACGCAGCCTGCTGATTTCACCAATTAGCCGTACCCCTCGGCTGACGAATTGTGCTCATTACCGAATCCGGATGGTTGGAATAAGGCACAAAGGAGCACGTTCGCTCTCAGAACCTGGATTTTAGAGCTCTGTCAGGGCTGAGATCGATCGGCTATGGGATTGAATCGCAGAGCAGCCGTTTCGAGTGCGAGAGAAAGCCCCTGGAAGTACGGATATGCATGGAAAGCTCATTCTGATGGGATGCCATCATTGTTGTTCATCTCCACTGAAGTTGCTAATGTGCTTTAAATTACTGTGACATTAGCGTGCTCACTTCCTCAGCAGATGCCTCTATTTTAGGCACTGCATCCGATCCAAGCTGTTGAAGTGGGATGCTGAGGACAATAGTTGTTCAGGCATAGTGCCTCCCATAAAGGTATAACCGGATTATTCCTTATGAGCTTTGGAATTCAACCCATATTCTTTAATGTTTAATCCCATAAAACCTACAGACCCGTATATATCGGTCCGTCACATACAGCTGCTGTACTCAAACCTATGCCGGGACTTCAGGCCTATTTTAAATTGTGGTGAAGATCTCAAAATTTCCAACAATCCTGCAGAATTGTAGGGAAATGTGTATAAAATGATGTTCAAGATCTAGGTATTTTCCATTTGACGTAATGCTTCGGCCATAAAAGCATGCCGTCCTAGATTTGAATATTTCTGTCAGTGTAAGTGTGATGTAGCTTCAGTGAAGCGCTGCAACCAGCACATAAAGAATATGTATGTGACATTGTACTGCAATGCGTGAGAAAAAAAAAAAAGTTTTTTCTGACTTTGAGCCTACGTAAGGGAGAATATAAATGAAAAGTTGGAGTTTTAGAGGTTAAATTACAAAATAGCAGGAAATAAACAGTACAAGGCAGATGAGTAGTGTGCCTTGTTTACACGGATTCTATATCAGCTTTATAGTCGCAGCTAACTCCCTCATCAGGGTGTGAAGTTTTCAAAATGATATGTTTGGCTCCAGGTTCCCTGAAGACATAAAAGCTAAAATTGAGTCCTCTGTGCAGAAGTTAGCAATTCTGGAGCGTGTTATATCAGTCTGCAAAATGCTGTGGGTCCGTATGAAATAATTATTTCAATTTTGTATCCTAAAATCTGCCCCTGCTGTCTCCTCTCACTTATTAATTTCTGGCTGCGGGATGGGAGCTTGTTCTGAGATGTCTGAAGATTTCTCCCGCTCAGGGTTATCAGATTCCACTCAGCTGACATCATCATCATCATCACTGCATGTGCACTACAGCCTCTTATCGCTCCTCTCAACAAGGCAGAGTCGCAGAGACCATTAGTTTTACACTCAGAAATACAGACTCATTAATATGGCACAGAGGCCTGTGCATAATCATCAAATGTGATATTAATCTGATAATCATCGGTCCATCCATCCATCCATCCATCCATTATCTAACAGCCTTATTTCTGCTCAAGGTCTTTAGAGGGTGAAGTGGCGAGGGGCTGTTTGCATTGGAGCCTATCCCAGCATCCAGTGGGCTAAAGTCAGGAAGATTCTCTTCAGTTTTTCCCTGGCTTGAGCCTCTGTCAACGTAAAACAGCAGGCATTTGGGCTATTCTGTTTTCTTAGAAATAAGAGTACAATTGGGGTCCACTTCTATCCCTCAAGGTAAAATCTACACTAATGTACCCGCAATGGCTAATTACTGGACCTTAACCCTTGGAATACCAAAGGTAATGACTGTTGCATGATGATTTAATGATGAAATATTTCTTTTAAACAAGTTCTAAACACTCTGCCACATGATTGGTTTCCAACCGTACAAGATAATTGAATTTATTTATTTTTTAAATTTATTTCAGGGCTCTAAAGGTTATTGTAACTATGAGTGCCCTTTTTGGGGGGCTGAAAAGGTAAATATACATTTTCAAAGGTGCTATTAGCATATCTTTAAGGGTACTGCCCTGGTGAAAAGCATCTGTACTTTGTTCCAAAGACCTGCATTTGCCAATGAGCACAACGGTTTCAGCGAGAGGTGGAACCAACATGTGTGGTGGAATAAACATGTAGCAGGACTTTTACTTCCTGGATCAGGGTTGTCCACCTCTGTCCACTGGCCTGGCCTTTCCCACTGACCTACACTACTGACCAGTACCACTGACCTATACTACTGACCTGTTCCACTGGCCTGTCCCACTGACCTTCACCACTGTCCTGTACCACTGGCCTATACTACTGACCTGTTCCACTGGCCTGTCCCACTGACCTACACTACTCACCTGTACCACTGGCCTATACTACTGACTTGTACCACTGGCCTGTCCCATTGACCTATGCTACTGACTTGTACCACTGGCCTGTCCCACTTACCTACACTACTGACCTGTACCACTGGCCTATAGTACTGACCTGTTCCACTGGCCTGTCCCATTGACCTTTACGACTGACTTGTACCACTGGCCTGTCCCATTGACCTATGCTACTGACTTGTACCACTGGCCTGTCCCACTTACCTACACTACTGACCTGTACCACTGGCCTATAGTACTGACCTGTTCCACTGGCCTGTCCCATTGACCTTTACGACTGACTTGTACCACTGGGTTGTGCCATTACTTGGGTCTTGCCTCTCACCAGGCTTTGCGTGGCCAGAGCCTCCTCCATCGATTCCTCCCCCCATTTCCTCCAGATACTTCCCTATAGAACATGATGTGAGGCTGGAGAGATCAAAGGTGGATCCGGATTCATATTTCTTTTATTGGGAGACATCTTCCCTTCCCCCCGCAACCTGTCTGTCACATCGACAAAGGGCGTAGCTTTTTTTAAAGATTTTCTTTCAGGTTAATTGTGAATTGGGATAAATCGGTCAAGGTATAAGATATAGCCGGAGGGCCAGGTTCAAATCCTGATTGAGTTGTTATCGTACTGTTGTTGTGCTTCAGGTTGGCTTTTGGGCTGGAACAGATTGAAGAACTCTCACAGAGTAGAAACTTGTGTGGTGCTGAGTGTGTTTCTGCACCTTTTTGATTACCTCTCTAAATATTCTTAACAGCCTTTGAGGCATGTTTCAAGGGGGACGAGGGACTTTGGGGCATTAAGCATTGTTGTCAGGGGTTTTTACTGAGAGAACTGCTGGAGTCTGATATTAGGGCTCTGAAAGCCACTCAGGCCCTCCATTGGGAGTTAGATTTGCCGGTGTGTTCCTGCCTGGCGTGGGACAAATATCCACTGGAAATAAATTATTTGATGCTGAAGGACATTTTCTGCTGCTAGTAGTTTTCTGACTCGCCTCTCTTGGTTTCTGTCTCTCTTCTGTGCATGTGTGCGTGTGTGTGTGTGTGTGTGTGTGAATGTTTGTTTGCATGTATGTGTTTGGATACACACGCATGTGTGTGTGTGTGTGTGTGTGTGTGTGTGTGTGTCTTTTGGGTAGAAGAGTTTCGGGGTCTGACGGTGGTGGAGCTCATTAAAAAGGAAGGCAGCACACTGGGTCTCACCATCTCCGGGGGAACAGATAAGGACGGCAAGCCCAGAGTGTCAAACTTGCGGCCGGGAGGACTGGCAGCCAGGTTAGTGCACAGCACAGAGAATAAAGAGCACTCTGGCTACCCCACCCAGGAGTCTTTTAACAGTTGGTGTTCATGCGTGTGGATGCATGTGCCTGTTTCTGAGAGTATGTGTGTGTGCGTGCGTGTGTGTGTGTGTGTGCATATGTCTATTTATGTGTTTGAATGCATCCTTCTGGAGCTCTGTATGTCAGTACAACGTATATCTGTGAATGAGAGTGTGTTTGTGTGTGTTTGTGTGTGGGTGTAACGTAAGTGCTTGCTTGTTCATGAGTTTGTCACCGCCTTCACTGTGCTCTCTGGGTCTAGCCTGATGACTCACTGGGGCATGTTTCCAGAAGGATCTGAGAGTACTCTGCAGACGACAGTAAAAATGAACGCACACTGATGCGCTCAGAGATGCCCGTGGTGGGGATTTGCCCATCTGCCTCACTGAAGAATTCAAGCTTTTACCTGCCATGAATAATTCTGCCACAGCATCAGTGTGTGTTTGTATATGTTTGTGAGTGTGTGTATAAGAAAGAAATGAGCTTACACTTCATGAATAATTCTGGACCAACATTAGTCTGTGTGTTTGTGTTTCTGTATATGCCTGAATGTGCATGTGTGTGTGTGCAAGACAATTTTTCATCGCAAGAGAAACAGTAGCTTTGAGACTGTTATACTGAGATAAAAATAGCAGCAATTGCATTCATTGGAAGTCTACCTCTTGAGATTTCTGAGCCCACACAGGTAGATCTAAATTTGATTTGCTTTCCTTGCCTTGAGTTTCAATTAGAATGCAGTGTTAATGGAAACTTTACTTGAGAAATAGTCAAAAAGATTAAGATTTTCACGCTATTTAAATAAATAGTTTAGAATTAGTTGTGTTTGTAGGAATTACTCTCTATTAAATCATCATTTGTCATAAAGAGAGCTTTAATTCCATTGACTTTCATTTTCAGGCACCACACCACTTCCTACATACTGTTTCAGTCTGCGTAGCATAATCTATTGCACCCCCTAATTTATGAAACAATGAAGCTCAATTGCGTTTTCAAGGTCATTCATTTGAATAAGGAAATATATTGGTCCAAACTCTAGTCCTTGTTGAACTCTATCTCCCATAGTACCAAGCTCAGATAATATTTATGTCCTCTTTTCTTACTGTATAAATTTCTTTATTACTTCCAGTCATTTGAATTTCTCTGGAGGTTTTAGAGACAGAGAGTAAAACCACCTGTCAGTGGCTTATAGAGGATTTTTCTTCTGCTCTGTGTAGGCTCCTGGATAAACGGTGTCAGAGCTTGCTGTCTTATTTGTCATACATTTTGTCATTTGTTAAGCCCTTCTTCATTCCTCATCTCAATATCTGCTGAAACATTTTGAACGCTGCATACATTTTTGGCATATTTTGAGTTCTGAAAGAATTTCAACAATCTGTTAAGGATACAAGCAAATCTCTTTTCCTATTTTAAATGCACATAAACTGAGCCCTTTTTCTATAATTATATATGCTACTTAAAGGAGAATTCTGGTGTGAAATTGACTTGGGGTGTATTGAAATATGATAATGAGTACTAACTTTTGTCGAATACCCCGCCTCCGTACGCACGCAACATTTCGAAATACATGGCTTTTTAGCAAAAGCTCCCCACAGGCTTACAATGGTAGTGAATTAGGCATAGCGTTGCCATGCAAAGAAATCAGTATTTTTTCATCATTAACTAGGCTTTAAGTAGCTCCACACTTCATTGGTAGAATTCCGAGGGCCCTGACATTTGAAGCCCCACTAGGTAGGAATCCCAGTTTTATGCTCTCTAGCGGCCACTTAAGGCCACTAGTAAAGGTACAGTAATATTACCGGAATGTTATAAGCATAATGTTTGCATGTGAAGCATGTTGGTATATAGAGAAAATGTTGGCTTGATGTCTGCAGATCACGACCAAATTGCATCACTGCATTTACAATTGAGAGGATAATTTATTACTTGCAGGTTGACATGTGTTACTACGGAGACCCCGAGGGGACATCAAAAAAAAAGTAGAAAAAAAAACCTAACCTTTTGCGAGATCATGCAAAAGTTTACGGTTTTCTTTTCTACTTTTTTTTTTTTTTTTTTAATGTCCCCTCGGGGGCTCTGTATGTTTCTAAGGGTCAAAACTTATAAGATTTGGGCTACCTGTGGAAAGACAATTACAAAAGCAACTTTCTGGCGTAACATTTATTTATTTATTTTAGTGCTGTCAAAGAAACGATTAAAATTTTTAATCAGATTAATCACAGGGTTGCTGTGGATTCATTCCGATTAATCACAATGAAATATCATTCATTTTTAATCTATATTTATCGTGTTTCATTTTGTATGAGCAAAGAGACTCAAGAAACAAGGGAATACAGCGCCCTCCATAATTATTGGCACCCCTGGTTAAGATATGTAAAAAGCCTTAATTCAATTTTTATTGCAGAAGCATACTCTCACACTGAAAATTGTAGAAAATGTAACCATCAACTCAAGTGAATTTTAAGGGGAAAGAAAAATCCCTGACTAAGAAATAATTATTTTTCATAAAATCACCTGTTACACAATTACTGGCACCCCTAACAATTCCGAGGAATTAAATGTAATTGAAGTATTTCTGTCATTTCTACAGTAGTTTACAAAGTTGATCAGAGTATCTAGGAACATTTAATGAGTAATTCATCACTTCCTGTTTCCCTGGGGTATAAATATGACGTGACACAGAGGCCATTTCTCTTATCCACTCTTCAACATGGGAAAGACAAAGGAACACACCATTCAAGTAAGGCAGATGCGTGTCGACCTTCACAAGTCAGGCAATGGCTACAAGAAAATAGCCACTCGCCTGCACCTGCCCATATCTTCTGTCAGAGGAATCATTAAGAAGTTTAAAACAACTGGAACAGTAGTAAACAAGCCTTGACAAGGACACAAGGTTATTTTTCCACCATGCACAGTGCTCCTCACTGTATAGTAGATAGATAGTAAGAGAAATAAAAAGTTCTCTAAAGCTTACTGTTAAAGAATTGCTACAAATAGTAGTATCTTGGGGTCACAAAGTCTTCAAAACAACTATCAGGCGCTATCTACATGCCAACAACCTGTTTGGGAGGCATGCACAGAAAAAACCTTTTCTCACTCACAGTCATAAATGCAAACGTCTGGAGTTCACTAAGCAGTGCTGGGACTTCAACTGGGACCGTGTGCTTTGGTCAGACGAGACCAAGATAGAGCTTTTTGGCAACAAACACTCTGAGTGGGTCTGGCGGAAAGATGAGTATGTAGAAAAGCACCTCATGCCCACTGCGAAGAATGGGGGGGGGATCGGTGATGCTGCAGGCCTGTTTCTCATCCAGAGGCCCTGGGAACCTTGTTAGGGTGCATGGCACCATGAATGCTTTGAAATACCAGGACATTATAAGACAAAATCTGGTGACCTCTGCCCGAAAGCTGAAGATGGGTCATCTCTGGGTCTTTCAGCAAGATAATTACCCTAAACATGTGGCCAAATCTATACAGAAATGGTTCACCAGACACAGAATCAAGCTCCTCCCATGGCCATCTCAGTCCCCAGACCTCAACCCCATTGAAAACCTGTGGAGTGAGCTGAAGAGGAGAGTGCAGAGGAGATGACCCATGTTGCTGTATGATTTAGAGAGATTGTGCAAAGAGGAATGGTCGAAAATCCCTCTTTCTGTATTCTCCCATCTTGTGAAACATTATAGGAGAAGATTAGGTGCTGTTTTGTAGGCAAAAGGGGATTGTATAAAGTATTATCACAGGTGCTAATAATTGTGGCGCACATGACTTGATGTAAAATAATTATTTCTTAATGTGGGAATAAAAACTGACTTTATGAGAAGCTAAAGAACACATCTTAACCAGAGATGCCAATAATTATAGAGGGCGCTGTATATATGCACTTAACCCTTTTGTGCAAAAGCCAAATCTGGCTATATAAGTGTTATCTTATTTATGGCTTTATAATTCAAGATTGCAGCTTCACAGACAGAAAAATTGATTAAATGATTAAATAGTCAAGACATTTACCCTGCAATGAAAAGCTAACAGTTCCCGTTTCCTAGCTCACAACCTTTCTAAGCCTTAGAAGGAACAAGTAAAACTCACTAACTCCGTAATATCTGAATTCTGGAATATACTTTATTTTAACAGAACAGGCATTCCACTTTCGTGAAAAATCAAACAGTATATTGAGGTCTGACTGCAATAAACAGTAATGTCCAATGTGAAACATGTGGGCATAACTGTTTATTGTAGTCAGCCCTCGATATGCCTCCCGAGATTCAATCTATACTGTTCCAGCTCGGCTTGCTTGTGAATATTCATTAACTGATCTGGGGGTACCATCTAGTGATCGAGTACTGTAACTGCATGCTTAAATTTGCAGGTCCATGTCCGCGAGCGTTTTTAGCTTCTTCCATACCGAGTTCATCCCTTATGAATCAGCTGGATCTGTGTCCACTTTTGCTCATTTTGAGAAAATGGAGTTTGAAAATTTCAATTGTCTTATCTCTGATGTTTAGACAGTTATCAAAATGTATTTTGTGTGGAATATTGTTGACTATGGAAGGTACCCTAAACGTATTCCAAGCTTGTTAAAAATCTCCATAGGCTTAGAGATATAAGCAGTCAAAAATGGACATAGAACCTTCTGATTCCGAGGAACGTAAGTTACCCTTGGTCACCATAGGACCTGGTGCCTTTACTGGTTTTACGTATGATCGAAATCAGGATGTCCATCAGAGTTGTTATAAAAAAGTTAAAGAACATTTTAGTTTCATTTCACAAAAAAATGTATTGGGACACCATGAACGACGTTTATAAGACTGAGGATTAATGAGTATTGAAAATGCTTCATACACTCATAGATAAAAGTATTGCATCAAATCAACAGATTGATGAATAAGCCACCTTCTCATCTGAACCTGTGACACCAGACAGCATTATAATATAATAATTATAATATAATTATGTATGGAGAAAATTAGGTGGGGGTGGGGGGGTCGGATTTCTCCCCCCGATAAAATTAAATTTTCTATGAAAATAGCCTATGTTCTGTAAAATCAACTACAATATTGGGGTAGGCCTAGCTAGGGCCTAAATGGTGGGTGGGGTGGAGGTTCGGGTGGGGCAGGCGAGCGGGCGGGGTAAGGCGTAGGGGGGTCTCCTCCGATATCCCTAGGCTGCCCCGATGTCGCTGACAAATTATATATTACGTGCACTGTACATTAGCAGACCAGGCCTAGAGTTTAACGTTTGAGAATTAAGTAGTTCCATGTCCATGCATATTGACGAATGTGACTTTTCCACCCCAGTCCTACTCCTAACACAACAAAATTAAGATTTACAGTGTGTATACATTGTCGGTGAACAACTTACCCATCAAAATAATCCATTAGTCTTTCAGAAGGGATCAAAATCATTTTTTCTGAGGAGTTCTCATTTTGTGCTTTACATGTGCTCCTTGGCGATTTTGAGCGAATGTCACATGATCCAGGTACGGACTCTGATTGGTTCCTTGAACATAGAACCACCTGATTTGAAACGAGCCCCACTCAGGATATAGAACTAAATGTTTCTACATGTTAATATGGTGTAGACTTTAGGTTGGAGCTAAGCACTAAGTGACATAAACCTAACTGATTTTAGAATGTCCAGGTGTGCTTTACTCCATTTCTGCGAAAAGTGGACATAGAACCAGCTGATTCTAGGGATGAGTTGTTTGGTTCTGCCTTGGGTTCTGCTGGATCAACTTCACATTTTCGCATGCGCAACCGTAACACTACTTGGATAAACTGCCCGAAATGCAACGTTTCAGGGATTTTGAGTCATTCTGCGCTGTAGATGGATTAATCTCGTTAAAATTTTTAATCAGATTAACAATGATGATGGATTAATTCGCGTTAACGCGTTCATTTTGACAGCCCTATTTTATTTGTTTGTTGTTTGATTGTAAACCTGCGACCAAAGTTGGATTAGATAACTCACGTTATCCACTGGTCTATGTAAAAAGCTGGAATCAATAAAGTTATTAGTTATGATTGCGTTTCCATAGAAGTCTTCAACAGCGTTGGATTAAAACTATTGCTCTTCAACAAAGTATGCGCAAGCACCGTTCCTAAGAGTAACGTTTGCAGATGTAGCTATTGTAACCTCAAAACGGGACAATATCAATATAATGACGGTACAACGCCAGCCTATAAAGCTGATATGGCCTGTCTTTGTTTCAAACAATAGTTGCTAGTAAGTCAACAACTTTTCTCGCGATGAAGCATAAAGTTCGCTATAAAAAAACACTCCGGAAAGGAGCTAACTCTGCCGGTGAAATGCTAATGCTACCTCGGGTAACCTTGTTTACATTATTTGAATGGGCTTACAATCAGTGATGTTTTGATAACCTAAATAGTGACTGTGACTACACACGATAACACAGTCAACAAAAACAATGTGTGATAAATACAATGCATGAACACAAGCATATACGTGGCGCTTGAAAGTTTGTGAAGCCTTTAAAATTTTCTATATTTCTGCATAAATATCACCTAAAACATCATTGGATTTTCACACAAGTCCTAAAAGTAGATTAAGAAAACACAGTTAAACTATTGAGACAAAAATATTATACTTGGTCATTTATTTATTGAGGAAAATGATCCAATATTACATATTTGTGAGTAGCAAAAGTATGTGAACCTTTGCTTTCAGTATCTGGTGTGACTCCCTTGTGCTGCAATAACTGCAAGTAAACGTTTCCGGTGACTGTTGATCAGTCCTGCACATCGGCTCGGAGGAATTTTAGCCCATTCCTCCATACAGAACAGCTTCAACTCTGGGATGTTGGTGGGTTTTCTCACATGAACTGCTCGCTTCTGGTCCTTCCTCAACATTTCCTTTGGATTAAGGTCAGGACTTTGACTTGGCCGTTCCAAAACATTAACTTTATTCTTCTTTAACCATTCTTTGGTATAACAACTTGTATACTTAGGGTCGTTGTCTTGTTGCGTGATCCACCATCTCTTGAGATTCAGTTCATGGACAGATGTCCTGACATTTTCCTCTAGAATTCGCTGGTATAATTCAGAATTCATTGTTCCATCAATGATGGCAGGCCATCCTGGCCCAGATGCGGCAAAACAGGCCCAAACCATGATACTACCACCACCATGTTTCACAGATGGGATAAGGTTCTTATGCTGGAATGCAGTTTTTTCCTTTCTCCAAACATAATGCTTCTAATTTAAACCAAAAAGTTCTATTTTGGACTCATCCGTCCACAAAACATTTTTCCAATAGCCTTCTGGCTTGTCCATGTGATCTTTAGCAACCTGCAGATGAGCAGCAATGTCGTTTTTGGAGAGCAGTAGCTTTCTCCCTGCAACCCTGCCATGCACACCATTGTTGTTCAGTGTTCTCCTGATGGTGGACTCATGAACATTAACATTAGCCAGTGTGAGAGAGGCCTTCAGTTGCTTACAAGTTACCCTGGGGTCCTTTGTAACCTCGCCGACTATTACACGCCTTGCTCTTGAAGTGATCTTTGTTGGTAGACCACTCCTGGAGAGGCTAACAATGGTCTTGAATTCCCTCCATATGTGCACAATCTGTCTGATTATGGATTGGTGGAGTCCAAACTCTTTAGAGATGGTTTTGTAACCTTTTCCAGCCTGATGAGCATCAACAACACATTTTCCGACGTCCTCAGAAATCTCCTGTGTTCGTGCCATGATACACTTCCACAAACATGTGTTGTGAAGATCAGACTTTGATAGATCCCTGTTCTTTAAATAAAACAGGGTGCCCACTCACACCTGATTGTCACCCCATTGATTGAAAACACCTGACTCTAATTTCAGCTTCAAATTAATCACTCATCCTAGAGGTTCACATACTTTTGCCACTCACAGATATGTAATATTGCATCATTTTCCTCAACAAATAAATGACCAAGTATAATATTTTTGTCTCATTAGTTTAACTGGGTTTTCTTAATCTACTTTTAGGACTTGTGTGAAAATCCAATGATGATTTAGTAGGTATTTATGCAGAAATATAGAAAATTTTAAAGGGTTCACAAACTTTCAAGCGCCACTGTAACTCACCTCTCAAGGACTGCAGGGCAGAACCACCACAATTTGTAGCAATTTTCATTAATTTTTGCAGTTCCTATGAAACCTCTTCTACAACAAAAATAAATATTGAGCTTAAAAAAGACCTCAACTTGGAAAAATCCATTGAAATGAACAATACCTTAATCACTATGATATAACAGTTGTATAATATACCTAGGTGTAAGTGTGCCATGCTCCATCTATAAATGTACTAAAACTGTGTTATAGTCATGCTACAACTGTAGTGCTGTAGTGGTGTGGGCCCATGTTATAACTGTGCTCTACCTGAGCTATAACTGCATTATAATCATGCTATCATTGCACAACGACTTTCATATTATCGCACCACAATTTTGCTGTCATTGCCTATTCCAAGAGACCCCAACACTCAATGTCAATGTCAGCTTTATTCATACAGCACATTTAAAACAGCCAACGACATCCCAAAGTGCTTTACAGTAGAATAAGCACAAAAAACAATGAAAACAATAAAAGCAATAAAAACAGTAAATACATAAACAATAATACAATGAAATATAACAGATAAAAGTCCCAACAGAGGTGGCTATACTCAGCCAAAGGTAAATAAGTGAGACTAAAGAAGTGTTTTAAAAGTGGAGAGGCTATTCGCAGACAGCACAGTGAAAGGCAATGCGTTCCACAAAGTGGGAGTCGCAACTGCGAAGGCTCGATCTCCTCTAGTTTTTAAGAAGGATTGAAGAACGTTTAAGACCATCTAATTTGCTGGCCTAAGGGCTCTGGAGGGCTGATGCAATTTAATAAGAATTGAAAATACTGAAATACCACAAAAAAAGTTGATGCAGAATGCATTCTCCTGTCATTGACTAGGTAATACCCTGAATAAAAAAACAATTTGCAATGTAAAAAACTACTCTTCTCTTTTTCGCATTGCATCATTTCCCTCTGAAAATACATGCGACGGAATTCTCTCGTTTTGCCATCTCTCCTTCACCAAAGGCTTGTAAAATACTAAAATACTTATGAGTTATCAACAGCAGTGGATTGTTTGACTGCAGCCAATCCAATCCTCCTCAATTGTCATTCAAGTGGCAAATTCAGATTTTAACTCGTAATTCAAGTTTATAATTCAAGTTACCCAACAGTCTGGTCTGTGATACTTGAGAATGCAATGCTGCCGTGCTAGGTCGCTCGGGAGCATTATCAGTCGCAAGGAATCTTAGCAATCATATCCTGCTGGCTGTAAGCCACCTCGCTATGAGATGGTGCGTCCCCTCTGTGTGCTGTCTGTGTGCATTTCCTCTGCGCATTCGAGCGCGCTTTACCGAAGGAACATGCGTCAGAACGGTGACACCAATGCGCTGGCTTGTATGACTCATACTGTAGCAGTTAATCTGGTTTGTAACAGGGCATCTAGGTTCGCGTCACGGCTGTCTATACTGCACATTGTCTGGCTACTGCACGCTGAATCAGGGGACTGGAGTCTGATGTTTACCCCCTCAGCTATGACATCATAAGATGGGCCAGTCAGAGTCAGGTCCTTCCATAATTAGACATACAAAAAGTTAATGTCATTTTGCCTGTTGACCACAGCATTGCGGATTTGAAAGCAAATAAAGATTTTCTTTTGCGGTACGCCCATTTTGAAGGAGCGCAAGTAATTGGGAAATTGCCTGCACAGCTGTTCCATGGCCTGTAGTGCATTGTTATCTCATTATTTAATCGAGAAGTAATGACAGGAAAGCTGGAGAAACCCAGCATCTGTTGATGCCCGTGGCTTCTAGATGTCTGACAGTAATTGACAACAAAGGATTTGTTAACTAGTATTAAAAACAACAATTTAATTCCTGATTGTCCATCCATCCATCGTCTGCCGCTTATCAAGGGCTAAGTTTCAGGGGTAGCAGACTAAGTAGAGAGGCCCAGGTATTGCCCCCCTGGCTACTTCCTCCAACTCTTCCTGGGGGACCCCATGTCGATCCCTGGCCAGCCAAGAGATATAGTCATACAAGTGTGTACTAGGCCTGCCTGGAGGTCTCCTCCCAGTTGGACATGCCAGGGAAACCTTTAAAGGGAGGCACTGAGGAGGCATCTGAACCAGATGCCTGAAACACCTCAACTGACTCCTCTCAACGCGGATGAGCTACCGTTCTACTCTGAGCCTCTCCTGGATTCATACTCAGCGGCAAACTGCTCCAGTGAGTGTTATAGGTCACAGCATGTTGAAGCCAACAGGACCACATCATCTTCTAACAGCAGAGATGCAATCCTAAGACCAGCAAACTGGACACCCTCAAAACCTCAGCTGCACCTTGATATCCTGTCTATGAAAATCATGAATAGAATAGGTGGGCACAAACTTGGCGGGTGTCCAACACCAACTGGATAGGAGTCTGACTTAATGCCGAGAATGTGGACACAACTCCGCCTTTGGTTGTACAGAGATTGGATTGCTGAAATTAACAACCCCAGAGCCCCATATTGCTGCAGCACCCCTCACAGGATACCTCATGGGACACAGTCATAAGCCCTCTATAAGTCCACAAAACACATGTAGACTGTATGGGCATGTAAAAAGTTCCACTGTTCTATGGCCAGAAAACAAACAGAATTGCTCCTCCTGAATCCAAGTTTCAGGACAATAGGGTGATGTCTCCTTTCCAGCACCCTGGCATTAGCATTTCCTGGGAGGCTGAGCATTGTGATCCCTCTGTAGTTGGAGCACACCCTCTGGTCCCCTTTTTTAAAAATGGGAACCACCGCCCCAGTCTGGGAGTCCAAGGGCACTGTACTTGATATCCATGCAATGTTAAACCGGTGTGTCAACGGTGACAGGACAACAACATCCAGAGCCTTCAGCATCTCAGAACAAATCTCATCTATCCCTGGTGAGTTGCCATTATGGAACTTTTTGACTACCTAACTGACCTGCACCAGGGAAATGGACCAAGATTCACCCGGTCATCTGCCCCTGCCTCCTCAATGGAGGGCGTGTCAGCCAAGTTCAGGAGTTGCTCATAGTGCTCCTTCCACCGCCAGACAATATCCCCAGTCGAGGTCAGCAGTTCCTCGCCCCTGCTGAAAACAGCTTGGGCAAAGTCCTGCCTCTCCTAAGACCAGGTTTTTGCTTATGTGACCACCGGAGCTGCAGTCCTTATAGCTTGTCAATACCAGTCTGCCGAGTCAGGAGTCCCCTGGAGTCAGTACGCCTAAAAGGCCTCCTACTTCAGCTTGGTAGCCTCCCTCATCAGGGGTCCTTGGGTTGCTGCCACGATTGGCACTAATAACCTTCAGGCAACAGCTCATGGCAGCTGCTTTCAGAATGGAGATTTTGAACAGGGTCCACTCAGACTCCATGTCCCCAGCCTTCCGTGGGATGCGGGAAAAGCTTTTCCATTTGAAAATTATCTAGACATGGTCCTCTGCCAAACGTTCTCAGTCAACCCTCACAACACGTTTAGTTTTTCCAAGTCTATCCGGCAGTCTTCCCACCATCTGATTCAGCTCACCACCTTGTGGTGATCATTTGACGGCTCTGCCCTTCTTTTCATCCAGGTGTCTAATACATATAGCCGCAAATCTGATAGGACGATTGCAAAATCGACTAACGACCTTTAGCTAAGGGTGTCCAGGTTCCAACTACACTTATGAGGACCCTTACGCTCAAACATGGTGTTTGGTATGCATAATCTATGGCTCCCACAGAAATCCAACAACAAATCACCGCTCAGGTTCAGATCAGGGAGGTCGTACCTTTCAGGTGTCTCTGTCATTGTTTATGTGAGTGTCTCCCAGCAGAACTATGGACTCCAATAAGGCTGGATACTCTGAACTGTTTTTAGATGCGTAAGCACAAACTACAGTCAGAGTATTCCCCTTCATAACCCGCTAGCATATTGTGGAGATTCCCTCGTTCAAAGGTAAACTCCTACACAGCGGCCTTCACCCGAGGAGACTTAAGTATCCCCACACCTGCTCTCTCACCTTGAGCAAATTCAAAAAAAGGAGAGAGTCCAACCCTTATCAAGGGGCTTGGTTCCGGAGCCAGAGGTGTGCGTAAAGGTGAGTCCGATTATATCTTGCCAGTGCCGCACAGCTTCCCATACAAGCTCTGGCCCCTTCCCTGCCAGTGAGGTGATATTCCATGTCCCAAGTGCCAGTATCCATCACTGGGGCCCAGAGCACCAGGGCCTCTGCCCCTGTTTGTCACAGAGTCTACATTACACCCGACCTCTACTCCTCTCCTCGTGGGTGGTGGGTCTACGTGGAGGCAGCTCCTCGCAGGCTCTTCAGACTGAGCCTGGCCGGGTCTGGGGAAAAACCCAGCCACCAGGCACTCACCAAGCGGCAACCTGCGGGGCTGAAAAGTGAAGCAAATACGGAACTGCCAAAAGCTGCAGTGCTTCAAATGGCCACTTGAGGCTGACTGCAGAAAGGAGTCAATCCCCATTGACTCGCATGTTAAAAAGCTCAATTTCACAGCAACATTAAACATGTTTACAGCCTGGTTCAAAATACGGTTTTGGTCTCTATGGATAATCTTCCCCTCCGTGAAAACTGTGGGGGGAGTGACTTTTTTGTCACTCTACTATTTACATTATATAAAGCCTTAAATTTTTTACATAATTAAGGGCGTGGCCACTTTGAGTGACAGAACCTTAAATTACAGTCTGTGAGCAGGAGTCGTCTCATCTCATGTCGTGGCTAGGCTACAGCACAGGCCTATGCGGCCCCGGGCCTTAGAGTAGGAACGCCAAGCCCTGCCGCGTACAGATCTAGCCTGGCTGTCTGAGGGAGGGGGTTTACTACAGCTCGGCTAGCCTGGCCGCTAACCCTTGGACTTTTCTAGTCGCCTGTGGATCATTATCCTACCTAGGCTCATTCGAGTCACGGAACTTGATCCACTGGCCGCGTTTAGGATGATAATGCCTTGGGAGTCTGTGTCTATTTTCTAACGTGATTAAATTCTAATTTTATTTCCTATAGCGTAATATGCCAGTACAAAAGTTACGTTAGTTCGTTCTCTAGCCAACAGTCAGAGAATGCATACAGTAACCCCCCCCGGTTAGTTTTTGCCCAAGATGTCCAGCTGCGCCTGCGGGAGTGTACGCCTGCCACAGTTATTATACTGGCATTCAGCAAAGTAATAGCGCAACAGAAAATTGTCTGAATTTAGGGTAAACATACTTTTGAACAAAAGCTGTCAGTCGGGGGCAGGAAAACCGTCAGGGATTCCTTAACAGGTTGCCAACGTAACTGGCTGGTCAGCTGCAACCAGTGGCGTAGCCAGCGGGGGTGCTAAGACACGTCCCTTTTTGACTGCAATTAGTTGTTCTCAATCATTTTCCTTTATTGACGCGTTTTCCAATTATCGTAATTGGCAACCGAAGACACGGTTTCTCTCCATATGCGATCTAACAACGATTAAATTAGTCCTGACCTGTTCTCAGTCATTTTCATAATTAACAGAAGGTTCACTCTGAGAGCACTCCACAGTTAACTGGTGCTGCTTGTTCTCCCCAATTAGGTAAGACGACAATCATTCATCTGGACGTGCGTCTGTGGAGTGCCCTCGGAGTGAACCTTCTGTTAATTGTGAAAATGACTGAGAACAGGTCAGGAATAATAATTGTTTAAAACGGAAGTTTTGTGCAACCCAATTCTCTGTTCTTGTTCCACAACTGTACTGAATGTAGCCCGATTTCATCGATGTCAGATCGCATATGGAGAGAAACCGTGTCTTCGGTTGCCAATTATGATAACTGCAAAACGTGTCAATAAAGGAAAATGATTGAGAATTACTAATTGCAGTTAAAAAGGGATGTGTCTCAGCAATCCTGCTGGCTACGCCACTGGCTACAACATTAAAACCACCATAGCACGCTCCCAAATGACTGGGCTCCTTAGCTGATTCTCCAGAGTATTTGGAGGGCTTGACCGGATGTTGCCGTGGTTATGCACTTAGTGGATTCGCACCACAATATCTGATAGAACTGCATTTGCCAACAATGGATTCGTTCCATTTTCGGTACGATTGCACCTAATTTCTGAATGTAGGTGGGAATTTTGAATGTATATGATGGAAGTTGTTAATGAATGAATATTGTGGATAACAGATGGAAATTAGCTAAAGAAGCTAGAATCTGGTACCGGCATCTCTGCTCTGCTGAGCTTAATGTTTTTTTACACTGTCTAAATTACGGATGCGGTATCATTGTAAATTGAAAGGCTAGCTTGCTAGCTAGCTATATAGCTAATTTAGCATATCCCATGTTATCTAGCAAGCTAGCTAGCTGTCGCTTAATGTGTTTCTACATATAGATGCTTAATGTGTTTCTACATATATTCTACATCCACAAGCTAGCTTACCACATTACCCTAACTAATAAGCCACACGGCAACAGAAAAGTGTCACTAACTAGCCACGTTCGGCTATATGTGGTTTCGCTGGGAGTAAAGGCTTTTTCCGAAAGTAACACCAATCTTAGGACGTGATGAAAAAGTTGCTTGTTGCAGTGGTATCGTTAGCTTATATAAAAGTCAGAGATAAGCCGATAAAATTAAAGCATCTCGGCAGGATCCATTTCTATACTAGGATAGATATGACCACACTTCTCGGCCTTGGCCAACCATGAAGCATCAAGATTAGTTAGCTTTTTAGTCTAGCATGGAAGCCGTAGCTAGCTTGGTAGCTGCGAGCTTAGAGGGCGTGTTTCAGCAAACAGGCAGCTTCGGCGCCACCTATTGGGCCCGCCTCTGCTCCAGCAACGGCCCCACCTTTTTGCCCATTTTTGGATTAGCCAAGAGATAGGCGAGTCAAGACTCAAGTTAGTGCCAAGATGTCGACCAAATTTGCTTCAAAATGCATATTCTGAATTCTATGGGTGACATCACGGAGGCTACGTCCATGTTTTATACAGTCAATGGCGCTCACCTACAAGCTCCACTCCCGGGCCTGGGTCCTGGAGGGGGCCCCAGCGTCCCTATTCTGGGAAAGGTCCTCGTAACTCGCTGGGATCACATCATAGGAGTCTAATGAATCCCATTTTGTCTGGCCCCTCATTTGGGACCAGTTTTCTATGCCTAAACCCTAGCAGCAGCAGCTAATGCTCTAGGCAGCGTTGCTCCCATCATACCAGAGACATGCATACTCCTCCACCATGATAAGGTCACGATTCATGATTGTGCTTGTCCAATTGTACTTGAGCCCTACGTGTGGGTAATATGCATAAAAATGATGCACTTAGTATTAATTAAAGGGACTGTATTATGCCAGTTTCCTAGTTTAATATTTTAAGAGCTCAGATGCAAAATTGTTAAATCCATTTGACCACATTTGTTCCAGAAACATTTTTTGTCTGAAGTACTGTGAAAGGTAACTTAGTTTCAATGAATTGCAACAAGAAAGGTTGTAAGGCACAGAACAAATTGTTCAAACTGTATAGGCCTAAATCTTACTCTAATAATTTACTATAACATCACATTATTGATTTTTCACCAGAAATTAAAAAAATCCATACTCACTTCCAAGGCCAAACCCGCTAAGTCCCTTAGCAGTATGCCGTGAATCATCCAAAAGGAAACTTCAGAAAATACTTTACTAGAAACTGGTAAAATACAACCCCAATTCTGAAATTGTTGGGACGAAGTGTAAATTGTGAACAAAATCAAAATTCAATGACTTTCAGGTCACATGAGCCAATATGTTATTTACAATAGAACATAGATAACATTTCAAATGTTGAAACTGAGACATTTTACCTTTCTATCCACAAAATGAGCTCATTTCAAATTTTCTGGCAGCAACAGGTCTCAAAAAAGTTAGGACACAGGGAAAAAAGGGCTGAAAAAGCTATTAATATACAAGAGAGTCAGCTGAAAGAACATTTAGCAAGTAATCAAGTTAACTGGCATCAGGTGTGTAACATGATTGGCTATAAAACAGATGTCTTAGAGAGGCTGAGTCTCTCAGAAGTAAAGATGGCCAGAGGCTCTCCAACTGGTGAAGGCTTGCATAAAAAAAATTGTGGAATACTTTAAAACCTGTCTTTCTCAGGGTCAATTTGCAAAGCCTTTGAAGGTCTCATCATCGACTGCGCATAACTTAATCAAAAGATTTCGAGAAACTGGAAAAATCTCTGTGCGGAAGGGACAAGGCCGAAGACCTTTACTGGATGCCCGTGATCTTCGGGCCCTCAGACGCCTCTGCATCACTCACCGGCATGATTCTGTCATTGACGTTACTAAATGGGCCCAGGAATACTTCAAGAAACCACTGACTGTTAACACAATCTGCCGTGCCATCCACAGATGCCACCTAAAACTCTATCATGCACAAAGGAAGCCATTGTTGAGGATGATCCTGAAGCGCTGCTGTGTTCTGTGGGCCAAGGCTCATTTAAAATGGACTGTAGCAGAGTGACAAAGAGTTAAGATTAGGCAACAAAACTTTGTGGTTAGGTCTAGGCAACAAAACTACTTACTTTGGTTTTGGCACCACAAATGTTTTGTTGGAATTTGGAAAATATCCGGGTTTGGATTAAAAAAGACCCTTTCAAAATGATAACCACATCTTTAAAAGGCTTTCTAACAGAATGCTTTCTGGCAGAAAAAGGCTAACTTCTCCCTTGTGCCCCAGAGGCGGGACTGGGTGACTCCAGAGAATTTCTAATTAGGGAAAATGCCCTCTCTCAGAAATTCCAGAATGAATGAGGTCCAATGGAGCGGTAGCCCCGCAACATAATGTTCACGGGGAATAATAACTGTGGCCCCTGGGCTATGTCAGGCGGCTACTATGGATTCATGGTCGTCGTCTCTGCCACCACCAGGGCATCCGTTGAGATTTTCTTATGAAAGCTCTACAGCTCACAAATTTCAACCAATCCCTTTGATATTTGGTGTGGGCATAGGTCATGGTTCATTCACGGCACCTATCGATTTTGGTTGCCACGGCAAAGGCAGGACTCAGTACAAGTTCCTTCACTTTTTCGTTTCCCAGCTGGATGGTTGTTGGTTCAAGATCAAGTGCCAGTATACAACTGGGCTTTCAAAATGAAGAGAGAAGCTGGAAACTATTAAAAATTAAACCAGATGCTGCAGCTCAAAAAAAAAATGCTGTCCTAAGAAATTCTATCCTTAAAAAAATGAAATGAGGGGAGATGTTAGGCTGTGGTCTGCGATGGAGCACTGCTCTAGATTTGGAGGGCATATAAACTAAAAAGGAATGTTCCCTTTGCTTTTAAAACAAAACTTACTCTGCTTTTTAAAACATGTCTTTGGGGTGGACAACAGGCTGACTGTGGCAGGTCTGAGTCAGTGCGAGCCCCTGGCGTAAACACACACTGCGGTCGTTTAGGGCCACACTCATCCCCTAGCCACACTACTCAGCTGCTGAATCGGGGGGGAAGATTTATGTTGAAGTGTTTTAGGGTAACAGCAGTGTTTCTGGTGGGACCTAGTAAACCCCAAGGCCAGCTCTGATGTAGCTTCTCTGTGAGATATGAGGATCACAAAGGTGTGTGCTTTGTGCTCATGTTCCAGTCCGTTTTAGCCTTGTAAAGGGGTCGTAACATGCCTTTTCGTTTTTTTCCTTTAGAGAGTAATATAGTTTTTTTTTGTGCTTGTAAAATCTCTGCAAATTTACGAAGCCCAAAGTCCTTGCCAAAGGGAGTTTTTCTCTTCCACAGAAAGCACAGCTCCTGAACTGCCTGAAATGCCTCATGTGCTGTCCAACCTTTATTTCTGTGATATGACTCCATAACAATATAACAGATTTGCATGATGTCTGACTCGCGGCTAGTTTGGCACACCTTGGAACAAAGTTAGCAAAGGCCGGGACGAGTTTGGTTAGAGCATATCATCAGATTGAGAAAACTATATTTTCTTCAGAGAAGTCAAATTCCCTTTGTATGGAGTGAAAACAGGTGATAAAGTGAAGAATCACAGTGGCTGAAATTTATTTGTCCACTATTCTGTAGCAGTACGATCCCGACCTTTTGTGATATTCCTTCATTTTGTGGAGCCACTTCTTCCTCAACCAGTGTTAGCCAATCACAAACGAGTGCGCATTCTTGGGGGGGCCTTAAAGATTCAGGAGCCAAAACGGCTTGTTTCAGGTTGCGTGAGCCAGAGGTGCTGCAAACACAGCATGTTCAGCTGTTACTAGGTGCTTTTGACCATTAAAGCATGCAAATGTTTGTAAACAGACCACAAAAATCTAAATATTACACTGGGAAATAGGCTTAAAATGACCCTTTTCACATCAAAAATAACATTTTAAAATAAATTCAGTCTCACAACTAACCAGAAGCCAGATCAGAGATATGAGATGTGAGAAACTGGAGGCATGAGTTCCAAGTTTTTTTGCCTCTATCAGCACTATAGCTGTTGCATTCTGGGAGTTAAATCTGTAACTTTCCAATGGCATTTTTGGAGGCCTGATCAGAACGGCTTGCACTAATCCTGCCCAGATAATAGAAAAATGGGGGTAATTTTCTCAGCATGGAATGGTGATAAAATTGCATTACTCTAGCTATTTTTCAGAGGCGATAAAAAAACCTCATTTTGATTTAATATGCGATTTCATGCTAAGCTCGAAGTCTAATACTACCCTGTTTTCTAACCTCAGAGTTTAGTATTTTTAATGATTTGTTTCCTACACAACAGTGCTCATTGGAAGCAATAAATATATCTTCCATTTTATTGTCATTCCGCTCAAAGAAATGTTGATGCATCCAGTTTATTTAATGCAGCATAAGTTGGGAGTCCTGCTCTGATGCTTTCTCCCAGCATAACAGTCAAATACAGGCGAGTAGTTTCAGCACATTCATGGATATGCACTCCATTTGCACAAATGCCATTATCATGAGTGAGTATGTGCATTGATAACAGTTGGGGGCCAAGAATTGAGTCTTGTGACTCCTCCAAGGAATTTAGGCTTATTGAGGCTTAGAATTCCAAAGATTTATTCAGTAATTAATACTCTAACCCATTTGCCCGCAGTGAGGAGCTTTGTAGTGCTGTATGATGGTGACATGGCTTATACTCCTCATCATGGTTAAGTCCTCTCTGCTGTATGGCCTGCATGATAAAAGCCATGTTGCTTTTTATCTCACATCTCTAGCCACAGGCTATCACCTGAGCTGCTAACTCACAGGAGGCACTAAATAAAGGATGTACTCTTCCCAAATGTTTCGACAGTAACATGTCTAAGCCATAACTTTCTTGCCTATCATTAGATTGATTTGAAATTATGTTCAAAGTAACACTATTTAATCCATGTCTGTCAGAAAAATCACTGATGCTTGGAGGTGCTGCTTGGTGAAATGTAACTCAGCAATGAATTGTAGAGAAAGAATGAATTGTAGTCTGATCAATTCATTAATTGTATCCCAGTTTTCATATTTATTCATGGCATTACCAACTCCTAAAGAATCATTTTTCAAAACTTATGAACAGAAGATATAAAAATTTATATGGAATGACAAACCTGATAAAATTAAACGTGTGTATCTCTACAATGATTAAGTATCTGGTGGCCTAAAATTATTAAATTTAAAGGCTTTAAATCTTTCACTGAAGGCCTCCCTTATTCCAAAATTCTATTTCAATTCAAACTGGTTTTCTAGTAAGTTACTTAAAAGTGTCCATCCTATGTTTGAAAAGGATTCTTCCCATTCCTGCAGATTAAACCTGTGCATATCGAGTTAATTACTGACATGTTTTTCAGTGTCTCCACCTTTCTGGAAGAAGCTCTACAGAGTTGGTTGCAATTTCAGTTTCATCCACCAGAAAATACAGAACAAGTTCTACAACAAATAATATGGTTAAATTCCAATATACTTGTTGATAGAAGAATGATTTTCTGGAAACGCATGTTCGATAACGGAATTATTTTTTTAAAGGATATAGTGAATGAGGAGTTTTTAAGGAACTATCTGCACACTGCAACAATATAATCAACTTATTAGAGCTTTACCAAATACTTGGAAATCAAAAATTATTAAAAGACCAGGAGGACATTTAGTCTGTCTGCCTCAAATGAAAATGGTACAATGGTTAAAGAAAATAAAGATTAATAAACATATATACAAATTTTACTTAAGAATAAAGAATTTAGTTGTGACACCATATAGAATTCTAGATAGTTGGGAAAATTTGACACACCAGTTCCATGGAATAAAGTCTTCAAAATTCTTTACAATACATCACTTGATCCGAAGATAAGATATTTTCAATATAAGCTAATATATAAGTTTCTAGCAACAAAAAAGATGCTAAATATCTGGGGAATTGAGCCGTCACCCCTCTGTCGATTCTGTCAAGAGGAAGCGGAGTCAGTAGTCCATTTCTTTTGGTACTGTCCTGTAACAGCCCTTTTTTGGATAAAGGTGCAAAATTGGATATCTCAGTATAATAGTATACAACTAGATTTATTTACGGTATTACTGGGTGATGTAACAAAAGAAAAACACCAAATATGTAATATAATTGTATATCTTGCAAAATATTTATTTTCAGGTTGACATCTGTTGGGGAGTTAAGACTTGAGAGATTCAAGAATTTTGTCATGTATTACAGTAGAATTGAGTGTGCGGTGGCCTATGAGACGGGTCTTGTAATTTATGCCAAAAGATGGGATAAAATTCGGGAGGCTGAAGGTTGGGAATAATAAAGAGATGGAATGGATGAGCTGATAGTTACAAATGCCAAAGATATAAAACTCAGTGAATGTAATCCTTATTGTATTGTATTTTATTTTATTTATTTATTTTTATTATTATTATTATTTATTTATTTTTTTTCGTGGGTGTGTGTTTTGTAGGGTGATGGTAGGAGGATTCATACTTAATTATATAACTGATTGAATGAATAAAGTTGTCCTCCAAAGTGGGGGGGTGGTGGCGGGATAGGAAAAAAAAATGAATTCTAGTCTTCAACTGCAGATAATTAAAGCTCAATCGTGCAGTTAAGAAAGCAGTGCAGTTTAAACCTATAGTATGTAAACTTAGAAAAATTATTATTATTATTATTTTTGGGTGGGGGGGTATTGCGCTACAAGGTAAAAAAATACAGATGCAGTACCTGCTACATTCCTCTGATCATAGCAGCTGAAATGCCAGCACACTCGCCTGGGTGTTAACTAACTGATCAGCCTGATTACTGTTACACAGTAGTATTTAATCTGCCCAAAAAAGCAGATCTCTGGGGCAGCTTGTGTCCCCTTTGAAGGCTGAAGTCCCTTGGTTTAACAATTTATGTTTCATCCTGAAAAGTGCTCCATAACTTGGAGAAAAAGGAGGACAAGTTGGCTCTGGTTCTCGGCCAATAATATAGTTTTTGTCAAACAGTAATGAGCCAACTTCTCTAAGCCCAGAGGAAATGGAGAACAAACAGTGTGCAGTGTGATAATTAGTATTTAAATGAGCATATGGCTCCTCTCTGTAGAATTATACATGAGAGATGAGCAATTCTCACTTTGGAGATTTAGGGCACCAAATGACTGTACCAGAACAATGGAGTGGCATTTTGCAATGAGTATCAGCCCGGTACAAGTAATTAAATAAAGACACGACATCGTATTTTAAGTCTCGCTTGTAAGATAAATGTTTAATGGGGATCCATACAATGTTATGGCTTAGGAGATGGCTTAGTTTAATGGTGTTTACTGCAATAGTTCTGCTAATTACTTCTAGAGTTTTATTTATTTATTTATTTTTTGCTTCCAATACTGTCAAATTTTATTTTACTTACAAGCGCATGCATAATTGAGCGGTGAAGGTGCGTATACACGATCAGTTGACTGTCGGCTCTCGCTACATATGTTGGCAAAGACCACATTTAGATTAACTGAAAAATGGAGGTAGAGGGTGGTCAGCCACAGATTCAGTCATAAATTGATCCACAGATGTTGTGAGCCCTGAATTTTGGTGAATACTGTGGTAGTTAGTGTGGTTTGATGTTGTGCCCGATCTTGCATGTGCAAGGAGTGACCAGCTGAACGTGGGAGACTACATCAAGTCGGTGAATGGCATCAACCTGACAAAGCTGCGGCACGATGAGATCATCAGTCTCCTGAAGAACGTGGGTGAGCGGGTAGCGCTGGAAGTGGAGTACGAGCTTCCTCCTTCAGGTGAGAACTGTAGTGACCACCATAATTCTTGGACGGTGACAAGTTTTTTGTTGATTTTGACATTCTTTTGGGGGTGTTCTCATCCATATCGGATGAAACATGTGGAAATGACAGCACTTTTAGTTCATAGCCCCACCCCCCCCAATATCAGGCGCATGACAAATATTGGACAGTTTTAGCGTAATGTTGCATAAAGAAATCATTTTTACCATTTGGTTGTGTATCCTTGGTATGCAAGGGCTGCTTTTAGTCTGGAACCCAGAGAAAGTGCCAGATGCTGGTAAAATTCCCTGGTGATGCTCTGCCTTGCCAGTACTTCAGACCATCTTCCGTATCTGCTTATTTCGGGGGCTTTTACCATTCAGTGTCCTGTTCAGTATGAGAAATTCATGTTCAATTGATTTCAGATCTGGTGATTGACCTAACCAACAGAACCAAAACAGTAAAAACTGTGTCACAAAAATTATGTCACTGGTCTACCGTTGTGCTTGCTTGGTCTGTAAAGAAGCATTTCTGTCAAACGTGACATATAATTTCTCTCTGCATCCCTTATACGAGATTTTTATTCGCTCATTTGGAAGATCTGGGTTTGTTCGACATTGCATTCACTTCTATTGGTGGTCGGCTTGGTAGAGGTTTGAGAGGCGATTTCCCACTTTCGATCAATAGCAATGCAAGTTGAGCCTTCTTTAGCCTCAAGGGGCGGTACTTCCTGGAATCACAAAAAAATTGGTAACAAGACAGTGGCGGTAATTTTGCTTTGCTAATATCACAAACATTTTTCTTTGTGAACATTGTGCCAGATTGAACAGAAAAATATTCACAGAACAGATATGTCATCATTTCTGATGTTTAGCTAGACCACTATTTCTTTGTTAAAAAAAACCTATATTTTGTTATATAGGTTATTTGATACAGCTAGCTGCCAAGCTGGTAAGCTAGCTAGCTTTCCCATTATCTCAGTGAATGTAACTGCGGTTTTAGGTAGAGTAGCTAGCCAATGTTGCTGCCCATGGCAATGATGCTATTCAAAACACTGCTCTATTTGCATGAATCTTTTGCACTTGTTGAATATTTTCAGCTTGAGCAAATTTTGTGCATTCTTTCCATTCATGCGCATCACTCGTGCCCTTTGTACACATCGTTCCCACCATTTGCATCGTGGCTCCCCCGAAATAAGCATTACCTAGCACCAACTCTCGTCTTCTTGGGTGTATTCGTGTTTTTGTATTGATTTTGATGATATACGTCCGTGCAAAAAAAAGTGTTTCGTGAGGGAAACGCACCTGGGGCCTCATGTACTAACAATTGCGTGGATTTTATACTTAAATATTGCGTACGTTCATAAAAAGAAAAGCAGCATTTTGTAAAAAGTATTAAATTTATAATATAGTGGGCTACCGATTCAGCTTGCAAATTTGAATGAAAAATCTGAATCAACTTTAATTTTGCAAAAATGCTAAATTCTATTACTTTATTGCATTTTTTCTAAAGTCACGTTTGTTTTCATACATCTGACAACCGCAAAAAAAGTAGCATACGCATCTTTTCTGTTCGTACGCTCTCTTCATACATGATGCCCCTGATCTTTGTAATAATTTTTGTTCCAGTATATTTTTACTGTATTTTGTTTTTCCTATTCCCTTGTATTGAATTTAGATTATATTACTGCATTTAGTTTCCTTGAGCTTTTGTTTTTATCCTACACCCCTTTTTAGTTCTCATGTTCTTCCATTTTACCCCTGCATACCCCGCACTCTCTCTCTATAGTTTGTCGATCACTCATTCCCTCATTTATAGCCATGCCCCAGGTTCTCTCCTTTGCAGCCCCAGACACCTGTTATTGTTTCCTTTCGCATTTGTTCCCTTGTTTGCTGACACACCCCCAGTCACACTTTTCTGCTCTGCCTCTCACTTGTTCCTGATTTCTCTCACCTGCTCCCCATTCACTCCCTGCTAAGTTTTTTCCCCTTTATAAGCCTGAAATTTCAGTAGCACATTGCGTGTTCAATGTCATAGTTTCCCTGAGTATTTTGTAGAGTCTTGATTCCCGTTGTTTTGTAGAGTCTTGATTCCCCGTTGTTTTGATTTGCCTGATTTGTATGTTCCACAGTTTTCTAGCTTGTCCTGGCCCTGCGTGTTTTTATTTCTGGTTTTGACTTCTGCTGCCTCCTTGACTTCTCTTTTGGATCTTACTTTTGACTTGGTAATCTTCCTGTTTGGCTTGTGGACCCTGGGCTGCATGAACCTTGATACTACCTACTTTCTGTGTACCACATTCCATTCCCCCTGGCTTCTAACTTGGATTGTTACCTCCACCAAACAAAGTTGGCAGGACGTGTATGTGATCAGTGCCGTTTGTTTGTTTGTTTGTTTGTGAATAAGATAAATCAAAAAGTAATGAAGGGATATTACATCAGGTATGGACCCTATTCATTTTGACCGCAATCAGCCAAACAATATAGCCTCCATGACAGCCATCTTGACATCGTATGATCCGTGATAACTCAACTTTGCTCCCACTCCAGAAGATTTTAATAATAATAATAATAATAATAATAACAATAAATTTGATTTATATAGCGCTTTCTTGGACACTCAAAGACACTTTACAAAATAAAGGACTAAACAACGACAACAAAAACAAAAACAGAGACAACAGTAACATGAATGAAGACAACAAAATATAGAATTATAGAAAAGCCTGTTTAAACAGGTGGGTTTTGAGGAGGGATTTGAAATTTTGCAGTGAATCTGAGTTCCTGATGGGTTGTGGATTTGCTGGAGATGTATGGTTCTGTATCGTCGGCGTAGCAGTGAAAACGGAGTCCATGATGGCGAATGATTTGACTGAGGGGGAGCATGTAGATTGTGAACAGGAGGGGGCCGAGCACCGAACCTTGTGGAACTCCATGGCTGACTGGGGGGGGAAGTGTGGGATTTGGAGTTATTGACAGAGACAAAGTGAAAGTGATGACGGTCGGAGAGGTAAGAGATGAACCAGAGGAGTACTGTGCCAGAGATGCCTGTAGACTGTACACGGTGGAGGATGATGGTGTGATTAGTGGTGTCAAATGCGGCAGAGAGGTCGAGGAGGAGGAGGATGGAAATGGAACCAGAGTCAGCGGCGAGGAGGAGATCATTGGAGACTTTGAGGAGGGCTGTTTCTGTGCTGTGGTGTGAACGGAATCAGGACTGAAATGTTTTGTAAAGTTGGGTGGAGTGGAGATGGTGTTGGAGTTGAGTTATGACAGAGCGTTCCAGTATTTTTGAAAGTAACAGAAGATTGGAGATGGGTCTGAAGTTGTCCATGTTGTCCGGGTTGAGGCCAGGTTTTTTCAGGAGGGGTGTGATGGTGGCAAGTTTGAGCGGGGATGGTTAGAACCCTGGAAAGGGAGGTGTTGATGATGTTGGTGATGAGAGGGATGAGAGTAGAAATACATGGTTTTAGGAGAGGAGAAGGAATGGGATCAAGATGGCAGCTTGAGAATTTCATTGATGAAAGGAGTTTAGTGGAGTCAGAGAGAGTCAGAGGAGAGAAGGAGGAAAAGCTGAGAGATGTGGGTGGAGCAATGTCACGTTCTGAGGGGATAGGAGTAGAAGTGGCGGAGCTTTGAATGGTTTGGATTTTGGAATGAAAGGATGTGAGAAAGTTATTGCATTTGTCTGTTGTGAATGTGGAAGTGATATTGTCCTTGGGTTTGTTCAGCTTTGCAAATGTGGAGAAAAGGGTGCGGGGGTTAGAAGAGTTGGAGTGGATGAGTTGTGAATAGAAATTGGAGTGGGCAGTTTTGAGAACAGAGTTGTACGTTGTAACAGAAAGTTAGTAGGCTTGAGCGTGAACTGTGAGACCGGTTTT
Organism: Gymnothorax reevesii; assembly: GCA_029721435.1. Classification (NCBI taxonomy): domain Eukaryota; kingdom Metazoa; phylum Chordata; class Actinopteri; order Anguilliformes; family Muraenidae; genus Gymnothorax; species Gymnothorax reevesii. Next base: position 37,884,854 of record CM056581.1, read on the forward strand.
TCTATGGAGTCGTTCAAGCTGTCTACATTGTTTCTTCAGGTTGCGGAGATCCAGGGTGTACCAAGAGGTGGGGAAAGAGACTGTGGCAGTTTTGAGAGGGGCTAACTGGTTGAGGCAGGAGGAGGGTGTGTTGTTTTAGAAATTGACGAGATCAGTCGCAGTAGAATCTGTGGGAGGGGGGGAAGTTGGCGATGACATGGGATAGGGAGGAGGAGAGAGAGTTGGTCACGGTTGGTCAGGTCACGGAAGGTTATTGTTCGAGTTTGTTTGGTGGTGGGAGTGGGAGTAATGATGTCCAGAGTAATGGCCAGATGGTCTGAAATGGTGAGGTCAGTCAATGACAGGTTATGGATGGTGAGAGAGGGTGTGGAGCAGAGCAGGTCCAGGATGTGTCCGTGTGTGTGTGGGTGAAGTGACATGCTGGGTGAGGTTGCCTAAGGCAATTTAAAATGTTCAAGAAGTCGGATGTGAATTTGGCCGTAGGGGAGTCTATGAGGATGTTGAAAACTCCGAGGAGCAGGATAGATGGGGAGATGGAGGAGAGCTGAGTTACAAAGTCAGTTTTGACTGTGCTGCCATGGTGGAGGCTTGCACTCTTGGATTGCCTCTAGTTTGACCCTGTTCTCTTCTTCTAATAAAACCATTATACCGAGCAACCATCTACACTGGAGTAATGAGTCTGGTCCTGACATATACAGTAGTAATCTACAGGTACCAATTCTGAACTGTAGTTTGCTGTGGTGACCTGTGTTGGCTTGTGTCTTTTGGTTGAATTTTATGGGGGTACTTTGTTGTGTGTGATTGTCTCAAAGGCTTTATGGTAGTCTGTTTTGACCTGTGGTTATCTGTGGGTGTATATGGTTGTCTATGATGGTTGACATTGGGATAGTACAAAGTATTTGAATAATTATATGCAATAAAGCAATCATGCTTGCTTGAGACCAGAGATTAGTTTTTAAACAAGTGGGCTCAAAAATATATGCGCTGAATGCATACTGTCTTTAAACGGTGAAAAGTCAGTCAGTTAAAGTTGTTGGGAATTTAGTGAAGAATCATACTTGTGCAGCAGGTTCCGGAACCTACTTGATGATTCTGATGGATCTGTCTCCAAAATCAGTATCCTATGAGGAAGCAATTAATTTTACACTTTTTAATTTTCTCCTTACTTTGAGAGTTTTTACAATCTGAAATGTAAATATATTTTGGCACAACTGCAAGTGATGTGAAAGGTAATTAGAGGTATTGTTTTTCTCCTGCATGACACGATGATTAGGATAATTTGAGTCTTTCAGTGATCATGGAGAATGCTGTGGAATAGAGCCGCTGCCAGTTGCAGAAGCACACCATTATGCTAATGTAAGGTCTCTTTGCTTGTAAATGAGGCTGGTAAAGTGCTCAGGATATTAGTGTGTGTCCATACGTGTGTGTATATACGAGTATATGCGTATTCATGTGTACGCGCACGCTTGAATCTGAGGCATTGTGTCCGTCTACCAGTCCTTTTCACTTTACTAGCTTACAAGCTGACCTTCCAGAATAAATGAGTTTCGTTCTCTCAATCCATTCCTGTCCTGTGTTCAGGGCCAGTAAAGCCCTTTGATTTAATGATGTCTCTCTGCCTGTCTCCCTCACAGCCCCAGACAGTACCTCAGGTGTTATTTCCAAGACAATCGAGATCTGTTTGCACAAAGAAGGCAACAGTTTCGGCTTTGTCATGAGAGGTACGCGCTGTCCATTTCAAAAGGCTGTCACCTTTTCTGGAGTATTTTTTGTGTTCTGTCAGGTTGAGCAGATACCACCTCTCTCACTGGAATGATTGCTTATTTTGTCACAACTTATTTACTTGGTCCTCGACTGGCTTAAAAATCATTCGAGATCCACCAAATGTGTGGAAATTTCACACCACCGAATCCCAATTGAAATGGCTGGGATCTGGGAAGGTTCTGAAGGATGCATGAGTAAGATTACATGAGCACATCCATGTTTTCAGATTGCAGAATATAAATTACTAGCTACAACTCACTGGCGGCTGGATCCACCTTTTCCCATCTGCCGTGTCCATAACCGAAATATCTTGAAAATTATGTTTCAAAGGGCAAGGATGTTACATTTCCATTATTGCTTTGTCATTATTTACCAAAATTTTCCCTGTCGACAAGCTTATTGCCTAGTTTGCTTTGTTTATTTGCTTTCTGTTTTCTCCTGTATAGTTTTGTGTTGAATAATGGTCCTCCCTTAACTTGACAAACAGAGAGGGTGTGGTCCAGAATGGAAACCTGCTTTTTTTAAGTGGGTCTAAGGTCAACAAAGATGTAGGCAGAAGTTCAAAAATCATTTTTTGCTGTAAATTTTGAGAATATCTCTCAGGCGACTGACTCATCTCATAGTTTCCTTGCCACTTAAGTTCGCATTCTTTGATATGAAGAAAAGTAGAGTGTTGAAAGGATCTGCAGAAAATTTGCGAAGAAGGCAATGAGTATCATCTGAAGGGAAAGGCCCTGTTTTTACTGATGAATTTGTGTAGCAGCTTTGGAAATGGGGGGTCATCAGGTGCCTGTTTCTCTTCTTTCAGGGGGTTCTCATGAAGATTGGAACAAATCCCGTCCCCTTGTGGTGACATATGTGCGACCAGGGGGTCCAGCAGACAGGTAACACCTGTGGTCGAAGTAACTGTTGGGTTCTTGAGCAAGGCGCTTAACCATTAGAGCACTGAAATTAAAAACTACATATAAACTAGCCATACCTGTTCTCTGCTCAGGGTTGATTGTGACCAGCAACCCTCACAAATACTGCCATCACCCATCGTCATGGTAACTAAAGGCAAAAAGCGATAAAATGGCCCAAATTTCAGTAACGGGGCGAGTTGGTTCGATCCTATATGGCGGGAGACAGAGGCAGGCTTGTCTGGAACGCATATGCCAGAGGGCGCGGGGATCAACTGGGTGGTTTGGGAGGGGATACGTCACAAAGGCTTGGCAAACTGAGAATTAAAATGTAGATTTAAATATCTCAGGCTGTTGAAAACCTATCATGAGGCAACTTTGTTTAGTTTTAAACAATAATAATATTAATAATAACAGGGGGAGTGACTTGGTGTCAGGAGGGAGTGAGTTCCAGTCGCCACATGATAGGTTTTCAAGAGCATTGATTTCAAAATCTTACATTAATGAGTGACAATAGCTGCATTTAGCGCTCTAAGGATCAACGTAGCTCTTGGTGCATATTGTGTCTGATCATTTGCTCACCTCTGATACCTACCAATGGGGGTTTCATGTTTTCTCAGTCATTATCCGAACCAAACCATTCAGAATCCCTATGATTTTTCACCATATTGCCTACGCAAAGAATGAGTGTAATCACACAATGAAGGTACAGTAGAGGTATGCTTTAACTCTCGGGGGAACACATTAACAAACTGCATCCTGAAAGTTCAGTAATGTTCTTTGTTTACTCATGCCTGCCTTTCACAGGCAAAGATGGCAACAAGTAAATGATTTGGCCATTTGCTAGGAGTTCAGTTTAAAGTGGCTAAAGGGCAGTGCCACAGCACCGAGGGCTGTATTCTTCAGACACATTTTCATCTCGTTTTTGTCAAAGTTCAATTGTAACTGATAACCTGCCCAGCGTGATGATCGAGCAGTGAAGAAAAATGGGCTGGAGTGTAACCAACTCACCTCTCCCTGCAGGAGAAATGCCTTCTCGCCCCAGGTGTGGTACGGTGCACTATTTCAGTGCTGTGCTCCGCTCGAATACTGAGGAGCGTAGACACTGAGAGGCTTTACAGCACAGTTTACTGCTCTCTCTGAAATCTCCGATACCCAAATTTACCCTCCCCTGCTAACTGCCAGCCTGTGTCCCCACGGCCGCCGTAGCACGTTAGCATTTAATCTTGTTTACAGCCGACAACAAGGGGAGCCCAAACCCCAAATCACGTCCGCCTCTCTCCAGCATCACAATCACACGGCCAAACCTCTCTCTCCAGCCGTTTTAGTGCTCCCACAATGAAGTCTCGGTTTTACAGGACCTAAGCAATCTGCCTGTCTGTATCCCAGGAGCCTGAAGGAGGCTTGTAAAATACATCTGAGATGCTGAAGAGCTTTTGCTCGGAGTCTCGCTCCATTTCACCGGCACTTTCTCCTGGGGCCTACTGAACAGGATTCTCGCAAACATCGCTTTCCGCTTAATTTTCCCCACTGGCTGAGGAACACAGAGGGTTCAGGCAGTCTCTTGTACTTCACTGATTGATATTAATTCCAAACAGAGGGTATGACGCTCGCTGTTCGTTGATATTTGTGATGGGATTGGGGACTTATTTTGTTGATATGGGTGATTTACTCATACGCGATGGCAGTGGGGATGTACCTGACAGCGCTTATACTGAAGTAATCAGTTCCTGTTTGTGTCTGTCTGTCCACCTCTCTTCTCTTTTCTCCCTTACTTCTCCCTATTACTTTATCTTTCACCCTCGACTCCTATTATTGCTCTGTCACTCGTTCTCCTTTCACATTGTCTTTTCCCGCCATTCACCGTCTCTACCTCCCTCTCCCTCTTTTCAATCCTTTCTGTTTTCTACTTTGCTCTCCCTCTCCCTTTTTCTCCCTTTCTTTTGCTCTTGCCCTCCCTCTCCCTCTCTCCTTCTCTTTGGTATAGAGAGGGTACTCTTAAAGTTGGGGACAGGCTGCTGACGGTGGATGGGGTTCCCCTGCACAGTGCCAGTCATGCAGACGCTCAGGTGGTGCTGAGCCAGTGTGGGCAGGAGGCGCTGTTTCAGATCGAGTATGACGTCTCAATCATGGGTGAGCCTGACATGCATGTAAACACTGTCCAATACAGTTTGGTACCCTGCTGCATTTTCTCCCTGGTTCACACAGTATGGGTTATTACCCTCTTTTAGGCCTTGTCCATGAGTAAATTGATATTTTTCTTAAAGAATATTCTCCTGCCTCAACTTAAAAAAAATAAAAAAAACAAATCTGCCCACAGAACCTCGTTTTACAAAATATCTGCCTCCGCACAAGAACGGGAAAACCTCACAAACACTTAAATGAAGAATTTCAGGCCAGTAGGTGTCAATATCATCTTCATTGTTCTGTCTGATACCAGAGGAGAACATTGCACAATGCAACAGTTGGTTAGAACGACATGAGCTGTGATATCATCGTTTTCCAAAAGCTACGGTGTACATGTTCGTACAGGTACTCAGAAACTAGCTTATTAAAAAATATCTCTGTATTTGTTACCTGAAACGTCATTTGCGTGTGGACCAGCGGCCAAAATGCATATGAAAATATAGATTTTAAATATATCCATGTTTGTGAGGACAGGGCCTATATTGCTCTCTGATCTTATATTTATCATTATTAAATTCAATCTGCCAGAGTACAGGACCAGGATACACTTTTCCAATTCTTGATGGATTCAGTATACATACATCCATTGCAGTTCATCTTTGCAGACATAGCTGAATGTTACTTTTGGTATAAATCAATACCTTTTTTATGGCTTGATATGAATGTGCCAAACAAGGTTTTCAACAAATAAAATGAACATTAATTTGATTCATTTTTTGCAGTCCATCAGTTATAAAATTGATATCAATGAAGTTATTTAAAGTTTTCTGTAAATGTAGGTTTGGTCCAAACCTCTTTTTTGACATGCCTGAGGGCTGCATCACTTTGAAATGAATGCTGTGATTTTTTTGCTGCCAGTACTCCAGAGTTTTCATGTCCTTGTCGGGTAGAGTTGAGACAGATTGAGGTTTGGTAACTGGAATGATTGCTAGTACATTTTTGCCCTTTAATAATTGGAGTCTGAAATTCTGGAACTGATCTCAAGAGCTCTAAAAAATGAATAATGTTCAACAATTAAAGGAAAAACAAAAAGCCTGCAAAATGTTTGATGGACAAAACTCACAATGGCCCTGAGAGGGGAGATTTGATATTTTTATTTGGCCAGTTAAGCGCTTTGCTGTGCTTTTGTTTCCTCTGAAAACCACTGTGGAGGCTTTGAAAGGCCTGAGGCGAGAGGCAGTGATGTACAATAGCTGGAAAAACGGCAAACGAAAGGCAGGAAACCTCATGAATATTTCTCCGGGATGTGTTGTGTCTTCCATAGAAACGCCATTTCTGTTTACCGCCCGATGCTTCATCCCACCATCCCCCCACAGTTTTCTGTTTGTCGGGGAAAATAAAGAGGAAAACTCTCTGCCTTGTAAAAATTTCAGACATTTTGAGACACTCAAACGCGAGAGGCACTTCATCCCCAACCCAGCCCCCTCCCTCACTCCCTAAGTGGTGATTTCAGATGATATTCCTGATCCCTCACTCTGCTTGTGCCGCAAGTTCACAACTCCGGTTTTTATTCAAGGTTACAGTGAGTGGTTGAACCACCTCGACCGCAGGCTGTAGTTTGGCCTTTTTCGAGCGCTGCTCTGCCCGCGGTGATGTAATTAAGCTGTCAGACCTGATTTCTGACGGAGGAGCGCCACCCTAACCCCGCCACCACCGCCGTGTCAGATCTGTCTCTGAGCCCCATCTCTCTCTCTGACCTGCGCACGTTCGCCTCTTCCGCAGAGGTGACGACATGACAGACACGGTCGCAGCACCTCTCAGAAAAACGGCGACCGCGATTTAAAGCCTGTCAGATTATTGAGTTCCCCAGCTCTGCTAAGGCTTATGGTTCAGTTCCCGAGTGAGTACCTGCTTGGATGATGCCTGGACTGTGCTGGGAATCACAATGACGTCCATAAAATGTCAGGTGCATTTAAGACAGTCTTCTCTGCGGGAAAGGCGCACGGCAACATCAGATGAAGATGAATCAACTGCTCTCTGTCAACTGAAATGATCCCCATAGCTCTTAAGTAGATTCGTGTTACATTATCACTGTTGAGTTTTGCTGCCTGCACTCAATTGTCTTTCCATCTCCAGCAGAATAACCATCTCAACCCCACTCTAATCAGGTTTAAAATCTTGACTGCCTGCTCTCTCAGGCTGCCGTCCAGGCAGTTGCAGAGCCTTCACTTTGCGGGAGCCATAAAGCATCTCCCTCATCATCCTTGACTTATCAACTGTATTAAATGTTGCCAGCAACCAAATGTTTCTGGCATAAGTTGTGAAGACAGTCAATTCTTGTTCCCAATGTTCTCTATGATTCTAATCATGTGACCACAGTGAATTTGACTCCTCCCCCACTACCCTCTTGACCTGCGTTCCTCAGGGTTTAATGTTTGTTCCCCTCTCTTTTCTCTTCTCTCTTTTTAGGTCTCATTACAGGACTAAAATACTGCTTTTTGAGGCACTATTTCTTCCCTGGTTAAAACTTTGAAGTACAGTGTGGTGAAAAACTATTGGTGCCCTAAATAAAACTGAAGAAAAAAAGGCAGCATTTAAAAATAACAGTTGATAATACATATGGTAAACGGGATACTCTCTGTTACATTCTAGCTTTGTGATGACAATGAATAGAGGTCTATGACCAGGGCCCTGTTCCAAAAAGCAGGTTTATAGACATAACATAAGTTAACCCAGAGTATGCAATAAACCTGGGTTTTCCGTTCCAAGATCGTCTGGCTAAATAAGTCACTATGTATAGTAACATATGATGTGAACATAAACCTGGTTGGGGTAGGTTTAATTCAGGATAGTTCATTTTATGTGGATAACCTAGGTTTTGTTCAGGTGAAGTTCAGATTTTGTTTGGGGATTTAAAAGCATGTTCAGCAAAGCTGCTCCTTTGACTTCTGTCACACAATGGCGTTTCCTTTTGAAGAAAGTCCCATAGACATCGAAGCTCAAATTGTCTGTGCAGTTCACCGTGAGAGGGTTATACGACAACAGCATGATATATTGTCATATCCTGATGACTATTTGCGGGAGCGCTACTGCTTCTCATATATTTGAACAATCTGCTGCATCCATACATTTCAAACACCACACATCGGGGGTTTGTTTTGACATCCATCCAAACATTATGCATTGCCCTTACTTTGCTACAGGGAGTTTTTTATATACAGTCGGAGACGCGGTGCACATTGGAAAGGCCACTGTGTGTGTGCCTTGCGCTTAAAAGTTTCTTAGTTAACTTCGTTCAAAGACACAAACAAAAAAATGTATCAGGGAATTATACAGTAATATGCCTATAATGTAGTATAGAGAAGTGATACAAGGAGGAAACTTTTACCTGTTTGGATGATATTTTTATATTTAGTTTTCAGCAGCCACATCCATTTGGGGTGGTTGGGTTACATCTAATTGAGAATAATATTTTTTATGTAAAAAAAAAAAAACATAGGACTACTAAAGAAGCCCATAGTAGGCAATAATAGTCATTGAATTAGATCTTGCCGAGGGTAGGCTAATAAATTGTGCTTTTAATTAGCCCTATTAATAGCCTAGACTAAATTTTCGTATTTACGCGGTCCACAACCATCTGCCAAGCAAGCTTGCATGCAGTGGCAGATGCGCTGGTATTGCTTTTCTTTGCAATTATTACTCATTCCTCCTCTTAGGCCTCGAGGAGGACTTGTTGTTCTGGCTCTGCGGGGCTCTGCATTTCATCATTTCCCCAAAGGATTTCAATACTCAATCGATGATGTCTTTATATGTTCGCAGTGATCACGCAGCAATCTTGGTTAACCTATACAGAGTTGACTGAACTAATTCATAACCGGTGTTTTGGAACTGACAGCTCGGGTTTACATGTTAAACCTGCCTTATGGAATACCCCCCAGGATGATAATTAGCTTTTTTAGCCTTGGACCATAAAGTTCAATTAATTGTCATCAACAGGATGGCATGTAGCGTGGAGTGTCTTTTAAGTCCAGGCTAATGAGGAAATATTTCAATAACAGAACAATTGTTCTCGTGTTTTTAGAGTTTTTCTACTTAATCATTATTACCTCCGCCAAGGAGGTTATGTTTTTGGTGGCGTTTATTTGTTGGTTTGTTTGTGTACAACATAACTCAAAAAGTAATGGACAGATTTTGATGAAATTATCCGAGACGGTGGGTATTAAGTCAAGGAACAGGTGATTAAATTTTGGCAAATCTAGGCCAAAGTACTGCTGAGATATACGCCAAAGTTCAAGATCTCAAGTCTTTCCAATGGGCCGGTGTTCCAATCGCCGTGCTTCTGGGTTTTGCTGCCCCCTGGCAGAGGTCTGCGCTCTCTGAATGCTTTTCTAGTTAACCAGTATCATCATTATTCTTTCCTGGAAATTATTGGAAAAAAGGAATAAAGTGTAAGCACTATGAGTGCTGAAGTAAGTTTATTTCAGGCTAAATAAACTATAATGAGGCAATCCATTGCTTTCTTTTTGGCATTTTAGAATGAGACAACATGCATGTATAATGCCTTCGTTATCCATCGCTATGGGGAATAAAGTAGCTGACAGTTAATAAGAGACATATAGTCACTGACCTTCACTGCTGGGGTAATGGGCACAAAAAATCATGAATCATTAGACATATCACTTAGCTCTTTAACACAGTAATACTAGAAAAGCACTCAGAGAGCGCAGAACCTCCGCCAGGGGGCATTAAAGCCAAAAGCAAGGCAATTGGAACTCCGGCCCATTGGAAAGACTTGAAATCTTGAACTTTGGCGTATATCTCAGTAGTACTTTGGCCTAGATATGGCAAAATTTAATCACCTCATTCTTGAGTTAATACCCACCTACCCTGTAAATTTAATCAAGATCCGGCCTTAATTTTTTGAGTTATGCTGTACACAAACAAACCAACAAACAAACGGCACCGAAAACATATACCTCTTCGGCGGAGGTTAAAAACAACAAAAACATATTACATGGTTCCAAGCAACCCAGGAAGTGGATCCAAGTTCATAATGTCTTTGCTGATTTTGAAAACTATACAAAAGCATTAAAGAACGGCCATGAGTCAAGAATTCTAGTCACTAGTTGCCTCTGCCATTCACCAAGTTTCAATAACAACCATAATATGCAATATCTCCATTGCAAAAAAAAATTCTGAACTGTCTGCAAGAGGAAAGTTCTCCCTGAGTGCAAGAAATAGAACCAAGCATCTGGGGTCAGCCATACATCATCAGAACGAACATTATGACTGATAAAAAAAAAAAAATTAAAATAAGCCTGAAGTTGTAAAAATATTTTTTTCCCGTTGTACACAGATTTCTTGTCATTGCACGTAAAACCAACATGCTCACCAGGTGGGACTTTCACATTTTAACAATTTGGGTACCCCAGTATCAGATTCAGTCCTAACCTCTGTGACGCATTGTAGCAGTTATCCATAATATTCTTTCAAAAATGGGTATTTTTCCTCAAAAATGCTCAATTTGGTACCCGAATTTTCAACCTCTAGGTGGCACTGTAACTATATTGATAAAAATTGTGAGCTCAAACTCCGGTGTTTCCTGTTACACATGTATGGGCACCGTTCTGCCAAATTTCATGCAATTCTGAGATGTCAACTCCACTAAACACCTCAAAAGTGCCATTCTCTCAGAATATGGCTCTTAACACTACTGGCATTATTGGTAACAGAAGTGGAATACACCCAAGGAGAAGCGCTTGACACCTATGGTCAGACATCGAGGTGGGTCAGAGATGTGTCGGCCATATTTTTCTGCCAGTGGTCCTGGATAAGATGAGAGGCATAATGAATTTCCCCAACTGCAGGGAATTATTGACTGAAAATCTTTTTATCGTTATTGGAGCCTTAGACTTGCATCAGATATTTTCATGGAAGTGGCTGAGTGAAAACAGCATCCATGTCATGCAGTGGTGATCTAATTCTCTGGACTAAAATCCCTTTGAAATACTGTGGTCTTAATGGGAGAGAGCAGCACATGGGTACAAACCCATGGATATGAATTTTCTTGAAACCGTGTGCTTGGGAGAATAATTATCAATCTCTTACGTCTTCAAAAAGTATTGAAAAAGACTTTCTGATGTTATCTTTTTTCACTCCTTGTGTTAAGTCAGGGGTGCCAAAAATCCTTGACCTGATTTTATGTAGCTATCTACAAACTCTCAGATTTGCTTTGGGAGCTTGCCAGTTTGCCAGTGTTTATGCTGATAAATGCAGTTGAATGATTTCTCTGTGTCTCACAGATTCGGTCGCAAATGCTTCCGGCCCCCTATTGGTGGAAATCGCCAAGTCTCCTGGGACAGCCCTGGGCATCACCCTGGCAACGGCCACACACAGGAACAAACAGGTTATCGTCATCGACAAGATCAAACCCGCCAGTGTAGTGGACAGGTATGTGTGTCTCACAGTCTCCCTCACACCCCAACACAACCTCACACTCCTGAGTACTATACATCAGGGGCTCCTGTGAAACCTTCTCTGCCAGTGATGTTAGCATTTTCTACCAGTAATGTACATGCTAATGTACACAAGAGAGCTGTGGGATTCATCATGAGAAACTGTCTGTGACAGTTTGTGGTGCCTTTGCTCCCATGTTACCTCGCTGATGGCTGAATGTCTGGCTTTCGTATGCTGGTTGAAGGAGATCACCTGAAATACAGGGTCATCCTGTTGTGTTGTCCAGAAATTACGACATATGGATGTACAGTACCGTACACTAACTATTTTCATGCGGTCAGAGGTAGAAAAATGATGCATAAACATGGTTTTTTACTAAAACTATTTTGATCTTAGATTGAAGTAACCACTTTTTGCCATTATGACTGCTTTGCAGATTTAAGGCATTTTGCTCTGAAAAGACAGTATTACGCTTCCAAAGGTTTTCACACAACACAGTTGAGTTGCATGGATGAGTTGTACTTGCAAATTGCTTCCACTTGATTTTTTAATCAGATTTCCACTAGTCTCGGCTGATTTTACATCCTTTATTTGAATATGGAAATGATTAAATTGCATGTCTATTACGGCAATTACAAATTTTAGGCTGTGACTTCTCGCTGTTTTTCTTACATTGTGCCAATTTATGTGTTTTCCATGATTTCAAACTGTATATTTCACTAAAATATGGAACAAAACCATGAGCAAAGTGTTCAAATATTTTATTTTTGGCTCATTATGGATAAGAGTTATTTCAGAATTTTCAAAAAAGCACAAAAGCACACCAGGACCTAGTTTCTGACAATAAACATAACAACATGGCCAAACCTAGGCTGATTTTGACGGTGATGGAACCTGCACAATGCTGGGCAGTTTGTATGCCACTGACACCACAAAGCTAATGAAGTGAAAGTAGCTAAATAATAGCAGCCAAATGCCCGAGCAAACACAAACAGTAGTGGTGACAAACCATGCTACTGGAGATCTGGAGGTGTTGAACTGCTAATTTTTAAAGGCTGGTTTGACAAATTAGGGTGTAAATGAAAACTGTAGCTGTGTGGAAACGGGGTTTGTGAACACTGACATACAGCCTCGGCAGTAATTATCAGGGCCTCCCCTTCCTTCCCCACCTCCAACCTCCCTCTCCTTCTCTCTGCCCCGGCTTCAGATGTGGGGCTCTGCGTGTGGGGGACCGCCTGCTGTCCATCGATGGGACAAGCACAGAGCACTGCACCCTGCTAGAGGCCGCACAGCTGCTCGCGAGCACCAGGGATCAGGCCAAACTGGAGATCCTCCCCACTCAACACAAATCGCAGGACACAGGTAACCTGCCCACTTAACACAACCACAGGAAACAGGTAACCTGCCCACTCAATGCAGACCACAGTACACAGGTAATATACCCACTCAGCACAACCACAGTACACAGGTAACCTACCTGCTGAACACAAATCACAGGACACTCCTACTACTGGGCCTCCGATGTGTGGGTTATCAGTACTACAGTGAGTGTGGACAGTTAAGGTGAGTGGGACCCTGAGATTACGGTGAGTGCCACCGGGCCCCTCAATACCAATGAGTGGTTGTGGAAGCCCAAAATACAAAATATTATTTATTCTCAATGAACTGATGCGTTAAGTTCAAGTAACGTTACAACTGAAGCCTCACAGTTCAATTGAACTAACTCTTCTATATGGAAGCTTTAAGAAAGCTCGGTCTTTAGAACTATAGAACTGCTAACCAGTAAAAAAAAAATCTTGCTTAATCCTGCCAGGATCTTATTTGCATTCTGCTTATCTTAGAGCATTTAAATTCATGTAATCCCAGAATGCTATTGCACTGATTCAGAATTGTCTAAATATTTACATTACATGAGATTACACAAGCCCTAGTATTATCCACTGTGTTATATATAAATGTGGAGGACATCAGTGTTTACATTCCATTTTTTGAGTAACTTACAAGCAGCCCTGAGAATGATCAGATTCCCTCCCTAAATTTTTTTCTTAAAAATTTGGTATCTCCAATCCCACCCGAATCTGGAATGCCCAATTGGTGAAGTATTTACAAAGCTTGCTCGTATGCGACCCCTTGCTGCCAACTCAGGATAGAGAAGACATTTCACGGCTCTCATCCGAAGCACATGCCTGTCAGCCACTGATTCTTATACAATCATTGGTTGAATCTTCGCAAGTTCAGAATGAGGGCGGAGGGTACGCAAACATGAACAGACTTAGAATCTTCCTGACGAGCGCCCGTCTGGCCAACAGGATGCGCTTGAGCAACGAACAAAGCTGTTAATTTATTTCCCAATTTTGAAACTCTGTACTGCGATGGCCAATTGTGTGCTACTATGAAAAAGCTGCCGACCACTGCCGGTTGGTACAACCGGGGCTGGGACCCGCAACGTAATAGTCATTTCTGCAATACAACGCACTGCCTTAACCGAGTGAGCTGTCCGGCAGCTCACCAGAAAGCTCACATTTTGACACTGTAAATACTGTGATTGCCAGCACAAACTTGCACAGTCTCCTCTGCCTCCAGGGAACTAACTCTGGTTTTGGAGTTATTTCCCCAGTGAAAGTTTGGCTTTTGAAATATATTGTGAGTTCTCGGGTCTCCTGTTGTTTCTAAAAGCCATAACTTAGCCTTATAGCAAATGCAGCTTTAGCACATGCATGAATCTGTCAGAGCAGGTCCCCAAATGGAATTAGCACTTGTTTATGTATATTTAAAATGCTCACCAGGGTTTATTGCTCTCATCGGCTACATTTTGTGCCCTTTGTTGACTTGGCTGAGTAATGGACATAATTGAGTGCTGTTACCTTATTGAAGGCCAACCATGTTTTAACAGCCTGTATTCAGCCATGAACACTGGATTAGCTTTGATACTGATGAGAACATGACTCCAGGAAACATAAATTAGCTCATGTCAAGTGCACAACACAGGAATGGAAGAGAATACTGCGGCTGGAGTTAAACCACGCTGCCCTCAGGCTGTGTTCACCTTCCTCGAACCTGAGTACGAGAAACTTTTCATCCCTGCAAACTTGCACATTTCATCCGGTTTTTCCCTCTGGTTTTAATCATTTTACACGCAGAATTAGCTTCAAAACTTCGGATACTTTTTACCTTTAACTCTGCGCTGTTTTTTTTTTTTTTTTTTTTAAATTCCATCAGTTTAACTTCTTTACAGCCTAATTGTGCGAGGTAAAAGGTAAATAGTCATAAGTTTAAACAGAAGTAACTTGTAGGATAGTCAGGGCCGGCGCTAGCCATTTTGGTGCCCTAAGCATAAATGCTTTGTTGTGGTGCCCCCCCCCCCCCTCCTAACCCTAACCCTAACCCTAGCCCCCCCCCCCCCCACACACACACACACACACACATACCCACCCACCCAACCCCACCCCCTCAGAAATTTACAATATCTGAGTATTTGACAGTTTGCTTTATTTTACAAAATAAGTTGTCAATATTAATGGTTCAAAAACTGAGATAGAGATAAATAATAATAATAATAATAATAAAGAGATAAATAATAATAATTAAGTCTTTATAAAACACTAACAATGGCACCAAATACTCAAATAAATAAAAATAAATAATCTAAATAAAAAAATAATAAATGCCACGACTATTAGCAAATAAACATCTGTTTTTAAACTGTAAGCACAGTTCTGAGTAAGGAACTTTAAATACACATTTTAAAATGCAAGCACTAGTTGATAGACGCCCTACAGAGGCACATGTCTGCATTTCCGGGCTGCGAAATCAGCTACCAGGTCATCATTTGACAGTTTCTGAGCAATTTCCCCATTGATGCTGATGACAGCCAGACCACTTAAACGCTCCTGGCCCATTGATGAGCGCAGGTATGTTTTAATGAGTTTAAGTTTGGAGAAGCTTCGGTCAGCAGAGGAAACTGTGACAGGGATAGTCAGTGCAATCCGAAGAGCAATACACAGATTGGGATATACCTCTTGAACCTGATTTTCAAATTTCAAACAAACGGAAAAACGGATGTAGCTAACGAGACGCTTTATGGACACCAAACTGATTCGCTATCAGCCTATACTCTCCGCAGCTAAGCGAGCTTGTACGAAATCGCCGCTCGCATTTCTAGAGATACAGCGGTCATCTCTTCTGGGCTCATGACATCCTTAATCTGATCGCACAGTTTCACGAATGCTCCCCGAGACATCCTGAAATTCTCTCTCCATTTTGCATCTGAAAATTCATTCAGCACCACTCTCTCCCATCCCTCCTAACGCACACACGGGTTTTTGGTAGAAGTGGAGGAAGGCCTATGCTGAGACCAAGAGTTTTACGTCATGTACTTGGAAAGAAATCGAACTATTGACTGAACCATGTAAACCAGGTTTTTCCGATTATCACATTACTGAAGTACATGTAAACGCGTCAAATCAGATTATTGCCATTACCCGATTATTCCCAGTTATCAGATTATTGCGGTCATGTAAACGTAGCTGTTACAAAATAAATAATTGCAAATTAAAACATTGTCTTACCTGCAAGTGACGAGCGAGCATCATCTCGCCATTTTTTTCTTTTCCACCCCCGACTCTTGATGCCTTTTCGATGACATCTCCAGATCTCCAGAATAAACTTCTGCCAAATTTGCGATTGAAGCATAATGGAGCAAACTACTAGGGAATGGGGGAGGGGGGGAGATGGGGGAGGGGGGGGGGGGGCACCAAAGGTAGACCGATGAGAGGGCCGCACAGGAGATTAATCTTTTTTCGCGTAAATAAGCCTACGTTATTTTTGTATTACTTATATTTATTAACATGCTTTACAAACTTTTGTTTTAAATTTTAAATACTGTTATCATTATAATTTTTTTATGGGCTTGATTTTTTGGTGCCCCCCAGGCAGTTGGTGCCCTACGCGCAGTGCGTGATAAGCGTTTGCCGAGCGCCGTGCCTGAGGATAGTGTCCAAAATTTTGGAATTCTTAAAGAAGCCATTGCTGGAAAAATCAACAGACAAGCAAATTTGGCTTTGAGTTTTCTGACAAGGGACCAACAAGCTGAATTGGGGCAATTCAGAAGCAGAAGCTGCATATTTATGGAAACCGCCGTGCCAGTGTCAGCTATCAGCTCTATGACTGCCTTTGTTGAAAAAACTTATGCTGAACAATCATGATAAAAAATGGCACTGAGGTCGATGAATATAAGATTTAGGTATGTTTTGTAAAATAAAAGGTGTTTAATGCGTTTGTGTCCAAACTTTTGATTGGCACACAGATTACGAAAGAAAGAGCTGAGCAACTAATTACTCAATTATTTTTGGTTCCGTAAAAGTGGAAATCTGTTTGTAAATATGGCAGCAATTCCTTCGCTGCTTACCAGAAGGTCACTTAATTGTAAATAACCTCAAATTAAAACTCTCAGACTGCCCTTTAAATTAAATTCATTATTTCATGTCTCAACCAATTAACCTGAAATAAGCCAGAGCATTATAAATTGTGTTTCTGTCCAGTTGGATATGGACCTTATACAATGTATGATGGCATTCCCGGAAATGTGATACATTTTATAGAACTTATCATGCTGGTGTCAACTTCTCTGCGTCATGTACTACATGATGTTCAACAGCTTTTGCTGGCGCATGGTATAAATATTGTGAAATCAGCAATAATTAATATACTCAGCAACAAAAGTTTCTGTGACACCAATATTGTTAATTATTTTTCATAACGAAATTATGAAATTGTCATACATGGTGATATCAGACTGAAACAGTACACGTAAACACAACATTGAAATGGAAATCATGAAAATGCGAGAAAATGACTTTGCACGTGAAAATGTGCGTAAATCATGCTTGTGGATGGCAATAAAAGAGGAGAATTTTTGGAATGTTCACATTGTGCCTGATGAACGACGGAAGCATCACTTATCGAAAACACAGCCATTTCGGATCAGGAACTCTACCCTCTAAATGCCAAGACTGTCTGAAAATGATCGGTGGAGGGCCATTGGGATGATTGAATCCGGAACCTCGCAGAGGGAAGTTGCTCATCGCCTGAATGTCCACCGAAACACCATTTGGAACTTATGGCAGCGTCATCAGCAGACAAGACATGTCAGAGACCGTCCTCGCAGCGGCCGTCCACGAGTAACCACTCCCAGACAGGACAACTGGATTCGAACAACCCATCTCCGAAATCGATTCCAACCTGCAACCATAACTGCAAGAACGATACCTGGTTTGAGGCGACTGTCTGCACAGACAATCCGTCGCCGTCTCCGTCATTTTGGCATTGTCCCACGTCGGCCAGCAAGACGTCCAATACTCACAGTACAACACCGACGACTGCGTCTACAGTGGGCACAACAACATCGACGGTGGATCCAACGTCAGTGGGATCTTGTACTCTTCACTGATGAATCAAGATTCAGGCTTAACCGATGTGATGGTCGTTTACGTGTATACCGTTGACGTGGAGAACGTTATGCCAACAACTGTGTTCAGGAATTTGATCGTTTTGGAGGTGGTAGTGTCATGATTTGGGGAGGGATCACGGCTAGAAACAGAACAGATTTGCTTGTTATTGATGGAAATCTGACAGGTCAAAGATATCGCGATGAAGTGCTACGGCCATTGGTGGTACCGTTTTTGATGCAACATGGTCCCGGAATAACGCTGCAACATGATAACGCCAGACCACACGTTGCAAGGATTGTACAGCAGTATCTGATGCAACAACATGTCAATGTCCTGCCATGGCCAGCCAGATCCCCAGACATGTCCCCAATCGACCATCTTTGGGACGAGATGGATCGACGTTTGCGGCGGTTGGATAACCCGCCAGCTACACTCCAGGAATTGCGACAACGTCTACGTCAGATTTGGAATGACATCCCACAGCAATTTCTGGCACATCTGATTCGGTCCATGCGCCGGAGATGCATTGCTTGCATCATGGCACGAGGAAGTCACACCCGGTATTGAAGTGTGAAGGTCACAATTGGTTAGACGTCAGACAAGTGCTTCATGACGCATGAAAATGACATTTTTCGTTTTGAGTGACGTTGGCACTGAAAAGTCAGTGTTTCTCCTGTTAAATAAACATATTGATTGCATTGAGATCTTTGTGTGTCATTTATAACATACACATAAATGGTGTCACAGAAACTTTTGTTGCTGAGTATATATACTGATATATTAATATAGGTACACACACACACACACACACTCACACCTCTCTCTGCTTCACACACACTCAATTAGCATGCACCCAAGTGTGCTCAAACTGCAACCTCGCTGTAACTTTGAATGCATGTATCTTGGATTGAAATCGGCCTTTTGCGTATTTGCAGGAATTGAGATATAGAAAGCAAAGTGTATAGTACTGTATCGTGATGCCTCTTTTAAATTGCTGGCACCTGCACCTTGCGGCTGTGAATGATGGGATTTTGTTGGGGGCAATAAAGCAATGAAATGGGACACAATTCTCATTTAATATTCAGTGCACCTCAGCATGAACTGCGCCATTCAGTGGAGGTGGATCTATTGGTGAAGCATGTTTCTCATGTGTGAAATCTTGGTAACAGGGAACAAAGCATTCAAAAATAAATCCTAATGAAATAATCATCAACTGCCTGACAGTTTTTCAGCTTGTTAGGCAGAAAATCCTTTGGAATGCGCAGCAGCAAGGTAAAAAACCCAAATGACAGGGCTTCTAAATGCACTTACAGACTGTAGGGCATGGCATGCCAGACCTTTATTAGTGTAATTTAGCAATAACATAAAGCACATGTTTATGAATAAATAAAACCCCAATTCCGAAATAGTTGGGACAAAGTGTAAATTGTGAATAAAATCAAAACGTAATGACTTTCAAATCACACCAGCCAATATTTCATTTACAATAGAATAGAGATAGCATAGCAAATGTTGAAACTGAGAAATTTTACAATTTTCTCCACAAAATGAGCTCATTTCAATTTTGATGGCTGCTACACGTCTCAAGAAAGTTGGGACAGGGGCCTGTTTACCATAATGTAGTATCCCCTCTTCTTTTTAACACAGAGTGGAGGCGTCTGGGCAGTGAGGAGCCAAGTTTCTTGAGTTTAGAATTGGAATTTGATCCCACTCTTGTTTAATATTGGCTTCCAGCTGCTGGACAGTTGTAGAATCAAGCAGAATCATGCTAGTGAGTGATGCAGTGGCGTCTGAGGGCCCGGAGATCACGGGCATCCAGTAAAGGTCTTCGGCCTTGTCCCTTACGCACAGAGATTTTTCCAGTTTTTCGGAAACTTTTGATGATGTTATGCACTGTCAATGATGAAACCTTCAAAGCCTTTGCAATTTGACGTTGAGGAACATTGTTTTTAAAGTATTCCACAATTTTTTTAACGCTTCACAGGTTGGAAAGCCTCTGGCCATCTTTACTTCTGAGAGACTCAGCCTCTCTAAGACATCCCTTTTATAGCTAATCATGTTACACACCTGATGCCCGTTATCTTAATTACTTGCTAAATATTCTTTCAGCTGATTCTCTTATATATTAATTGCTTTTTCAGCCCTTTCTTGCCTGTATCCCAACTTTTTTGAGACCTATTGCAGCCAGAAAATTTGAAATAAGCTCATTTCGTGGATAAAAATGTAAAATGTCTCAGTTTCAACATGTGAAATTATATGTATGTTCTATTGTAAAAAACATATTGGCTCATGTGATCTGAAAGTCATTGCATTTTGATTTTACTCAAAATTTACACTTTGTCCCAACTATTTCGGAATTGGGGTTGTATAAAGCACTTGGAGTTTCATAACATGGCCGGGTGGTGGACTTCTGACATCACTCGCCGTAAGTGCATAGTGTTGTGAGACCAAAAACGTGCAACGACCACAAGTGTTTGGACAGCAGCATGATTTTAAAGAGTTTTCTTCCCTATACTCTTCACCTGATACAGATATAATGACTGCCTGTACTTTAATCTGAGGATATTTCCGTCCATATGGAAGGGTTGAATTATAAGTGTTTTACTGTCCAAATACTTGCGGACATCGCTGTAGATTGGATTTTAAAAGCCCTTGCTTTGAACGACTGCATGCTTGTAGACACAGTGCAATGGGAATTCTAGAAGAGACTGAACGCTTTCATGCGCTATACTCAGGGGATGTCAGGAGAGACTGTACGCTCAAACACACTGTGCTCTGGGAATAAAAGGAAAGACTTTTTTACTCTTTTAAACATTGTAAAGCACAAGTATAGCTGAGGCTCAAAGCGCCTGGAGTGAAGACCACGCAGGTGTCTTTGGGAGACTCAGGAAGTGCTTTGTATGTCCTGAGTTTTCTTTATTAGTTCCCATCATTCAATTTTTATCTTGTGAATCCCCTTCCCATCTTTGCTCCTGCCTTCACCAGTTGTAAATTGTTGAAGCCTACATTTAAGTTCCTGGTCTACGTTCCTTCACTGCAGTATTGTTTCTCCTCATTGTCCTCTGAGCCTGTCGGCTTAAGAGCTCCGAACCCTGGGTTCATGGAATCTAAAATCTATGAATAACCACTTTATAAGGGATATTTTCCTGTCCTGCCCAGCTCCTGTTTGACGAGTCAGCTGGCCCTTCCAAGCTAAGAGTTTAAAAGAGGCACTATCCCTTGTGCCCTCACTGCCCTGTTTACCGGATTCTCTTCCCAGTACTAACCTCGGACCTGTCCCACTTTTGATCTTGTGCAGCCTTTGCTTGACTCAGACTGTCCCAGACCACGTCATCAGTCCTGACCTTCTGAGTTATTTTTCATCAGTTTATGCCAGTTGCAGCCTCCAATCCTCTATTATAGTGCCTTCAAGGCTTTCTGTGGATCTGCGCTTTGGTTCTGTCTCTGGAGTTCATAGCAAGAAGCTCCTAATCTGGGCTTGCAAACCTTCCATTTGAGGAGCTGACTCAGGGTATGGGTTATCACTGCTGTTATCTGGGTCGAGTTGACTATCGGTCATCTCTGCATGCAGATACTCAGAGTCTACAGTCTGATTCCTCAGACTTGTGTAACAGACAGTGATGCTCAGGACAGTCAAACTGGGCATGTGCATGGATGGAACAATTTTATTGGTCATGTGTGGAGAGATATATGGCTGCCTCTGAAATCTCTGATCCTGTGATTTCGGTCAGACTTTTTCAGTTGTCATCTTCATTATGCCTAAAGTTCGTCATGTGTTAGGTTCTGTCTAAATACATGCGGTTTGTGCATTTGTGAAAATTTTTAACTAATGCTAATGCATAGTCTTTAGTTTGTCGGTAAGTGACCATTGCAGTTGATTATGTAAGCCACGCTTCCTCTTATGAAATAATTTTGGAGTGATGTCATGTTCTTTTATTATAGTTTCTTGACAAAATATTGAAAGAAGCCATGATAAAACTGATATGTCCTATATGTAAACCGTACAGGTTGGACAGTGACCATGCAGGAAAAATTGGCACGTAAACATGTTCATACTTATCATTTTAGATTTGTGATTTTTTAAATGGTGGATGTTGCCTTATGAGTCAGTGTTTTAATCTTCTTATGAGATTTCAGCTTTCAGCTGTCACATCAGTTTTTTCTCAATGGTCCCAGTGTCATCATATTTTCTCTGCCACTGACAGCTTTTATACCACTGACTGGAGATAAGAATTGCGTCTCTTAGAAAGTTGTGTGAGATGAGCTTAGTCTAAGTTATGTGGTGCGCGGATTTGCGATTTTGCATACGGGGGAGAAACGAAACTCTCTTATGAAGCAAGTTTTTTTCTTTTTTTGTTTTGTTGCGGTGGCTTTCATCTTTGATGACTTGGGCGGTTGACACGGCGGTTAGCAAATGAAATTGGATCACGCGCTTAAGGAGAACTTTTTATTGAGTCATGGAGCGTCATGACAGGAATCAGTTTCACTCGATTTCACAAGGACGATTCGCTGAAACCCTATTAATGGCGACTTAGCGATATTTAGCACAAAAATCCCAGATTAATGTGACAGAATGCCAGTTTTATCGATGCTGATACCCCAGCCTCTCTTTCCAAGGTGTCTTCTGGCTTGAGTGGGCTTGAAAGCTCCAAACTTATGATTGGTCTTTATTTGCTCGGCTGTGTTGTTTTGAATGGTAAGTGTATATTGTTGCACTCATCTCATTTAAGAGCACAGGAAAGAACCCTGGCTGCAATCAGGCTATGTGCCCTTTAAAAAACTCAGTAAAACTCAATACTAATTTTAAAAAGTGTGGTCAAACTACCCACTTCTGATATTTACATGTGTAGCTACACTGGGGTGCAATTTTATTCGGACAGCCCTATCCTATCTCATGTTCACTAACTTTATTTAGTTCAGGATTTTACTCCTGGGAAATTAAATACTGTTATATATTTATTTTCATAAAAGGAAAAGTGTGAGGATTGGAATATGTGGTGTTTTTTTACGATCAGTCACTGTATGTTTATATGCTATGTGTTAAGTTTGGTGGATCAAGACATTTCCCGTGCACGTAACATTATGACACAAACTCAAGCACCTAAAAAGGTGTTTTTTTAATTTCCAGCATACATTTCCATTGTACGTGCAGCTCACATCAAGATACATCCAATTTCTCTTAAAATGGTGCCGTAATTGACACAATTTTGCTATGTCAGTCAGAAATATCACTGCTTTTAAATGGTTTGGTGGCATGGGATAAGATAGATAAGACAGGGGTGTCCCAATAATTTTGAACCCCTGTTCAATGTCGGAAAAGACAGAAAAAGCCATCTTTTGCTTGGGAAAGGATTGTGAAACGAGGCCAATAGTGCAGACCTAGTGAGCACTTGTAGAGCTTTCCCACCTACAGTACTGTCCCCTGACGCTCAGTCTATTTTACAGGGAAGTACTGGCGATTGACTGAACAAATCCTCAGTCTGAGGTGCTGTTCATCACTTCAGATGAGCCTTACAACTCAAACACCCAGAGCTACGCTCCAGGTTATGTGTAAATGAGTTACGCCCTGGACTTCGGGCCAGCTGAACGAAATTCAGGTTGATTATCATCTCTCTCCGTGCAATGATGTTGAACGAAGCGCAGACATGTTCTATTGGTGCTCCCATGACCGACATTGTGTATTCAGATCGGAAATACCGCTTTAAGCGGGGGGTAGGCAGGACATACACCCCCGACCTGGGTACTAGTGGGGTAAAATATGGTGAAAATACAGCCATGTATGCAGAGTAATACATTCAGTCTTCATTTGTCTGTAAAACACTGGCACAGAATTAAATGTAAATAGAACTGAAGACCACGATGGAAAAATGATCAGAGTCACATTTTCACATTGTGGAGAAATGATGAATTACAAATTCAAAATGATCTTAGAAACAAAGCACTGAAAAAAATATGCAAAAAATATTAAATATATGAAATATCATAATAATATGTAATATATAAAATATACAGAAATGCTTATTTTGGACTCTGATCATTTTTCCTTTGTGGTCTTCAATTGTTTCTTATAAAAACAGTTTGGTGAGTTCTATACACACTAAAACTGCCATTCTAAGTTTGACAGGAGAAAGTATTAAGTCAGGATTGTAAGCAGTCAGTGCCTTTCAGATCCCATGTCTTGATCTCTTTCCACCCCACATGGCCAGAAACATTACCCCTCCAGAATCTAACAGGGCAGCCTTTTTCAGATTCTGAAACCAGCCTTTACATTGTCAGGGCCCTTTTCCATGACACAGAGTTATCTGGGTAAATGAGTTTAACTCCAGAACCCTCCCAAAACTTCATGAACTGAAGTGAAAAGAGTTTGGTTTTACTTTGAACAGTTACTCTGCTTACTCTGTAATCCTGCTTTGTGATGCAGGCTCTGGATTTGCATTCAGTATGGCCCCTTTGATTGAACCGTAGACGATACAAACTGCCCTTAAAGCTCAACTCAGCTTGGTATTGCTTGGCATTGACCCTGAGGCAATGCGCCCTCCATAGGTCTGGGTGATGAAGTCATTCTCTGGGACCCATTAAGAATAATGTATGCTGTAGGCTGAGATGTAGAGCTCTATCTATAGGTCAGGATGCGGAACAGCAGTATTAGCACGCACACTCGGCTAGTGGTTATAAATGCAGAATGTTGTTGGCTAAGAGGCAGAGCTCCATCTATTGGTCAGGATGTGGAATGACTGCATCAGCACACCCTCAGCCGTCAGTTATGAATAAATTATGCTACATTGGCTGAGAGGACTTCATTAGTCAAGAGCTGATGAGTTCACTCCCTGTTCCTGCTGAGAATATCTCTTTCAATCAGACGCATTAGAGCAGGATATTATCATTCATATTTGACAGGTGCTATGCCAGCAGATTATGGAGGAGCCGGCCTAGTGTTGAGCCATGCTGCGTATGATTATTATTGATAAAAATATGCAAATATAACTCACTGCCATGATTTTTTCATTCTCTAACCTGCCTCTCGCAATACTATCATCCCTCTGCTCACCCTCGCTCAAGGTGAAAAATCACATTTGTCAACAGGTTACTCAATCAGAAAACTGTTCCATTTTAATGCATCAAACTGACAGAAGCTGCTTGTTGTTGGCAGTAATGCAACATCATTTTTGCTCTCAGGGGTGTGACAGTTGATACTTAATCATTTTAGAAAGCTTTGATCTTTTCATCCACACATTTAGTGTTTACAGGTTTCGATTATGGACTGAACTCTTAGACATTGACTGATACAAATCATGATTTATTAATTTTTTTCTCCCTTTATATGCATCTGTCATCTGTAAATGCAATAATGCGGGGCTGTGCAGGACCGTTAGAAATGTGGGATTAATTTAAGATGGCACCTCTTTTATTGGTATCTAGTCGTTGCTCTTTAATAGGACCCTCAGTAGGAGCCGACCTGCCTTCCTGTCAACAGATTTATCTAGTTCTTGGAAACTTATACTGTATGTGCAATGTTCAATGTAATTGAACTTGAATAATTGATATCTGTGTGCATTACATTATTACATTACATTTGCTTCCCTCACAGTGAAAGTGCAGAAGAGTGACCATCCACACTGCTGGGACCCCTGTGTGAACTACTGCCATCCCCAGCACCCTCACAGCGCCCCCAGCCACTGCAAAACACCAACATGGACCCCCTCCAGCAACCTCTCCAACAGTCAGGACTACTGCAAATGTAACTACGCTCCGAAATCGAGTACACTGCAAATATAACTACACTCAATAATCGAGTACACTGCAGATGTAACTAAACTCACTATCTGGGTATGCGGCAAATGCAACAAGTCTATATACATTGCAAAATGCAGCTCTACTCAGTGACTGAGAAGACAGCAAATGTAGCTGAACATTGAGTGTGCAGCAAATTTAACTACACTCATTAACTGCGTACCCTGCACATGTAGTACGCTTGCAAATGTATGTGCACTTCACGTATTTTGTAAATTATGCTACACACAGTAAACTACGGCATTACAAATGTAACCTCTCAATAACTGTGTGCTGTGAAAATGTAACTAATCTCAGTGATGGAGGCTGTCATCTTTACTTTAGGAGGTATCAGCTGACGAGCTGGTGTTCATTGCGGTTCGTAAATATTCTGGACAGTGATGTAGTTGTTGCTTTGTGGCTCTTTAATACATTGATATGGATTTGTATATAATGAATATGAGGTTAAAGTACATACTGCTGACTTTACTCTCAGGGTATTTTCATCCTTATAATCAAGCCATGGTGGAATTTTAGGCCAATTTGAACAGTGACATGATCTACTCAAAGGGCTGTTTTCTGTTATATTCCATGTGCAACCTGCAGTGCTCACTGCACAGTTCAACAAGTGCATGCATTGCATACATACAGTATGTGTCTTGTTGCACCCTGAGGTTAGTAATTGCCTACGTTATAGGGGTGTGTATTTGTTGAAATGGGGATCAGCAGAATCTGAGGGGGAGTTCTTCCTGATGTAGTCTCCTCTCAGTACCCATCTGTGTTTCCTGTTGCCTGTTTCTTTATTCACTGCAGCCCTGGTCTCTTCCACCTTCTCCTCTGGCTCCACCCCCACGCCCAGCTTTGCCTGCCCGAACTCCTCCACCCTGCCGCGAACGCATCCCATGAGCCCCCGCAACTCCATGCTGAAGAGAAGGCAGAGGAAGAAGGAGCACAAGAGCTCATGTACGCAGAAACGCGTTCTTCTCCTTTTCTACCGTAGCCTGCATCTCGCCCCCTCCTGCACTGTACGGCTCTTAAACTCTCAGTATGGATGGACCGTGGTGTCCAAAAAGTTTTCCTGGTTTCATTTTATTCATGATCAGGTTTGGCCATGGAAGCCAGGTGTGTGGCTTCATGAGCCGACTGATAATTCAGATTAGGGGTCCAGGCCCGAGCCTCATGTCTTCCACACTGTAGTACGAGTTCAGCTCCTAAACATGCTATTACTCAAGAAAATGTCTTCCAGGTGCTCTCTGTGCTACTGAATTCGGGTATTTACACCGGTTTTCTCAATACGATGTCAGCAGTCAGGGGTCTGAGCTTAGGTTGCATTAGTGTGTGCAGGTGTGTCCAGCCGTGACAATTAATGTGAACTCTGTGGTCAGACTGGAGTTCGGATTTGTTTGCTCTCCATTGTACCTGCTCAATATTGAAATGAAGAGAAGTGGCAGTAGGTGCAAGACAGACTCAGTGAGAGCGCAGTGCAGGCGTTTGCTTTAAACGCAGCTGGTATTATTTAGCACTCTCATGGCCCCAGTGGAGAGGGAGTTATGGGCTCAGGAAAACAGCCAGCACTGGTGGTAATGCATTGCCTCTGGGGTGTGTTTTCAGACGTTATTTTTCATACCTGAGGGTGAATTGGTGCCAGGGTCATACCAAATTTGGTTAACCATCACATTCGGTGACCTGTAGTGTTGGATGAAGTACTTGGATAGTTCACTGAAAGTAAAACTATCAATACAACAATGTGAAAATACGTCTTTATAATAAAAATGTTGCATTTAACATGCTACATATGAAGGATTTGTTCCCAAAACACAATAAGTGCCAAAATTACAAAAATTGAGATAAGACCATAGAGCAAAAGTTCTGTACTTCGTACACATGGTGCAAAACTTCACAATAAAAGTTTTTTTACAATATGCAGTCGGCGCAAACATAGAAAAAGCTGATTTACGCCAAATGAGTAAAATGGATATATTGCGTTTTGGAAACAAACTCTTCAGGTGGAGAGATATAAAATTATTACCAAGCAAAGGAACTTCTACATAAATTATAAAGGTAAAAGTACTAATTCAGGAGTAAAATGAGGCTGCAGCTGACATATGAAGTAAATTTAACAAAATGCATTATTAACCCCTTAGGGCGCTGACATAAATTTTCAAACTTTTAGAAATTTAAATATCTTTAGCTTTTGAAAACACATCATGTGGTGACTTGTTGAAAGAACAAATTGTCACTAGATATGTTTTCAAAAGCTTTGATTTTATTTTGTTATATCAGCGAGCAGCAAATGCTGTGTTTAGCGCTTTAAGGGTTCATGGAGAGGCATGCTAAATGAACAATGTTGCTTGCTATAGATTATCACTGCATTTCTGTCCACTCATTGGTGAAATCTGACGGCAGTGCGAGCCAGGCAACTTCAACATGTGGATTTTGTGATCGAATCTCAGAGCGGCCTGAATCCTGCCTGAGGGCAAACATCAGCCAGTTTGCGTGTCCTAGCGTGATCAGATGCAGTCACTTGAACTGAAAGGACAGGTATAATACAGTCATTGTCCTGAATTGACACAAATCACATTTTACAGCTGCTACAAAATGTATTACTTGTACAGAGAAACTGTGGTGTGGAATTTTTTTGTCCCACCTGGTACACTGTCGAACTCTTACGTCCAGCCCAGAAACCTGCTCTCATCAACTCGGGAGGAGGAAGCCATGCAATGTGACTTCATCGACTCACATGATGACTGACCCATGCTTCTTTCACACGATGCACGCACACCATTATTAATGGCCTTAAATGGCCAATTATATTAAAAGTTGAAAGAAAAATCTATGCATTCTGTTAATAAGTCCTGGGGAGGGGCTAATAACAACCCAATAGCAATTTTTAATTTTTGGTGACGTTTGACCTCATTTTAGTTTGTGACATATATGTCACAGTGGGTATTTCGGGGACCTTATTGCTAAAATGACTTGAATGATAAAACAGTTGAATATATAGCTGAAGTATTAGGCATATTGTAGCTTATTTTTCATTAGCTTACCTGTTTGTCGACTTTATCCAGTGATCAATAGGTGCTGATCTATGGTGTGGATTCCACCATGGGGGCGGCCATATTGAAAGGTTAGCCAGTGTAGTGTCAGTTCCACTTTTATGCATCAGATGGCATCACTGATGGTCTAAATATGTCACTATGGGCATGAGGTTGCAAAATTTATGTGGGGTCAGTGGTTTTGACAACCCCCAAAATCGTCTGATAGATTTGTCACAGGGGGCATTTAAGTGTTAACTACGCACTGCATATGCCGTCGGTGGATATTGCAGGCAGCATATAGTGTAAAGCCAAATTTGGCATTGTATCCCTGGACGACAAGTTGGTGATGCTATTGATCAGCGATCACCACACCGAGCGCTATACAGGGCACAAATTTCAACTGATTCATTTCATATTTGGTGTGAGTCTTAAGTCTATCGATGTTTGGAGCGAGAGCTTTAGGGAGTCGGGGGATAACCAGCGGGCGATCGATTGTCTAATTATCCCCAGCGTGGGTGGGCCAGTTGTTGTCTCGCCAACACTGACCTCAGGCCGTAGCCGGTGATGACGTGTCTGAGATACAAACACCCGTCCACAGGGCTCCAAGACAAATGTCTAAACTGTGAGCTATTTAGAGGCCAGAGGCTTTGAATTTTTAATTACGTATTATTTATTCAGGTAGTATCAACAGACCAGTACATGGGGACTATTAACCTCTTAAATTCCCTTTAGGGGTACTGCAGGCATGAAGGAATTTTTTGTGGAATGCCATCAGAGATATGAGCCTCTCACCTTTAAATGCAAAATTGCACTCAACTTGTTTACATTGAAGATCACCTGATTATCAATTAATTACTGAATAATGTAGAGAAATACATAAGCCTACAATGATTAAGAAATTGTTAAAAAAAATGACAAGGACAAAAGGCTACACCAGCTATTTGAATGCATCACGTGATATTCTGACGATGGAAATAACAGAAATATACTCAACTTTCTTCAAATTCCATTTCCTGTTTTAGCATTTTTTTCAGCAGTTTAATTTAAGATGGCTCTTAACTTATTCAAAATGTTTTCAGGGCTAAAATGGAACATATTTATGGTGGAAACATCCTCTTCACCAAATTGAACCTGATCAAACATTTGCACAAAACGGCATCACTTACAAGCCTAGCTAACAAATATGTGCCATTTGAGTTACAGGAATTCCAAATCTTAGAGTGACATGTATTACATCACCATTAATGTGGATAGGAAAATGACTGATAACTTTGTGATCCAATGATAAAAACAAAATGGCCAGATATTCCACTGATTCGTCTTCGCAAATTAATGTTTGCTTGATATTTAGATGTGAAGACGAGCAGTTGCACACTCTTAGTCACAATGCAATAATAATGCATTCACAGCATTAGTTTTGTTCCGGGAATTGAGGTGCAGTTACTGAAAGGCTTTTATGCCTCGGACTGCAGGCCACAGAAAATCCCGCATTGAAGTGGTTACAAGAAAAATTCAATGAGTGAAAAACATTTAAAGGGGACCTATTTTGCAATATTTACAAGGTTAAATTTTGTTCATGAACTCCCCTTGAGCACTCCTGATCGTTAAAAAGTCCAAAACAGGGTCCTTATGTAGCACATAGTGCCATCCTCAAAAAAACCCATTTGTAGTCCATTGTAGTCTCAGCCTGAAAGGCCTCATGGGGTGGCTCTTCCGCTATGGCCCCCATTCCCCGTGTGCCCACTTTCTTTTGACTGGCCAGCTCTGCAGAGGGTGGAGTTAGGCGGGATGAGGCTGCAGAACACAGTTTTCCGGGTCCGCCTCCCCAGAGTGAAACGTGAGACACGTGTACCATCTGATAAGGAATCGGCAGGGAAATGCGAAATCTAACGCTATACTTCAATTTATATCTATTGAAACAAACTTGTTCTAATAAACGCAGCAGCAAAAGTGGAAGAAGCAGTGCAAAAGTCTGGCAGCTCAAGCTCGAATTTGCTGTCGGCTACAGTTTGCTTCTGGCAACAGTGGTGAGTACAGCGGTTTTTCTACTCTATTTTTAGGATGCAGGGAAAGCTAGAATCTACCACATACAGGCACATTTGTAGAACGGGTCGACATACCCAGGTGTAGACCGGAGACTGTAGAAATCCGGTGGGTCTGAGTTTAGAGGGAAACATGGACAGTTAGGAGCAGCTAAAAGTGGACAAACAACTTATGGACTGCTTCGGTGTGTATAAGGACCTGCTGGTTCGTGTGCATAACTGTGGTGTGTCGTTAGCATGGAATAAGGAACAGCTTCTGAGCTGGTATATGACGAAGCGACGAAATCTCCAGGCTAAACAGCCTTTTCTGAAATTGCCCGTGGTAGTGGTTTACTAATTGCGTTTCCTTGCGGAAAATGGGCGCATTATGGATAGTGCACGAGAGCTAGATAGAGCTCCAGTTATGTTATGAGCATAACACAGGTTTTACAGACCGTAAATTCCATTTTCGTGAACCGTTGCTTTTGTGGAGCTAGCGAATCGATAACTTTTACAAGAGAGAATTTAATATTCGATCGCCGATTTAATATCCGACGGTAATGCAAAGAAATCGTTTGTTATACCAGACATGTTATAGCCTGTGCGCTTCCCTATTGCTTTCACCGGTAGCATAAGAGAGCTTGCCCAAGTATTGGAGAAGTATCAGGCTGTCCCCGGTCATGGATAAGTAAAGCATAACAGCATGTGGCGTCATTACGCACTACTTTTTATTCGCTGTAATGCCGTTAGATGGAAACGTATTTTCACCAGCTTTATTTGTGTGAATATTTTTGGCGAACTTCAGATAATTCATTTGACAAGTGGATGGAAACATAGCTTGTAAGTCACGGACAGTCGCGACTGATACAGGATTTATCTTCAGATATTTTACAAAGCCTGCGTTTGAGGCCAGTTGCTAGTGGTAACTATTGTTAGCAGTCCTACTAGCCTCCCGAAACTCGTTAGCTTCACTTATGTTATTTGCTGTTATATCATTACTTACAGCTTGTGGCTCCGAGCGCTTGATCGATGCAACTGTTTCAGGTTTGAAAAAAGCTGAAACACTTATCCTGTGTTGAATTATCCTTTATTGACAAAGCTGTCTGTGGTGAAATGCTGAGCACAAGCAGCTAACATTCTCTTTGGCCATGGCTGTTTACCGCCAGCAAAGAAAAAAGCTACCCGCTGATTTCTCGAGGCATGGTCTTTTGGGAGAGAAATGGGTGCTTTTCTTCACGTCCAAAAGGACGAGCAGCTTTGGGAGAGATACTGACAAAACTGCACCTCAAATGATCTGTGGTTCTTATTTTGTATTTCTGGAAGTGTAGATGCTACTAAGGCATAGCATGATCCGTGGTTGTTCATGTCTGCTAGAATAGTTTCCGGTGTGGGCAGGTCCAGCGTCGTGGTTGGCTTTGGCTAGGTCTGTACTAATTGGACGGCACAACCTGACATCAAGTTTTGCCCAGATCTCATGAAGATCTCGGGAGGAGCTGTTCAGAGAGGAAATCACATTCATGAAATCATGTTTTTGGATTACAGCAAAACCCCTGTATCTTATGTTTAGAAACTTTTCAGAGGTTGAGTATGGACATCCAACATTACAACATTACCTACATGTATTAAAAGAAGGATCAGCATAATAGGTCCCCTTTAAGTTCAAACTAAGTCTCGAGGCACTGATGGTTGAGTTCTAGTCAAGTAAATGTTATTGTGACTCAAGCACAGTCTATGTCTTGGTATAATAAATGTTCAAGGCACTATGGAATGAAGTGGGTAAACAAAATTTAATGGCATTGTAGATTAAAGTCAGTAGTAGAAGTGGAATTACCGAAAACAGCAAAGGAGATTGTGATGTGATTCTTTCTTTCTCACCCTTTCTCCCTATCTCCCTCACGCCTTCCATTTCTTCCTCCTGCCATCTCTCTCTCTCCTTCTCTCCTTTATCCCTCTTTCACTCTTTCTCCTTCTCTTTCACCTGGTTTTAAAGCTGGATGGTTGACGTACAGGACACCTTTACCAAAGCAGTCGGAGTACCTTGGACTAAGAGAGGGCTGACTGTTCTGTGGGAAGGGAGGGATGGTGATTTTTTGGGGGTTTTTTTTTTGCCCGTTTCTGCCGTGTTATTGATTAGCAGTGCTGCTTGCTTCACTGGGAGACTTCTGTAGGAGGCTTTGGGTGGATTGGGATATTGGTTTGTTCATCCATGGTTCAGGGTACAATCCTAAGCACAGGTGCACTCTCACATTAGTTAAGTTTTTATGTAGGCACTGCAGATCACCCAGAAACAGAATTAAGACAGGCAGGTAGCAGGCCAGGCGGTTGATTTTGGAACATGTAGAGTTCGTGTATTTTACTTCAGTAAAGAATGAGAATTCATTATTTATGAAAATTTGGCAGGTTAAAGACGCCATTTGTTTTGTTGATGATGACAGGGGCTACAAGGTGTGTTTGTAGTCCAAAATAATGGAAGGTAACTGTGAAGCTTCAATTTTTTATTCCTGATCAATAGTTTTTTGTTTTTTTTATTTACCATTTATTTAATGTATTGGTTGCACTGGGGAGTTTTCCATTTTTTTGTATTTATGTATTCTCTCGTGGTTTGACTTTTTAACCATTTTCGATTTTTTTTTTAGATCGTTTTTGGGAGGTCATTTGTCTGATCACTTTTTCATGCTTGTGTTCTGTCATTACGATCCTGGGGACCGCAAAAATCTAAATTAAAAATGTCTCTCTGTCTCTCCGTTAGTGTCTCTGGCATCCAGTTCTGTGGGCCCGGGTGGGCAGGTGGTCCACACTGAGACCAGTGAGATCACTCTGAGGGGCGACCCCCTGAATGGGTTTGGGGTGCAGCTACAGGGGGGCATCTTTGCCACAGAAACGCTCTCAGCCCCCCCAGTGATACGCTTCATCGAGCCGGACAGCCCCGCGGAGAGGTGACCCTCTTGCGTTCTGCCTTGGGAACCCCCAAACTTTGCAGCATGTGTGTGGGTGTGTGTGTGTTCGCGTGCGTGTGTGTGTGCATGTGTGAGTGCGTGTACACGCATGTTTACGTGTGCGTGTGTGTGTCTGTGTGTTGGTGTGTGTGTGGATTTGTGCGTCTGTGTGTGTGTGTGTGTGTGGATGTGTGCGTTCGTGTGTGTGTGTGTGTGTGTGTGTGTGTGTGTCTATGTTTGTGTATGTATTTTTGTGTGTGTGTGTGTGTGTGTGTGTGTGTGTGTGTGTGTGTGTGGTGCGTGTGTATTTCTGTGTGTGTGTCTGTAGTTACGTTCCTGTGTGTGTGTGTGTGTGTGTGTCTGAAGCTCAGTCGTGTGTGGTCTGCAATGCAGCTAGACTGGTTGGTCTACCATCCTGCTGCTTTTCACCCCAGCTCTACTCTGGCTCCTGACTCAACCAATTAGTAGCTAAATGATATTTCTAGCTATTAAATTATGTGTGCTTTTTTAGGCTTGGATGAAAAATCTACAGGATGGTAGATCTCCCCAAACAGGGCTAGGCAGCCTTGCTTTTGCTTTTGAATGAGATTGGATCTGTTAGAGTTGAAGTGAAAATATGCTGGATGGTAGATCTCCAGAACAGGGTTGGGCAGCCTGCTCTTACTGTTGAAATTGGTATGCTTTATTAGAACAGTCCTTCGAGGAGTAATATTAACCAGGTGACATTGCCAGTAAACGACAAGACCAACAGCTCAGTTTGGTATACTTGTTTTACAGGCTCTTAAGCCAACAAAACACTTTGCAGTGGTAATTACTGCTGTGACGCACAAACAGTCAGCGGACACTGTAGCTTTCCTGGAAGGGTGTTGGAGATTACCAGCTCAAACACTTTGGTAAAAGGCTGGTCCTCCTCGCTTTCAGGGTCCAGATGGAGTATCCCGCTGTCAGCGCTGGTGTTGACAGCGCTTGTAATTACACTCACACCATGGGATCCTCCTGTATCATCTCCTCTGTCCTGATCACGCCTTACAAGTCCCCAGTGCAAGTGTTTGATATGTGCACTTAATGAAGGATTCGGGCATGAGGATTCTAACATTTGAAACGGCAGGCTATTTGCAGATCAGAGGAAATTGCTTTAATATCTGGGGCAGAACTCTGCTTGGTTCCCCCCACAAAAGAGAGCTGACTCACAATGAGTAAATCTCAAAATCAAGAATTAACCCCGAGTTAGTCAGGGGCATTTTTTTTAGGAATCGGCTGCCTTGAAATTGTGGCACACTTAAGTTTTCATTTGAATCACAGCTTTGTTGCTTAATCCCTTAAACTCAGATTTTTCATTGAAGTCAGAAAAAGATTTTTTTTTTCATTTAGTTGGAAAATGTTGCATACAAATTCTGTATCTGCTTCAGTGAAGCTACATCACACTTTTATTTGGAGAAATATTCAAACTCAGGACACCATGTTTTTATGGCCTCAGCATTACATCAAATAGAAAATATCTAACTCACTTCCCTTAAACTCAGTAGGGCATATTTGGGTTTATTGGAAACTTTGAGATCTCAAATAGAATTTAAAATAGGCCTGAGGTTCCTCGTGTTTGAATACAGCAGCTGAAGTTGACGGACCCATTTATGGTTCAGTTGGTTTTGTGGGGTTAATCACTGCCCAGCTGAGAAATTCTTGCCATTTACTCCCTCATACTGCTTATCAGACATGCTGAAAAATTGTTATGTTTTCCCCTCTCTCGGTAGCTTATACTCTAAATAATTGTTTAGTCATTTCAAATGTTCTATTGTCCAAGTAACGGTGAATTTTAAACGTAAAAGTGCCGTTCTTGTGAAAGTGACCATTGGTTTATACTTTTTAAAAGCTAATGATAAGAGATTGAATTGCTATACAATTCTTTCACGGACAAATGGACCTTTCCAACCTGTCAATCAAGTGTATAATAACTACCGATTAGATTGCCTCATCTTACTATGGTCCTGCCTACCCCGACAGCACTGCCACATTGTCCCACAACCAATGCAGTCAATAGCTGCATGTAATGGGCGAGGTGTCCGACTTTATTGAAAATGGCCCTTAAATGCGCTTGTGGAGTGTAAAGTACTGACGAAAGATACCCTGCCCGGCAGAAGAGAGCTCAAGTAATCGTTTTTCCGAGGCCAAAAACACAATTGGAAAAGTGTTTGCGATGGACTAAGGCATGTGGACGGTCTCTCCACCTGTTTAGTTAAAAATGGACTTTCCAGCAGAATAATGGTCTAAGCCTCATATTCAACATAAAAATGTTCACTGGCAACAAAATAAAGGTTTTACCGTTGCCATCACAGTCCCCTAACTAAAGAGAATCTGTGGGATTAGCTCATGAGGAGAGTCCACAAGATACT
Organism: Gymnothorax reevesii; assembly: GCA_029721435.1. Classification (NCBI taxonomy): domain Eukaryota; kingdom Metazoa; phylum Chordata; class Actinopteri; order Anguilliformes; family Muraenidae; genus Gymnothorax; species Gymnothorax reevesii. The sequence goes on from CM056581.1 coordinate 37,920,704, forward strand.
GTTTTTGATTGCATTTTCTCAGATTCTGTGTCATGTGCTCACCAACCTCATCACGCATTGAAGGTGAAGATTCAGGGCTGTTACAGCACTTTGAAAAAATATTTGCCTTCTCCAGATTTCTTCCACTTTTGCTTATGATTCAGATCATCCAACTAATTTTAACATGAGACAGAGGCAACGAGAGTAAACACTAAATGCAGCTTCTAAATGATCATTTCATGTATTGATGATAAAGAATTATTGAAAACCTATCACCAATGTGAAGGAGTAATTGCCCCACTAAACCTAATAACTAGTTGTCTACCCTTGACGAGAACAACTTTTGCAATAATGAGAAATGAGTCCTATACATTAGTGTGGAGAAATTTCAGCTGCCCCTGTCAAGCGTGCGCCTGGCTCCTCCGTAACTATGCCCTAAAGTCACATCTCCAGACAGGCTCTATTTAAATGATGATTAGATTCAACTGGGCTGGCAGTAATCGTGCTCGAGTGTGTCAAGTGAATTTGAATCCAGTTATCAATATATATATATATATTCATTTTGGTTGATTTTGTAACAGGGGGGTTTATTACTTTTTCTCTTAGGGCTTGGCTTGGTTGGATAGCTTTTTTCTTCAAAAATAAAACATAGAAATTATCATTTAAAAACTGCATTTTGAGTTTACTCAGGTTATCTTTAATATTAAAATTAGTTTGAAGATATGAAACATTTGATGTGACAAAAATGCAAAAAAGAAGAAGTGAAAGAAAGGGGTAAATACTTCTTCACAGCACTGCATCTTGACAAAGGGAGGCTTCAGAAAATATTGAATGAATGAAGTGGTTCCAATAAGTGCGGCAACCATATTTTAGATAAAAATATTTGTTTAATGACAAAAATTGAATGTTCCTTAGAAATATGTTACTTCAGTTAAAAGCTAGATTTTTGTAAACATTTTGAATGAAAGATCATGAGTATGACTAGTGAAGACATCTCACTGCATCTCGTTGTGCTTATTTTTACTGGACTGTGTCTATAATTCTGAAGTTTAATTTCATAATAGACTATTGGCCTTATCATTCGGTTTCACAACAGTACCATTGATGCAGAAAGACATACATGCATTTTTGAGCAGCATTTGTCTTCTAGCTGATGACCTTTCAGGGAGGCTACTGCTAATTTTATCAAGGCAACACAGAACCTCTCTGTGAGGCAGTAGACCAGTGGCGATTTCTCCCAGCCAATGAGAGAAAATCAGGCAATATCACTGGCAGTGACATCAGGGTGCTCGACCAATCAGCAGTGGCCTAGCGCATCTCAAAGCTCTCACAGTGCGGTTGTGTGCCCTTACCCAGTCCCACTCACAAGGACCTAACATCGGAACTCACGAAAGAAAACTGATGAAAACTCACTCATTATGAAGTTGAAAAGGTTTGCTAAAAGGAAATTAGTGAGATTTTGCGTGAAAAACAAAAAATTTGATAGTGAGGCCATATTTGATCATTTGCCCTTTTCACCTAAGCCAAGAACAGGTGATGGTCAGACTATTTCTGGACATACGCCCAACGCGCAGTACTTTTTTACAATCAGCTTCTCAGGGTTTTTATTAGTGCCCTATCTTGTCATTGTTTTCAGTTCTGGTCAAAAATGATTTACGAAACGTTTTTTGGTAGCATTCTCCATATCGTCTTGATTTTGGAAATGGAACTGTACTGAGACATCTTAAATCCACACTGTGCCCTCATAAGCAAGACTGCTCTGTGAGTGCGTGTCTGTTCAACGCAACAGAATCTGAGATTGGGGCTCAAGAACTGAAGGTGAATCCTGTCTCAAAGGGGCGGGAAAACAGGCTCCCCAGCAGGATCTGGGAATAAATAAATCAACGTTCAGGGTTTTACTCTTTGATGCCTGAGATTATAAACCCAAACTTGGCAATGATTTACTTGAATAGTGTGGTTCTAGACTGTACTGCATTGCTGTGTGTTGAATTTTGGAAGGCATTTATCTTACCTGATTGCTTTTGTTATGTTTTGGTTTTGGGGAGGTATTAATCTTAGTTGGGTGCTCTTATTGTTTTATGATGAATTTGACGAGTTGATCTCAATTGTGAGCTTTTGTTGTGTGTTTAGTGTGTGTTTGTTCTGTCCTGCAGGTGCGGTTTGCTTCAGGTGGGAGACAGACTCCTATCTATCAACAGCATAGCCACAGAAGATGGAACACTGGAGGAGGCCAATCAGCTGCTCCGAGACGCTGCTCTGACCAATAAGGTCACTCTGGAGGTGGAGTTTGATGTGGCAGGTTTGAAATTTCCTCCTTTCTCTTGACAGACCGTGTTTTCTTTCACTTGACAAAGCTGATGATGAGTGATTAGTGATTGTGGAGGCAAACAGGAAACTGAAAATGAAGTTCATGCAGTGCTCTGAGGTTTAACTAATTCTTGAGTGTGGACTGTGTTTACCCCCCCCCCCCTCCCCCCATAGAGTCTGTGGTTCCCAGCAGTGGTACATTCCATGTGAAGCTGCCCAAGAAGAAAGGAGTTGAGCTGGGCATTACCATCAGCGGTGAGCCTCTCGCATCATGCACACCTCATCCTCATGCCCACTCCACTCTCCAAAGGGACTGTTCTCTCTCTTTCTCTCTCACACTACCTCCCTCCTTCCTCTTTCGCTCTGTGTCTTTGTCCCTCTTTCCATCCCCCCATGCTCTGCCTCTCCCTCCCTTTTTCCCATCCCCTCTCCCCCTCTCTCTATCTTCTCTCCACTCCCCCCTCTCTCTCTCGCTCTCTGTCTGTCTCTTCACTCCTCTTTCTCTCTCTCTCTCTCTCTCTCGCCCCATGCCTGTCCCCCTTTCCCACAGGCTGCTGATGGTGACGCACTGTGAGGAGACTCAGTTGTGTGCAGCTCTCTCTGGCAGATTTAAACCACTGGGCTGAGTCAGAACTACATCCACACCTTTTTAACACACGTATACAGACACATACACGCGCACACACACGCACACACACACACAAGCATACACACACACACACACACACACACGCACGCACGCACACACCTGATACAATCATAAGGCCCCCTGTCCTGCTCTCACTCTGTTTCCCTGTAGGCAGCCCATGGGTAAGCTCGGGGTTCATGCTCTTCACCTTATTTGGGCAGTGGTATTTTTGGTTCTTGATTCTCCACTTTATTATTTTTGCCCTGGTCCAGAAACAGTCACCAGCCAGTTTTGGTGTTGTTTAAAAGTCCTGTCTAAAACTGCATAATTTCCCCACTGTGAAGTCTTGGTTTTAAATGGACTTCAATGGGCAAATTAGCTTTTTAGCACCATGGATTTAATAGCTGCAATACGTCTGGTAGCCACTAGAGTTTGCCAGCCCTCAGAGGAAGTTCAGCCCCTGGTCTCCGATTCTTGTCCTTGATCCTGCTGTGATTGGGTTCAATATTTTCCATTTTCCTGCCGGTAAAATTTCTAAGATATTGAATTCAGAATTTTTTTTCCCCAACGGTGCCATCTGTCTGAATGGTCGCTGCGTAATAGACCTCCCAGTGCTGCTGAGAATTCCGGGTATGAATTTTCCACATCAGGCACACAACCCCTTGGGAAATCCATGGGGTCCATCCATCCTGGGAAATGCAGTTCCTTCCTCCTGTGTTTGTGGGAAAGACATTTTTAACCTGCCAAGGTCTGTTTTCCTGTGGGAACTTAAGGGCTGGCCTCTCTCCTGGGGCACTGGGTTTACTTCAATGCAGGTTTATGGAGTTACAGTAGGTGCAGAACAGCTCCCAGTAAAGTAAGGTGACTAAGCTGGCAGGGTAACACAGGATAGAGTACATCAGTATAACTGAGTTAGCCTGATAACTACCCTGAATAATGTTAGCTGGATATCTGCTCTGAATAAATCAATATAATTGAGGCTGGATAACACCTCTGAGTACAACAATATAACGGAGTTAGGTGGATAATAGCTCTGAGGAATTCATTTTAGCAGAATTAGCTCAGTAATTGTTATGAGCGAATCAGGAAAACTGACTTTGTCGGATAATAGGTCAAGGTCTGGGTCAAAGTCACATTTATTTCTATAGCACATTTAAAACAACCAAAAGTTTGCCAAAGGTCTGGTCTCCTCTTACCAAAGGAGGTTTACCAAAGTGTCTGTACAAAAAGCAATTAAATACTAACACACACACAAAAAAGAAACATCAATAAAAATACCATACGCAAAAATTTCAAAGATAAATGCAAAATAGAGAAGTCAAACCATAAAATACAAAATAAAAACACCAGAATGTATGACAAAAATAAAGCCTTACACAGTGTAATAAAGATAAAATATAAAATAGAAACACAAACCATAAAGTACGATATGAAGTACACATAGACACCGTACCGAGCATATGTCATTGGCTCAAAACAGGTCCAAAGGCCAAGGAAAAGAAGTGAGTCTTTAAAAAAAGACTTAAACATTTCCAAAGACTCTGCATGTCTGACATGCAGCGGCAAGCTATTCCATAGCTTGGGATCAGCTACTGAGAAAGCTTGGTCACCCTTAGTTTTGAGCCTAGATCTGGGAACAACCAGCCGCAGCTCACTTGCTGATCTCAGCGCTCTGACTGGATTGTGAGCTTGTAGTTCAGCCAAATATTGAGGGGCCAGGCCACTTAAACTCTTGCAGACAAACAATAAAACCTTAAAATCTATCCTAAAACGGATGGGAAGCCAGTGCAGGGAAGCCAGAACAGGTGTAATATGCTCTCATTTCTTAGTGCCAGTCAGAAGGCGAGCGGCAGCGTTCTGCACTAGCTGCGGGCGACAAAGTGAGCACTGATCTAAACCAAATATACAAAGAATTACAATAATCAAGCCTTGATATGAAAGCATGAGGGACCCTCTCCAAATCTTCAAAGGATAATTGCTCTGATTAAATCCGTATAACTCAGTTTGATTGTGATGATACGCTCAGGAACCAGTCGCAAGAACCAAGCAGTGCAGATGTGATTTTAAGCGAGGGGGAAAAACCCCTGCAGGGCAGAAGGCAAAAGGTACAAAGTCCACAATCCAAAAAAAAATCACAATCCAGTTGGGCAAAAACAGTCGAAAACCAGGGCAGCAATCACAGTACTTGCGGTCGGGCAAAAATAGGTTCGGTACACAGGCACAGGAATGTCAGAGAAGCAGAGGCCAAAATCCAGTGGGCGTAATCCAAACCATTAACAGGGCAGTAAACAAGACTCATAGTCGGGCAGAAAAGGGTTCAAAAACAGAAGCAACAATAATCCAAAACACAAAGCCTAAAATCATAAACAGGGACAGTCCAGTCAGAATAAAATCACAGAGTACAAGGCGAGGAAAAGCGTGGCACAAGCAAACTGAGAGAAACGTTCGGACAAGGAAATGCTGTGAGAAGACTCCTAATATACACATACGGGAAGTCAAATGCTAAACAGAACACAGGTGCAGGAAGTCAGACTAATTACAAAGGAGCAAACATGAAGGAGAACCTAATCACATGAAATGGGCAAAAGCCAAAACGCGGACAGGGATCATAAGACAGCCTATAGACAGAACAGATCCGGTTATGGATTTCTAAGTGCACAGAGTGAGTGGCAGAACAGTGATTTGGCAGGTGCAGAGCATCTGCTAGAAGCACAAAGTAAATTGAAGGCAAGAGGCAGAGACTAAAACAGGGCGAATGGTGAGAGATCGTTAGTCAATTAGTGGAGTGCAGCTATACAATCCCTAGTGCTCGGTTGTAAGTTAGTATTATATACAGTGTTAGTTAAGGTTAGTAACTTCATCAAAAACAAACTGTTAGTATGGATTAGTAAAATGGAAAAGCAAGGCGAAGGAAGTAAACGAGATGGGAAGGAATGGTCTGTGAGGTATCGATCCGGAAGCAAATGCGAACACACAGGATTGCAAAATAAACGGCTTTTATTGAGCGAGGGGGGGTAAGCCCCGCAGGGCGGAAGGCAACAGTACAGAGTCCGCAATCCAAAAGTCAAAATCCAGTGAGAGAACAGGAATCGTAACCAGGGCAGCAAACACAAAAATCGTAGTCAGGCAAAACAGATTCGGTACACAGGCAATGGTTTGTGGGAGAAGCAAACTCAAACCGGAAGGGCAGTCCGAATTGTAACCAGGGCAGCAATCCACAAAATCGAGGTCGGGCAGAAAAAGGTCAAAAGACACAGATGCAACAGTAATCCAAAAGGGGAAAACCAAAAATCAGAAGTCGGCAATCCAGTCTGAATCAGAAACTCAATGAATAACAAGGCGTGAGAATAGCAGCACAGGTAAACACGGGAAATGATCTGACAGAGAATGGCTGTGAGAAGACACCTAATATACACTTCTGGGAAGATCACATGGGGAGAATCACAGGTGCAGGAAGTCAGATTGATTACAAGTGGAAGGCACATGAGGGAGAACCTAATCACATGGAATTGGCCAAAGCCAAAACGTGGACAGGGAACAGGAGACATTCCTATAAACAAACATACGGCTCCAGTCACGGAGTTCTAACGTGCATAGATAATGAGAAACAGGACAGCGCGATCAGATGTGAGCTTTCACAGAAAATGCAGCAAAGGCAATCAGGGAGAGCAAAGAGGCGGAGACTAGAACAGGGCGAGTGCTGAGAGCTTGTTAATCAATTAGTAAGTGCAACTATACAAATCCTCGATGCTCGTTAGTAAGTTAATATTATATACAAGGTTAGTTGTTGTCAGCAATCTTTGGAGAAAATAATAAACTGTTAGTATTGTTAGTAGACAGAAAAGAAGAGTGAAGCCAGCAAATGAGATCGGAAGGAAGTTTGAAAAACCAGAATCCAATAAATCACCCAAAGAGTGAAACACAAGACTGGGGCTGTGTGCAATGACAAGACATGAGACCAGACGGGGGAGACAAAGTGCAAAACAAAATGGAAAACAAGAACCAGAATGTGACTATGGCAAAATGGAAAACATGGAAAAGTAAACTAAGACAAAACATGACAAATTAAAGTAACCAAATCACAGTACATAATACAAAGAATACTCAGGCATGAGCAATGGTCAAGGAATATGCATGGGTCAGACAAAACATGGCACTAGGCCAGGCACAGAACTTAAAACATGATGAGATCGTGGTCAAGGCAGAACAGAATCACAACATGGTTGAAATCCAAAAACCATTAAATCACCCGAAAGTGTGGCACACATTACTGGGACTGTGAGCAATCGCATGACAGAAGACCAGACAGGGGGAGACAAAGTGCAATGCGTGGCAAAAACAAAAACATGGACCGGAATATAATTGCAGGAATGGAATATGGCAAAATACAAAACATGGCAAAACTAAACTAGACAAGACATGAACATAATCAGGCATCAAAATCACAATACATAATACAAGGCATGGTCAGGCAAAGCAGAGATCGAAATCCAAACAAGACAGAACATAATGAAGCGTGGCAAAGCAGATCAGAATCATGACAGACAGATCAGAATCACAACATTGATGGGTAACTGCCCTGATTAAATTTGTATTACTGAGTTAGTTGTATAACAGCTCCAAGGAATGCAGTATAACTGAGAAAGCTGTATATCTGATGAGATTAAATCAGTATTACTGAGCTGGCAGGATAACTGCTCTGTTTAAATTAGTATCATTTAGCTGGATAAGTGCTCAGAGTAATTCAGTGTTACTGAGTTAGCTGGATTGCTGCTATTATGGCCCCAATTTGTTATGACCTTTACGACAGCAAGGGATGACAGACAAAATTTTAAAACTAAAACAGGTTTAATTAAACAAAGACCATCACTAACCTACAATTTATACTACTGACCAAGATTGATAAAATACAAGAAAAAAATATTTACAGTCCCTTGAGATGGGGTTGCTTGGTGATGTTCCGGGTGAGGAAAATGCTCCAACAGGCAAAAATCCCCTAAAAGCTTCACAGGTCTTGAAAAAGAGTGACAGGTCTGGTCAAATGTATCCTTTTCCTTGCAATTTCTCCTACTACTTCACTGTCTCAATTTTTCTCCTTATATACTCTTTTCCAGCCCCCTCCCACATTTAGTCTTTTTTTTTTCCTCTGGGACTTTCCCCTCTCAGACATGCCCAGGACATGCCCAAACCTAGCTCCAAACTGGGCTTAACAAAAAAAAAAAAGGTCAATACTGCCATCTAGTGGCATTTTTTTCACATTACACTGCTTTGAGTGAATCAGTGTAAATAAGGTACTGGATAACTTTTCAGAGTGAATAATTCTAACAGTGTTAGCTGGATAACTGCTATAAGTCAGCTGCATACTGCTCCAAATGAATCAGTACAACTGAATTAGCTGGACAACAGCTTTAAGTGAATTACTATACCTGAGTTAGCTGGAATACTGCTTTAAGTGAATGAGTATAAATTAGTTTGCTGGAATTCCTGCTCTGAGTGAATGAGTATAACTGAGTTTGCTGGAATACTGCTCTGAGTGAATCAGTACAAAGTGAATCAGTATAGCTGACTTTGCTGTAATACTGCTCTGAGTGAATGAGTATTGCTGAGTTTGCTGGAATACTGCTCTGAGTGAATGAGTATAACTGAGTTAGCTGGAATGCCACTCTGAGTGAATCAGTGTAACTGATTTAGCTGGAATACTGCTCTGAGTGAATGAGTATAACTGAGTTTCCTGGAATACTGCTCTGAGTGAATCAGTATAACTGAGTTAGCTGGAATACTGCTCTGAGTGAATCAGTATAACTGAGTTTCCTGGAATACTGCTCTGAGTGAATCAGTATAACTGAATTAGCTTCATAACAACCGTAAGTGAATCAGTGTAACTGACTAAGCTGGGTAAGTGCTCTGAGTGAATTAGTATGACTGAGATAGCTGTATAACTGCTCTGAGTTAATTCCACTGAAGCTTTTTTACATCAGCTCATCTTCCCGATTTGATTAAGTTCTGAATTTCTCTCTGTGTGGTTGTTTAACTCTGTCACCCTGAGAAGTGAAACAAGGCTGCCGAAATCCCCCAGACTTGTACCACTGCTCAAATCAGTTTTTATGATAGGTGGGTCTCCTATTTTTCTAGATTGTGACTATATTCGCTCCTTTGCCTGTATGCACCTGGCACCAGTCAATAGCTCAGTCGTCTTTATGAATTAAAAATATTGTGAATATCAAATAGAATTATTTTCCCCCTGAAAACTCTCCTCAACATTTTAAAAATGTAGAACACATATTTTTTGAGTTACACTAACTTTCTCATTGAATCCCAAGGACTTTGGAGGAGATATTTCCTTGTCCTGTCTGGAATACATACATTAGTATATGTACATACATATAGTGCTCATAGGTCTGGATGCTGGGATTTCTTGTGTTTTTATGCATGTTGTCATGGTAATTGTTTTTTTCCTCTGCCCCTGAAAGCAAGCAAGAAGCCGGATGAAGCTCTGATCATCTCAGACATTAAGAAGGGCAGCATAGCTCACAGGTACTGCGGATTTCCTCCAGTCAGATTACACCTCAATTACATCAGCATCTCAATTCACTCACGTTCTTGTCTCTCAAACAATGTTCATGGAAGACTGCTCAAGGATATATTTATAATTCTCTGTCATCATGCTTCATATTATTATTATTATTATTATTATTATCATTACTATTACTCCTCTACGCTTTTTTGTCCAAGTCCCACAGCTAAACTACCAAAGGCATTCTGCTCATTTTTGGATATGTAATAGCAGCAGAGTTGTAGATTTGCATTGAAGGTTTGTTGTGTTCCGGGGTTCTGGCCTTTGGCCAGAACAGTATTGTTTATGGTTTTAACAGTTTCATGTTTCAAGATTTCATAGTTCATGTCAGTTTTTGCATTTCATGTTTCATTGTCCATGTTTTTACTTTTCCATGTTTTTGTTTTTGCCAGGTCTGCCATGCCACTCCACCGCTTGTCTGCGTTCCGCCCCGTGCCTTCGTTGTTGCACATTTCTGAGCTCTGGTTGGCTTTGTGGTTTCCCCCTTCCTTCTGTGCTGTGCTGGATTGCATATCAGTTGACACCAGATGCGGGAAAAGGGAATGAGGATTTTATTATTAACAAAACAAAACAGGCACGAGGGCCAACAAAAAACTTGGCCCAAAGGGTTGCAAAAAACAAACTGAGGTGAGCTACACAGAGCTATAAACAATAAATGCAAAAGGCAAAAAACAAAAAGGCACTGGAAACTCCAGGCCAGAAGATCAAGAAAAATAAATAACAAGACTAAATATATATACACAAAACAAGAGGCTAGGACGAGACTTGAAACTAGAAATGCTAGGGGACTTGACAACAAGAACTTGGCTACACTTGCACATGCAATGAGACGCGAGACACTGTCTGCCAGCCAACTTCCACCGCATCCAGATAAAGGCTTGGAAATCATGACATGAGGGGTAACACCTGGAGAGAGAGAGAAACAAGAGGCATGGCAAGATCAAGACATGGACAGAGATTGGATGACATGACCTGCTCATTAAGAGAATGAGCGTGCTCAGCTTAAGTACCAATTAAGTATGCAGCTTGGAAGCAAGCATGAATGTTCAGAAAAGCACAGCAAGATCTTGAAATAGCAAAGCAGGAATCATGACAATAAACTCCCTGTCTAAATTAGTAATATTAGTAATGTGCCTATCTAAGAATTACACCACCCAGTGAGTGTTAGTAAATGTTAGTAACTTAAAAACAGTTAATTGCCAATTAAGCTTAGAGAGGCCCGAATCCAGCACAGCACAGAAGGAAGGGGGAAACCACAAAGCCAACCAGAGCTCAGAAATGTGCAGCAACGAAGGCACGGGGCGGAACGCAGACAAGCGGTGGAGTGGCATGGCAGACCTGGCAAAAACAAAAACATGGAAAAGTAAAAACATGGACAATGAAACATGAAATGCAAAAACTGACATGAACTATGAACTATGAAACTATGAACTATGAAATCTTGAAACATGAAACTGTTAAAACCATAAACAATACTGTTCTGGCCAAAGGCCAGAACCCCGGAACACAACAAGGTTATAATAGCAGTGTAGGTCCCAGCGGCAAGTGCAGGTCACCTTAAAGGTAAAATCTCACCTGTGTCTGATATCTTTGTTACCAATGATCCTATCTGAATGCAGTTTACACCAATCTGTAGCTAAAGCTTTGAAACTATGAAACTATGCGTTATATCATATATTTGATATTGTTCACCGTTTCCATGGTAACAGAGGTCAAATTTGACAACATGGAAAATATGCAGTTTTGACAGTCTATACCTTTGAGAAACATCATCTCTGGAACTACTTAAGGGGACCTATAGCGAAGCAAAATGGCAGTTTGGGTTCAAAATTTTAGTTTTGAGGTAAGAACATGAAGTGGTCCGTAATATGGAGACGTGTTCCGAAGGAAACATTCGTCACAAACTCTGTCTTCAAGGCTGGAACAGCTATGAATGTGGTGACTTTCAATGATGACCAAAGAGGAAATGCCTCCATTCTTATGAAACTTGGCATAAAGGCAGGGGCACACTCAGTGATAGGCTATCACGTTATAGACAGAAAACATGAAACAGAGTGAAAAACGCGCACTAGAACTTGAAAAAAGAAACAAATAGACGCTCAACAAGCACGTAAATCTAGGGAAGAAACGCAGATTGAAGGAGAGGGAGTTACTTATGAGGCTGGTGCATTTTAAGGAGGTAAAAAAAATCCTAAAACCACTAAAAACAAAATGCTAAATGTATTCCTCCTTACTGTCAATTACAGTCAAAATTACTGTCAAACTTCAATCACATTATTACTGCCGGACTAAAATCACATTTTTCTAAAAATGCAGATTTTAAACAATTTTCTGTACATCCAATTAACTTCATATTTGGCAGTTTTCTTCATTTTGTGATGATCTATGTCTGTACTGAGCTCTTTATGCAATATATACCTCTGAACATGAGAAAATCAAAATATGCAGATTTAATTAGCTGTTTCCTACTGAAATTGATCAAAATCAGTACAACAAAATCAGGATCAAAATCAACACTAGAAGATAGAAACCTGGAAAAAAAGCTCTGTAGTGACATTAGGAATGTTTTTTTTCTTCACATTACAACTGAAATTATAGCCAAACACTGTTTAGTTATCTCAATAACTGTATTTCTCTAAGTATCTACAAAAGTATATATACATTAAAACAGCTTTTGCCATGGCAACCACTGATGTGATGCCACAGAAACTCAGTGTTTCAAGTTGCAATTTTGAATAGAATTATTTTGATAATAATTCTTGGTTAAAAAAGTGAATATCTTGGAAAAATGTTTGCTTAACTGTAAGTCCCCTGAAGCAATCTGAAATTTGCTCACTTGATTTACACAGTAAATGATACTACTAGCAGGTTTCCCCAGTGGCCTGTTTTGGCAACTATATTCAATTGAAAATGGACAATTTTCATGATTGTCCAATTTCAGTGTAAATGTCAATGGCCATATTTCTGCAATTTGTTAAGATATAGATGCTATCTATAGTAAAAATGCAGTCAATTCAAATGTTGAAACTGATACATTTTATAATTTTATCCATAAAATGAGCTCATTTCAAATTTGATGGCTGCAACAGTTCTCAAAAAAGTTGGGACAAGGGCCTGTTTACCATGGTGCGGCATCCCCTTTTCTTTTTAACACAGAGTCGAGGTCTGGGCATTGAGGAGACAAGTTTCTGGAGTTAAGCCATTGGAATTTGATCCCACTCTTGTTTAATACAGGCTTCCAGCTGCTGGAGAGTTTTGGGGTCTCCTTTGAGGGACTTTCCATTTAATTAATGCGCCAGATTTTCTCAATGGGTGAAAGATCAGGACTGCAGACAGGCCAGTTCAGCACACGGACCCTTCTACTACGAAGCCATGTTGTTGTAATAGCTGCAGTATGTGGCTTTGCATTGTATTGCTGAAATACGCAAGGCCTTCCCTGGAATAGATATCGTCTGGAGGGGAGCATATGTTGCTCTAAAACCTTTATATACCTTTCAGCATTCATGGTGCTTTTTAAAACATGCAAGTGTCCCACACCATATGCACTAATGCATCCCCATACCATCAGAGATGCTGGCTTTTGAACTGAATACAGATAAAAGGAGGGGTGATCTTTCTCCTCTTTAGTCCGGAGGACGCAACGTCCAAGATATCCAACAAGAATGTCAAATTTGGACTTGTCTGACCACAGGACACTTTACCACTCTGCTACAGTTAATTTTAAATGAGCCTTGGCCCACAGAACACGACAGTAATTCTGGATCATGCTCAACAATGGCTTCCTTTTTGCATGATAGAGTTGTAGATGGCATCTGTGAATGGCACGGCGGGCTGTGTTTACAGACAGTGGTTTCTTGAAGAAATCCTGGGCCCATTTAGTGATGTCAATGACAGAATCATGCCGATGAGTGATGCAGTGGTGTCTGAGGGCCCGAAGATCACGGGCATCCAGTAAAGGTCTTTGGCCTTGTCCCTTACGCGCAGAGATTTTTCCAGTTTCTCTAAATCTTTTGTTGATGTTATGCACTTTCGATGATTAGACCTTCGAAGCCTTTGCAATTTGACGTTGAGGAACATTGTTTTTAAAGTTTTCCACAATTTTTTTTTTTATGCAAGCCTTCACAGGTTGGAGAACCTCTGGCCATCTAAGGCCAGGTTGGAGACTCTCTGGCTCTCTAAGACATCCCTTTTATTGCAATCATGTTACACACCTGATGCCAATTAACTTAATTACTTGCTAAATATTCTTTCAGCTGATTCTCTTACATATTAATAGCTTTTTCAACCCTTTTTTTGCCTATGTCCCAACTTTTTTGAGACCTGTTGCAGCCAGAAAATTTGAAATAAGCTTATTTTGTGGATACAAAAGTAAAATGTCTTAGTTTCAACTTTTGAAATGTTGTCTTTGTTCTGTTGCAAATAACATATTGGCTCATGTGGACTGAAAGTCATTGCATTTAGATTTTATTCATAATTTATACTTTGTCCCAACTATTTCAGATTTGGGGTTGTAATTATTTATTTAAAGATTATTTCTTTGGGATTTTCTCCTTTATTAGACAGTTATAGAGTAGAGAGTGACAGGAAAGTTGGGGAGAAGACTGGGGAAGACAAGCGGCAAATGACCCGAGCCGGAATCAAACCCAGGTCGCCGCGGGAAGGATTCAGCCTATTTTATGGTGCGCGCTTAAGGCTTGATTTCACCGGGAGTATCTTGGCCGCGTTACTGCCGCAACGCGGTTGCAGGAGTTGATCCGCGGCCATTCTAGACAATGGTTGTGATTCCACTAGCTGTGCCACGGCCGTGTCAAGGCAGCGTCCCAGAAGCGGCTCCCCGAGCTGCCCCGCCGAAAATACGCAGCGAGTCTATTTCTGCCACTTGGGAGCCGCAGTCGCGCTGATCTGAATATAGCAGGAATACATTTCCCATAGTTCGACCATATACATTTATTGGATCCAACTATGTTAGTATTTGTGCTAATGGGAATTGCACACCAGATCGTAGACAGCAGGAAGCAACTATCAAGGGGAATGCGCTTTTAACTAAAAGAAACCAGCCTCAAATCTTTAATATGAAATTTGGTTATAATTTATTTCTCAAAGTTGTGATTTTGTTTTAACTAAAACACGGGCACAGTTTTTTTTTAATCTATGGCGTTCACGGCTGGACTGTAATTAGGCACTGCAGCACAACAAAGACGAAAATGACAATAAATGCAATTAAAGCAGAAAAAATAACTGAAAGCATTTAAGGTTGTTGCACAAATATGCAAATTAAATGTAAAAATGACGAAATATGCTAAATCTGAGCAGGCCGATTGTATCAGCTGGCAGGACGCTGCGCTGACGTTCCGCGTTCAGTGGAACATGAAGTCGCGTACAAGACGCAGCAGAATAATGTCGCTCACGCCACGCTGCAAATACGCGTCCAGTGGAATCCGGGGGTTAGACCGATGTGCCACTGGGGCGCCCAGGGCTCATTACTTTTAGCAAATTCTATTCAAAGTAAGCCTGGAATTTCACTATTCACTACAGTTTCCTGCCTTTGTAATTTCTAACATATGTTTTTTTTTGGCTTGTTTGATCCAGTCTGAGTCATTGGATAGCTAATGAATGCAGGATTTCATTCACATAATTAAAAAAAAACCCTACAAGACTTCATACTTCCAAGAACAGGGAATATTTCCACTTTAAATTGCTCAAAATTGTGAAGTCAAAGGTTGTTTTTCATCCTTTAGGTTGGGTCTTACGAAAGATTTTCACAAACTAGTTTTGTTGAATGTATAGGATGTCAGCATGCAATTTTGGGCATAGTGGGGATTTTGGTTTCCTAGGTCTATTGTAATGGTCATGTGTGGAAATGCGGGTCGGGTAATGAACTGAAAAATGGTCTCCGCACATGCCCAATGTGGCCTGTTTGTGCCAGTGAAAGGCATGGGGCCATATTCATAAAACCTCTCAATTAAACACTGATCTAGGATCAGCCCACAGCAGTAAATAATCCAAAATTATCCAAAAGGCAGAACTGAAACAGGTCATCGCCCTGAGTAAGACATTTTTATGACCACGGCTCCTCGGTGTCGCTGTTAGAAAGTAATGTGTCTCATCACTGCATGCCATAAATTCTGAATTGGGTTCAGGTCTGTATACTTGTCGTTCTTGAAATGGAAACATCTCCATAGCAGCGGCTATTCGTGCTGTACCGACAGGTAAAGTGTCATGTTGACAGATACCCATCTCATGGGGGAAACAGT
This sequence comes from Gymnothorax reevesii, assembly GCA_029721435.1. Classification (NCBI taxonomy): domain Eukaryota; kingdom Metazoa; phylum Chordata; class Actinopteri; order Anguilliformes; family Muraenidae; genus Gymnothorax; species Gymnothorax reevesii. The sequence continues at coordinate 37,936,446 of CM056581.1, forward strand.
AAGTGCTTGAAAGATAGAGTGAGCATGATCGCCCTGTCATAATCCATCAGGAGTAATGGCTGCTATCGACCTTGGCGTGTGAAGGTATGTGTGCAGAAATACACCCCAAATGAATATTGAACCGGTAGAATTGTTCACTGTGGTTTATTCCCTTGGGGTGTGCAGTAGAGAGAGAAGCATATTCAGGGGTTGAAAATCCATGTTTAAATAGCAAATATCCTTCCCTGTGTTGTTCCAAACTCCGAGGTTCACTCCATTCTGCAGCCCTGAGGTACGGGTAATGAGTGAACTCAGCTTGAGGTCATGGATGAGAGAAGCACAGGGCAGGACTTTTACTTTCCAGCCATTAGAGCTGCAAGCAACTGATGAAGAAATGGGCGACATCCCTTTATTACAGATATGCTGTCTTCTCTCAGAACGTGTACATAGAAGTGGTAGCATTGCCTTCCCACACTCAGAACTGCTTTCTAATGGAACAAAGTACATATGTTTCAGGCTCATTTTGTGTCTTTGTCCAAACTGTCAGTGGTTGTCCTTGACACACTTTGAATGTTCTGAGCTATTCCGCAGATTGTCCATAATGCCTTTCTTGATTTCTGAGCATGCGCCATTACTAGCCAAGGCCATTTTGATTATTTCAGTCTCTGCTCCTGGGTAAAGAGGCAGCTTTGCCTACCAGCAGTTGGTCTTCACATCATCTCTAGAACTACATCGTTTGTCAAAACAATCCTCTGTATAATCCTTATCTTCAAGACTAGGTGTAAACAGGTGTCTCGAATAATAGTCATTCATTTTGCCAGTACGAGCATTACACTCGCCAGCTTGAATAATTTCACAATCAGGGTAATCATATAATACTTCTGGTGAGATGCTGGTGACATGAAGCTTCAGGAAGCATTGAAGCTTTACAGCCAGATGCGTTGAAGTGTGCTTCATTTCTTGAGGTTTCGAATGCACTCTAGAGATCCTTATTGGTCAATAAAACACATGGAAATTGTGCTTCGTAGGAGATTATAGGCAAGCATGAGCCTACAGCGTGAAAGTGCCAAAATCAATAAATGCAAAATAAAATCAAGTATTTCGACTACATGTTATGTCGTAACGAAACTAAAAGATACTTTCGGGGACAGGACAGAGGGCAGTGAACGTGCTTGTGAAACAAAGAGCTTTGTATTTTTGTTCAAAAATAATGAGCCTTTCCCCCAATAATAAAAGGAAAAACAATCAAACTAACGGAATTTAACAGCACTAAAGGAGGCCACCTGAGTTGTTGTTGTGACCATTTTTATGCTTGAAACGACTATTGGAATGTAGTGGAAAAATTTGGTTTTCCTGGCTTGCGAAGGTGAACTGAGCGGAAATGCATTGGCACAATGAGTTTTGTCTCGTGATTCATGAATCCACCGGCATAGCACACGTTTCTTCTCAATGACAATTGTGTTGACAGAATGGGAGTTGTGTGTTGGGTTTACAGCTTGACCAAACCAGATAAGCAATCTTAGTGGAACAATGTACAATGTGTACCTTGTTCTGCAGGAATGGTTTATGGCTGTGCGGCGTTTGCTCAAACATTATTTTATTCTGTGTATTCTTTCGGTCTCAGTGCATGAGCAAACTGGTACCCCTGCACGGCGTCAATAAAGTTACCTCAGTGTTACATTCTTTCGGACAGATATCAGGCTACAAACTCAATTTTTCGAAAAGCGAATGTTTTCCCGTAAACAAATTAGCAGTTGCAGATCCCAGATCAGGCATTACCATTTCATGTTGCAAGGTCAGGATTTAATTATCTTGGCATCAATATAACTCCCAGATTTCAACTCCTCTTTGATGAAAATTTTGCCTCACTTATTGCAAAGCTAAAAACAGACCTACAAAGATGGGATATCTTACATCTGACTTTAGCTGGCAGAGTGAATTGCTTTAAAATGAATGTCCTTCCAAGGTTTTTATTTCTTTTCCTGTGTGTACCCATCTATCTTCCTAAATCTTTTTCTTGTCAGACTGACAAACTGATTTCTTGATTTATATGGAGTGGTAAAAATCCTAGAATTACGTAGTAAAGACTTCCTTCAATGACCTAGGGCAGGAGGTGGGTTGTGCTGCCAAACTTTAGAGGCTATTACTGGGCTGCAAATGTTCACAAAATATCAGACTGGTTGCGATCTCCGGACACTGGTTGGTGTAAGATGGAGAGCAAGTCATGCTCATCATCCTCCCTTTGTGCCCTAGACTCATCTAATCTTCCATCAAGTTTTTGCAGTTTTGCAGAGGCCCACTTTGTAACAATCATAACTTCATACCTCCAAACTGGATAAAACCTTTGAAGTGTGGCATAGTAAAGGGATAAAAAGTTCAGCGACCTTTATCTGGATGGTATCTTCTCTACTTTCAATGACTTATGCTCCGAATATGGCCTTCAACCGAGGGACCTATTTCACTATTTTCAAGCTCGTCAGTTTGCTAAGAGCCATAGTCCACAGTTTCATAGTCTTTCCAAAGCGTCAACAGCAGACTCGCTGTTAAAAATCCAATTCTGGGTGAAGAGTTTCACAGCACAGTCTTATTCAATGATTATGTCAATAGACCCTACCAAATGGAGAAGATTAAAACCAGAAAAGGAACCGGGGTTTTGAATTCTCTGAGGACCTTTGGAATGTGATTCTGAGTGAACAGTAGCACATCTTGTGCAAGACTTTGACTAATTCAATTTAAGGTAGTTCACCACTTACAGTGGAGTAGGGCAAAGATATCTTCCTTCTATCCAAACACAGATAACAAGTGTCTTAGATGTCATACTGAAGTTGCAGACTTGACACATATGTTCTGGACATGCCATAAACTCACAGGATTTGGGATTTTGGTCAACTGTATTTGTTGTCCTTTCTGAAATCCTTGGAGTTAACATAGAACCCTGTGCAACAATAGCAATATTTGGTGTACCAAAAGAAGAATCGAGCATGACGAAAACGCAAATCAGTATCACAGCATTTGTGTCCACAAGACAAATTTTACTCCATTGGAAGTCAAGTGTTCCCCCTGTTGCAGGTCAATGGCTTAAAGATGTAATGCTTTTTCTTCATCTAGAGAAGATTACATTTGCTATCAGATGCTCTGACAAATTTTATTCAGTCTGGGAACCGTGGCTTCCTTATTTCAGCGATATTCAAGCCCTGCCTGATATGTTGACTGGCTTATAAGTTAGTGCTCTATCATACCTAATGTATTGATTCTATTTTAAGTGTCACACTACAAGGAAAAATGCCAGATCATGCCCTCCCTCACTTGGATTTTTAATTCAGCGGGCTATTTATTGATTTATTTTTCAAGTGTCTTTGATAAAAATTGCTGTTTTTACTCATGGATGCATTTTGGTTTTGGTCCAGTGGTTGGGGGGAGGGAGGATGGTTTCTTTTTTGTGTTAAAAAAAAATCCTAATTACATACTGTATATGTGTGTCAATAAAAAGAGATTTTAAAAATTGCCACTAGGGGGAGACAGTGTCCAGACAATCTTCACATATTATTCGGGACTCAGCTATTTTTGATATTCACCACGATGGTGCCCGAAATATATGAGAATTACAATAACACTGATTAGCTGGGATGCTTGTGTGTATATTCTTTCTATCAGTAGCATCAGTGACAAGCTGTCACTTATTTGGCATAAAATACCGTGCTGTGACAAAGTATTTGCCCCCTCCCAATTTCTTCTTTTTTTGATTCGTTGTCGTATTTAAATATTTCAGATCATCTAACTAAGTTTAGTATAAGACAAGGACAATATTATTGAACACAAAAAGCAGCTCTTAAATGATTATTTAATGAAGGCAAGTAGTCATTACAAACCTAAATCATCCATGTGAAAAAAATAACCACCCTTTTTAACGTAATATCTTGTCTTGGTGTGGCAAAAAAAAAAAAAAAACAATTGCAACCAAATGTTTGTGTTTGCTGGATTTGAGACTTTTAACTGTGCTGTGGAGGAATTTTGACCCACTCTTCTTTGCTGAAATGTTTCACTTCAACCACATTGGAAGGGGTTTCAAGCATTAACTATTTAAGGTCATACCACAACATCTCAGTCTAATTCAAGTCAGGCCACTCGTTGTATTCTGTTTTTATTCACGTTTTACATAACATCCCAGCTTCATTGGAATTGGGGTTTGGAGATATCCATATGGAAAAGAAATAGTAAAAACATATAAGAAGTTTCCATCACCTATAGTAGTAAATCTTTATGTTTTATATGTATTGTGCATCTTATAAGGCTTATAAGTCTCAAACTATGATAAACTCTTGAAAGTGGCCACTTTTGCATTCTTTTCATACAGGATAATAGAAAGAATTAAGTATGAATCAAGTAAAAATTATGTGTGTGGTCTACAGGGAAATTGAATGGAAAATTATGTTGTCCATACATGTTTCATATAATCTTTGTAGTTTTTAACTATATGTCTGTTTTAAAGACATATGCTTTTCATATATGAAAAGATACCATTATATATAGGTTTTCTGCATGTAAAGAGCATATAATTTGTAAGGAAATGATGCTTTCTTTATATATTTTATATAAGTTTATTATATGTCATCTAAATAAAAATGACTAAATCAGTATAAAAAACATATATGAATATGTATCATTACATACAAGAGTTTTGTATGTTATGGGATATGATGTCATCATAAACTATGTTTTCTTTATGTTTTTCTATAAGAATTCTTATATTTTAGGCTATGAAATTTACAATAGCAATACATAAAATACATACTTTTTATGTATGAATTTATACAATTTCATACAAGTGTATATAGTAGAAAACATATGAATCACATACTAAAGTGACTTGACTTAATTTGACCCTATACTGACTGCAATTGGATCAAACTGAGTTAAAACTAGCATGGCACAGACTGCCTGGTCAGCATCCAGGACAATTAATTTCTACCATCACAATTTCATTCCAGTTGCATAAATGCAATCTGTAAATGCAGTTTTCAATATCTGTAATACAGAAAATATGGCTGTTAGACAAACCTTTTAATTTAACAAACTTTGTTAGCAGCAAACAATTGTTACAGTGAAATAATGCTAATATTCACTCAGAGTATGTAAATTTCTCAGATTTTTCAACCCTATTTCTTTACAGTTAACAAAACTGAGTTTTTACTGGTGCCTCTACTGTGGAAATTCTACTATTCTACTACTGTATGAACATGAGCAAAACTAAGCGGGGCCAAGACCCGTTCACTTATAACAATTTCCCATAATGAGTAAAGCCAATCAGTGTGACATAACATTAAAAGAATTTACTTCCAGGTGGATAATGTTGATTGAGTTGCAGCAGCACAACTGTATTTTCTGTGTTATTTTTCCAAAGTTAAGGGGTTAGGTTTTTAAGCTCTTGTCATTATTATATGTCAAAACCCAGTTTTTTTTTATTCATCTTGTGCTTTTCCATGTAATTTTATAGTAAAATGATGTTTTTTTAATTTGTATGTCTTATATATGTGGGACCTCACATAAGTCTTGTAAGTGTTTTCTATAATACTTGTAAGATTTCAGTTTCACTGATGGTTGTCCAACTCATATAAGTTTGACATTACACACATCTACTAAGGGTGGAATTACTACCAAATTTGTTCCTATAAGTTCCCAAATCATACAAGTTTCATATTGCATAATTTTACGAAGGATTTTATATCTGGTTTGACCGTCTTATGTGTAACTTACAAGTTTCAGATAAAAGAGATAAAAACTTTATAAAATTTATCTATATCTTTTCCATATGGGTATAATGGCTCTCAACATGGTTTTCTAACTAATTGAACCCAATTATTAATTAAATTTGTTTAAATGGTAGATTCAATATCAAAGGGGGCAATTACTTTTTCACACAGGGTCAGGTAGGACTGATCCGCATTTTTTCCCCTCAGTAAATGAAATCGTCATTTAAATCTGTGTAAAAACTGTACGTTGTTTCCTTGAGTTGTTTTTGTGTAAGATGGAAATCAGTTTCATGAGCTGAAATAATTAAGAGTAAAAAATATGCATAGATAGAAGCAATTGGGAAGGGGGCACATAGATTTACACGGGACTGTATTATTTTTCACCACTTATAGAATTTATTACTTGCCTCTATTTTAAGATAAGTGTTCAGTGATGTGTTATACGTGACCATCACAGTGAGAAATTCTGCGGCGTGCTGAGAAACTGACCCGGCAGGTTTGCTGTACTGACTGTATGAAGGCAGGGAACTGGGCTCCGGCAGGAGGATTACCCAGGGTGTGTGAAAGGGGCACTGTTCTCTGTGTGCTTAAAGCACACGTGTGTCAGGTAACAGGCCCGTAGCTCTGAGAGTGTGTTCAGCATCGAGGAACATGCCTGGCTCCCATGAGGAAATATGCCGTGCTCTATACCCGTGCGGCCTCTTACTGACAACTAATATAGACTTTTATCAGTAACAAATGCAGCTTTTTACCTGTGATCCAGTATTGCCTCTTGTCTGCAATCAGTACTGCCTGTCGTGACTGTAACCAGTGCTGCCTTTTACCTGGAACCAAGGCTGCTGCTTACCAGTAAACAATACAGCTTTTTATCTCTAACCCACACAGCCTTTTCACTGTAACTAATAGAGCCCGTTTCCTGCAACCAATGCAGCCTTTTCACTGTAATTAATAGTCTGTTTCCTGCAATGAATACAACCTTTTACCTGTAACCAATACAGCTGTTTACCTGTAACCAATGCAGCCGGTAAATGTAACTTATTGCCCTCAGAACTGTAACTAATACAGTATAGCCTCGTACCTGTATCAAATAGTCTTTTCCTTGTTACCAATACAGCCTGTTACCTGTAGCTATGAACCCATTACCAATACAGCCTTATACCTGTATCCAATACAGCTATTTACTTGTTCCCAGTATAGCCTCGTACCTGTGACCAGTACAGACTCTTACCTGTAACCAATTCAGCCTCTTAGCAGTAATTAAGACACCCTTTCACACATAATCAATACAGCCTTTCGTATGTAACTGATAGGTTTTTTTTTTAACCTGTAACCAAAAAATTGCCAGAGACAATGAACATTTTAATTGTTTAGTCAAACTTGATTCTCCACTGAACAAAAATATAAATGCCCCATGTCAAATTTTTGAGTTTTTATTAACAAAAAACTGGGACCAGGATTCGTCTGTGAATAGCACTCTTCTCCAGCGTGCCAAGGGCCATCAAACGTGTGCGTTTGCCCGTGCAAGTTGGTTCCGACGCCGGACAGCAGTGAGATCCAGACCACGGTGAGGACGCCGAGCATGCAAGTTGGCTTCTCGCAGGCGGTTACAGACTGTCTGTGGTGTGATATGTCTGTTGTGCAGACCAACGGTCTCATCCGCTGTTCATGTCGCTGATCTGAGCCGATCCCGCAGGTGGACGAGCTGGATGTAGCGACGTTGTGCTGGTGTGGTCACACGTGGCCTACGTGGATGAAGTTGATTTCAGTACTGTCCGTCTGTCGGAACGAACTCTCAAACGGCCTATCATCCAATAGTTAACATTTATCTGCACAGTGACCGCTCTAGTGGACATCCCCGCATCCAGCATGCTAATGGCACATTCCCGCATGACCAGAGACATCTGAGGCATGATGACATTTGACTAAATTTGACATTTTGGGGTGGCCTTTTATTGTCCTCAGGATGAGTAGTGTCTGGGAACAGCTCATTCTGTCTGATCACCGTCTGGAAATGCCACACCCATGTACTGAGTGAAATCACTGCATCACTGAGCAAATGTTCACTGACATGGATATACATGGATTTAAAAATGGTACACAAACCAAGAGAAATATCCCTATTGGACAAGTAAAAGTCAGCATATGCTCACTTAGAGTTGTTAACTCCATGTGGCATCAATATTTGACATGGGGCGTTTATATTTTTGTTCAGTGTAATTTAGAAGTACATTTTTGTGAAAGCAGACAAAACCATTCCCAATGAAGTTAAATCATTTGACTCATTTACCAAAGGAGTAGGAAAATTTAATTTTGAAAGTAAGCAGCAATTTGAAACAGCTGTACTGGTTTGGCTTAATTTATGGTTTTTGTAAATGACCTCTCTCTACGTTTGTCTCTCCCTGTGCAGAACAGGCACCCTGGAGCCTGGCGATAAGCTGCTGGCGATTGATAACATCCGTCTGGAGAACTGCTCCATGGAAGATGCTCTGCAAATTCTGCAGCAGAGCGAGGACCTAGTCAAGCTCAAGATCCGCAAGGACGAGGACAACTCCGGTGAGAAGAGTCCAACCCCCGCCTGATTAGAGTGACAACCTGAAACAACCTCTGCCCCATACCACTCACAGCCTGAACCAACCACTACCCCATACCACTCACAACCTGAACCAACCGCTGTCCCATACCACTCACAACCTGAACCAACCGCTGCCCCATACCACTCACAACCTGAACCAACCGCTGTCCCGTGCCACTCACAACCTGAACCATCCACTGTCCCATACCACTCACAACCTGAACCAACCACTGTCCTGTACCACTCACAACCTGAACCATCCACTGTCCCATACCACTCACAACCTGAACCAACCGCTGTCCCATACCACTCACAACCTGAACCAACCGCTGTCCCATGCCACTCACAACCTGAACCAACCACTACCCCATACCACTCACAACCTGAACCAACCACTACCCCATACCACTCACAACCTGAACCAACTGCTGTCCCGTACTACTCACAACCTGCCACTGTAGTTCTCTGAATCATTCAGGCTGGGGCCAATCCAGGGATTGGGCCTTTCCAGTTACTCCTGTGTCAGACCAGGGTTTGGGTCCATGAACCCCAGTGCCGTGCCATCGGTGGTTCCAATGGCCTATGGTAACCCCACGTTTCAATGCATAATTATGCTAAACCTGTCACATTTTACTGGATTAGCAATCAAATATTGATTTGGTCTGTCGCTAAGACTATGTGGTAGAATAACTGGCCTCTGAATTTTTGATAGCATTATTGTACATTGCATCAAAAAGTTACAAGGTGCTTTCCAACCCATAAATGACAATGTTGATATGTCTTTTTGAGATTCTGAACTCCTGAAACGGCAGAGAATTATAATTTCAGCCTCAGATTCCTTTCTCTTTAGATGTATTCATTTGAATGCTTAAAACATTCTGAACAAGTCACGTGCAATCTTATGCATTTTTTTGCATTCAAGCTGCTGTAACTGGTTTGGCCATTTTCGTATCTTCTAGTCTGAGGCCGAAGTAAGCAGTCCCCGTCCCCCATCCCCAAGCCGCACGGGAACGCACATTGGTTTCGACAGAGTAGGGAAGGAGATCAGCAATTCAGTGACGACATAACTGACACTCTCAGTGATTGCCGTGTGAAAGCCACACTGAAAACATGGACCAACGACACATTACATCCATGCAGAAACTTCGGTATGAATGGCATTTTGAAGGTATTAGCTAAAGCTTGGTAGAGTCCTAAATTTAAATCCACACATGCTGTCATTACACAGCTAAGCAAGCTGTAGTTGGCCGCAAAGAACTGTACATTTTTAAACTGACATTAGCAGGCTTAAAACCACCATCAGGACTATCCGAGGCTGATAAATCTGCTGAACTACAACAGAGTAAAACAAAGCTTACCTGTCCGGTAGCAGCGAGGCCGGCTGTGCATCACTTTTTAAACCCTTTGATTCCTTCAGCTTTCTCCATCGATCGAAAGCGGCACCGATATAAATACGGCTCTCGGCCTTCTCGCTTTTTTTACTCCTTAATAGGGGAAACTGCAAGTCTCAAAGCTCACACACGGAACTGAACTACGCACAGTGCATAATGGGAAGAGTTGTAAGTCTCTATCATGGCTTCGGTACAGACAACCATTGCGGAAACAGATTGTTCTCGGCTTATTTTCAACCCAGAGGACGTACCTGGCGCGGTTTTCGCTCGCCGTTCGAGGCAGACATTGTCACAGAATTATAAGGATCACTGTAACGTTGAAACACAAATTTGAGTGGCTAGAAGGAGGACCTGGTACAGAGGTGAGGCAGCTACATGGTAATAACAAGTTACTGCTGTCTCACTCATTTCCTGTCTCACTCATCTCCTGTGTCACAGAAAGGCTCAGTTGTCCACTACTTCAGCTCTGTCGGTGCGCTGAGTGATTTAGGCCAGTTCCATTGGATCAGCACACCAGGCCTCTTTGTCTCAAAGCCTCACTTCAGAGATGACAGGCGGCTGGGGGTGATTGTGCAATGTGCTGTGGATATCTGCTGCCACACTGCTAAAAGCAAAAAATACTCAACCAGCATACTCAACTATCTCAGCCAGCATTGTTGTCTTTAATGTGGAAATTGGTGAGATGGATCGACCTTCCACATCATGATATTCCAGTGCGGTATGAAAATTTCATTTTTCAGGGAAACATTACTCAAATCAAGCTTGTGTTTTTGCAGAAATAAAGATTTTTTTTTTTACTTCACAAGCCAGAAACACGTGTATCCTTCACTGGATCGACCTCCTTCTGAGATACTCTAATTACTACATCTGCATTCTGCTTACGGCAGCATCAAACTCTGACAGGTATACCGAAACCTAGCTTTTTCAGGCTCTGCTTCTGTTATTGCACTGCTTTTTCATCAGGAAGAGACAGCCCTCCCTTTATAGGTGTCTGTTCTTCAAACATGACTGACTTGGAAATGTCAATGCAATCGGGACCAAACAGGTGTTGCTATATAGATCTCAGTTCACCTATTTTGTCTTAAGTTTGCTTTGAATCTTGCTCCTGGAAGTGGGACAAGTGTTCCTTTTCTGTGACAAAACCAGCCGATGATTTGAGATGAGGTTCACTGGATTTGAGTGTTGTTGAATTAAATTCCTAATATTACTCCACCCATGAAATTCGGATATTTAACATGCTCTGCTGAACCGGTGATGTTTGCTTATAGCTTGATTTCAGTGATTATTTTGCCTACTTGGTCCAGGAAGTATGCTTATAAGTGCAATTAGGTGGTTTTGAGCAAAGCTGGAGTAAAAGTACAAACAAGTTTTGTCCCTCTGGACCTGGGGCTGAGTTCAGCGAGGCAATCAACCCTTCAGAGGGTGTTTTGTAGAAAAGACTGTGGACCAGCTTCAGTATTTTGTCTCGTGAAATCCAGCCCTTGCCTGTCGCTCTGAGGCTGAGTCAGGCGAAGGGGAGGTGTTTTGGTGTGTGTGAATGGGCTCTGAGACCTGACCCCCAACCCCCCCTTGCCCTCTCCTCCCCAGATGAGCAAGAGACGTCAGGCTCGATCATTTATACAGTGGAGCTGAAGCGCTACGGCGGGCCATTGGGCATCACCATCTCAGGCACCGAGGAGCCCTTCGACCCCATCATCATCTCCGGCCTCACCAAGAGAGGTCTGGCTGAGCGGTGAGCAGCCGGGGCTGTTTCACGAGTTTCTGGCGGCCTCTAGTGGCCAGTTTCTAGAAGTGCAACTCTTCAATGACCCGTGAGTTGGAAGGGTTTTTTTTAGGCATTGCTACGGGTAGGCAGTTTTTCAATGCATTTCAATGTGTAGAGGTATGGCAGCCCCATTTCAGGCCCTGCCCTAACCTAACCCTAAACCTAACCCCTAATCCTTCCCCTAATCCTAACCCCAACCTTTAACCCTTCCCCCAACCATAATCCCGAAATCTTATCCTAATCCCTTGAAATCGACTGCCATACCAATAAAAACTGCCGTGCCTCTAGACACTGCATTTTATTTAAAGTGCGATGTTTCATTCGTTTGACAAGACATGTGTTTTCAAACTTTACGTTTTGTTAATTTATGCACCAAGTGAAAGGAAGAATAAAATTTGAAGTCATTGACCTTCCATGGGCATGTTGAAAGTGTTCTGAGGCTGGCAAAGCTGTTTTTAACCGCTACTATGCCTTCGGATTTGGTGTGTTAGACAGAGGGCTCCTTATATAGTCCGGTGGTTTCACGAAACACGAGATTCTAGCTGAGATGCAAGTGCATTAGCTTCAGGAATGCTGTTTGCCCAGAAAGCCCTTATTACTGCTGTGTTAGCGACGGAGACGCTGTTAGCACAGGAAGTCCTTATCACCTCTGTTTTAGCAACTTGGACGTTGCGAACAGAGCAAGATCTTATCAATCTGGTGTTATCAACAGAGATGCAGTTAGCACAAAAAGCCCTAATGACTGCTGTGTTAGTGACATGCCATTGGCACAGAAAGCCCTTATCACCGCTGTGTTAGGGACAGGGACTGTTCAAAAGGTCGTTTAACTCCCACAGTAGAGACCCGAACGCCGTTAGCGACAGAGAGGGCTTATCTCTGACGCCTTAGCGACAGTGTTGCTGATTGCAACTGAAAACCTTTATCCTTGCTGTGTTAGGGACCTGGGATGCTGTTAGCAACCGAAAGCTTTACCTCTGTTGTGTTAATGACAGGGTTACTACTAACCAGAGGGGAACCCTCAGGGCCTTCTACACCTTCAGAGAAGGCCAAAAAAAACTGGAGCAGAAAATAGGAGTATAAAATCAAAAATAATTATTATTTTTAACATTTCTATCTCATTTAATTTAATACAGTACATTTAGACATTTTCTCTCATCTAGGTACTGAAGTTAAACTTACTGTCAAGTTCACATCAGCAATGAAAGAGTTACAGTCCTGAAAACATTTTATCCAATTAGAATCGCCTGTCTCTATCAAGACCCGGTTGACTGGCTCATTAATTGGTTAGGAATTCATGAATCCGAGGGCAGGCCAAGCTATGCATAAGGCTATCTGTCATGGTTTGGAGAGTGAAGGGAAAATTGGTGGGACAAAAACAAAAGATCTTAGGCCTTCGTGAAGTCCGAACATTACAATCTCAGCTAAGTGGTGAGAGCGGGTGAGAGACAGAGTTAAATGGCAGAAGACGAGCAACGTTGTGGCTTGAGCGTGGCTAGCTTGATACCATTGCCTTTTTCAAGGCAGCCTTTCACAGAAACATTTCAAATAATTAAAAAATGTAAGACCATCTCTAGTACTGGAATTAAAAGAAAAGTGGAGTTAAAGTTAAAGTGGAAAGGCATTTCAAGACGGAAAATTATCAATACTATCCGTGGACAATGGACTGTAAGAAAACATCAGAGATGTATAAAGTATACATGTATACTTACAAAACAATGTAAAGCTCAAAAAACAAGTAATAGTCGAAGTACCATAACTGAAAGTAAAGTAAAAATTGAAGTCACCCATAAGAAAATTACTTGAGTAAAAGTCTTAAAGTAGCTCACATTAAATGTACTTAAGTGCCAAAAGTATCTTGCGAAAAAGTATACTTAAGTATCAAAAGTGCAAGCACAAGTACTAAGTATTTTTCAAAGTATGCATAGAAAGAAGCAGAACAACCACACATTGTCCTATCCTTGTTTTCCTTAATCAACTTTCAGGTGAATGAAAGTATTAAAAAAACAAACAGGCAGTCTCTGCATTATATGCTTCTTCCTCTTCCTCTTCTTTGAGTTTACTGGCGGTTAAAAAAACCACTATAATTGACTATAATTAATAGTAGAATGACATAGGCTCAATACCATGTTGAATTTGTGCTTCAGAAAACTAATTTTTCTTAATTATTAATTCAGATACCATTGACTCACTGTAGCTGAAGTGGTTGCTACTGAGGACAAGGATAGTTTCTCTAGCAAGAGATTTTTTTTTTTTTAACTGCTAGATTGATAATATGGGCAAGTATATTGAGCAGTTTGCACATCATGCATAGCTGAGGAGTTAAATATAGGCAATTCCTGAAGTACAGGGATTGGAGTGAACTTGTCCATATTCTAAACCGTGTTAAAATAACTGATCCGGGTGTGCCATCTAGTGATAAAATATTGTAACTGCGTGCATAAATTTGCAGCCCCATGTTCGCTGGCGGACACGTCTGCACAAAGATACCCTGCCGAGCACCGTTGTTCTTCTCGAACATGCCAAATCTACATAATCCTTAAATGATGAATTACATTCATTTTTTAATTTGTAACAAAGTGGCCTGTGTCAAAGTAACAAAGTATATTTTTTATGTTTTAAACGTAGTAGAGTAAAAGTAAAAGTCCTGGTTAAAAAAACTCAAGTAAAGTACAAATCCTCAAAATGACTCAACCCTTTCAATCCATCTTAATGTTGCTTTTTCCCGTGATGACATCTTTTCTCGGCGATGGTGGCAGAGGTGAAGGCCCACCTGTAGCGCTCACGGTTCGCCACTGCTACTAACACAGAAAGCCCTCACTGCTGCTGTGTTAGTGACAGGGTTGGTATTTAGAACAGAAAAGCCTTTATCACAGCCCAGCCCTGATTACTGTTGAAACAGCATGTGAGTCTGACAAAAGCATTTTATTAAGGTGACAAGTTTATTTGTCTGTGCAGAACATGTCTTCCTCTGCCTGTCAATCACAGAAGTGACCCCCAAACACCCCCACCCCATGACACTGCTTCCACCTCTGCTCCTGTGGTAATTCATTAACGCCTTATTCAGCCAACAGGGGAAAGGTTGTGTGTGTGTGTGTCGGTGTCTGTGTGTGTGTGTTTTCTTTTTTTAAAATAAATTCAGTGGCATGTTTGGCTGTGCTTTTCCACAACCCTATCAGTCATGTGGTGTTTGCTTTGTTGGCTGAGATCATGATACTGTACAGATATGTTTCTGTACAACAATGAAGGCTTATTGCAGGGCTGTGGACTGTGGACTGTGGACTGCCGGTAAACATTCATTAGTTCCTCTTTAGAGTAAGCACTCATACGCTCGCACATTTGCAGTCCCACACAAATGCTTTCCACACAGTGTGAAACCAGATACTGTTTTCTCTCACATACGCTCTCTCTCATACACACACACACACAGACTCATGCAAACACACGCTCATAGATATACACCAGCTAACACCGACATGCACTTCCTCACACACTCTCACACACACACACGCACACACACACAAACACACACATAGACACACACCAGCTTACACTGACTCGCACTTCCTCTTCCACTGTCTCACACACACACACACACACACACACACACGCACACACACATAGACACACACCAGCTTACACTGACTTGCACTTCCTCATCCACTGTCTCACACACACAGACACACACACACACACACACGCACATACACATAGACACACACCAGCTTACACCGACATACACTTCCTCACGCACTCACACACACACACGCGCGCACACGCACACGCACACACACACACACACGCTCACCCTGTATAAGTGTAATGTTTCTTACAGGACCGGAGCGATCCACATAGGAGACCGAATCCTGGCCATTAACAGCGTGAGTCTGAAGGGGAAACCATTGAGCGAGGCCATACACCTGCTCCAGGTCGCCGGGGAAACCGTCACCCTCAAGATCAAGAAGCAGGTGGACACTACCTGTGCGTACCCGTCGAGAGGCCGCCATCGCTCTGGGCGCACGCCTGAGGGGTCTGGACACACCCATTACAAGGGACTGTAGTGATCACCTCTGATTATGATTATAACACACAGAGAAAGTTCATCTACCTCTTATAAGCTTATCAGGAAATGCAGAACAATGAAACTTCAACTTTCGTTTTCCTGATGAGTTATTAAGCCAAGGTGCTGACTCACTGCGCTTATTAAAGATCCCAGGATACCAACCACCAACAGTTGGGTTTACCCTGGTGTCCTGGCTGAATTCCCAATCTGGATTTCTCTCTTCCTGCCACCTAACTGCCATTCATTTCTCCCTCCCCCTCCACCCCTGCTTATGTTTGGAGGTGTACTCTCACACAAAATGCCTGCCTCGCATCCAGATTGTAGGCTACAAATCTGTTGCGGTTGAAGCCAGTTTCCCCCCCCGAATGCATTTTTACAGTACTGGACATTGGGGTGTGATGACGAAAAAAGTGTAAAATGTTTTAGAGCATAACACGAATATATCAGTCTAAGTTTCTATGAGTCCAAACATTGCACTTGAGAGTGAATTCAGGCCTGTCGTGAAAGTGGAGGACGCAGTGACGCGGGGGGTGTGGAGAGGACCCCAAGCGTTCATGAAACTCTTTGGCATCCATTTTCTGTTTTAGCGACATCATGTTTCGGTGCTCTCCTCTCTTAGTCCTGAGGGGTGGTGAAATTAGGGGGAAAGAGAATGTGAAATGAGTTACAAAGGAGAAAGTTTATATGTATGTGTGTGTGATTGTGTATGTGCATTTGCTTGCGTGTGTGTGTGTGCTCGTGCGTGAGTGTGTGTGTGTATTTAACCCCTCTGCGCAGATTTAGACGCTGACATGCATAAATTCTGAAATTTAGTTCCTAAATAATTCTGTAATCAAATTTGCAAATGTTTTGCTTGTCTGGAATAATTTTCCACAGTCTCTGTGACGCAAATACTGAGTTATAAAGCCTTAAATAGGCTCTTGCATAACAGGAAAAATTGGCATTTTTTTGTATTCTGTGCAAAGGGGTTAATGTTGTATTTTTTATGATAAACACACCAGCCAAATGCAGATGCTCACACAAATGTAAATTTTCCTCCTCCTTGTGATTCCTCTGGAGGAACTGAAGTCATTGCTGAAATTTATCCCCGTGGCTTGTCTTGGTTGACTTGGTGGGTGAAAACAAAGCCTTTTTGTCCCCTCTCAGTGCCCATAGAGAAGAATAGGTCGGAAAATGAGCTGAGCGATGAGGACGATTCTCAGATGACGGACTCGCAGAAGACCAGCAAGCTGTCCGAGCTCTACTCCACTACCATCCCCAGTGTGGACTCCGCCATGGAGTCCTGGGACGGCTCGGGCATCGACGCCGGCTACGGCACACAAGGTGGGGGCGTAACTGCAGTGCCAAGGGTTCAGTGCCCTTGATATGTAGTTAAAGCACAACTCCAGTCTGTAACAATCACTGGTAGTGTCATCAGTCTGCATCGTCATGGAAAAAGCAGAAACATCCCGCTCTCCCCGAATTATCACGGAAACGAGTCCCTGCTCGCAAAACGTGCCCATTTTTTCCTGGTAACCTGAGAGCTTGATGTCGCAAACTGTGCAGCCTTCACCTATCGCTGGGCCGGTATCGTGACCAATTAGAAGGGTCAATGATTCGTACTTCAACTCCGTTCTCAAAATTTGTCAGTTGCCGGATGAGTCAGGTTTGCAGTCACTTGTGCACACACATTTTCTTGTAATGTAATTTGCTGCATAGTTCATACAACCTTAACGCCTTACAGACGGAAGCTATCACAACAAACATTAACTCTCTCTGCCCCCTTTACCTCTGAGAGACTCTAAAATGCTCTTTTTATACCCAGTCATGTTACTGACCAGTTGCCAATTAACCTAATTAGCTGTAAAATGCTCCTCCAGCTGACTTTTATTATTACCTTTTACTTTTCCAGCCTTTTGTTGCCCATGTCCCAACTTTTTTGAGATGTGTTGCTGCCATCAAATTCAAAATGACCTAAAATTTTTCATGAAATAGTAACATGTCTTTCAACATCTGATATGTCGTCTTTGTTCTATTGTGAATTAAATTTGGGTTTATGAGATTTGCAAATCATTGCATTCTGCTTTTATTCACGTTTTATACAATGTCCCAACTTCATCGGAATTTGGGTTTGCATTTTAGTTTGTGACGGCGCTGAACTGCTATTTTCCCACGCAGGTACTTTCGTGCAGCCGGCGGCGGGAATCGCGCTCCATCCACACGAGTGGCGCAGCGCTAAGCAGAGGAGCAGCACGCCCCCTCCTGGCCGCCGCAAGAACTACCCCTTCAGCGATGCTGGCTTCATCGAGGACGAGTGGGGCAAACCTAGCGGGTGAGGAATCAGCACCGTCCTAAAATAGCTCGAGGTCCGGACCCCAGGAGGCAAAATGTCAGAAAAAATCCTGAAAAGAGCCCTCAGGTTTATAGTCCTTGAACTGCTGTTACAAAAGCATCTTCACAGGTCATTCCTATCAATTTGAATGTTAATTAGCCACACGTAGAATTTAGAGCGGTCTAGCCTTCAGCAGGAAGTCTCCAAGCAAGATGAGACAATCAGTACAGCTGTAAATCGGCTAAATCGTTGGTGCCCGAATTGCAGGTGTGTTGGTTGCAAAAATGGCAAAATTATTTAAGGTGGCCGATGAAACTGCATCAGAAATTATGACAACAGAAGCCAAGCCCCAGAAAACAGAAGCAGCAAAAAGGAACAGTGGCCATAAAGCTCTCCCACAAGGACAGACAGGTGCTTGGTAGGTTAGTTACTTGTAACCACACAGCCTAACAAACCTCACTTCCCATTAATGTCTTGGCTAGAGCCACTAATCTGCCAGCTCCTATTACGCCATGTGTGCCGTGCACCCTTTTTAAAAAAAATAAACAAAAACAACAACAGAAAACTAAAATTGTTTGTCTGCATTGAACTTCTACTCAAGTTTCCAGTCCAGACTCAAACAACAACACCCAAGGATCCTGCAGTTAGACCTCTCTTAGGTCTCTGTCCAGGCCCCACCCCTAAATCCGAGGACCTGCAGGTTATTCCCTTTTTTACTTTAGGGCCTCACACATAACAAACAGTCGTACACCAATTACAGAACGCACTCCGAGTTCCACACAATCACTCATAGTAAGTTGTTACGCGCGCCATGTTAGTAGTTGCATAATAATTCTGCAGATTCTGTCCCTCTCCTTTTAATTTCCCCCAATTTTGTGTCTATATTCTTTGAGTCCTAAATGTCACTTGTCTCCAGTGCTCCAGATCAGGGCTGGGACACCACGGAACAACACCCCTGCTTATCTATCTGAGCAAGATAATTGAATCAAGTTAACTTCATTGAATTGCTCACCTTATACTTTGTTTGCTGGCAGCTTAGGGTGTGTGTGTTTGTGCTCCCTGCACCGTCTCCGAGCACCAGAAGATCTCCCACCCTTCCGAGTGTAACCGACCTTTACTGACTCCGGGCTGCTGGCTGGCTAACTTTGTCGTGGTTTTCATTCAGACATATTTTCAGGTTATGAGTTTCCTCCATCCTCAAACAATTGGAGCGAGAGACAGATTCTTCAGAAAATTAGGCGTTATTGTGGCATATTGATGAATATAAAGCCGAGTTCTTTTGCAGAACTGACATTCTGCTTTTCACACCCAGTTTTTATCCCTTCATCACAGGAAATATCTTCCAAATATGGTTTTCAGCCCTCTCTCACTACAGTGGTTCAATAACGCAATGTCTGATTTTTACTTGTTTTTCAATTGTATAATCATATGGTATCTGCATGTTACTTGTTGTTCTCTTTTTATCAATAGTTGGCATCCTTTGCAACATAACAACATCAAGGCTACTTGTTTCAGAGGACTCTTGGTTGAGTCACTGGTTGTCCCAGAGACAGGCAAACCAAAACACTGCCACTTGCCTTGATAACTGCAACCAAAAGATAACAACCCTCTTCCAGTGTAATACTGGAGCATGCATCACTATATGATTTCTGATGAATGATGGTGAATAATGCTGATGACTGAACAGATATTACCTGGATCAACTGAAAAGATGTCAATCAAAGCTACAGAGGCCAACTGCTTGTGTGTGAGTGTGTGATTGCGTGTGTGTGTGTGTGTGTGTGTGTGTGTGAACTGCTCATACGTGTGTGAAATGGTTGTATGTGTGTGTTTGCATGTGTCTGTGCGTGTGTATGTGTATTACTGCTGCTTACATAATATGGTCTCTGATTATGATTATTGATTATGGTAATTGGTTTACTGAGGAATATGATGAGAAATATTGAAATATGATCCTCAACAATCAACAGAGAGTTGAATTTATTTCCCAGCCAGTTTTAACAAACATTGCGTGTAGTGAGGTTCACAAAGCATATATTTAAGGCCATGTTTTTGGTGCTTAGACCACCCCTTGTACAGTATAGGAGCTGGAGACAGCTTCTGCCTCCATGGTGCAATTAACCAGTGAACCATTGTACCTCCATGATTAATGATATCCTGCAGACTATTGTCCATAAACATTTCTTAGAGGCCTGAACAGATCACTGAACAATGGTCACAGCGGAACACACACACACACCCAAATCCTCGCCGTCTCCACAACAATCCCACCGTCTGAAGTTACAAGGAGGGACTTTCCAGAGCAGAACAAATGGCCCGCGAAACAGGCCGGGCACTAAATCCCCTTTGTGCTGCTCTAATTCTCCTTATCCTGCTCAAGACATTTTTTTCTTTGCTTTTGATTTTATGAATCAACAGGTTCCTTGTTTGATTTTGCTTCAGTGGGAATGCAGGGGATCCAGTGCCGATTCACGCACTCCCCTTTCCTATAGTTTTTGCTTGATTATAAAAGTATAATAAATATGTTTATTCATAATAAGCCCATGGTTGTATTTATTGTGTAGAGCACACCATAATTCATTGGGCAGTGGCTCTCATTTTGGCTTTGTACTCTTGGATTTTGAGTTGGAAGGGATACAGTGACAATACGGTTGAAGGGAAGACTGTCAGCTTTACGTTGAGTGTGTACTCATCTATATCGGAGGAATCGTTTAGAAATGACTGCAGGTTTTGTACATAACCCTCTCTCCCCCTTAGTTTCAGGTGCTTTAAAAAATATTGAACAGTTTAACTGAATAAAGTAATCAGTTTTCATGTTTGTTTGTATTTCATGCAATGATTGCTTTACATCTGTGATGGATTGACATCACCAGACACAGGTCATCTTCCCTGGTGATGCTCCGTCAAGCCTGCACTGCAGCCATCTTCACTTCTACCTTGTTTTGGGACTTAATTTTTCTTCTGTCTCCTCTTCAGCTTGTATAATGCACGTTCAGCTGGATTCAGATTTTGAGATTGACTTGGCCAGCAGAACCAAAATAACAAAAAATAGCTCAATGTCACGAGCAGGACCCCAAAGGCTTGCGCTTCATTGGCGGCCATATTGATTTTGAGAGCAGGACACAAATCGATAGAGAGCTTCCAGTAACCACCCCCAACATACCACCAAAAAATGAGAACATTTGGCCAAGGCGTTTTTCAGTTCTCATCCGAAACAAAAATGAAGATGGCTGCTGTGGCGGCCGTATTGATTATCGAAGCGGGACACCAATCAATGGGGTGCTTCCTGTAACCACCCCCAACATACCACCAAAAAATGAGAGCATTTGGCCAAGGCGATCATCAGTTATCTTACGAAACGAAAATGAAGATGGCTGCTGTGGCGGCCATATTGATTATCTGAGTGGGACACAAATCGATAGACAGCTTCCTGTAACCACCCCTAACATACCACCAAAAAATGAGAACATTTGGCCAAGGCGTTTATCAGCTATCATCCGAAAACGAAAAGTTAACCGATGGACGAACAGAAGGACACCGCGCGCCACGACAATACCCCCCGACCGTCTGCTGAGGGGTAAAGAGGTTTCACCGTTCAATGAATTATGGTGCTTACTGCATGTGTAAAAACTAAGCTGGTATCTCTTAAACTGCTGCTTATTGTTATAGTGATTTTGAGGATGTGTGCTTTGCTTTCAGTTTGCTGGAGTAAAGCTGTGGTTGCTGAATCTTAACCATGTCTGTACCTTCTGATCTTCAAATGATCAGGATTTGCTAAAGAGTAGAATCATATTCTCTCAGACAGGGTTCAAACTCCATTTGTAAACTTGGCACCAGAGCCGATGGAAGGTGCCAGGTTTTGAGCAACGTGATATCTCGATCGGACAGTTACATAATCAGACTCGGCAATAGACTGCATACATTAGCACTGCCTGTGAAAAGTACTCATGTGCTTTTTCATTCTTTCACACCGATTTGTTAGTCCTGCTTGTTTTTCCCAGCATTCTCCCTGTCGATATTTCTCTCCCTCCCCCACCTGCACCTCCCACTCCTTCTGCCCCTCAGGTATTCTCTCCCTGACCCCCCTCCCGAATCCTTGTTTTTTGTTTTTATGGTATAATGTTTTATATTTTTTTGGAGCATGTTTCAATTCAAAACATGACTGTTTTAATCATTCCAAAGGCCACACCTTTTTCTGACTGATAAAAGTATCAATACTCTGGCCCCATTGGCTGGGACTGGTCACCTGGTTACCCGCCGCCACTCTCCTCCTGCACACCCAGGCTGTTGGGGAGACCCAGCAGTGACCCCACTGTCCCCGAGCAGCTCACAGAGTCCACAGGGTGGCTCACGTCTGTTGGTTCCATGTGTTGGTGCAGGTACTCCAGTCATCCACAGAATAACGGCATCATTCTGGACCATGACGACAGCTTCTGGTGCCAAGCACTGGAGGACCTGGAGACCTGCGGCCAGTCAGAGCTCCTCCGAGAAATTGAGGTAAAGAACCGAAACCCGACACAGTGAGACCGTGATAGAACCCTAACTCTGTAGGTACATGGGGAATAAAGGCAGAACCCTTAACCTGCAATCACAAGGAGAGATAGACACAGCAGAACGTTAACTCTGCAGCTAATGGGAGATCTAAATAGGGAACCCAGTCTGTAGGAAGCAGTCACAGTCTTTCCTACTGCTTCCATTCCAGTGCAACCAGTTATCTATTTATATAGGTAGTCGTCAATGGAGAAACCTTTCGAAGTTAATCTATGGAAGAATAGGATTCCCTGAAATGACAGTTAGGTGACTTCCTTGCAAAGCAATCCGTCCATCCATCCAATCATCATCCATCCATCCATTATCCTTCCTGCTCTTTCTCACTAGGGCCGCGGGGGAGCTGGAGCCAATCCCAGCTGACTATGGGTGAAAGGCAGGGACCCACCCTGAGCAGCCCACCAGTCCATCACAGGGCACACATGCCATTCACAAACACACTCATCCCTACGGGAAATCTGGAGCATCTAATTAGCCTGACATGTTTGTCTTTAACCTATGGGAGGAAACTGGATTACCCGAGGAAGCCCATGTGAGCACAGAGAGGACATGCAAACTCCACACAGGAAGGCCCCAGGCTGGAGTTGAACTCACAACCTCCTTGCTGTGAGCCAGCAGTGCTCCTCCTGCAGGGGCAGTGAGATGTGTTACTGAGCAGCATATTTCACACGCTGCACACAAACTGCTGTCAAAGCCATCCTCAGTCCTCCTGCGTGTCACATGAAATGTGTGATGTCTCTCCCGCATGTGACCAGCGCTGAGATCACACGTTCATCTCGGTGGGAGCTTTTTTGAGAACTGTGGAAGAGAACCTTGTGACTTCGGGCTGGACCAGAGATATGATGTGTTCTCGAAGTAGCAGGGCGGTCGTGAGAAGGTTATTTTGTTTGTATTGATCCATGGGGTAGGTGCTCAGAGTGGTCTTTCAGAATTGGGTTGAAGAGAGGTGATTGACTGTCAGTGCTTTACTTTGCACAGATTACCAGTATTATTAGACAATTATTGACTCCAGTCGAAGAGACTCCAATGATTTATCTACTTCAGATGCCTTGGTGAATATCACTTGTTCAAGGAGGATAAATCATTGGATTCACCGATAACTGAAGTCAATAACTATTTTATTATATGGCCCAATTTGAAAATATAAAATAAGAGAAAGGTGACAACTGTAACGTAAAGCTCCTCACAGGGACGAAGCGACACAAAGTACGGACACTGTCAGGAGCTCCTGCGGGGGTCGTTGGATTGTTATATTCACTTCGGAGCACTTTCGTGCAGTGAACATCACTATTCACGGTGACCAGCAGAGCTCACTTCGACCAATCAGGAGACAGCGAATGCATATGTCATGTAATAATCAGGATTATTTTCAAATCAACATTTCAGAAGCTTTCTTTAAAGTGTTAACAAGGCCTCCGGATGGCTCACAGTTAAAACATTTGTCTGGGAGCCATGTCATTGGTTGATGGAATCCTAACTGCACTGTGAACGGCTATGGTAGGAGCTTTGAATGGGCAAAATAACAATGATAGGGGTTAATATGGAGATACTAGGGGTTAAGGTAGAGGAAATTCATTAGCCTTGGTTGGCTGGGCACATGGAGCTCTTTGATCTATGAGTTAATTGTGCACTGACTGTGTTATCCTTCGACTGCATCAATGGACAGTGATTGGTGGTGAGAGTTCATAATATAAAAGAAGCAGGGTTTAGTCAGCACGTGAGTTTGAGGAATCACGTGCCTCGACTTCTCAATCCTGAGTGAACGTGAGCAAGTTGCTGTGGTTGACTAAACATTTCAGCTGTTTCCCAGACAGGGAGAAAGGGGGACAACCCCAAAAATAAGGGTCGTCAAAAAATAGAGGACAGGGAGTTCTTATTTTTGTCTCTAACTTGCATTCTTTTTGTATTTCATTTCTGTCCCTTGCGCAAAACTGTTTATGCAAGCAGTCATAATATGAATTGGACATTATTGTGATATGTGATGGTTGCCACATTAGATCTCATTATAAGGTAATAGCTTTTGCAGGGGAGTTTGCCTGCCAGTGAATTAACTCTGGGCTCTCCTCTCACCACAAGTTTCTCTTTGGGGCCTTTAAATGGGCGTCTTGCAGGGGTGAGCCGGGGGGGGGGGGTGGTACTGGGTTCCCATGAAATTGAGATGTTCCGTATGTATTTCATGGAAGTCTAAGACTGAGATTTTTTTTTTTATTATTTGAATGAGGTTCAGGTCTAATTGGCAAAGCTTTCCAAGATTCAGGTTATGAAGATGAGGCCTTCATCTCCAACACTTCTGCAGGCTTTGCTCATTCTCGACTCTCCTGAGGAAGAGCAGGAAGATATTCAGCCCACAGTAAAACCACAGAGAAAAGTGCTTAATGAAGCCAGACAAGCATTAGCCTGTCCTCTCCTGATATCCATGAAACTGTGCCCTGGAATGGAAAAATACATGAAAACTGCCCAGAATCTCCTGTGAATGATAAAAACAGCTGTGGTTAGTGCTGCTATTCTGGACACAGCAAGAATAATATTATTATCGTGTACAAAAATAGAATTCCATTGGGACTCATACAGACTTTATACTGAGTAACAGTTTTGAGCTTTCTGGGTAGGAGTCAAAGTCTGCATCATCTGGTGAGTGGCTCAAAAGGGTTTGGAGTACTTCCACCATTGACAGTGTGTGAGGAGCCGGAAAGGTTGTTTTTTTTGTTTTTATACTGAGTGATAATATGCGATAGCCGTTGAAAACAGGCCTTAAAAGACTGTCTTGGCCATGATCCTTTCCTCCACTGCTTTTGGAGTGCATTTTTCAGGAGCACTTTTGGTTCACATGTTTTCCGCTGTTTTTAGAAACACAATGTTCTAATGTTAGTCCTCACTGTGCCTGTAACATTGTATTTCTCATGGATTAGGCCTGAGGGGGTGTCTATACTTGAGAACTGGTGGGTTCCCCATGACGCTCATGGAGGTCTCGCCCCACCCCTGTCCCTGCAGGCCTCCATCATGACAGGCAGTGCTCTGAGTTTGGGTATGGAGGGGCCCAAGGCGCCCCCTGACCAGGGCGTGCCAGCCAGGATCAGCCCGGGACGGAGGGCCTCCCTGCCCCTGAGTGAAGGCCGGGGAAGGGGCACCCTGCGCATGTCTGAGAAAACCTGGGAGTCCCGCAGGATCAAGGAGGAGATGCAGGAGATCCTGTCCCCGACACCGCTAGAGCTGCACAAGGTACGACAGCGGACACGCAAACTTAAAGGAATAGACAACGGAATTTAAGTATATGCATAGGTTGATAGCTTATAATATTGAGAGCCCATGAGAAAAATTTCAGGCATACTTGACCATTTATGAAAAAGTTGTGAGCGTTTTTGTGTGGCAGTCCAAAGGCCACTACTGAGCTGCCATTTTGCAGTCACATCTCATGGGCTCAAGGGAGAATCTCCACTCTTCATTACTCTTCTATTGGCGCATTTGGTCTTCCACGGTGAACTTACATAAATTCAATATTTGGTTGCCGTTTTCTGTACACAAGACCATTAGAAGAGCACTTGCCTAAAGCCTAACCATCGATGACATTTCTTTTTAATGATTAAGAATGAATTAATTGTTGTTATACAGAGCTGTGGTGACATTACACCATATCTTCATGATAGAGAATAGCTCCAGTTTGGTTTGCGGCTCTAGAAACAGAATGCCAGCAGATAAGTTACTTTGTATTATACAGTATAAATAAATACAGGACATTATTTTTAAAGGTTCACTCTGAAAATTTTTTGCCTATTTTTCGAAGAAATGGATCATATGTAGCAAATGAATATGCATCACACATTTCTAAATGCTTTCTATAACTTTTTATCATTATTTGAAAACTAAAATTTGGCTAGTTTGTACGGTCCTAAGCCCCATCCCTCAAAAAAGTTGTTGCACACGGACCTCGTAGTCATATGACCTGTGACGTGTGAAAAGTAAGTTGCAAATGTTCCCAGCTGATCGACCTGTGGTTTGTTCTATACTGAATTGATCATTGATTTCGCCTTGATCAATCCTTGATTTCATTGATTTTCAGATAACATTCATCAACATGCCAAATAGGTTTGTAGTGGTAAGCTGTAACAAGACTCCAAACGATTGTATGAGTTTACATCACTTCCCAAAAAAGAGATGCCAAGTCTCACGCATTCGTTAGAGTCTCTCGCTTCTTAGTGGCATTCACCTTCCTGTGCAGTAGTTCGCAATTTTCCAATCAGCTCCTACTGGAGAAATTCACTTGCAGAATTGAAGTCATTGTGCATGAAGTTAATCAGTTTCACGTGCATTTAGTGGATTTCCCCGCTTGTGTCACGGAAATCGATTATGACTCGGGAATTCTCACGCTTGTCTTTACTGAGAGATTGAAAGCAATAGAATTGCATGAAGACATTTCAGATGGTCTTGTTTCATTGAAACAATTTAAACGATCATGAAACACATGCATTGTTTCTTTTCCCTGAGTAAAGAGAAGCACGAGAAATCCGGAGTCATAATCGCTTTCCATGTTGCTTGTGGTGAGGTCCACCTTGACGCAATTGAAACTGAAACTTCAATGTGCAAGGATTTTAATTCCGCATGAGAATCTCATTAATAAGCACTCATTGAATGATTGCGGACTACGGTGAATAAGCCTAAAAAATGCATTGGACCTACGTTGAATGCGTGAGACTTGGCATCTCTGAGATCAGTTCTCGTGCTTACTCCCCACTTGCTCAGCTGCTACCCCGCCGGGTCTGGCGCGGGTAGCCCACGGCCCAGCCCCGCTGTACGGCTTCGGTGTTAATGTCTATGTACAGTAAGTGTGCTGTGAAGATGAGCTGACAAGTGAGCTAGTGTTTACGTTGCTTTGTTCGTAATTTAGTTGTTGTTGATGACATTCAAATTTTGCATTGGTGTTTGTTTCTGAAACACTGGCCATATCGTGATCCTAGTCACCGGGGACTACTAGGACTTTGGTTCGGCACATATCCGAAAGCGAAACGCAAACATAAACACAAGCGACCGGTCCATGCGAGTGTGAAGTTGCCTTACAGTCGCTTACTATGCTTGAAGTCCAAAATTAGCACTCATTTTGTGTAGTATACAATGCCAGTATGCGTAAAACGACTGTACACGCCTTTACGATCAATGCAAACTTTTCGTTTTGCAATCCCAGATGAGATCAGAGCTTTGTTCGCGGAAAAATTAAAAACCCACAAAATCTGGACAGTTTGTGTCAAATCATTTCATTGGGTAAGTAGAAAATGTATTGATAAGAATATTCGTCCCAAATAAGATAACTATAACTTGTCTCTTTCAAAATTGCCTATTGAGAAAAGGAGTGAAACGAGTCATTTTCTGTACTAGCTCCGGTGCTACTTACTTCTCATACGTGGCAGCCGATTAGCCAATCGCTCGCGAGTTTTAAGGAAAAGTCTCAAAGTGTCTAGTTTCTTCATTTTTTTGCCAATATAACATACAATTACGAAAGTTAAATGCTGGATTTGTAAATTTACTGGCAATAATACATGTCTACAGCATTTTTTTTCCTAACTTAGTAGACCTTTAATTCAAAGTCAATGCAAAGACGCGAATACACGCGTCTGTAATGGCGTCTTGTAATCTGTTGTGCGAAAAATTAATTTTGCGTCTGATGTGAAAGCAGCTTAACTCAGATACAGTCAACCAAAGAAAGGGTTTTGACAGGCGGAATGTTTGTTCAATTTGCTTTACAACAAAGTATGGACATTAGGTAGGACTAGCTTGCAGCCTTGATGATAATAAAGAAGTGGTCTGCTCGCCTGCATCCAAGGAACTGCTCTAACAGCGGATTATTGTGGAAACATTGCTGCTGATGTGCCTGACATAGCAGACATGCATAATGATGGAATTGGATTTTCCTGCTAGACATTTTACAATCGACTAAAAAAGTTTCATAGCCGGCATGTTTCTTAACGGTTTGCTTTGCAACCAACAGTGGACGTTGGGTAGCCTAGCTAGCGGACTCATTTTGATCATAAAGAATCGGTCTGCTCGCCTGCAGCAACTAAGGAATATTTCCTCTAACGCTAGTGTATTATTGTGGAATAATGGCTGGCATGGGGCGGCTGGCATGGATTTTATTGGTGTACAAGGTAGGATTGGAGGATGGGCATTTAATTGTTTATGGGCCTGATGACAGGCAGGCTAGCTGACAGGGAGGTGTGTGAGTGAGATGCAAGCGAGCCTGCACCAACTATCACTGACCGTAACTTCAGGGCTGCACAGTAACAATGCTTTGATGCGCAGCTAAACAAAACCAGAGTACCTTAACTCAATGCCAGCGTCCCGAAACAAAGGCTAAGCACAGTAACTGCAGTTATGGCGTTCTGTCGTGGTTTCTGGAGGGATTTTCGGTGGTACTTTTGACACAGACCTTGATTTTTTCATAAAAACAATCAAATTGACTCAAAATATTCATCCACATGATTAAGGAGGTCTTCAATACCCCCAAAATTACAATAACTCATTTTCTGCCAAATGTGATGTTACGGTGTTTTGCCTTTGCACGGCAGCATAGAACGTGCAGCCATGCTGCTGACCTGAACGAGTCCTGCACGGACACCCAACTGCTGCACACGCAGGTATATTGTTCTCTCTCTCTCAGCCTTCAAACAGCCTTCTTGAATAGTTTCACGAATAGTAGGGTATGTTTGTGACTAACAATGTCCTTTGGCACAGAAAAATGGTGACAACAGTGAGTAATTTAACAACTATCCCAATGCTTGTGCAGTCTCACTCGCCATGTATAGCTTATACATGCTGCGCCCATGTGACGTCAGAGCATCTCCGCGAGGATTGGTTGAAATATTTTCAATGGCGGGATCTTTGAAATCGTCAATCCTGCTTCAGAACCGACTTTTGGAGATCGATTGCTTAGTTGTATGAGCTCTATATGTTCAAACATTCACATTAATCATTAGTTCATGACATGATCTATCTTCCAAAGTGTATTTTGAAATTCCATTGTCTATACCTTTAACCTAACATTATATATCAGCTTCATCCGACATTAAATACCACCCTAACCCAACAATACATATTACCCTAACCCAAGAAAACATACTGCCCTAATCTAACATGACATACAACCCTAACACAACATTACATGAGATATAACCTCAGCCCAACGCTACTCACCGCTTTTATCTAACATGAAATACAAATCTAACCAACATTACCCACAAGAGCAAATGGAAATGTAAATTGTTGGAAAAGTCCTTCAAAATGGAAATTTCACAATATTCAGATGATTTTTTGCTTTTATACTGATGGAGGAGGGTCTGTTTAACTGGATGGCACTTTGAGTATTGACAGCATCACCAGCACCAATATCCATTGTTGTTTGGAGCACTTGGAAAAGATATTGCAATGACACACAGACTTCCCTCACATGTATTTGTTTAATTAAAGAGATGATAGTACATTATGGTTATAAATGAATGTGCTTGCTACGGTACTTTAAATTTCCATTTCATCCTACAAGACCCTGAACGTCTTAATCTCCACTTTTCAATGCTTCATAAAATTCTATTATGATGCAGCTAAAACAAGAGATCATGTGAAAGCATTTAATATGGAAAGATCATAAGAAAAATAATGAAATGTTCATTGTAGAGAACTTATTTGAATTTTAGATTTCTTTCTTGACCCAGGGGAAAACTTACCATTTCCCAGCAGAAGCGAATTTTTTTGCACTTTACAAAAGTAGCTCTTGCCCACAAGCATAAAATGTTGACATCACTCAAAGTGCCATCCATTTGAATAAGCCCTCACTGATCATAAAAAAAACATAAAATCATCCAAATATTGTACATTTTCACATTTTCAATGTGATCTTCACCTTGTTTCTTATTTTTCTTTTTTTTTTCCTCATTGCTTCGGTAACATGCCTTAACTCGTTTACTTTAGCCTATATTACAAAATGAAACCGCTATTCAGAAGCAGAAGTTCGTCTTGAATTTTACTGCATTTGCTTCCTTATGAAATCAGTTCACTGTGGGTGCAGAAATCGATGCTGTCAGTCTTGAAAGCGTCAGAAATCTGGCCTTTGTATTGATAAGTTCTTGGGTATTCAGTCCAATACTCAGATCTGAGTTGACTATTAAATATTTTTAACTGGTTCCAGGTGACTGTGATAAAGGATCCAGAGAGTGATGACTTTGGCTTCAGTGTATCCGATGGCTTCTTAGAGAAAGGCGTTTATGTCAACTTGATCCGGCCAGATGGGCCAGCAGAACGAGCGGGGCTAAAGCCGTACGACAGGATTCTACAGGTACTGAATCCCACCTCCTAAGTAATCCCCTTTCCTCTAATATACTCCCCCACTAATGCACCTACCCCTTGCTGCGTTACAAAACGGCTTCTGGGCATAAAATGGCTGCTGTGCAGAATCCAGGTGGGCACTGCATTTCACCATGCTTCAACAAAGTGGGAAGAAATCAGAGGTGGGTGAGGACATTTCTCCATATTTTATCAGTATGAACTTATCTAGTCTAAGATTGTGAGATAAAACGCACTAAATGATAAGATCAAGTTTGACCCAACAGCCAAAGTACTTTTCACTTGGCTGTCCCTGCATTTCTGAGACTTTATTTGACATACTGTTAAAAATAAACCATATGCCAGATAGCCAGTACATCTGATAAGTATTCACCATGCGGCGAATTTGCACAATGAGGTCATTGTGAGTACGAAAAATAAAGATCCTATTGTATAGCATCTGATTGACTTCTGAGCAAACAGAGAGACTGTTGCTGGGGCCTGACACTGCTGAGGCCTGCTAGCTGCAACTTCCTGTAAAAAAATGGATCTCCTTTCTTCCATGTTTGAAGACATTTTTAGCATCAGTAGGACTACCTCCGGCCTCTAACAAGAGCCTGGAATTGATCAAATCTGCTTAAATTCAATAAATGCTCCCTGTATTAGTTTGTGGATAAGAGCCTGACAAAACAAGATTGAACAGATTGTTAAACCTCTGAGAGTCAAGCTTAATAAAGGCCCTGTTTTTCATCAGATCTGTGCCTATTTTTGGGCTTAAATTTCCTGTGTTATTTGTCCATTTAATACTGTTGAGAATAAGCAGGAAATTTAAAGCCTGCTTTGAGAACCTGTCTCAAGGCCCAGTCCTTTAAAATGTTTAAATGGTTTTTCCTGCTATGGGAGCTGTACTTGGCTGTGCTGCTCTTGGGTTGACTTCCCTGGGGGGCGAGTGGAGGGCGGGGGTATAGTTTAGAGGCTTTTGAAATTTCAGATTGAAGATGATGATGTGGATCAAGCTTTCACTTTGGATCAATCAATGTTGATATTTTATATCTAACATAGAGCCAAGATATGACTTTACACCTACCCCCCATAAGGCGTAAAGCTATT
Organism: Gymnothorax reevesii; assembly: GCA_029721435.1. Taxonomy (NCBI): domain Eukaryota; kingdom Metazoa; phylum Chordata; class Actinopteri; order Anguilliformes; family Muraenidae; genus Gymnothorax; species Gymnothorax reevesii. The sequence continues at coordinate 37,968,233 of CM056581.1, forward strand.
CCTAACTCAGCTGTTGCCATGGCTGAAGGAAGATGAATAAACAATGATATGAATAAACACCTTTTTTCTGCAGTTTACACTGTCCACACTTTTCCTTTGATAGATTACTTTTTTTGATATGTATGTCGACTTTGACGCGCACATTCTCGATTCCGTATGAGACAAGCAAACTCATATACAAGCTTTAGGCATGTAAGCTAGTTTGTACATGATGATGTATTACTATTTATATTACAACTTGTGTTTTGTATTTATCGTATTCATCTGAATTATTGCCAGAAATATTAATTTAAGTGGGCCTGCATGTTATGCGTGTATGGAGGTGCAAGATCCAAAGCAAAATGTATTAAGTTGGGAGTGCGACCCTATAACCTGTTGCCTCTGTAGAACCACAAGTTTTGAAAAGAAACTTTCCTTATTATAACACCATTGTTTCTTGTTTTAACTAGATATGTTCATCCTCTGAAAAAACAAGAAGTGGGTATCAAATTACATGGCATAGGCACCCCCTGGTATACCTGTGGCTCAACAGGAGCCTTATGTTTTAGGCAACATTGCGCAGAAACTTCACTGCGTGCATCAATTCATTGGTAACGTTGGGCTTAGTTTAGGTGTCGCCCAAGTGTTGATGGTGTAGCTGAATTAATACTCCACTTTAGTTTGAAACTAACCTGTTACAGTACAGTCACCGTTAAAACCGAAGAAAAGGTCGTTAATCCGGCAGTAGGGGCGGCGTCAGGCTGTCGGTAGGACCAGGAAATCTCGTCGTTAGCTGTGCGGTTGGACAGGCGTCTTGACGCGCTTGAAGACAAAAGAAGACCTCCCGCCAGTGTTGCCAACTCCTCAGTAAGGAAAGTCGCTATTGTCTGTCATAAAAGTCGCTGGAAGCTGCTAAACACCCCGAAAGGGGGGGGTAGGCAGCGTGCATTTTGTTGGTGGGGGGGGGGGACGCGCTTTATTTCATTCATTTTGCGCACTCAATCTTCCAGTCTTTCAGTGCTTTGGGACAGGGGAGGACGGCACCTGCAGTAACTGCAGAATGAAACGTGCTTTCACGCCAGTCACAAGACAGCAGAAAAATCACCACTTACACCAGAAAAAGTTGATAGATTTGTCACTAGGCGCTTTTGACAAAAAAGTCACCAAGATGATTTGCAAAGTTGCCAGATTTAGCTAGAAAATTGCCAAGTTGGCAACACTGCCTCACGCCGCCTACCACGCACGCGTTAGCGGGGCGATAGCCGGTTACCCGGGTGTTTGTTAATCATAACTGAGCCACAAGGGCAGTTAGGGCAGCCGTGTTGACAGTAGTCCGTACATGTAGATAATGGCACAGCTTTTTGGCAATTTATTTCATTACTGTATATGAATGCAAGAGTAACGTTAACCTACATAAAATATTGATTTGCTTTGGCAGGGGTCATTTTGCCGGTATTATTTTACTATCAAGTGCCGAAATACAGTATATCATTTTTTCTGTTACAAACCTGTAATTTAGTAGCTTATATCCATTCCTACATCGAAGATTACTCGCACCCCATCTCAGTGAAATTCATGTACGGAAAGAACTTGAATGTTTTTCGAATTATATACTGTTTCATTTTATGCTAATAGGCCATTTTTAACCAATTTTTCATCACAAAACGTTTTGCATCGTCTGTATTTGTTTTAATGATTTGTCATAACCATTCAGATGTTCAAATAAAATGTTTGCAAAGCTTGCAACTAGAAAATAATTGTGTACAATATGAATTTAGTTATTATTTAGTTATTATTATTCAGACCTACCAGACTTTTGTTGTCTTCAGCTGCGCCCTGGAGTGAGAAGTCATACATGCTACGGGCTATACTCTTTGTGATTAGGCACATGTATAAAAATGTATTTATACAGTATGAAGTAAAATGCTCCGCAATCGGTTAGTCAGTTATTTGTTAAAAATATATGAAAGAATTTAAAACCTGACATATACCTATCCAGGTAGAGATTGCAGGATATTCTTTTCTTCAAGTTAGCAGTCGGTTTGGATTAATCACAGTTCACACTGTCTAAGCTATATCAGAGTTATATTTAAACATGTCATCTATAATCACAATTTGTTTATGTATATTGCGGTTGGCTTTTTAAAACCAATAAATCAATTACGGCACACTTCGCTGAAGGTCTACCCACAAATTCTCAGAATCACAGTTTCTGCAATAAAAATACATATTTTAAATACCAAAAAAATGTCCTTCAAGAATACAATTGCTTATATTACACTGTCGATTTATCATTATTTTTTTTTTGTTCATGCTAGGCTTTTTAAACCGAGGACATGATCAGCCACACGCTTTCCAGAGGTCACAACAGCTCTCACTTCCACTTTCACTGCAAAAGAAAATAAAAAAGATGTTAAAATACATAAGGGCAAACACAAGTAATTCTAATTGTCAAAATTCCCTCTATTCTCATAACTTACACAAACTTCATTCTGTTTAGCGGAGCCACATGTGGTTATTCCTGGCAGTAAATTGCCCGGTGAAGCGGCTCATTGGTCAGCAGTGTGAAGTACTGCATTATCGTGCGTTAGATCGAGGTTAGAAGGGTGAAATGTTCGAGGTAACCGGGCGTTAACTAACGCCGTCTCTTCGGTTTTAAGGGCGACTGTACTGTACAACCTAGGATTTAGAGGCGAGTTTACAAACAGACTTACCTTTTAGCTTACATTGCTCTACTACCCCATATCGTGTTTGTGTGTGGATGGACGAAGCCCTCCCATGGTTGAAGCAAAAAGGAGAGAAAGTTATAATCAGAGCTTGTAAAAAAATTGTTGTTTAGCGTCCCTCCCCACTCCAAAAAATGATTTTGAAAAAATCTGTTAAATTCCCCCTGAAAAGAAACACTGAAAAATGCCCGGATTCCCTGTCCATGCAGCAGATGATTTTTTTTTTTTGGCTTTTGATCACTGTATTACTTATGGGTTGGGCAGATTTGATTCTTTATGTTTGTACAATGGTGTTTAAGATTTGAGTTTATTATTTAATATGATTATTTCCCTGAATTAGATTTTCACACAAAAAAATAGAAATTCTGCAGGCAAATACTGTGACATGCTATTTACCCCAAGTGAAGGGGCAGGGATACTGTTTTCAGTGGCATGTATTTTGTTTGCATGTCTGTCAGCAGTTCAGCATGAAAACAGTTTGATTAAATTATACAAAATGTTCAGGAAACGTGATGGTCCAAGGATAACCTGATTAACCCTTTGCGCAGAAGCTAAATCTGGCTAATTATGTTTTACCTTATTTATGCCCTTATAATTCAAGATTGAGGCTTCATAGAGGGGAGGGAATGGCTCAACTGAGTCAAGAATTTAGAATTCCATCGTATTTCAGTTTATTTTAAGACTTTGGTAGGGGAAAAGAGCTGCAAACGGCTGGGGGTTGAAATGATACATTTCTGGGATCATAAACTCTTTGACCACAAGTGTAATTCATCTGAGTATGAAATTCTAAATTATCTACCCTAAAGGAGCCAAATAAGACAGCTCTCCAAGTGGCTCCCCAAACTCTCAGGTCCCTTAAAATGGTGCACTGTCAAATCACAAAATAATCATATACAGTGCTGTGAAAAAGTATTTGCCCCTTCCTGATTTATTATTTTTTTGCATATTTGTCACGCTTAAATGTTAAGATCATCAAACAAATTTTAATATTGGAACAATCAAATTAAACTAGGCAAGTTGAAAGTGAAAAAAATGCAGGATATTCCGTAACAATGAAGGTGCTTATGTACATAACCTGGTAACTAAAGTTGAAGATTGGACAGTAAAAAGTCCCCCAACTAAGCTTCAATGTGCATCACTGCAAAAAGTGATTTTCAAGAAAGGGAAATTGACTTATTTTACGACTTAAAACACTTATTTCTATCACCATTTTCTTAGTAAGACAAGAAATTTGTCCTTGATTTTATATAATTTTGACTACCTTGCCAATGGGGTAAGTAAATTTCACTTGTCAAGTACTATAAAATGTACGGCAGTGTCGCCGGAACTGGCACAGAATTCCCTCTAAAGTCACAATATTAACAGTGTTCTATAGTTATAAACCTTTACTTACTTCAGTATTATTTAGTTCATTATTCCTTTATTACTTTCGTCACTTTGCAGGGTGGAATAAAAAAATTTGAGGAAAATGACCGAGGGGAATCACTGACAGTTGTACACGTGCTCTAACATCACGATTACGCAGGTGCGAGCTAAACGAAGTAAAGCTGGCCTCCTTTAGACCAGCCACTGATAAATTTTGAGAGATTTTGGGTTCGTTTGAAAGTAAAAAAAATGAGACTGAAAATCGTTTGGTGAAATTTAAAAAGCTTTATCTACAAATCCATTCCAAACCTGAGGACAAGTTTTTAGCTTGTAAGACCAGTATTGTAGTACTATTTAATGAGAGTGACAGATAATTTTCAGGTTTTTATACGTACCTTGCATACGGCCATTTACCTTCATAATGGCGAGGACGGATAATATTTTACTAAAGCTGCGATTTGGGGAAAATGGTTGAGAAAAAAACCCAAAAATACACATTAAAATACATGTTTCGTTTCAGTAAAAACATAGGGTTATTGCATCCTGTGATTTCTCGTGTCTAGGCATATAAAGTTGGGTCACTGATTTCATGTCACACTTCTCCCTCAAAATAATATGAACTGAAAGCAACTAAATCACTATAACTTCACAACTGATTGCATTTGGCGATTGAAACTATTTATTTTATATCTAAGAATACAACACAGAGATGTGTGATGCAATTATAAAAATGTATTAACAAAGGAAAAAATTATGGCTGTTCATATAGGACGCCTAAAGCAATTGCCCGTTACCATGGAAACACCCCCTTAGAAATGGCTTTGCAACGCTTTCCTGACTGATAGATGTCAATTTCTTTGTTTCTCATCTGTTCTTGAATTTCTTTAGTTCGCAGCATGATGTGTTGCTTTTTGAGATCTTTTAGCCTACTTCACTCTGCCAGACAGGTTCTATTGAAGTGATTTCTTGATTCAACAGGTCTGGCAGTAATCCGGCCAGGGCGTGGCTTGTGAAACTGGACTCAAAATGTGGTTAATCACAGTAAATTCATGATTTAACAAGGGGGGGCAATGACTTTTTCACACAGGTTTGGATAGCTTTTTCCCCTTAATAAATGAAATCATCATTTAAAAACTGCATTTTGTATTTACTCGGGTTATCTTTTTCTTATATACAAATTTGTTTGATGATTTGAAACATTTATGTGTGAAAAATAGGCAAAAAATTAAGAAATCAGGAAGGGGGAAAATACTTTTCCACGGGACTGTATTTAATCAACTTTTGACGCATGGAATTCAATATAAATGAATGATTTTCTGGTTGAATTCAGCATGAGATTTTCATTATAGGCACAGCTGGGCATCAATGGTCACCAGTAACCTGTCCAAACCCGAAAAATGCCTTTTCTCCATGATAAAGTTTGGAATTTTGTCCATTTTTCCTCAGAGTCTCACTAGCCAGCACACACATCCATTAAAGGAGCTGCTTATTTAACGGTCAGAACATTCACCCAGCCATGAAGAGCTGGCAGTTCCCACTTCCGAGCTCGAACCTTATATCCTCAGCAACAAAAGTTTCTGTGACACCAATATTGTTAATTATTTTTCATAACGCAATTATGAAATTGTCATACATGGTGATATCAGACTGAAACAGTACACGTAAACACAACATTGAAATGGAAATCATGAAAATGCGAGAAAATGACTTTGCACGTGAAAATGTGCGTAAATCATGCTTGTGGATGGCAATAAAAGAGGAGAATTTTTGGAATGTTCACATTGTGCATGATGAACGACGGAAGCATCACTTATCTAAAACACAGCCATTTCGGATCAGGAACTCTACCCTCTAAATGCCAAGACTGTCTGAAAATGATCGGTGGAGGGCCATTGGGATGATTGAAGTTGCTCATCGCCTGAATGTCCACCGAAACACCATTTGGAACTTATGGCAGCGTCATCAGCAGACAAGACATGTCAGAGACCGTCCTCGCAGCGGCCGTCCACGAGTAACCACTCCCAGACAGGACAACTGGATTCGAACAACCCATCTCCGAAATCGATTCCAACCTGCAACCATAACTGCAAGAACGATACCTGGTTTGAGGCGACTGTCTGCACAGACAATCAGTCGCCGTCTCCGTCATTTTGGCATTGTCCCACGTCAGCCAGCAAGACGTCCAATACTCACAGTACAACACCGACGACTGCGTCTACAGTGGGCACAACAACATCGACGGTGGATCCAACGTCAGTGGGATCTTGTACTCTTCACTGATGAATCAAGATTCATGCTTAACCGATGTGATGGTCGTTTACGTGTATACCGTCGACGTGGAGAACGTTATGCCAACAACTGTGTTCAGGAATTTGATCGTTTTGGAGGTTTTAGTGTCATGATTTGGGGAGGGATCACGGCTAGAAACAGAACAGATTTGCTTGTTATTGATGGAAATCTGACAGGTCAAAGATATCGCGATGAAGTGCTACGGCCATTGGTGGTACCGTTTTTGATGCAACATGGTCCCGGAATAACGCTGCAACATGATAACGCCAGACCACACGTTGCAAGGATTGTACAGCAGTATCTGATGCAACAACATGTCAATGTCCTGCCATGGCCAGCCAGATCCCCAGACAAGTCCCCAATCGAGCATCTTTGGGACGAGATGGATCGACGTTTGCGGCGGTTGGATAACCCGCCAGCTACACTCCTGGAATTGCGACAACGTCTACGTCAGATTTGGAATGACATCCCACAGCAATTTCTGGCACATCTGATTCGGTCCATGCGCCGGAGATGCGTTGCTTGCATCATGGTACGAGGAAGTCACACCCGGTATTGAAGTGTGAAGGTCACAATTGGTTAGACGTCAGACAAGTGCTTCATGACGCATGAAAATGACATTTTTCGTTTTGAGTGACGTTGGCACTGAAAAGTCAGTGTTTCTCCTGTTAAATAAACATATTGATTGCATTGAGATCTTTGCGTGTCATTTATAACATACACATAAATGGTGTCACAGAAACTTTTGTTGCTGAGTATATAAACACTTTCCACACCTTATAAGGAACAAGTATGACTCACTTAGTAATATCTTAAATATACCTAATTAAAAAAAATATGCATTCCATGATCAAGAAAAAGCAGGCAGTATACATTGTACTACCCTAGATTGAACATAATGGTGCAATTAACGTACCAGGGGGGCTACCGAAGTGCATTGAGCTGTTTGCATTTTAAACGAGCCAAAACCTTAGCATTCAATTTTGTGGAATACAGTATAAATTCTTTAACAAAGAGCCACAATGAGCAAAATGCCACCACGTGCAATATTATTAGCAAAGACTAACGGTTATTCTTTCTTACCAATGTGGCACACAAGCTCTGTGATCATCATGGCTATAGAAAAACGTGAATAACAAACAACTAGCCAGCTAGCCATACAGTAAAAAAATATGAAATTGTACATACTCCTCTCGAGACAGAGATCTAACGGGTAGAAGGAACCCTTCAGTCCTGTTTCATTCTGAATAATTCCCATTGACTAAGTCCGTATCTCATTTAAATCCTGTAAATGTAAGAGCACTTCAGGCCGGTTTTGGAAGTCTTTTTTCGTTTCGGGGGCATATAGTTTTTCACCTGTCCGTCTGTCTGTCCGCACTTTGCCATGGCTATAACTTTTGATCGGCTCATGATAGGACTTTGATACTTGGCATATGCATTGCTTGTGAGCAGGCATTTCACATGGGGTCATCACTTTTGACCTTGTGACCTTGACCTTGGAGCATGACGTTTGGTGACAAAAACTTTAACATGAGGCCATAACTTTTCATTCGCTAGTAATAGGCATTTGATAACTGGCATATGTATTCCTTAGGATAAGGCCTTTCTGATGAGGTAATGAATGTTGACCTTGTGACCTTGACCTTTAACCTTTGATTGACTCATGATAGGCCTTTAATGGTTAGCATGTGCATGTTATGCATGGGGGCATCAGTGTTTCACAAACACATCTTGTTTTCTGTGCAATTGCTTCATTTTCAGTTGCTCAACATGAAGAGAATACAACCTAACTGCTGTTAACGTAAAGGTTTGAGTACTTTTTTGATGGTCCAATCAATGTCTTTCTGTTACTGTGGAACGTTTATGCTCTCTGGAATTGGATAAGAACCGTGTCAATCAATAGATCTTTACCAGGGAAGTTTCACGTGGGCATGAGCTATAAATGTGTGGTACGCAGATGAGCCTAAGTAAGCTATTGAGTGCCAGGCTAATCAAGGAGAGTATTTAGGAGGATAAAGGTGAGCGCTGTATTCGTCGATGGAGGAATCTATGCATAATTCCACGGTAGGGAACTACGCGTTTTTGATATGTGATCACTATAATAGAAAGTAGTATGACATAGTATCAATACCATGTCAAATGTTGCTTCAAAAAACTGATTTTTCTTAACTACTATTTGGGATACCATTGGCTTACTATATCTGAAGTGGTTTCTATGAAGGACAATGTTTTTTTCTGTCATAAGAGATCTTTTTTTAACTACTTGATTGATGCTATGGGCAAGTACTGTATATTGAGCAGTTTACACATCAGGCTTAGCTGAGGAGTTTAATTAATGCAACTTCTGAAAAAAAGGGATGGGTCTGAACTCGTCCATATTCTAAACCGTGTTCGAGCCAAGCGATAATCTCTGAGTTTGAAAAGTGAAGTAAATATGGAAGTGCCATAAGCTGCAGTTTTTTGAATGGCTACTTCAGACTGACGGCAGAAGTGAGTAAATCCCCACTAACCCCCATGTCAAAAAGCCTAATTTTACAGCAAAAATAAAAATGTTTACAGCCTGGTTCAAAATACGGTTTTGTTCTCTACGGCTAATTTTTGCTCTCCATGAAAACTGTGGAGGGAGTGAATTTTTTTTGTCACTCTATTGTTTACATTATATATAGGCTTAAATTTCTGCATAATTAAGGGCATGGTCACTTTGAGTGACAGAAAACAGTCTATGGACAGCAGTAGTCTCATCCGGTTATGTCATGGCAATGCTAGAGCACAGGCCTACACGGCCCCGGGCGATAAAGTAAGAACGTCAAGCCCTGCCGCTCACTGCTGGTCTAGCCTGGCTGTCTGAGTGAGGGGGGATACTTCAGCCTAGCCACTAACCCTTAGCCTTATCTAGTCATCTGTGGGCCGTTATCCTACTTTGGCTCGTTCGAACTTGATCCATTGGCCGTGTTTCAGACTGCAGTATTTTTATCGAAATATCAGGATGATAATGTTTTGCTTTGTGATTAGAAGTCTTTAGTCTATTTTCTAAGGTGATAAAATTCTAATATTATTTCATATAACATTATATGTCAACACGAAGTAGTGTTGATTCATTGACTAGCTAACTAGCCAGAGAATGAATACAGTAATCCCCCAGTTAGTTTTTGCCCAAGATGTCCTGCTGTGCCAGCGGGAGTGTACGCCTGCCACAGTTATCATACTGGCATGCAGTGAAGTAATAGCATAACATAAAAGTGTCAAAATTTAGGGTAAACATACTTTTGAACAAAAGGTGTCAGTCAGGGGTTGGAAAACCGCCCCAGATTCCCTAACAGGTTTCCAACGTAGCTAGCTAGTTAGCCACAGCATTAGAACAACCATAGCATGCTACCAGATGTCAGGGTTTCTCTGCTGACTCCCTGGAGCATTTGGAGGGCTTGACCGGAGATTGCCATAGTTAAACACTCAATAGATTCACACAGCAATATCTTATAGAACTGCATTTGCCGATGCTTTGCCACCAATGGATTCGTTCCATTTCCAATGCAATTACTGATGCGATATCATTGTAAATAGAATGGCTAGTTAGCTAGCTATATTGCTAATTCAACATATCCCATGTTATCTAGCAAGCTAGCTAGCCGTCCCTTTAATGTGTTTCTTCATGAAGTCCATCATCCACAAGCTAGCTAACCACATTAGCCTAACTAAAAAGCCAAATGGCAATGGAAGCGTGTCACTAACTAGCCACGTTCAGCTATATTCGCTGTCTCGAAGAGTAAAGGCTTATTTCAGAAAGTACCGTCAATTATGCAACACAATAGAAAAGTTGTGCATCGCAGTGGCATCATTAGCTAATATAAAGGTCAGAGATTAGCTAGGCAGCTGATGAAATAACGATGGAGCCCAGAAGCCAAACACCCTGATGTGTTAACATTGATGAGCCCACGTATGCTGGCTACAGTAACTAATTAATTTAGTATTCACCAAAGTCAAAATTTAGGGTAATAATACTTGTGATCAGATTGTGCGAGAGTGAGGTAGCAAAATAAAGGTCCATCAAGTTTTTTGGTAAGCTTACGTAGTGCAATGTTATTGTTTGGCTGGCCATACTACTGTTAATGGGACCTGGCTAAGGTGCATACAAAAGCTAGGACGATCATACTCTGGGTTGGATATTGATACTCAGTGAGCCAACTACTGCAACTTTCCACCAGTGTACAGCATTCTTCATGCTACTGCCTCATGGCTACAGACAACGTTCGTCTCGAAACCGCTTCACGAGTATAAACAGCATTCAACCTGCCACCGCAAGCATCTTGGTAGGATCCATTCCTTTACTAGGACAGATATGATCCACATCTCGGCCTTAGTGAACAACGTTGCATCGAGCTGAGTTAGGTAGCTAGGTTGGTAGCTGCGAGCTAAGAGGGCGTGTTTCAGCAAACAGGCTTCAGTCGGCACACCCATCGGGCCGGCATTAGCTCCAGCAACGGCCCACTTTTTTGCCCATTTTTGGATTAACCAGGAGGTAGGCGAAGTCAAGTAAGTGCCAAGATGGCGACCAAATTTGCTTCAAAGTGGATATTCGGAAACTTATGGGTGACGGAGGCTACGTCCATGTTTTATACAGTCTATGGTTCGAGCCCGGCTTGCTACTGGATATTCAATAAATGAACCGGGTGTGCCACCCAGTGACAGAAAAGTATGACTGCATTCATAGATAGAGCAGCTGCATGTCCGCTGGTGTCTGCATCTGCACAGAAGGGTTAAGTAGATACTTTACTGATTTTCAACAGACTTTGTATATTACAATGTGGGTAGTATATGCAAATGAACAATGCTTAAATTTCCATAATGTTGCCTGGACCAAAAATGTTCTGTTTTTTGTCAGAAATTTTGGCGGAAAATATCTGCCTCTTGGGAGGTTGATCGAACTACGGATTGAACCTCTGCATTTTTCGTAAGCCTGCCTTTGATTGAGAGAGGCCTGCCAGTTGGACCTAAAATCAAAAGATCCTGTCTGCCCTGCTTTCAACAGCCATTGGCATACCTTAGATTTTATTAGTTTAATGTTGGACCTCGGTGACATTCGGGGCTACATTTGAGTTGCGGGCAACTTGATGCTGCCACTGCGGTGAATGCGGTTTGTGCTCTGATGGGGGACGAAGCAGAGTCAGTGTGCTGCAGTTAATTTCACAGAGGCAAGTTTCTTTTGAATTAATTTACTGATTCTGCCAAGAAAGGGGTACAAGCATATGTAACGCTACATCAAAGCGGGATCCTAAAAAGAAAGAAAAAAAGTCAGAGGGGCAAAAATGACACCTTTAATGTTTCTGGTAGAGTAAGTGAAATAGCGACAGTACCTTATTGCTAACACCACAGTGTTGTAGTATGAAATCATGTGATACCCTTTTTTATTTATGAGACCCAAACTACCTTGGTACTCAACATTAAAGTTTAGGTTAATGTTATTTGCTCTGACAGGCTCTACTTATGAGTTGATGAAGTAACCACTTTGCCTTTAGCCCTGCCCACCAGCCTGGGAATGGCTTGAGAAAGCAACAGGCCCAGTGCATTGTGGTTATTGCACGTTTTCTGCCTTTTTAGCAAAACAGGATATCACAGCCCCTTTTTTCTCTCTCTCGGGTCATGTTTTACCTTTTTCAAAAATTCTTTCGCCTCAATACTGCACATGCAGCGATTTAAAAAAAAAATCCATTATTTCCAGCAGTGGAAAACTTGTTTCCATTTTGGACCTAATTGGGCCTCGATCAAGTTCACCGAATAAACAAAAATAATTTAAATGTCTCTCTCGGAAAGGGTATGTTGTGCCTGGCACCCCTTGTTTCAAAATATTTTTGTCACTTTATATGACTGACTACGCACAAATACCAAATGACCCAATGCAGACAAGTTAGGAGGAGAAGCACAATTGTAGATCATGTACGAGTACAGAGGTTCTTTCAGTTAGTTCATTCATTGGAAAATGTTGCAAACATCTTTTTAGCAATGTTGCAAAGGACCTACAATCTAGCCTTATAAACCAGTAAACCCTCATAAATTCTCACCTCATATTAAATAGTCTCATTGTATTTTGTTCCGATGATTTTATTCAGGTTGTGGTATAGCTACTGTCCATTTAGCTGATGGCAGCTGCGGTGCATTTGTAGACTTAACTATCATTTTGTTTTTATTCTGTGCTGATGGTTCTCCCTATCGCAGGTAAACCACGTTCGAACGCGGGACTTTGATTGCTGCTTGGCTGTGCCGCTGATCACTGAAGCCGGAGACAAACTGGAATTGGTGATCAGCAGAAACCCTTTGGCACAGGCAACTGCAGGACAGCCCCAGGACAGCGAGGACCCCTCAGCCACACTGCCTATCAGCCGAGAGCTCAAGACCAACACCACCATGGATCTGTGACCCTGGTCATGAATCAACCAATCACCTCCACGGGCGCTGGTGAGGAATCAGTCAATAGCGATGCCCAGAAATAACCCTGGTCAAGACAAAATTAATCACCACCGTTGATCAGTAACGTGGATCAACCAATCAGTGTTGGAACTCACAATCTGCCCACTGAAACTGAGAACGGCACATTGCCAGAACTGATCATACATCCAGTCGTATTTGTTGTAAGAACATCCTTTTTTACTATGTTTTGTTTGTTTGTTAATGCTTTTTAAGTGTCGTTTTGTGTCTCCCCTCTTGGCCAGTGTCAAAAAAACACTTTTTTGAAAACACTGATGCTGGGAATAAACCGGACAACTTACTGGAATTGGTCTGTTCGCCTGAGCTGCTGGTAACTGGGGAAAAAAAAAAAACTCAGCAAAAGTGGGAAAGGTTGGAATGTTAGTAAATCACAATGAAGCATTCAGCTGCTTGTAGAGGAGGAGAAGAGGCCTGTGGGGAGGAGAGGCCAAATACTGGGGCCAAAGTCACTGAGCTGCTGTCCAGCCCAGGATCGCAAGGGAGGAAGTGAATCTTTCAGGAGCCATTTTGGTGTCGTAGTTTTTTTATGGCACGCTCGTTTTCCAATATATATGTGTGTGTGTGTGTGTTTGTGTGTGAGATTCTATTTATGATCATTTCTGTTAAGTGAATTGCACTGGCAGTCTGCTGTGTGAATGGAGAGGTAATCAAAGAAAGGGATTGATTTATGGCTTTTACACGCATGCCAAATATTTTGCTCATGAACACATGGCTTTATATTTTATTTCTCTGTATTTGGCACAGTACCTTCCCTTCCACTGAAAAGTCTCCACAGTTAAAATTTTTTGGCATGTTTTATGGCTGAGAAAGACATTTTTTTCACTGAAGTGGAAAATACTGTCAGGTCCTGTTAATTTATTATTTGCTTGACCAGTGAAATTTTCTTTACTCTCTTGGCTTACCTTGAATTGTGTCCAACCGGCTCACGTTGCTGTATTATTGATCTGAACAGAAATACAAGTACAGTGACAAGAAAAAGAATATGAACCCTTTAGATTTATGAGCATTTATGCATTAATTAATCATAAAATTTGGTTTGATCCTCATTATAGTCAAAACCACTATGTAAACTGATCTCACTTAAATAATTGAACCTGTCATTGTCCATTTTGACTATGGTATTGATGGGAAAATTATGTGACCCTTCATGAATTACTTCTACAAAGTCAGCATGTCCTGTAGATGAGATTAACCTGAGAGTAGTGGTTAAAGATACCCTATTCCTTGCAAAACATACACCAAAATGGTTGCTGATAATTCTCTGTTCACAATTAAGATCAAAAGGTAATGTGGACCAGTCCCAAATTGTGAGATTTTATGGTTACCTCATGAGGAGGACTGTTGAGGTGAATAAAGCAAGAAAGGGTTGCAAATGCATTTGCGTTGGCCAGGGTGTTCAATATGGCAAAGAAAGACAACTTCTGTATGCATGAATGAAACTGATGTTTCCTTATAGTTGCTAAACATGCTGAGAGTAAGTATACCTCAAAAATAGCTGCAAGAGCACAAAGGTAATTGGTCAATGAGGTGAAATGGAACCCACAGACAACAGTGAATGATCAGCTAGAATCTCCTAGTCATTCAGTTGTCACTTGGTGTGTTTACAATGACAAAAATGCAGAGCGAGTGCACTGGTCATCATTTAAATGAATAAGCATAGTTGCACAAGTCAAATTTATAGTCTGATATTTCCAAAATCCTACTGAAACATTGTTCTGAGTACAAGTGAATCAGCAATTACATTTTCTGGTTGAAACACCCACCACTTCTTCGTGATATAAACAAGAAAAGGCTCTGCTTATCAACACTATACACCTTGATGAAACGGAGGCATAATGAAGTGAGCATCACGATGTGAAGCTGCTTTGCATCCTACAGGCCTGGAGGACACATTACTGTTTTCAGATGATCAGATGAGAGGCCTGATCTGGATGCAAATTAGGATGCTGTGACACAATCTACAGAGAGCTATTCATGAAGGACTTCTTGAGAATAGCTATGAAATAAAACAGTTTAATATAAACAATGTATGGTCTAAATCTTCCCCTAAGTCCTGTGCACATTACATATCTGTTAGAAGCACATCAGTACAAGCAGTTGACATTTCATCGGTGCTTTTCCAAATGTAATGACGTTTCTCCATCTTACTTAATCCAAGAGTTCACATATTTTTTCTAATCATGTCTGTGAATGACGAAGCAAATATTAAATACAGAAAGTAAAACGTGCAATTATTTTAATTTCTTTACTGTAGGCAGCTTTTTTTCCATTTACATAACTTAGATGAAGATCAGACTGTTCGTTGTGATTAAACACAAAAATGCTGGTAATCCCAATGGGTTCACAAACTTTTTCTAGCCACAGTATAATTTTGCAGTCTGAATATAAGACTTGCCGAGACGTACTTTTGACAGTGCCTGTTCTGCCTGTGCATGATCCTGTCCTGATGTGACGGGGGCTGTGCTGAGACTCTGCTCTCTCCATATAATGCTCATCACTCCTGCCAAGTTTTGCACCTCTTTCCCACCTCTATTTTAAACCCATATCCCAGAGGAGCACTCACAGGACCCACACACACCTGACAAGCGTAGCCACAGCCCTCGTCCTGCTGTCGCTCTGCTCTACTCTCTGAGGGACACGTTTAAAAAGAAAAACACACTCAACCCTCAAAAAACAGGTATCAATAATAATAATAATAATAATAATAATAATATCTTGCGTAATTACTTTATTCTAAAAATGCATTCCACCTTTGTGCTGCAAAACGTTGGAGGTGTTTAAAATTCTTCTGACTGCAACTTTTTTTAATGATTCGGTCCTGTGCTAAACAACTTTTGTTTTTAATAACAGGATTCATGAAAATAATGTACCATTTTCAGGATTTATGAGGAGAAACAATTTTATATAATCTGGATTCACCATATATAAATATCGCGTATTATGCATTGCACTTACATTTTTTGATACCATGATGTGTTGGACAAATGGACTCACTGGTTTTTTTGGGTAGTCAGGTGAGTTAACTTTTCATTGTGCTGGTATAGGACGGTATTCAGTGTCTAGTCTTGATTATAGGCCTTTGGTTGCCTGCCTGATTTGTGTTTTATTGCTTTGTGTCAGTATAAGGGGCAGATTTGTGCCAATGAACATCAAGTAAGTCATTATGAAACTGACCAGAAAAAGTCAGACGTTGGTCAAACAGCAGCCTTTCCAACATAAAATATTTGGAAAATATACTTTGCTATTTGCTGTGCTGTACAAAAAATAAGATATTAGTTGGATAATTCAGTCAAATTTAAGACTATTTGTATTCATTTGAGCCAGCCCAGATTTGCCTTTGTTCCTTTCTGAATGAGTTACTGACTGACTGACTGACTGACTGATCAACTGGCTAAATTTGCATGTAAGGAATAGTTTGCTATCTACGTACAATGCAGTTTCTGCCCAGACACAGAACAGTACAGAATACTGCAATGAGATGGTTGCCAAAACTCTCACTTCACAGGCTGCAGTTATTGTTGGCTAGCCTCTGAGATCAGGAGGAGAGGGAGATCAGCTATTTTTCATTTCAGGGTTTTCAAAGAGAAAATATCACTAGCTAGCAATCATGAAATCCCAGTTTGCTAACTGACTCCGTCTACATCGTGTAGATCCTTGTTTAGCTCATACGTTGCTTTGTTGTCGACTATTATGGAAACATTTGCTTGACGTTGGTTTTTTTATTGCTGAAATTAACCGGCTAGCTCTCGTGAGAAATGAGCGAAATTGTTTACTTTAGCAGTTTGCTAACGTTGGATTCTTGGTTACTTTCGCACTGCCTGTTGGTCACTTCAGTGTCTGTCTTCGGGTAAAGTGATGATGTAAAACTAGGTACAAAGGGAGATACCATTTTTTCTGGCGAGTATGATATATAGATGGGGTAGATTGAATGTTAGAAATTAAATTAAATGGCTTGAGTGTGTCATCCCATGGAATGGCAGTATCCCACTTTTTCTTGCTACCATACTGGCTTCAGCTTGTTCAGCAACAACTTTGTAATCTTCATATATACACACTTGTATTAGGGTACTAATGTACTAAAGTACATAGGTACTTTATATTACTCTTTCCCTGAATGCATCAGTAACTGAGTTCAGTCGTCCAATTGCATAAAAAAAAGGGTCAAAAACCAACCCGGCTGTAATGCTATTTCGCATATTTCCGAAAAACTAATTGCGTTTTCATTAAATTAATGTGACGTGATTCTGAGACTCGTTGCAGCTCTCGATTCTATGTGGACAGACAAATGCGTATGTTTCGTGCAAAATCTCCGAGCTCAAGCTTAAGCTTTGGATTTGATTTTAATACATTTCATTTGACAAATGTAGAATGTCTTGATCTTGTGTATTTGAAGGCTGTACGAGGGACACCATCAAAAATCTCACCATCCATGTTGGTGTGAGATCTTGCTCACTGTGAATATGTGTACTGTGCCAATGACCGAAACAAGTGACATTGCTGATGACCTGGAGAAATGTTGACAACTCCAAAAAGCCACAAATATCATGTTGCGTTTTGTTGGAGTCCATCAATGCTCTAGATGATTTATTGGATATGGACAGCTGGCTGTAAAACTGAAGCTTTGAAGATGTACAGAACCAAGTGCATGTTATAATTAAATCCATTCAGAGGCCTTATTCCAGAAGAGAGCAAAGAAAGCTTATTAATGAGCCCCCACATTCTAAACTGCATATTTTTATCAACGAATTCAGTTGCATGGGCTTTAAATAATTCTCAAGAAATCCATTTGTTTTGTTAGCCAAATAGAGGGCTAGTTGGCGAGCTAGCAAATTCGAGTTTGATTGCTGTGATTGCCGTTTTTCCCCTTGATGGTTTGTCATCATTTAGTGACTTATACTGTACTTTTCTGAACCATTAGGTTATATACAGTCTATGCTCTGGATAGCTTTATTTATTTCCTTTTTCACAGGGTAACATTTGTAATAATTGTGTTATCTCTATCTCTATGCATGTCTTTGTGCTTGTGTAAATGGATAGCGTCATCGCACTATTTGAAAGCAACCCCTTCTTCTGACTATCTGAGTACAGCGGCAATACAAACCTTATTTTGCATAATCTATGTATTTTTGACGTTTTTGTTGCTAATTATTTTTGATGAAGACACAGCTTTGACAGTGTGGTAATGGCTCAATTTAAGTTCTGTGACTGTATGTAGCCCGTCGTTAGACGAAGGCTGTCTTGTGCACCGTAAAGCTGGTGTGCAAAGTTCAACCGAGTCTCAGATTGACGTCACGTGTTCACATATAGGATCGCGCTTTTCAAATTTCTGACAATGCAGGCGCGGAAACAAAGTGCCTCTGAAAATGTGTCCCTCACCTAAATCTTTTTGAAAATTGGTCTATAATCTACCAAAAACACAAAAAATTGAATCTTCAAACCCCTTTTTTGTTGCTCTTTAAGTATTTTGTAATGTCCTCATATTTTATGTGTGATTCAGCCAGTTGTTGGACAGTGTTACTCCTCCAGCATGTTCGTGTACAAATGGACCTCATTCTCATAGAACCCATCCTTCTCTCCCGCGCTCTGAACTTTTCAACTTTGGCATTTTCTAAGCAAATGTGCTGCTCTACATCTGCCCTGACTCAGCAAATACGACTTGAGCTTATGCAAACTTTAATCTGCACGTAATTTACCAAGCCTTCGACGCTTTGCTGACACTGTTTGCTATTTGTCGTGTTCACGGCTGCCCTTCAGCGTTTACCCGCACGTCTGAAAAAACCTCTTTTTTTTTTTTTTTTTTTTAACAGGTGTGCTTTGTTCGACATTGGCTCTCCCAATGGCCTCTCCTAGGCTGCTAAGTTTACCTTGGCGAGTTACACGCCCCTGCCACTGTTTAAAAGCGCAGTTGATAACCTAAGATGCAGACTCGGCTGACATTTTGGCATGTGACACGCGTGTGCACATACATGTGGGTACTGACTCAATAATAGGAGCTAAATTTGTGTGTTCTTCCACATGGGTTCTCGTAGAATAGCTGTTACTAAATCCTGTGTGTTTCCACGTGCATATGTGTGGACTCATACAGTAATGGTAGCCAAAAATAATTGAAGCCTGACTGCATGCTGGTTCTATGAGGTCCTCTGAATCCTCTTCTCTGTGCAGTGAAATTGGAACACTGTTTCTAAGAGGGCCTTTTTTTAATGAGTATTTTTGGCCTCATCTCAAGTGGTTTGAGAAATCAGTGGTCACACTCAGATTCTATTTCTGACTTCATTTGGTCCTGAGTGCCCCAGTCCTTGCCAAATGCACTTGTATGCGTAATTATCAGAGGATTACTACATATTATTTAGCTGCCCTTGAGTATTTTTCTCCCTTGCTGGAAAGCACAAGCCAGATCAGTTTGCAATAACTCTGAATGCATTCTTTGTTCCTTCAGGTTGTTTTTTTTTTTATTTTATTTCTGTGAAGAACAATGACCTCCTCTGTTTGTATGAACCTGGTGGTTTATAAAACAAAAAAAGCTTGCGTATAGGTTTCGAAAACCATTCTAAAATCTATTGCAGAAACGTTCGTTTATTTTTGTGCATTTTGTTTTTCTATTATTCCGAAAATTTCACAATGCATTTCACAATGAGGTAGCACAGCTGTGTCCAAACCACAAATCTCCCAGAGGATGGTCTGTTCGTATAACTTCAGAGATGGATGAAGGGTATTTTCCGTTTGCCATCTCTCCACTGTACTGAGCAGAGACTGTGCTGTGTTCTTGTCTCAATGTGCCATACAGGACACTTGAAAAGTGTTGCATATTTTACATGCAAAATGAAAAGAAAGCCAGGGGTTCATTTATGGTTTTTACATACTGTACCTTTTAATGGCTTTAATGTGTCCATCCCTATGCATTTTGGATTCTGAAGTGTGTATGTATGCATTGATGTTTGTGTGTATTTTTAAATGTGTAATATTTAAAGATCTATTTCTCTGTAAAGTATTTTTGTATGAGATTTTCTCCCTCTATGTATTTAAGCACAAAATTGAAGGAGAGATGGACTGGCGAAGGCTGGTTTTAATGGATGCACATGTATATACCTATCATCTGTTGAAGTACTGTAACGAGTAATAATTTTTATAAAAACAAAAAAGTAAAGAGAGATAACCCATTTGCCTCATTTTTTATCTCTCCATATCCTCATCTAAAGGCAGTCTTGCTTTAGAGATAAGCACGTGACACGAATACACATTTTATACCAGTTTGTGTGCTGTGTTTGGGAATGCAGGAAAACGTTAAAATGGCATTTTTGCAGCTCGTTGCTCATGAATACCATCTGATTCCTCCAAGCGCACTCAATGCATCAATGCGAAGCATTCGGCTCAGTTAGCGTCTCGTTAGACGGAGATGTCAATTCAACATTATTAGTTTGTTTTCTTGCTTCAATCTGCGCAACAGTATGCGGTTAACACGTATAATTCATTTTTAATGAGCCCAGCTGTGAATTAACAGAATAATGAAGTCACAATCAATACATTGCACAAGACAGGAGGCTGGTGAAGCCATGTGAATCATACATATTTCATCACTCTGCCACCTGTCCCCAGATTAACTGAGCATTGCCTTTTCACCTGCCTGAAATATTTCCAATGGGGGCAAAGGACAGCTCAGTAGGAATGCGTCTCAGGCCACTCTAAAATGCCCTGGTGCTGCTCTTGACATACTGTCGAAGGACAAAGGGTATTCAGCTTCCTAAAATGGTGTTTTTGTAGTGTCGGTAACTTAAACAGGCTTCCCAATAACATTGCGCGGTCATACGTTCAGGGAGCGCCGCTGTTGTATGGCGTGGGAGGAGGGAAGGGTTTGGGGGTCACATAATGACACGATTAACCCCACCCCCCCACCCCCCGCCACCACCACAGCCACCTGCTCAGTTTGACGGTTCAAATAATAAGATTTAAAGCTGCAGTATTTTTCCACTGTTGAGTTCCGCCTGCGCCAGTCTGTTCCTCTTCTCGCTACCCGTCAAAACTGGCGGAGGCAGAGCGGCCTGAGACTTCAGAAGCGTTGCCTTGTTCCGCTTAAACTACTGCTCTCTCACGTCCTGTCACCTCTTCCTGTGCATGGTGAGCACGTCTCCATTTATTTTTTATACCATTATACACACACTGTGTTTACTGAGCACGCATGCCCTTCCTCAGCAATACACCATCTCTCCCTGACACATACACATAAGGGCTAAAGTAATAATGCGCAATAACAACAGAGCGAGGTCATACATGGCTTCATCTGACATCTTTGTCAGTTTTATTAGCAGGGGGATATTCCTGCAGATACGTTTTTGTACCTTGTTTATTTGTCTTTGTTATACTATACTACAGAATTTGAAATATCTAATATGTACTGAGAGTTCAATCCAAATTGGGATGAATATATTTACATATTTGACTTTACTTCAGAGTTGAAGGTTTGTAATCAAAAAATTATTGTATTTACTAAGTACATAAAGCCAACTTTTATACCTTCTTAATTCTCAACCCACCTGATAGCCTGAACAGATTACACCTGGGGCACAGACTGGCCTCCATGCTGAGATTGTGTTCAGTGAATGCTGTGTGTGTTTTGAATGTTGAGATGTCGTGGCTTTGGCTGCAGGGTTTTTCTTTGATTTCAATTTGGCGCAGCAACTTTTCCTTTGCTGGCTGCCGCTGATAAGTTCCTTCTCACGAGCACCTTTTAAAAGAGTGATGAAAGCATATTTTAGTCCCGCTCCCCTGAATCACTAGTCAGGAGATTTCAACTTAGTGTCACTCGGGGGTGGGCATTTCCAGTCCTGTGCAAGTTTTTGTGTCCACCAATTACCCTGACCAAATGAGCTAATTTGCTCTGCAATCAAACATGAGTTTACTCATAATTAGATCGCCGGGAAATATTTCATTTTGGGGCACAGGAACCATGTTGGGCATTCTTGAGATTTTCAAGAAATGTGCGTAAAAGTAAAGATTACATGGATGGTTTAGGTAATTAAGGTAATTAAATAATTAAAGGCCAGAAGTTGGCGTGGAAGTCGGGAACAGATGCAGGCCTCCTAAACCACCTTTGATGCAGAACATCATTCTCATATTATGGACTTAGCGACCATATGTGGGTGAAGATCTCGAGTGAGCAGCCTGTGGTCTCTTTCTTAACTGCTGATGTGTGAATTGCAGCTGGACGCAGACAAACCCAAACAGCAGATGCCTCAAGTGAATATCAGTTATTCCTGGAAAAAAAGAAAATAATGCGAGACTTTTTTAAAAGAGGCTGGGGCGTAGTGGAGAATGTGGAGTTTACTGCATAATATTCTCATGGGGCCAATGAAAACTGAAGTATCATGAAGAAACCATATTCGCACACGCCCTGGAGACACTCTACAGCTGCTGATGTAAGCAATCCATCCCAACTCCAGTCTGACCTTTTGCATTTATCTTTTGTCCTCATGTAAGCACTGCCATGGGTTTCCTGAAGTGACCGCTGTATCTTTGTCCTTGTGCGAAATGTTCCCTCATTTAACTTATCTGTCCAGAATCCATTCTATCCTATGCACAAGTAACACCCATGACCCACCAACCATCCCATTACCACGTACCCTCATAGCATCTACCTTCTCATGTCATTAATGCCAACAGTACTTTCTCAAATTGAACTACTAACACTTGTTTTCACAGCAAACAACTATCTCTTGTCTTCAGTTTCATATTGCTGTACCCCATAGCTCTTCTTGTTGCCAGGAAGACATACTTTGATCCTCAGGATCTTTAGCTGGTCAGAGTAACTACATCTCGTTCCTCAAGGATAGTACTGGCCTTACAGCTGGCACCGCTTTAAAGGCCTTGATGTTTGAGTGGACTCTTAAAAGGTATACCTGTATGGCCAAGGTTACAAATAATATATCGACTGTGAATCACTTGAAGGTCAGAATACTACAGGCTTCACCAGTATGTAATGTTATGGCCCCAATTTGTTATTACATTTATAACACAACAGCAACAGCAAGGGATGACAAACACAGTTTTAACAACTAAAACACATTTAATTTTTAACAAAGACAAAGACTAATAACAACCTACAACTAAAGACCAAGATTGATAAATAAGAAAAAACAGAAATAATTACAGTCCCTTTTTGGTGGGGTGGCTTGGTGATGTCCTGGATGAAGAAAATGCTCAAACACAGGCAAAGAAATCCACAAAAGAAACGTCACAGGTCTTGAACAGAATGGCAGGTCTGGTCATCTTCTTGCAATTTCTCCTACTACTTTACTGTCTCAATTCTTTTCCTTATATACTCTTTTGCAGACCCCACCCACATTTAGACCTCTTTTTTTTTACATTTTCTGAGACTTGCCCCAGACATGTCCAGGACATGTCTAAACATGACTCCAGTCTGAGCTTAACAAAAAAAGGTAAATACTGCCATCTAGTGGCCTATATTCACATTACACCTCCATTCCAAAAGGGAAAAATTTTGACTCATAAAGGCAAAATTTTTCTTTTCAATACAAAATGGTTAAGTGAACACTTGTCTATATAAACATATCATACAATATTCAAACACATGATATATATATACACATTCAAACACGGGATAAGCAATCAGCAATTACATTGTCTGTACCCTTCACATGCTTAATTTCCAAGTCAAACTCCTGTAAAATCAAACTCCAATTCAACAATCTCCGATTCTTGTTTTTCATCTTACTCAAAAACATTAACGGATTGTGGTCAGTGTACACAATCATTGGCTTTTGTCCTGTACAAACATAAACCTCAAAGTGTTGTAAAGAAAGGACCAGAGCCAACAGTTCCTTCTCTATTTTGGAATAGTTCCTTTGGTGGCGATTGAACTTCCTGGAGAAGTATGCCACGGGATGCTCAATGTCATCAGAGTCACTTCTCTGTAGGAGCACAGATCCACAAGCTTGGTCGCTAGCATCGACCGCGCTGGAGAACGGTTTGTTGAAGTCAGGAGATTTGAGCACGGGGAAGTGACACAGCAGAGACTTCAGGTGATCGAAGGCTCTCTGGCATGCATCATCCCAGGTGAACTTTACGCCTTTCTTCAGTTGGTTAGTTAGACTGAGAGCAATCTCAGCAAAGTTCTTACTGAACTTGCGGTAGTACCCGATCATTCCAAGGAAGCGGCGCAAAGCTTTTTTGTTGTCAGGAACTGGAAAGTCCATGATGGCTTGGACTTTAGCATTTATGGGTGCCACCTTACCCTGGCCTATGACGTAGCCAAGATAGGTGACAGTAGCACAACCAAAGTCACTCTTGCACAGGTTAACAGTCAGGTTAGCCTGGGTCAGGCGCTGGAACAACGTCTCTACATCTTTTAGATGTTCTTCCCAGGAGTCACTCCATGTGATCAGGTCATCGATGTACGCACCCGTGTGTGGCAATCCGGCGATTGTAGACTGTATCATCCTTTGGAACGTGGCTGGGGCATTTTTCATGCCAAAGGGTAGGACTTCATACTGGTACAATCCAGATGGTGTGGCAAAAGCAGAGATGCTCTTGGCCCTCTCAGTTAAAGGCACATACCAATAACCCTTCAATAAATCAATCTTGGTCAGAAACTTTGCTTGCCCTACACTATCAATACAATCATCAATCCTAGGTATTGGAAACACATCAGTTCTAGTTACAGCATTGACTTTGCGATAATCTGTACAGAATCTAGTACTTCCATCAGGTTTTGGAACTAGCACACAGGGTGAACTCCAATCGGAGTTGGAGGGTCTGATAATATCATGTTTTAACATGTACTCAACCTCTTTCTCAGCAATCTTTCTCTTTTCAGGATTCATCCGGTATGGATGCTGTTTTATTGGTTTGGCATCACCAACATCTACATCATGAGAGGCTATAGTAACTCTCTTTGGAACATCAGGAAACAAATCCTCATATTTCTTGATCAACCTTTCAAACTGATCTCTCTGTGAGGGTTCTAAGTGCTGGAGTTTTACATCAAGATTTTGCAACACTTCAGTGTTTGACAATTTACATGAAAGAACTTCAGCTTTAATTCTTGGTTCATCATCTTGAAACTCCCCCTCATCTTCACACGTTTCGACCATTGGAGAATCTGAAGTGACAGCTGCAACCCTAGCATTTCTGTCATGATAAGGCTTTAGCATGTTAATATGACACAATTGTTTTGGTTTTCTCCTATCTGGAGTCTTCACAATGTAATTGAGATCATTGAGTTTTGTCAGAATTTCATAAGGACCATGAAATCTAGCCTGCAATGGATTGGACTGCAAGGGAAACAACACAAGGACCTTGTCTCCTGGTTTAAACTCACGGCTTCTAGCCTTATGATCATACCAAGTTTTCATTTTTCCTTGACTTGATTTCAAGTTCTCTTTGGCAAGGTAACAAGCTGCACGCAATCTTTCCTTGAACTTGCTAACATAGTCTAACAGACTGATATGCGGCTCTTTCTCTTGCCATTGTTCACTCAATAATAGCAAAGGTCCTCTCACTTCATGGCCAAACACTAGCTCAAATGGACTGAATCCAGTAGACTCCTGCACTGCTTCTCTAGCTGCAAACAACAGCAAATGAACCCCTTCATCCCAGTCTTTCTCATGGTCATAACAATAAGTCCTCATCATTGTCTTGAGAGTGGAATGAAACCGCTCTAAGGCACCCTGACTTTCTGGATGATAGGCACTAGAAAGAATCTGCTTTGCACCTAGTTCATACACAACCTGCTGAAACAATCCTGAAGTGAAATTGCTACCCTGGTCTGACTGAATTTCCCTGGGAAGGCCAAACAACGTGAAGAACTTTATCAAAGCCTTCGAGATTGCAGTTGCCTTGATGTTACGTAGAGGTATGGCTTCGGGGAATCTGGTAGATGCACACATGATTGTCAACAAGTACTGATTTCCAGATCTAGTCTTGGGTAATGGACCAACGCAATCAACAATGACCCTAGAGAATGACTCCCCAAATGCTGGGATAGGCTGCAATGGAGCTACAGGTGGGTCTAACTGGTGTTTTCCAACTACCTGACAAGTGTGACAGGTTTTGCAAAAGTTGGAAACGTCTTTCCGAAGCCCAGGCCAAAAGAAGCGTTTCATGATCTTATCAACAGTCTTGTTAACACCAAGATGACCTCCTAAAGGTAAACTATGAGCCATTGTTAAGATCTCATTCCTATAGACCTTCGGAACAACAATTTACCTGACCACTGCCCAATCTGCATTGGCAGGGATATCAGGAGGGCGCCACTTCCGCATCAACACACCATCCTTGAGATAATACCCAACTGGAACTGCGTCTATTTCTTTATCAGGAAGGGCTCTCCTCTTTAGTACACAAATTTCAGGATCATTAGTTTGCTCCTCAATCAACCGCTTTCTGGACAGAGACAAGTCTCCAGACACATCAGAATCACCAGACCCATCCGGCTGGCTGAATAGAGAACTGAGAAAAGTATCTGATAAGTCCTCAAACGGAGAAACCATAGTAGGCCAATCAGAGTCATGAGGCGAACCACCTGAGTCCTGACTATTCAATGTACTGGACGGCACCACATCATCTTCTTCTTTAGCCTTCTTGGCCATAGCACGAGTCACTGCGCAAGAAGGATACAGAGATGGGTCCTCATCCCCATCTTCAGTGCTCGGCTGTGAAGTAAGATGTACAGGGGGAACTACTTTGCCCCCAGCCAGGTCATTGCCTAGCAACAGAGAAACACCCTTTATAGGTAGACTTGACATAAGTCCCACCTTTACCTGTCCTGTAACTAAATCTGACTTCAAGAATATAGAGCGCAGGGGTACAGATACAGTCCTCCCTTCAATACCTTGTACAAGTATGAAATCCCCTGAAGCGGTCTCATCACGTAACTCCAAAGAGTCCATCAACAAAAGTGACTGAGCAGCTTCGGTATCCCTTAGGATATATATGGGGACAGGAGTAGTATGCTCATTCAGAGCCACAAATCCCTCTGACACAAATGGAAGAAATTCCTCCCTCACGAAGTCAGCTGTATCAGGCTTTTTAGCCCCACAAGAAGCAGGCAATTTAGCAGATTGGTTATCTACTACAGGGGTTTCTAACCTTGTTTTCACAAAGGCATTTGGTTTGGTATCCTTTTCTTTTTCTTTCTTAGCTTTAAGGAACCAACAGTTAGTTGTAACATGACCAGATTTCTTGCAATAACTGCAAACTAGACCACTTTTGTCACTGTCAGCTTTCACACTTTGATCAGACCTGTTACTGGATTTCTGAGCACCATCACTAGATTTGTCTTTGTCTTTGGGTGAGGAATCTTGGGTATCACCATAACCCTTTTTCTGAAATTGGGACCATCTATTATTACTCCTAGACTGAAATTTGGACTTATGTGTGAGAACATATTCATCTGCAAATTTGGCAGCTGATTGCAAATTCAGTGCTTGCTTCTCATTAAGGTAGGTCTTAACATCATCTTTAACACAGTTCTTGAATTCTTCAACTAACACCATCTCTTTTAGTGAGTTGAAATCATCCTTGACCTCCATAGAAGTACACCAGCGCTCAAAGCAAACCTGCTTTTCATTAGCAAATTCAACATAAGTCTGATTTTCAGATTTCTTCAGACCTCTGAATTTCTGTCGGTAAGCCTCTGGAACCAACTCATAAGCTCTCAAAATAACCTTTTTGACAACCTCATAATCAGAGGAATCATCTGCAGACAAAGCCGAATAGGCTTGTTGAGCTTTACCCTTGAGGACAGTTTGCAACATCAGAGGCCAGTGTTCCTTTGGCCACTGGCAACTCTTTGCTACCTTTTCAAAACACTGGAAATAGTTGTCAACATCCTTTTCCGAAAATGGAGGCACCAGTTTTACCTCCTGGCTAGCCCGAAATTTATTTTCAGTTTGAATTTTTATTTTTAGTTGCTCCATTTGGAGTCTTTCTTCTCTATCGAATTTCTCTAATTCAAAATCTCTCTGTCTTGCAAATTTTCCTAACTCAAATTCTCTTTGTTTTTCTTTTTCTTCCCTCTAAAATTTTCTTTGTTTCTCTCTTTCCTCCCTTTCAATCTCTAGCATTTTTAATTTAAGTTCCATTTCTATATTTGGATTTTCCACTGGAAACTGTTCCAGATCTCCGGGTGCAAACACATTTTCATCAATGTAATATTCAACTATCTCTCGAGCCAGTCTTGCTTTTCGCATGGCTGGTTTCACCTCTGTCAGCTCTAAATGTCTGCAAATTTCTAGCAGTTCTGTCTTTTTAAAAGACTTCAAAACCCCTACGGTTGGTGATGCCAAGAAATCATCCATTGCTGTTGTCAATATATATGTATTCAATTAAAAAAATCAATTTTACAATTTGGAATGTTAGATTTTCAATAAATTACTCACACAATGGTCTATCCCGGACCTTGAGCCCCCAATTTGTTATGGCCCCAATTTGTTATTACATTTATAACACAACAGCAACAGCAAGGGATGACAAACACAGTTTTAAAAACTAAAACACATTTAATTTTTAACAAAGACAAAGACTAATAACAACCTACAACTAAAGACCAAGATTGATAAATAAGAAAAAACAGAAATAATTACAGTCCCTTTTTGGTGGGGTGGCTTGGTGATGTCCTGGATGAAGAAAATGCTCAAACACAGGCAAAGAAATCCACAAAAGAAACGTCACAGGTCTTGAACAGAATGGCAGGTCTGGTCATCTTCTTGCAATTTCTCCTACTACTTTACTGTCTCAATTCTTTTCCTTATATACTCTTTTGCAGACCCCACCCACATTTAGACCTCTTTTTTTTAAATTTTCTGAGACTTGCCCCAGACATGTCCAGGACATGTCTAAACATGACTCCAGTCTGAGCTTGACAAAAAAAAGGTAAATACTGCCATCTAGTGGCCTATATTCACATTACAGTAAGAACTCATTTTTGAGAAATTCACATTTTAAACCAGGTAAGAGCGTCTCATGGTTCCAACTATGTTAAGTTAGCATCTGTGCTTTTGGGAAACATACTCCAGCATACTAAGGTGTGGAAAGGTCCCGCTGAACACTGATCTGCTCATCCCATTTTTCTCATAGCACATTTGAAGAGTTGAGTAGTGTGGCCATTGACTGTGGTTAAAAACCAAAGTTGCTACCACCAAATGCGGTACCTAAATGAAAAGGCGGCTAAAGAAACCGCAGTGAAGGACACGGAGGAATCCGATCGAGAGTCAGGATCTTTCTTTGAAGTTTCAAGCTACACGTGATCCAAGATTTCAGATTTCTGACACCCAGCCGTCTGAGTAAGTCTGTTCAAACACGCCAATCCACATAAATGGTATTTTTCAACAATTCTCATAAAATTCACAATAAATGTTGGCCTATTACCATACTGAAGAGGTTAAAGACTATATAATTCTGTACCGGATGATCTGTACTGGCACACTCACCTTTGCCTGTCTCAGCATAATCATTATTGTCAGCATCGGACTCAAATTAGTATGGTCTACTCCCTAATATTTTTGACGAGAATTAATCTCTGTTACTTTCCAGCATTACCAGTCCTGTAAGCGGCATATCATTGGCTATGTTTACATACGCAAAATTTCTCCAATCCAATCCTAACCTCGGTTGATTGGAAATTCCAAATCCAAATTCGCATGGACACTAAATGAAATGATCCAATCATGACTTGCGTATACGTCACCACGTGTTTAATCAGAATTAATCATTTGGGCATGCACAGAGTCGTCTAATTTTCGAGAAATATTAGAAGTAGAAGACGAAAAAGCTGTATTCCGGCTCTGTTGTAAACAAACACTATGCTATCTGCAAGTTCTAGTTCACTCTCTGTAGCACACATGTGCAGTGAAGACAATTTTACCCCATCCACAAAGACAGGATCTGAATGGGTGAGTACATGGACGTTGTTTGGAATAATGACCAGAATAAACCACCTCTCATTCGGAATGAAATTTCTTTCCGAATGGACTGAATCGGATCAGAATCTTCTGATTGACGAGTTTACATGAAGCATTTTTAATCTGATTATTTTATTTATTCTGATTATGTGTGTCTATGTAAACATAGCTATTGTTTGAGGAGTCCTCCTAAAGTGGCGCTTGGGTCTCCCGCTGTTTTAGTCGAGCTCTAAGTCTATGCCTGGTTGTCTAAGAGTCTGCCTCCGAAGACATTACAGCTGAGGAGATGAAGTTTACTGCGCGGCATTTTTAACATCAAATTAACCGCCTATCTGATTACTTAAATTTCAATTTTTGTAATTGGGGTATTTACAGAGTACAAATAACTTTCATGGCTAATCATGACCATTTGGGAATACCTTTAAGCCGAATGGCCACTGACTGTGAAGCCTTGCGTCAAACGTCGAATGTTACCTCACGTTTGTAATGGCCATTGAAAGCGTTAGGAGCATCAATACTGACAGATGACAATACGATCGAGAAGCAAGCCATGGGTGTCACTCTCCAACTTTTCAATCAATAACCTTTAATTTTGTTTACACTAACAGATAAAGCTTATTTTACGTGATGGTAAAGTGTGATGATGGGCTCGTACAATATATTAACGCATAATTTTATCTCAGAAAAATAGCTGTCAGCTAAGTTAAAAAAGCTAATATTATGATCCACTTCATTTCATCCAGTAGCAAGTTTGCAGGCTAACTTACCTGCGTTTAGTTCTTACCAGTGTACCTTAAGTGCGTAGCTTGCTAATGGTAGATAGCTTGACACTCAAATGTTAGAAAAATAATTGGCTTCCATTTTAAGCTTAATGCATGCCACCAACCATGACAAGGTGCCTCGTCGTGTGTGAAATTATTAAATAATTTTTTTTAATAATTAAAAAAGACAACTGTATTTCTATTAATGCGACACTTAAGAAATACAACAGCAGCGAAAAAAGTTGATGCCCATCGTCATCCACCACACGCCGCCAGTGGGCGTTACTCCATGGAAATGAATAGAGCCTGTTTTCTAAAGTGTCACATGACAACAGTGAGCATTGGGCGTTCAGGACAAAGTAGACCAGAGGAGAAGCTGAAATAAACGCCATCTCGAAAACACCAGCAGACAGACTGAGGACGTGGGAAAATCGACACGCTTCAAATTTCTGCATCTGAGTACAGAAGTCGACCATTCTGTTCAGAGAGTCCATTCACTCACAAGAAAGAGCTTGCCTCAAGTCATTCACCCATCCTTAAATTTTGTTGTCCTGGTGTAAGCTGTACACTGTGGTTTCATACTTCATTCTAAAAAATCATTCAAGGACAGTTTTTTAGACTGCCTTTGGACAAGATGAGAACAATGATACAATTCACACAAAATATATTTTGAATGTGTTTATTTTTTTTTCCCTCACAAAGTTTGTCAAGTTACAAATGTCTTCTATCAAAGCAAATAATACATGTTACTAAAATATGTTGTTTTCCTCTTTAAATGCAGGAACTATTCATTTCACAGTAATGAAATGGAGAAATGGTTAACATAATGTTGCCACAGACTTGGACTTGATTATTATGATACAACATGGAACAACTGGGCATGCCAACAATGGCTGAGCCTAACTCATGTCACCACCACGGATACAAGTCTCCTCAAACCACATAGATCCCTATATGACCAACTGTTCCTTACACCTCACACAGTATTTAATAAAGCTCTCCCATGTCTGGACCAATCAAACTGGTTCCAAGTCAGGTGTATTTCACCACATTTTCTGAGCTTTTTTTGGTTTTCATTTCACATTAGGTCCTTTTTTCTTTCGTCAAAAAGGTAATACGGTGTGACTGCTCCGTAGAGCTAACAATGTGGTCCCAGACAGTGTTCCGCGAGCATTTATGAAGAATTCACAGCTCAAATAGGAGGCTGTAAGTATAGTCAGTTGACTTACACAGCCAGTTTTATAAGTGCTTTAACAGTTACACTGATTAATATACAATGATGGCAGCTAAGTGCAAGTATAAAATTTATGTGATATTGAAAAATGGATAAAATTATCAGAGTTTAATGAGTTTTTTTCAAAATCTTGCTGAAGAAAATGTTCCTATGGCTAAATAGCATACTTGTTTTATCAGTGCAATAGAGTGACGAACTGTATTGAAAGTCAGTTCGTTGTCGCCAGGTACTCAGTGATATTCCTCCTAAGTGCTAGGGCGGGGATGGTCTGAGAAAAGCAGTTGCCAGGGCAGAAGACTTCCCTGTGATGAATCTATGATGAATTTGGGCTGCTCCCAGTTTTCATCTTGACTACTGTCTGGATCAAAGCCGACCCGCTCACTAAGGCGTCAAGAGCAGACAGCTTCACCCTGACCTGTGTCCAGCCGACCAAGTAAACTATTTTTATTCTTAACTGGGAATTACAAATTGATCTTCATGAAATAAGGATGGGCCAGTTGTCCTCCAGGAGCTATTTTTATGACTTGTGCTCGGAGGGGGTTAAGATTTCAGGAATACGTTAACGCAGGCACTGGAAGAATCATTAATCCCTGGATGACTGTTTCATTTTTATTTTTTTGCTTATGGAGCCCTCCCCTAGCTCCACCTGCTCAATGGGAACAGCTGCAGCCAAAGGTGGCCAATCAGAGAGCGGCAGTGACATCACATGTACATACATGCGGGCATATGCTGTTTAAAATACAGGAAAAAGCTTTCCTATTATAGTAAAGCTCAATTGTATGAGACCCCTCCAGTGATGCTCCATTCCTCCAGCTGAGCCCAGGGCACCAATCACCTGCCCACCTGATCGTATTGCCCCTGACCGACCTTGACAGAGAATTCTAATTGAGCACATGAAGGAATATCCTGGCATTCCAACCCCAGCACATAGAGGGAATATCCCGACTTGGAACCAGCGCTGATCTGAAGTCACAGTACGGGGGTTAAACGATATGTAGTTTTTTCACTGCTGGAGGACCTGGCGTCCCACAGTGCAGCACTACACTGCTGGGCCCACAGCCTGGCTACTGATAAATACATCTGCTTTTGGACCCTGATCAGCGTTCTGGGATCAGCCCAAAATGGGGCTGCACGCACGATAAATGAAGGCAAGTTCAAAAGATAAACGTTTATTTAAAAATAAAAAGGTTTAGATATAGTAAAACTCGTTCAAACACATCTTTCAGGTTAGATTTCAGAAATTAAAAAAAAAACATTTTCAGATTGTTTAGATTGTTTTTTAAAAACGTCGCTTCGTGGATTAAAAACATTTTCCCCGTTTACAAGCTTATAAAAGGAAGGGCTGGTATGTAAAAAGCGAAAAACACACAGTATTAAATAATACACCAACCTCTGTCAGGATGGACGGACCCACTGAATAATCACGGTGGGGCCTTAAACTGCATTTGGATGAATATCAGTTCTCCTTGAGGCTCTTCATCATTTGGTTTTCGATTAAGTTTCTTTGAAAAAGCCCCACACAGGAACTATACTAGCTATTCAGAAGCATTTGGTAATCTTCTCTTGGAAAATAGCATAATAGTACATGTGTTTGGCTGAATTAAATTTCTGTGCAAGGAAGGGACCAGCTCATTTTGCCTCAAAGTATTTAGCCAATAACAACATATAAACCATGAACATTTAAGGAGGAATGACACCAGTTACCTTTCTGATATAAAAGAGAAGGTTGACAGAATTTTATGCCGCCTTAAATTAGGTTGGATTCTCATATCGCTATGGCTAAACCTTTGCAATGCGCAAGAATTGGCCCCTTCCGAAAAAAACACATTTTGCACCTTGTTTTTGTATTTAATCTCCAATTCCAAACTCAAAAAGTACCAACCATTAGAAAAAGTAAGAAAGTAAAATCGCTTTAAAATAGCTTTTTTTCTACAAAGTATTGCACATTACAAATTGCATGTAAGCTTTTACCAATTAGCAGTTTAAATGGCTGGCTCTGTCTTGTGTCCTAAAGATTAGTAATTACTGACAGAGTTCAAATGTACAGCATCACATTACGAATATAAAAAGGCAAAAGTGATTGAAAAAACAAATAACATAAGCGTGAAATATTTTTAATTGAATACAATGATAAAATCCAGAAAAAGACACTATTTTTATAATTAGTGTAGAGAAACTGGAATTGATAAAATTCACATTCCTTGGAGAGAATGCCTCTCGTACACAAAGCGTTTAATTGTGCTGCAGCTCACTACTTTCGTTTAACGTCCGTAAAGTTCGCTATTAGAAAATTTGCGGTGATAATTGCTGTATTTGCACGCTTTTTTTTTTTTTTTACAAAAGTAGGTGGAGTTGAAATGCAGGTGCACGGAAGCATGGAAAGACTGGGAGAAGTTGATCATCAAAGGAGTTTTTGGTAAAATCATAACAATTCTTGCACTGGCTTGGATATGCTGATATAGTATATGTAGATCATGATATAGATTAGAAGAAATTTGGAGTCGAAGGAAATGGGAACAGCTGGAGCTTCCAGCGGTGAGAAAGAGTGACGGCATGAAAGAAAAATGGACGGCAAGCCCAGTCTGTCCTCTCATTGGCCGGGTGGAGGGGACAAACAATTGATGGTACGTGTTTACTAATGTCATGACAGTATGATGTTGTGTGCTTCTAACTCGTCAAGCTAGTTCTTGAAAGTGAGGTGGAAAACGATAAGGAAGAAAACGCTCCTAATGCAGAGCGATCTCGACCCGCATTAAAGTGCGAAAAAAACCGAGAAACTTTTGAATATAACACCAATGCGCCGGGATAGAAAAGCAGTTAGTGTTCTTCAACCCAGCGATTTTTACACTAAAGTTAGGAGTTAGTCACTGTACAGTCTACACCACAGGGAAACGTCACGCGCCGGCCCCCCCAGGGAGGCCGAGCGATTCTGGCTGAGGTTCTGTACATTCAGGTGTATTTTTCACAACAAACATCAACAATGACGACAGGTTAAAGTAGTCTTACTCTACAAGAGCACCTCCACAGTAACAGAAAGACGTTTTAAAGAGTGGGGTGGGGCTAATTTTTCTCAACACGTCCACATACCGAATGTTACTTTTCAAACACGATACGCACAAGATTAGGTTCTCTCTGTTAAATATGACCCTTTTTTGTTTTTCAATCCTCCCCAAAATAAAATGACAGAGCACTGCTAATTCCACTATCCACAGAAAGCGAGTTAAAAAAACAGAACTTTGTACGTTCTATTCGATAAGATACTGCCGTGTGTCTGAGATCTATCCCCCACCTAAAGCTACAGCAATAATAATAGTTGTAGTAATAATAACATTATAATAAAAAATAATAAAAACACAGACAGAAAACCATATGTAACTTCCTCAGTAGAAAACAAAAAGAATACTCCTAGTGCAGATACTTAGCAATGTAAACCTGGTCCTACGCCTATCCTGAAGTGTCGCGAGTTTAACATTAGGATGGAAAGCGGTGAATTTGATTCCTCTCACAGAGAGCGCTCACATCATCGTTTCTACGATTGTGCGGCTGGGCTGCTCACATCATTGTTTCTACAATCGTGTGGGTGGGCTTGATCAGGCTGCCATTGCCATTGGGGTCCAAGGGACAGGTCAGCTCGCTGTTTTTGTGATGGTGGCCTGGGGGGCGGGAACTGGCCCCGCGCACAGGAGCGGCCACCGCCTTGATCCGCTATGAAAGAAAAATGGAGCAAAGTCAGAGAGGCCAACAGAATCTCAATACAATGCTATAGATACACTGCTGTGGAGGGTTTTTTTTTAATGAAATTGGTTTTCTGTGACTAAAAAGTACAGTCATATAAAAAAAGACTTTTATGATTAAATTTGGTGAAAAGAGATGATTTTGTTTAAAACTGTTAGTTTCATCCACGGCAGTATTTCCTGACAAAAGCCAATATATATTGTAATTCTTTCTCAAGTCCCACCTCCATTAAGTATTTAGTGATGTGGAAGCCAAAACTTAAACTATAATAGAGGGCAGAGTAGTGTAATGGCTATCATGCAGGTTCCAAATTTCATTTTAAAAATCTGACTCAAGTCGATAGGGAAGTGCATGCCACAACTGTGGAAACCAATGAGATAAATAAACTAGGGGTGCTCCATCATGATATCAATGCCATCATCTTGGGACAAGCTTCCTTGGCAGCAAGGTCGATGTATCTATCCACAAATTTTTCCGGAAATGCCTGACCACTTTGTCACTGTCAATTGCTGTCACAGGAGTGGGGAAGTGGACGACATAACCTCACAGGTAATTTATATTTAAGCTGAACAACAAAGATTATTGGTTTCAAATCATCAAACTGATTCAGTGAAAAGCCAGTCTTGACTCTAGCTTGGACTTAGATAGTTAGCTAGTTAGCCCACAGGCACTCGTGTTTTGTAACCCTTTCCCACTACAAACTGCTTAACCCAGAGATTTGCCGCCCTGGGTTTAAGCTTTATCTGCCCTTTTAATACTACTCATTAACCTGGAGTTTTGCTAAGCCCAGGTCGAGCCTGCCCCAGGTCAGTGCTTTAACCCTGGTCGCTGGCAGGGTTTTGAACCTCAGAGTCTGTTTTTCCATGAACCCAGGGCAGCTAAAGAGTGCTGGGAACTCATCTTAAGCGTTCCCCAAATAAAGACCTTTACAACATCAGTCATCACATGCCTATTCATGGATAGCTACTGCAGGCTTTTCATTAGATAAATATCTGCTTGCTTGCAAGAATGAGCTGTTACAAAGCCTGAAGACAGGCTGGATGTAAACCACTTCTCTTTCAAACAGACCAAATGGAAAAATATCAAACGCTCAGAAGTTTATTGACATTTTAGCTTTGCTAGTATATCAGAACCTCAATGGGCGATAATAGACAGAAATGGCTTTTCAATTGTACTCTTCTCTAATAATTAGTCAGAAAAAGGCTGGATATCAAAAGCACCGCTGAATGATGTTTATTGCTAATTACTGAAATATTAACTAAAGCGCATTTGTTTACATGGGTTCCAGCCAGAGGTATGCCCGTCTTAAGATAGCGGCCAGCTCAACGTCCATTTGCCGATTTTGAATAAATGACATAGCGCCTCTCGTTTATTTATCTCACTGGTGGCAACAGTGACAAACAGTATTGCTGGGATCAAAGCATTTTTTTCATCTTGCATGAATAGTGAAAACATGGACAGCAAATCAAAATCCATCTACATTTTCAGGGCATCGCATTCAAAATGGCAGATTACATAGCTCAGAGACAATTATAAAGATCATTTTCGTTCATCAGGACACTGTTTTCCCCAAGGGCCTTAGTAACTCTGGATAAGAGCGTTGATGAATAAGTTAAAAGCAATGATCTTAATGCTATCAATGTTTTGATACAAGTGATGCACCATTAAAAAAAAAAAAAAAACCTATGAGAAAGCTCTCCAGAGACGAGGCAGCAATGGCTGCACGGAGGTCAGAAAATAAAAGTCCTGCCACTTGTTTATCCCGCCCATGAACTCAGTCAGCTGTTTCTCCAGTTCTTTATAACCTCATAACCCCTGATTTGAGAACATAACTGAACCTTTGCAAACACATGCACATCCTTTGCACCCAAGCTGCAATTCGAGAGGCAGTTGAAAAATAAGCTTGACACTCACTTCTATCAGAGGACCGTCGGACTGGATGATCTTGATGACCACCACCATGGGGATGCAGATCATGGAGGCCAAAGCCAGGGACCACCCCAGGCCAATGGACCAGTCCGGGTACTCATACACCTTGTTGTACTTCAAAGGTTGGTATTTGACCAACGAGAAGATGAAACAGCCCTGGAGACACAGAACAGGAGAGACAGAAGGTTTCAATGAGTAATTACATAACCTGTAACGGGTTAAACGGAGATTGTTTGTTTTCTTTTTAACCCCTTTGCCCGGAATACAAGTAATGCAAATTTTTTCCATCACGCATGAGCCTATTTAGGCTTTATAACTCAGTATTAGCGTCAGTATTAGTGCCCCCAGTCACACTTATTCAAAATCAGCAGGAATCAAGCAGAATCAGCCGGAATGAAGAATTTGTGCAACATTTGGGCGGGAATTTCAAATTGACCAAACTTCTTACAGCTTTGAAAGAATGCAGGTCGAATACTTAAAATGTGCTTCAAACCTGCCTCAAATGATTCTTGCATATTCTGGGTGTATTAGCTCTCGAATGCAGCTTGAATGCAGTTGGAACACATATTTAGAATGCTGTTAGAATGCAGTCAGAATATTTAGAATACACTTTGAATGCTGTACGAATGCGGTTCAGTATGCTGCCTGAACACCATCCGAAGTCTGGTTGGAAGGTGCCTCGCATGCTGTACGAATTCACCTCCCATGCAGTCAGAACACACCCGGAATGGCTGCCGAATATGGCTGGAACATCCAAGAATTCAAACAGAATTAAGGTTGAATATTCAGAATGTACTTAGAATGTAACACGAGTGTCCCATATGCATGGATTGAGTAATTGCTGACTGCAGCAGGGGAACGTAAATATGCCACTAAAACTGACGCCGAATGTGTGAGAGTGAACAGTTATGCATTATTAATTAAAACTGGCCACACCTGATAATGTTGAGAGTTTTCGGAGTTTCTGTAACGGTAATTTGAATGATTGAAAACAGGTCATGACCAATCACTATTTTTGAGGGATGGGTTACAGCCTCCCCTATCACCAGTTCCCCAGCCGCCACTGATTCCAGCGGCAATAGAAAGATTCCTATGTCATTTGAAGTGCATTCCAGCTGTATTGTTTTAATATCAAAATAGATTCCTGCAGCATTCGAGATGCATTCGAGATGCATTGTGGCTCATTCGAGGCGCATTCCGGACATTCTGGCAGGATTTGACGTGGCTTGCTGTTTCGATTCTCCTTTAAATGCAATCAGAATGTTTTGAATGCTGATTGCCATAAGAATATTTATAATGCAGTTAGAACGCAATTAGAATACACTTTGAATGCCGTTCGATATTTCTTCACCTCGAATGCACCTGAAAAGTTTTGAGCATGAGTAAAAATTCGGGGCAGCCACAAGAATGGGCCCTAATAATTGGAATGAAAATTCTTTGTATATTCCTGGATATTCGAAGTTCGTTCTAAAAATTCCGACTGCATTCCGGCTTCGGAAAATTATTCCAGTGAAGACACTTGGAAATTCAATGACAGAATTATTTAGGATTTAAATTTCAATTTTGGAACTTACAGACACTGGTGTCTAAATATGCACAAAGGCGTTAATGACACAGTTAATGCACCGTGTGTTAGTTACAATGATAATGAACAGGATCGCATAAAGTGACTCGAAATGATTTTGGTCATGTGATTAGCCAATATCATCATTTTGCTGCTCAGGGAAGCACCTCCATTCAAAGACACAGTGTAACCAAGATAACTGCATCTATTCTTTTACAGCGCTCTGCGGCTAAGCGAAAATCCCAAGCCAGTCCAGGAACAGGCACACGATTTATGGTTATGGTTATTGATTCAGATGAATAAAATGCCTCAGTTGAACTGTAATGATGACAGCACTACTGGCAGGAGAAGAAATGGCCTTTTAACAGAGCTATTACTGTATATCTGTCAGACATTCAGAGTCTTCTGAAAGCATGCAAAATGGTTGAGTCCAATTTGTCTTTTTTCCCTATATACCGTATATAAGGCAATTCGGTAAAGGCAATTGAGGGCAAACGATCAGACAATCAATTTTCATGGGACTGGTGGTAAATTATATGAGTTTCAATGTTATGGAAAAAGCATCCAATTTTTAGCTGTGCTGACGTCACGTACACAGGCAAATACCAGGATTTAAAAACTGATAGTCTTAATCATCTTTTGATGTCAAATCCAAAAGTATTACATAAACCCTATAAAAGGATCTTGCTGTAATATTCCAATATATGTGAAGGACATTGCATCTTTTGCAGATTACGCTGAAATCAGTGAGCTCCTTTCTTTACACTGTTGAATGGCATCAGGGATAGCTGAGCCTCCCTTGAATACTACTCAGAAATGACTAATAACACAAAATTTTCGAGCTATTATCAGTCATTCAGGGTTCCAGGGGAAAAAATATGGCTAATGATCGCTGATATACAACAGCAATTCCGAAATGGTTGGGACAAAATGTAAATTGTGGATAAAATCAAAACGCAATGACTTTCAAATTACACCAGCTAGTATTTTATTCACAATAGAACAGAGATAACATAGCAAATGTTGAAACTGAGAAATTTCACAATTTAATCCACAAAATGAGCTCATTTCAAATTTGATGGCTGCTACTGGTCTCAAAAAAGTTGGGACAGGGGCCTGTTTACCATGATGTAGCATCCCCTCTTCTTTTTAACACAGAGTGGAGGCATCTGGGCATTGAGGATACAAGTTTCTTGAGTTTAGCCATTGGAATTTGATCCCACTCTTGTTAAACAAAGGCTTCCAGCTGCTGAAGAGTTTTGGGTCTCCTTTGATGGACTTTTTGTTTAATTATGCACCAAATGTTCTCAATCGGAGAAAGATCAGGACTTCAGGCAGGCCAGTTCAGCACACGGACTCTTCTACTACGAAGCCATGCTGTTGATATAGCTGCAGTAGTTCTGCATTGTCCTGCTGAAATACACAAAGCCTTCCCTGGAATAGATGTCATCTGGAGGGAAGTATATGTTGCTCTAAAACCTTTATATACCTCTCAGCATTCATGGTGCTTTTTAAAACACACCATATGCACTATTGAAGCCCCATACCATCAGAGATGCTGGCTTTTGAACTGAAAACCGATAGCAAGAGGGGTGGTCTTTCTCCTCTTTAGCCTGGAGGACATAGCGCTCATGATTTCCAACAAGAATGTCAAATTTGGACTTGTCTGACCACAGGACACTTTGCCACTTTGCTACAGTTCATTTTAAATGAGCCTTGGCCCACAGAACACGGCTGACTTTCTGGATCATGCCCAGCAATGGCTTCCTTTTTGCATGATAGAGTTTCAGGTGGCATCTGTGGATGGCACAGCGGACTGTGTTTACAAACAGTGGTTTCATGAAGTATTCCTGGGCCCATTTAGTCATGTTGATGACAGAATCATGCCGGTGAGTGATGCAGAGGCCTCTGAGGGCCCAAAGATCAAAGGCATCCAGTAAAGGTCTTCGGCTTTGTCCCTGACACACAGAGATTTTTCCAGTTTCTCTGAATCTTTTCATGATGTTATGCAGTGTTATGCAGATGAGACCTTCAAAGCCTTTGCAATTTGGCATTGAGGAACATTGTTTTTAAAGTATTCCACAATTTTTTTTACACAAGGCTTCACAGGTTGGAGAGCCTCTGGCCATCTTTACTTCTGAGAGACTCAGCCTCTCTAAGACATCCCTTTTTTAGCCAATCATGTTACACACCTGATGCCAGTTAACTTATTTACTTGCTAAATTTTCTTTCAGCTGATTCTCTTATATATTAATTGCTTTTTTCAGCCCTTTTTTGCTGGTGTCCCAACTTTTCTCAGAAGTGATGCAGCCAGAAAATTTGAAATGAGCTCATTTTGTGGATGAAAATGTAAAGTGTCTCAGTTTCAACATATGAAATTTTATCTATGTTCTAATGTAAATAACATATTGGCTTGTGATCTGAAAGTCATTGCATTTTGATTTTATTCACAATTTACACTTCGTCCCAACTATTTCGGAATTGGGGTTGTACAACATAGTTAGGCAGACATAGTTCTGTCCATGACAAAGTTAAGAGAAAACGATCAGGAAAGATTTGCTAAAGATTGGTCTGAATGACAGAGCAACAGACTAAATTGAGGGTAAATCTGGTTGGAAAAAAAAACCACAATATGTTCCAACTGCCTCTTTTAAATTTTTTAACCCTAGAGAGAGAACAGTGGGGTCATTTTCTGGCCTGAAAAAACAGTGGTAGTTGACCACATAAAAAAATAGATAAAAAATACTGACTTGGTTTTAAAAAGATAAAAAGATTCCACTGATCCTGCAGCAAATCTGTATGCTGGCAGTAACCCAGCCCTCCCCACCATGGATAATGAATCCACTGCCCCCCTCTCAGCTCCCCCTCTCTGCTCTGACGTCACGTGAGTGGGCAGATGGCCCATCCATCTGCCTCAGCTCCACACAGACCCGCACTCTGGATTTACACAGCAGATCCAGCACAGGCGAGATCCCAGAGCGGATTTCACTGCGGGCGCTGCCAAGTGAGCCATCCCTGGGGGCATGATTGTAACTGAAGGGTCTGGATGCTCCATTTCATTAACAGGACAGGCATAAACAAAAGGCTGTTTTTTGGCATAGTTACAACAGGTGAGCCCTTAGGTACTTTTTGGTCTCATTTTTGGTTTATACCACAGAGCTTAAGAAAACCCTAGAGTGGACAACGTAATTGGCTGAACCAACTACAAAACGTGAGAAGCGTTCGTCATCTTGTGTAAGGGATTGGCGGGGAAATCACGCAAAAATGTGCTTATGTGACCAGATAAAATGAAATGAAAAACGCTGGACTGGTGACACACATCAGCCTACGAGCAAAACCATCATTTAATAAACTATTATTTTGTTTATGAGTGTTTGTTGTCAAGAAATTCTTAATCCTTAGTTTCAATAAATTTTTTTAAAATTTTAACTAACAGTAAATATATAGAAAAGAGTGGCATATTTATGTTTAAGAAATGCTGTTTTCATACTTTGAACACATGAATTTGTACCTTGAATTCCTGTCGTGCTTCTTACTCTAGATTAAGGTTATTTTTATTTTAATATCTAAATGTTCATCTTGGTTCATAATAATAACCAGAATTAATTTCTTTCACCATAAAAATATTATGTATGATAAAAATCATCAACATAATCTCTTCATTCCACCTCTGAACTACCTTCATCTCAGGTTTCTCAAAGTTCCATGTGAGACGCTATTCTTTGGTAGGATGGCGGACGATCATCAAGCAAAAACTGGTCTCGAGTCCACTCTGGTGTTTTCTTTAGCTCTGTGGTTTATGCAAATTAATTCAGAATCCAAGACGCAGACTATGGCTAAAGACGATGTCCCTAGTAAGCTATCTATGTGAGGGCCACAATGTAAAACTTTTTTTTTATTTTAATCCAAGAGAGTCCTTCCAGAATTAGTACATGGGGAGCACTCTTCAAATAATCATAAGTGAACCCAAAGAATTGGTTAGCAAGTGTGATATTTCAGGTGTTCTAGATGTCTGCAACAGATGTAGACCACACAGAGAGCAGAACAGATGCAAATGGGAGGCTAGGGTTAGGGTTGCAGCTGTGGTTGGGGTTAGGGTTTGAGGTACACGTTGAGGTTAGGTCCTGGTAAGGGGTTGTGGTTCTAGGTTTGGGGTCAGGTTGGGGGTTCACTCACCACGCAGAGGACGGGTGTGATTACGGACCAGCTCCACTTCATCCAGGGATTTGGTCTGTAGCCAATCATGTCTTCAATCGCATCGTAGAAATTATCAACGCCTGAAAAGGGGGAAATCAGCACCTTAAAACTTCACTCAAGGCGTCAA
Source organism: Gymnothorax reevesii (assembly GCA_029721435.1). Classification (NCBI taxonomy): domain Eukaryota; kingdom Metazoa; phylum Chordata; class Actinopteri; order Anguilliformes; family Muraenidae; genus Gymnothorax; species Gymnothorax reevesii. The sequence goes on from CM056581.1 coordinate 38,011,532, forward strand.
AGGATATTGTACTGCAGTATGAAAAAATGCTCCAATATGCTAACAGCAGCTAAACTCAGCTAAAAGATCACATCAATGCGTGCCTGATAACTACCAAATGACTGAATCCCTTCAAATTTTACATGCAGAAAAGATTATATTCAATGTATGTAGTACATTTTAAATCTACATGGAGCTACAAACTTTTAAAGGCAAGATTATCAAGAGGCAGTCCCACAAAATACACCCAAAGCCACCTGAATCACTTGTTTCATTCAATGATGACAATTCTAAAACATAAGCAAGAATACGTTGCAATGTAACTATACTAACAGCTATGCTATCATGTAGACACTCCAAAGGACTGTGACTGTATTTCATGGTTTGGACTAAACCGCTAAGTGTTGACAAAAGACAACATTGATGCCAAAGAGTGCAATGACATTCCAGATGATTCTGTATTTCCAGCAGTTCTGGGAAGGTCATTGCAGCTTAAGCATGACAGAGTGCCCATGCACAGAATGAGGCCTATAAGAGGAGAACTCTACGATAAAAATACTTACACGGATGCCTGATCTCACATATGCGCTTCTGAATGAAATGGAAGCTAATCTCCCCTGCAATGTTCTAACATCTAGTAGAAATCCTTCAAAGAAGACTGAATGTTGTTACGACAGCAGAGGAAGAACCAAATCCATATTAAAATGCCCACTATTCTGGAGTGCCAATGGTAGCTGAGCATCTATCCAGAGAGTTTTGGCTATGCAATGTACTGAATTAAATGCTATAAATGCATAATAAAAGTCTAAAGCACTGTGTTGGAACGTGTTTGGTGCGTCACAGTAGAACTGTTTGGAAATGAACACTGCTGGATTGTGCACAAACGTGATTCAGGACATATAGAGTCATAATTATTGGCCCATTTTTCAGCGACACTTACCATAAACCCAGGCTACAGCAACACATTCAAAGAATGCAACCCACAAAAGGCACACACCACTGGCTGCATAGTAGTCAAAGAGTTGAAACACATACATGCCACCCTGTGGGAGGAAGGGAGACAGGAGATGTCAGTGTATTTTTATGACTGAGGGGGTGACAGCTACTTCATATCTCGGGGGAGGATTGTTGGGGGGGCAAATTCCTGGAATTGGTGCATTTTCCGTACCAGCTCGGGTGCGAGAGGAGGAGGGAGCCATGAAATGAAAAAGGCAAAGCCTTTTTCCTTTTCTTTTTTTTTGAAACACAGACAGACACATCAGCTGTTCCCTCTGGGGCGACGGACAGTACACATAATTTCGCGGAAAAATAAAGTCCCCCCCCCCCAAAGGGCCACATTCCCTGTTTTAGGATAGGGGGGTAGGGTGGGAGTTACGGATGTAGGGGTAAATTCGCATGCCTCATGCCGCATTGTTGGAGGGGCTGGTGCAAGTATCTCCCTCTCTCACTCCTAGTATAGCCATGAGAGAAGCACTGCCGCTTGCTCGGAATCTGCCGGCACACAGCGAGTGGAGCCAAGCCATAAAAAGAAGCCAAGAGATACGGGGATTGTCTCGGCCACTCGTCTAGCCAGCAACGAACACACATGACAGAGGAGCCTGTCAGTCCAACATAATTCAAATCTTTTTTCTTTTTGTCCCTCAGAGCTGTACAGCAATGGAGCATTTTCACATTTAGAATACCGTTTATACCTGTATTGTGTAGTCCATTACTGGAGAAGTATAAGTTATCAAGCCAGTTTATCTCCTTTGTAAGCATTTAAAAATTAAATAATTTCAAATGGGCTCACACATTGTTATAGAGTAATCACTTGTTTCAGATGCATTAAAAGCAAAAAGGCGAGTGAAGAACTTAAAGTGCTATAGTTTCAACTCATTTTTACATTATCAAATGAAACCAATAGTGGACTTTATTAATTGGTTATGTATGTTATTGCCAGCACACAGTAGTAACGGCCTGCCAATATATCTTGTGCTGGCCGAACTGTATTGGCCGAGTTCAGCATGAGCACAAGTAACCATTGGCAACTGTGGCATTCGCTCTCTTCAGAGAAGCAGACAACAGTCGCAGACCTAGCATTTAGCTCTTCACTGAGTCTTGAAGTTGCGTACTTCAGAAGTCATAGTCAAAATATTGTCATGATAGCACAAATGAGCGTAAATAGTTCAGGCAGGAAACTCGAGTAGAGCTACATCAGCTGACAGCAGCCTGGTAAGCTACCAGCACGTCAGCATCAGCAGGCACACAACAATTGGAGGAACACATCATGTGGTCATACAGCGGTCTGTTTGAAAGATGTCAAGCTCACTCACTTCTATTGCTGTTTGCAATGACCTTTCATGCTATGCAACCTGCTCTTTGGTTTTTTTCTTGCCGCCTCCACCCCAGCCTCCACCTGTTTGGTTCTGCTCACATCGGGGGGATTTTGATTTCTGTTCACGACTATGTTTGTATGTTTGCTGTGCCAAGGTAGGACATTCCTTCTAGAGCAGAACCGCCGCCAAAATACAATGTTATGCATTTACCTATTAATAAATTGTTTTACTTTATTGAAATGTGAGTTTTCCTGACTGAACATACTTAACCAATTAATAAACATATTATATATTGCTTATTTTCGCATTGCCTTGGTATTGGCCTTTCAGTCGCAGTAACTATGGCACTCGCTCTCTTCAAAGAAGCAGACGACAGTCGCGGACCGAGCATTTCGCTCTTAAATGAGTCTTGAAGTCGCGTACTTCAGAGGTCATAGTCAAAATATTGTCATGACAGCACAACATACTAAACCAGTTAATAAACATAATATAAATTGCTTATTTCCTAAGTATTCAGGTGTTCGCCTAAGTATTCGCCTTTGGGTCGCGGTACTAGCCCTCAGCTGCCAAACGGCGACCCTCAGGCCAATACCATGGAGATAATACGGAGATAATCTATTAATAACATACAGTATGTTTGCTTCTCAGATATATGCAATCGACCGCAATGTACACCATCATCTTGCACTAATTAACATGAGAAAAACAGCTGTCCGTGATTCATTCTAGTTCACTAATTGGTGAGGGGACAAGGGCTAGAGAGATTTACTAAGGGAATGGCGCAAACAGATAGGATGTTCCTATTAAGTAAATCACTGGAAATCACAATGCAGAAACTCAAGGGGTTTTTACAGGACTGCTGGCTCCATATAACGCCAGATAGCATCTTGTTTTCAGCCCTATATGGTACAATACCGTTTCTGAAAAAGTTGTGATGCTAAAAATTGAACATGATGCTTTCTAAAATCTATATTTCACAAAATATCTATATTTTTATTAAAATCAACATTTCAGATGTCGAAACTGAGAAATTGTATTGTTTTTTGAAAAATACAGGCTCACATTCAAATAGATGTCAGCCCACTGTTCAATTAAGTTGGGACATGGGCATGTTTTTCGTTGTGTTGAATCTTCTCTTCTTTTGACAACACCATGTAAGTGTACAGAAACTGAAAAGACCAACTGCTGTAGTTTTTAAAGCAAACTGCCTTCCCATTTTTGCTTGATGTATGATTTCAGCAGCTGAATACTTGTTGGCATCCGTTGCAATTATTTTTGTTTGATAATGCAGCAAATTCTTTCAGTTTTTGAAAAGTCTGGACTGCAGGCAGACCGATCGAGCACCCAGGGTCAATTACTACAGAGGCATCTTGTTGTAATACGTGCAGAATGTGGTTTAAAATTGTCTTAATGAGATAAGCGAATCATTACCTGATAGAGACATTGTCCAGATGGCAGCAATTATTGCTCCAAAACCTGTATATATCATTCAGCATTAATGGCGTCTTCAAGGATGTGCACTTGACCCATTCCATGAGCACTAATGCACCCCCATACCACCACTGATGCTGGATTTGAACTTTGTGCAGACAACTAGCCAGATGATCCCTCTCCTCTTTAGCCTGGAGAATGCAGCATCCATGGTTTGCAAAAAGAATTTTGAATTTTGTTTGGTCAGACCAAAGGACAGTTTTCCACTTTGTCTCAATCCATCTTGAATGTGGTGAGGCCCGGACAATGTGGCAGCATTTCTGGATCTTGTTAATATATCATTTTATCGGTACATGGTAGAGGTTTTACTGGCATTTATAGCGACAGCGACAAACTGTGTTCACTATCAGTGGTTTTCATAAGGGTTCCTGAGCCCACGCAGAGATTTCCAGAACTGAATCCTATCTGTTTTTCATGCATTGCTGCCTGAGGGCTTGAAGAAGCTGTGAAATATTGGTTTTTGGCCCTGTCCCTTGCGTACGGAGATTTCTTTGAATATCTCAATGATATTTTAGTCCGTAGACAAATAAATCCCCAAGTTCTTTGCAATTTTACATTAAGAAATGTTAGTCTTACATTATTGAAGTATTTGTCAATGGAGTCTTTCAGCGAATGCCGAAGCCATCTTTACTTCTGAAAGACTAGGATACCCAAACATGTTACTGACCCATTGCCAATTAATCTAAGCAGCTGTGAGAGGTTCCCCCGGTGTATTTTTTTAGCATCACAATTTTTCCAGTCCATTGTTGCCTCTGTCCCAACTTTTTTTTAAATGTTTTGCTGGAATCCATTTCAAAATATTATATAAATATTTTACTAAAATATACAGCAGATATTCTAATTTTCAGTTTTAACATTTAATGTCTCTACACAGCAATATTTTTAATTAAATATTGAGAGTTTAAATGATTTTCAAATCATTATGTTTTTAGTAAAATTTTACACAGAGTCCCCACTTTTCAGGAAACACGGTTGTAGGAAAATTTTGAACATTGTTGGGCTGAATGGCCTGTTTTCGTTATGTCATTAGAACATGTCATGTTCTTTAATGTCATGCAGATCACACTTACTTGAGTAACCATGGTAAGTCCCAGAAGATAGCTCGCGACACACACGATAGCAATAAAGATTTCCCGCCGATAACCCTTCCTTAGGAAGGACGGGTACAGATCAACTAGGGATGTGATCTGTCCTTCCACTTCGACAAACTGCAGAGAAACATAAGCAAGAGCAAATGGCGGATCACATAACTGCACAAAGCCAGCGAGGGGACTGTATCACTAATTACAATTACTGGTACTCAGTCAGCTGGGGTCGTTGCAAAGCTGGATTGACAAGTCAGCTGTTTAACTGCACTTTGTAAAATCTGGAACAGCTTTGTTTACTTCAGTCCATGTTACAGAGTTGAGAAAACTCCAGGTTTTACCCTGAGAAGTTACCCAGTAACCTCAATGTTAAAACATGATACAGGCCCAAGATACATTGCATAACAGAATATGAGCACACAGATCCTAATCCCCACCCATCATTCTTTAAGATGGCGCTCCCCATAGGCTACCATTGATATTAAACCAATAGCAAGTATGACAGTATGTTGCTGAATGTCTCCGTCGGGTACTTTATTTAAAAATGCTTTGATAACAGGAAATGCATTCATTGCAACAGCTAGTGAAATGAGAGACTTATCAGATGCAAAAGGAAAAGCTGTAGTTAATTTAACATTCATATAGCCGCAGTAAAACACAGTTCCATCTAGGGAATATTTTTGTTGTAAAAAGTCAATGAAATAATATTTTTAAGCATGCATCAATACCAATACTGATATTGTATCAAATCCAGTACTTGTACGCCTACTCTACGAAATTACTATCGAGTGATAGACACAAACTCACAATGCTTTATTGGCAAAATGCCCCAATAATAAGCAGGAACTAAAGAGAGCCATAGTAAAGACCTGGCAGAGCATCACCAGGAAAGAAACGTTGTGTCTAGTGGTGTTTATGGGTTCCAGACTACAGGAATTCGGTGACTTCAAAGAGTAATTTTACAACGTCGAGATTTACCTTCGAAGGTCACCAACAGTCAAGTTGAATGTAAAGAAATGAAAGTTCATATATGACTTTATAAATGTCTGTAACACAAATCTACGCTCCATCTGTTACCATTTTAGTGATACAAGTCATTGAATTTTCACTAGGTCACATTTGACCTGCAAAGGTCATTATGAAGGTCACCAAAAAAAAAGTTCATATATGGCTTCATAAATGTCTCTAATACAAACCTACGCTCTACCTGGAATGATTTTGGTGATATAAGTCGTTGAAATTTCCCTGTAAAGTTTGACCTTTGAAGGTCATCAAAGATCAAGTTCAAGGTCACCAAATATAAATTCATATATGACGTCCTATTACTGTACAATACACATACAGTACCAGCGTGGATAAAGGTATCGCTAAATTTAACAAGAAGTTGGCTTCGCATTTTCGCCCACTTTCTCAGATCAGACTGGCGGGTGGCGGAGGATTACAACGGGTGTCGGTGTAGTCCCAGCAGGCAGAAACTAGGGGGGACTGTCGATAGGGGGAGAGGTTTTTGGGTATGACTGGTGTGTACCAGATGTTATTGCAGGCCTTGAATTTTGGCAAGAATAACCCACCGCAATTGTTTCGGATACGACTTATTTACAAGTCAATCGATGTTTTTGTTATTAGAGTTTTAAAATATCTAATTCTATAAAGGGCAGTAAGAAGTAGGAGTTGTCAGGAAGTAGAAACGCTTTCCTTATGAATGACAACTTACGCATTTATTGTCATAAAATGTTTATTAATACATTTAGAATTTCTCATTGGATGCTCAAAATTTCAAATCTTGCTCGTGTCACTGTATATGTTGATAATTTGCAATGGCGAAATATTGCTCTTAATGATGTAAGACAATGGCTTGCACACAGTTTGCAAATTGATAACTATACCATTAAATCTGAATATAAATGTTTTACACAGTATACCTAAGGCATATAAGTTATCATTTCTCACAAATGTGAGAACATAATCAGTCCCGCTGTGAGAACAGTTTTTAATCCGCGCTACCCCATGACACTTGCAACTGAGAAAGGCTTTATTGCATTAATTTGTCGGTAACAGCCAAAGTTAATTCTTGAGATTACCTCTCAAATTATGAGTAAAAGCAAAAAGTTAGCACACTTTATGTTTAAGTTACCGTTTGATCCGACTGAAAAAGTCATCGCTTTCTAGATTGAGAGTTGTTCGGCTTATACACAATGAGGACTAAAACCTACGGATTTCCAAAGGCTGAAACGGACTTAGGAAAAAATGACTCCGTTATTATAAGTTACAACTACATAGATATTTGCGGATTTTATTTCTATTTTGCGGGTTTTGTTCCTAATTTAAATACTATTAAAGAGGTGGCAAAACATATTTTTGTTGTTTTGCTTCCTCGGATGACGGCACTTTTGTTGTGAATCAAGTATTTATGCTTTGTTTTTGTATGTTTTCAGTTTCATGATGTTTAGAATTATTTGTTTCTTTGTGTTAGATTTACTTCTAGTGTGATTGTTCATGTTTCATGAATGCTTGTCTTTTGTCACTCGCTCCCTTGTGTGTCGAAGTATGATGTCTTGTTTCCATTCACAGTCTTTTCCCCTGTCTTTTCTGGTTGGGTACTTCCTGCTTCCTTCTTCCTGTGCTTGTTAACTGTTTGCACCTGAGAATAGTTTAGCTGAGGCACTGGTGATTAGAAATGGGTAGGACTACACATTAGAGCAGAGTAGTTAGGCATGGTGATTAGTTAGTTGGAAGAAGCAGGGCACACCTACTTGTTCAATCTGTCCTATCACTTCCCTTTGCTGTTCTAGATTCTGCCTCCTCTCAGCTGTCCTTCATTTCTTGGGCTAAACACTCTAATTAGTTTGTTTATAAAGACCCCACTTTTCCGCTTGTCTTTTGTCAATTTGTGATTGTTCCTTGCGCTGCCTGGTCGTTCTGTCTCTGCGCTATTTCCTCAGTGTGTTTTTGCGATTATTGAGAGTTTTTGTCCTTTGTGATTTTCTGTACTCTAGTTATTGATTGTATTTCGTCGAGTGAGTGTGGTGAGTTTGAGAGTCTCCTGTTTCCCCAGTTCCCTTTATACTTTGACTGTTTAGTTAATTTCTGTCTCCCTCTTCCCTTCCAATTCCCCTTTCCTTTTTCCCCATTCCCTTAGGTTAGTTTCCCTTTGTTTCTGTATTCTGTGCTGACTGATTTCCTTTTGACATTTTGCCTGTCCCTGACTAAGATTGAGCGTTTCTGTGATTCCTGATTTCTGGCTTTTGACCTCTGTTTCTGTCTGACCATGAGCAACGGTAATGTTAATAAAAGACGCTCTTCCGAGCCTGAACCACGATTGGAGTCTCCGTACGTTCATTGCAGTTTTAGAACTATCAAATCACTGCAAAAATACTATGGCAAAAATGCATGAATTTGCAGACATTAACTTTCCTGGAAATATATCACCAACTGCATGAAAAAAATCTGTGGCAAAAATCACTTCAGGTGTTTACACTATACTACAAATCTAATGGACGTCATGTTTTCCAATGAGAAAATTTCAACGCTAAAGTTATTTGGACTTCTTTGCAACAGGGATTTACACTAAGATATGTTTGAAACAGCCGGCCAACATGCCTTCACCCTCACTCTACTTCTCAGTTCAGTGAGCAGGTCACATCCACCTGACTTTCGGCTGACACAAGGCCAATGATGCCTTGGCAAAAGTGGGACCTTTATCCATGCTGGTACTGTATGTTCTATCTTGAATATTTTCAAGCCTAGAACCCTTTAAAAATTGTACAGTTTTGATCAACCTGAAGTTAGTCCTTTCAAGGTCGTCTGAGGACAACTTCAACATTGCCAAAATAAAGGTCTCATATGATTTCCTATATGTCAATAATACAAACTTAATCTCTATCTGCAACCATTTGGCCTCCATGGGCCATTTTGCATGTTCTCCAGAAGACCCAATGTTAAAGTACAGCGCCACCCACTTCCGTTGATCCAATCAATATGGTGCCCGTACTGTATTTTGAGGGCACCAAGGTAAGTTGATTGCCTGATTTAGAAAAAAAAGTAAAAAAAAAGAACCTCCCATCCTTCAAATTGGGACCAAAATTTCAAGGGCCCAAAAAACAGACAAAAGATTCAATTAAAAATCTGTATAGCAAAAAAAAACTCTGGCGATTATGGTCTAGTAGTATGTTATGGCAAATTAACATGACAATTAATCAGGCCAAAAAATTAAACAATGTTCCAGACTACAAATAACTGATGCCAAATCACGATAATAGCTTATCGGCTCATAGGGCCAGTAAGCTAAAAATGGCGGGCTCTTGGGAACTAAATTTGAGAAAACAGTGGACTCTTTCAGAAAATGAGGAGATATTGGGTGTGCAATTTGAGAAAATGGCAAATTCTTGAGCACAAGGTTTGATTAAATGGTGGACTACAAGGCACATGATTTGATAAAATGGCTGATTTTGGGTGAATAATTGGATAAAATGGCAGCCCTTCGGGCTCAAGAATTAAAATGTAGTAGAGTAGAAGATTTCAGGAAATGGCAGATTCCATGACCGCAGATGTGAGAAAATGGTGGAATCTTGGGGACTGCAGGATTTCAGGAAATGGTAGACTTGGGATCTGAGAAAGTGGAGTTGGGAAAGCATCCCATGAGGCACTGGGTACCCTGAACCGAACCACCCGCATTAAGTTTAGAATTCAAGACTTCAAAATAATCTGCGCAAAATTATATTATTGTACTAGACAATTCCCGCAGAAATAAGAATGGGCCTGGCCTCTGCAGGTCAGGACACAGGGGTGCCCTGAGATGCTGCTTGGACTACTCAATAGTCTATTTTGTCTCCGTCTATATTTTGTCTGCATTTTTCAGACGTGAAAAAGGTGGTTGCCATGGTGTTCTGAGTGGTTGCTAAGGCATTGCTAGGCAATTACTGTGGTGTTCTTGGTGGTTGCTAGGGCGCTGATAGGCAGTTGCTATGGTGTTCCAGGTGGTTGCTAGGTCGTTGCTATGGTGTTCTGGGTGGTTGATAAGGCATTGCTATGGTGTTCTGGGTGGTTGCTAGGACGTTGCTAGGCGGTTACTATCGTGTTCTGGGTGGTTGCTAGTGGTTGCTATGGTGTTCTGGGTGGTTGCTAGGTGGTTGCTAGGGCGTTGCTAGGCTGCTGCTATGGCGTTCAGGGTGGTTGCTATGGTGTTTTGGGTGGTTGCTAGGGCGTTGCTAGGCTGTTGCTATGGTGCTATTCGTGGTAGCTAGGGCATTGCCAGGGGGTAGCTAAGGTATTCCTGATGGTTGCTAAGGTGTTGCTTGGCAGTTGCTATGGTGGTGTGGGTGATTGCTATGGAGTCCTGCCTGGTTGCTAAGGAGGGATGAAAATCAATGTTTTTTGGGAATGGTGGGAAATCCGTAAGTCGGATCGCTTAGAAAGGACATACCACACCATTCCTGATCGAGCCACACGATTTTATATATATATATTGTATGGGTTTTCTCAAAGCTGTAAGACTAATTGCGAACCACAATTTTTACGGAAGAATAAATAATAAAAATATAGGCACAGAATAATATAAGTGGCCTGGCCTTCGCCCAGGCTCACTACACTCCCTACTGGGGAGAATAGTGGGCCTGCACTCAGCTCAGGCCCATTAATTAGCCCAGGGCTGTGCCGAAATGCAGTAAGCTAAAAATCTGAAGTCACTTGGCATGTGAACTGGATTAAGATGTACAGCTGTGTTGGTCTGACGACTCTCACACTCAATTCTCTGAGTATGCAGCCTTGAAAAAAGCTATGTATTTGTCACTGGCTCCTCATTTAATTACGTAACGGAGAATTTCCCCAGTGTGTGTCATATGGGGCACTTGTTAAACGGTGGATTGTTGGCAACGAGCTAAAGAATGTGTCCCACCCACAGACAGCACACACTACATGTGCTCAGAAATATACATCATACAAGTCACAGGCCAGTACAGACATTCTTGTGCCCTGAGAATGTACACAATGTACTCCCACAACATCTATGAAGGCCGGGTTTCCAAAGCAATTGCCTCTCTAGTTTGTAGATTGAGTCACCAGAAATTTTCTTATAACAATTTCATCATAGCAAGTTGCTAAATTTAGCATCTTATAAACAGGCCTACCACGAAAAATGGCCAAACTGTAACAAAAGTTTGTCAGTTTGTCTAACTTTTTCAAATAACCAGCAACACACTATCGAAAGCATGCTACATTCCCGCAAACTTTGCACCACAGCACTTTGAAGTCAATAGATTTTCACCAGACCCAAACTCAAAAAAATCACACAGCCTGTAAGAAACCCAGAGACGAATCAAATCAGTTTTCAACTGAGGGTATCACTAATACTAATAATGCCTGGATGTTGCAATCGTGCCCCATTTCAGATACATTATGGGTAACCCAGTCGCTTCCGGTCTCTTTCGCGGCTGTGGGAAAAATCAAATGCTGCCAAGGCATGTGTGGTTCCACTGACCGCATTGGGTAATTACTTGCATACTCACCCGTACGCTCCTGAAACTAGCAGTGTGCTTGGTGAATGTTTACATTTTCCTCGGCTTGATTTACGTATGCGTGCGTGCAGGGCCGAGGCACAGCTAGCTGATGCCAAACGACAGCCGTGATCTCAGCAACACACCGGAAGTAAGTGAGTTCCAGAAGTAGCAAGATATTTTGCTGAAACCGCTATATCTGGGCATTTTTTGCATACTGCCGATACCCTCAATCGTGTGTTGCTGGTTCTTTGAAAAAGGTAGACATCTGACAAACTTTTGTTACAGCTTGGCCATTTTCATTGGTAGGCCTGATAAAGGTACATGTGAACGTAGACAATTACATATCAAACTTCACAACAACTAACTATAATGAGGCAATTAGCCTCAAGAAGCCATCGCGCAATCCAAATTCGGTTGCTTAACAGTGCTTTTAAGATGCAACATGTGTAAGTTGATGGGGTGAACATTCACCTCGGGTTACATCAGGAAGTTGGGAGCCCCCAAACTAATGTGACTCAGTTGCAAATTACCAGTGAGTTAACACCAGTGATGGACACTGACCTGGCTGTCGAGTCCCAAAAGCAGAAGCATGATGAAGAAGAGGATGGCCCAGAAGGTCGGCAGGGGCATCATAGAAACAGCCTTAGGGTACGCAATGAAGGCTAGCCCAGGACCTAGAGGGGTAGAACAGAGAGAGGGAGGAGGGGTGGTGGAGAGAAAGCAATGAGCACAGACTGCCAGCCGCTCAATCTGATCTGTGCCGAAACGCCACGCGGCGCCGGGCCCAGCGCAGACCAAATTCAGGTTAGAAGAACAAACTACCAGGCAGATCTCTCTCTCTCTCTCTCTCTCACTGCTGACCTACACAACGCCAATATGCGCCATCTGAGCGAGCTTCCACCAGCAACACTGCACCGTACAGGCAATGCCTTATCCTACCACTAAATATATAAACTTACAGAAATACAACTACATCAGTAAGGCATCCTTAATAATTAAAAAAACAAATATAAAAGTATTTAACTTCTTAAGACTATGAATGTGCAGAACTACCTAATATATCGCTATAAAATAAAATATTTAAATATATATATATATTTTAAGGATGTATATGAATACATATCAACTCACTATATAATACAGACGTAGGCAGATGGAAGCTTATACATTTATCTAGTAATACAGTAGTGCCGTATTCCCTTTGTGAGGTCTAAACAACTATAAAAAATGGAAAAACACGAAGACAGAGGGGGCAACATACTAATGGCCTCCTCTGGTCTTTACAATGCAATGGCGGCTTTGGTTAACCTGTGCAACAGAGGTTAAGAACACAAAAAGAAAGAGACAGCAAACACACAGCGGCTCATTAAGCTCCGCAATGTCAGAAGTATTCAGAACAAAATAACATCAGGGCTTGCAAACTGAGCAGCCGGCCATGCACAGGGCCAGAGTAACCTTCCAAACTGCACTTCAAGGTCAAGTTTCCGCAGTTAAAGACAAAATAAACTTTTCTACGGTTGGCATTAGAGCCACTCTCCCTTTCACTGCTTACCTTCATGTGATTTAGTTTTAATATTTGTTTTCAAGTTAACAGGAAAATCTCTAAGGAGACTTCTTAAATTCTGTCATTTCCCTGATTATCTTTAAAGAGATTACGCAGTTGCACAACCTCAAGTACTAGTTCAACCAGTTGCCACCGTGACTGCTGAGTTTAAGCTCAGACTGAAGTCTCGGTAAATATCTCTATCCTCACGAGTGCTGATAATGTGCATTGTAGATTTGGAGAGAACAGCACGTGAAGTACAGTCGTCTCCTTTGAGAGATTTTGATAAAAATCTGCACTATCCTTTACACAGAAACAGAGAGCCAGAAAAACTGTGCAAATTTGATGAAGGAATAAACCCATCTTGGCTTTTTTATGAGAAGAAATGTTGAAACATTGAAGTTATTTTTTTTCTCTCTCTCTCTGTAAAATTACATACTGTCACAGATAACTACAATCCTGGAAAAAAAAATCACCACACTGAAACATTTTTTCCCCGTTGGCCAAGTTGACACAGGAAATGACACAATTGCTCAAAGGCTATAGATAGAGGGAGCATGTGGAGTGGAAATGCACCAGGCTTATCATCGACATAATGCTATGAGGGAGAAGTGATAGGGCAAATAGAATCCTCCATGGAAACCAGGAAGTTATTAACAGCTTTCGAGAAATCCAACCAACATCCAGAAAAGCCGTAGATGAAGGAAGGTGAATGATAAAAGCCAAAGGTTCAATAAAATAAAACTCAGCAAGTTCTTTTTTTTTTAAATTCCTTTTTATTGTGTATAACTTGGCACAAGATGAACCCGGTTTAACATTAAGTTTTGCTTCAGTCTGGAGTCTGCCGAAACAGATCTGATCAGAAGGTTTCAGAATTCTAGAGAAAACGAGGAAAATGGCATCGGCGCTTTCTCAGTTGACTCGTCGCCACTATTTTTATGGACCATCTCCAGTAGAAGAGAACAGCTAAAATTCCAAGTGGTTTTTCTTGCATGTTCACTCGATACAGTAGCTTTACTCAAGTTTCTTTGGGCAAATCCAACCAAGAATGAAATTCCGCTCACCTCTGAAGTCTGAGGGACCTTTTTATTTTGCCAAAATCTCTTAACAAGGAGTGTAGGACTGCCGGAACGTCAACATTTCAGTGTCGTCTTTTTTTTTTAAGTCTCCGTTAAGTTTCTAATGTCGGTTTTTTTATTTCCTTTTCTCTGGGTTTTGCTTTTTGTTCTAGAACTTCGTTTGATCAGACTCTTTGTTTTTGTTTTTGTTTTGAGTAGCAGTGCCCACCATCACTGCTACCCTTACCCTCGTACCTGACTCTGCCACATCGGCAATGTCCACCCCTTGCTCTTGTGCCATGAATCCCAGGACGGAAAATATTGCGAAGCCAGACACAAAGCTGGTGCCGCTGTTCAGGCCTCCCAACAGCAAACAGTCCCTATGTCACACATATGTCATGGAGTTTGTTAATCAACACAACAGGAACCTGCGTCCCCACTTTTCTTTAACCCTTTACTCGTCTATCACCCCCGCCACCCCAGCCCCGGGCCGGGGACACCTCACCTGTAGCAGTTGTATTTGTATTTGTTGTAGCTCCCCAGTGATGTCATAGCTCCGAGACAGATTGCGTATGAGAAGAAGATCTGAGTTCCGGCGTCGATCCAAACCTGAAGGTAGGAAATATGATGAAAAAAAACAGAGTATTGGAGGATGAACAACGCTTGGAATTGCACTCACACTCGCTTAGTTTTGATTCCAAAGGGGTAGATGCCAGTGGTCAGAAAGCACAACTCTGACTGATTTTATCTGATTAGTCTCTCCTGCTAGAGGAGGAACTGAGATGTTTGACAAATCCAGGTGACATGAACTAAAGTCTGGAGAGGATTTTTACTTTTTTAACCTGGATATTCCTCCTCTGATTGATTTGTGTCTTATCCCCAAAGTAAGTCCTAGCGGAGGGGTAAGAGACCAATGAGCAGCATGACAGATGGAAGGGGCTGAGTAGAAATCTATGGCCTCATGCAAGAAGGGCGTAAGTGACACTTTGATCAAAAATGACTTTGTTGGTTGTTTTGGAAGAACTGAAACTAGCCCATCTCCTGACCAAGTCTGGAGTCTTAACTCCAATCCTAAAGGGATCCTTTTCAACATTGGTGCAGCTGTGATCAAAATAGTCATTGGCGCCCATGCTAAATGGGTTTAAGTGTTTTTTGCTAATTATCTCCCAAATTACGAAGAATTATGAAAATGTCTAGTAGACATCCCAATAGGTTACCAAGTACTATACTTCTATCATGGATAGTTCAGCATACAGCTAACAGGTGGTGCAGTGGCAGTTTTTTGGCTCTCCTGTAAAATTTGTAAAATGTCACTTACGGCCCTCTTGCATGAGGCCATCGAAATGTGCCATAAATAGTTGTGTGTTTGCTTTATTTACAACAAAAAAAAAAATTCTGGTGAAGCCCTTAGCATCTTTATAACCCCAGCAATCTGGAGACATTGATTGGTCAGGATGCTGGATGCAGGCTGACAACTTTGACTTATTAGGCCCGACTGGCCAAGAGCGGATTTTTATCGTTTCACAGACGGCAGCCAATTTGTTTTCTGACATGAAAACAGTCCCACCGCACCTCTTGTTTACACTCTCTTCTGGATCGTTGCGCAATGAATCACAACCGTCGAACCAGGGCGCGATCAGTACCTCCATTTGCAATTCTCCTGCATTTAACACTTAATGATGTTATGATGATTAGTTTTGTGACTAATTCTGCATAATGGAAGAACTGAGGAAATGTGTTATGTGGAATAAGGGCTGTAGGATAGGAGCTTATGGGTGAGGAAATAGGACAAGAGAGACAATGTGAAGCAGAAAGCAGAGTCCAGCTTCTCACCTCGGGGTCTTTCAAACGACCCAAATCTGGGTAGAGATAGAACTTGATCCCTTCGGCAGCGCCGGGCAGAGTCACGCCGCGAATCAGCAGCACGATCAGCATGACAAAGGGGAAGGTCGCGGTGATGTAGACGACCTGCAAAGGACAGATGAGGGTGCTATTACAAGCGTGCAGCAGGCCTAGGGTCCGACAGGGTGTCCCTCTCTCGGGAACGCCTTCAGGGATGTGCTTTGCTGCTTTGCTCCAGGGCCTGCAGCCACACCTGTTGCTGAATTTAATGACTCAGCAAGCCTGCCGCCCCCAATTGCCGACAGTCGGGCCAGTCGTAGGCGGGCGGCACAAAGGCCACTGTGTTGTGGACAGCTGCCGATTGAACTGTAGAACCTGAATGTTTGGTTGATTTTGCTCCCAACAGATATGTAAAATGTCAAAAATAATATTGTTGGAACACATGTTCATTACGCGTGTAAATCTGAATGTTTGGTTGATCTGGCGCAATCCAGAGCCAGCAGTAAACTTTTATAACCTAGAATGTTCTTGCAGCCTGGCTGTGGGGGTAGCATCTCTATTTCGGCACGGCGGGGGGCCGGAGCCACAAGAGCTCTGCAGGTCTCATGTCTCCTGTAAAAGTCAAACCACTATCCCCACTGAAGTTAAAGTCCAGTTACATTAATCTGTTTAAAACAATCCAAATCTTTGTGAAATTCATAATATGTTTATGTTCAGTATCCTGTGAAGAAATCACTTATATATTTATAACACAATAGACTATAATACTCCATTTTAAGGCTTTTCCATGACAACTGCATCATATTAGTACATATTCCTATAATGTTTGGTCTTGTTATTCTCGGGGGAATCCAAGGAGTTGAATGGGGCACGTTTCATTTTCCTTAAAATTATGGATGATCCTGTTTGGACACACTTGAAAGTTGATCAGATCCCGCTCACCTCTCTATGCAAAATAACCTTATCACCTCAGTGAGTAAAACTCAGATTTGGCCATCCCTTCCTCCGCCTTGATCGGAGGCGTGGTTTTGGGTGCTTAAAGACAAGAGATTCTAACCGGAAGGCCTCTTCTTCTTTTCTCTTCTCTTCTTCTCTTCTTTTCAAGATCTGACACACAAAGACGAGTTCGGGAGAATCACATTCCACCTCGTTCTGCCCGCTTAGGCCTGTGCGTAGGCGGCGGATCGGGATGGCATCTGAATTCTTCCCAGCCACGTCGTGCGGCCTCGTACCACGTGGCCGTCGTCTTTTCCAGGTATTAATTTATTCTCTCTTTCTAAATTGTGTGTAACGAAGAAGTGGCGTAGCGTTGATTAGTTTGATCCAAGTTTGTGCCTATCTAAATTATTGTTATTCCTTTTCCAGCTATTACGGTCTCCATGACTAATAACCCTGGTATATTCTTTCTAGCCTTGTTGCGATCGGTACGTAAGGGGCGATTCCTACTAAGACATGTGTAGGTAACGATATTTCTAAGTTAGATTTGGATTAACGGTCTACCCCTCAAGGGTTTGTGTAATACCGGTCCTGGAGATTTAGCTCTTAAAAGGTACCCTTGGGCGCATAAGCTGGTACCCGGTTAAATTTCCTTAAGGGGCCCTTGAGTGTACATAAACCTGGGTTCGTCATACGTTCATCCTCAGTGCTACTTTGTTTATGCCTCGATGCTGCTATCATGGAAATTTCCTCTATCCGCTGGACTTATTGTCGAATTAAGTTACGACAGTGACGCTTATCTACCCTGGGGGCATTTTTGCTGAGCATCGATGGTTTCCACTGCCAAGTCTGATGGCACAGCTGTCTCGAGATTCACGCATGCTGTCCCAAAACTATCAATTCTAATTCTAATTTGGAGTCAGGAGGATACAACTAAATTTGGTATTCTAATTGTTTTATAGAGTCAGATTAATTGCAACCTTTGTATTTTTATGCCCCGTCTTTGGGCGGAGAAAAATTTCCATTGTATTGTGATTCACACCAGCCCTGAAGTTGTTCGAATTAAAGTTAGCCAAGAAGTACACGTGAAACCTTCAACCCACTGCAATGTCCGGCCTTGGTATTGTTTTGTGGGGCTTTACAGAACCAATATCCTCCCAGCCGCCCAAGGGTGTGCCAGTCTGTGCTGACACATTTCCTCAGTCTATTTTTAATTGCAACAGCATTCACAGGCATCTTCACCACACATAGCCAAAATGAATTAAGAATGCAACAAGTGGTCTTGTATTTGGACTTTATAGGCCATCTTCATGAGATAAAATTTTGGCAATGGGAGTGAGACATGATTTTACAAAAATTGCCAGTGGAAGTGAGAAAATGCCACTTGTCATGCAATGACTTAACAATACAGTGACAAAATATTTTCTAAAAGAGTATTTAGTCATATTATAAGACTCAAACGCTAGCTGAGACAAGTTGTTTTTTTTTTTTTTTTTTTGCAGTCAGACTCAGGCTGTCTGCATAGTATCGAGCTTTATGGTATAAATTTTAAATGCATGTTAATCTTAAACCATCTTTCGGTTTGTTCAGCTTAAATCCCAAGACCATAAACGGCCAGGTCTAGCCACAGAACATGGGTGGGGCTCACATGCATGTTTTTCTGCACAATTCGCAGAATTATACCAGTTTAATTGCTGACAGTAATTAGGGAAACTGGCTATGCTTTATTACGCAATCAGTTTTTCCCACTGGGAAATTTGTCCACTTTTGGTCAAATTGCCCAAATACTTTATCAGGCAAAATCTGCTTTATGGTGAAATGCCTCTTGGTTTGGCAAAAATTTGAGTTCATTTAGGTCCATCATTCGCCATCCGATAAAACGTGGTCTGCAAGGTCACAGTCCATTCATATGTAAACAGTGAATTAATGGTTTACACTGTAAGACGCCTTCTGTTGCAACATTATGGGTACGCCACTCCCTGATAAATGCCCTGCACCGATATGGCCAGCTGATATGTAGAGACACATCCAGGCTCAGTAAAACCATAAACAAGGATCAGCCAGTAACCAACCCTGTTCCCGGAGATTTCCTGTCCAATAAGTTCTCCCTCGAACCCTGAGAAAGGCATGCCTCATTCAACAGCTAAAACAGGGCTACTCAACCCTGTTCCTGAAGATCTACCATCCTGTAGGCTCTTATCCAAACCATAGCAAAACACACCTTATTCGATAGCTATTCATTATAAAGTCAAAAATGTCCAGCTCTTGAGTGAGGTGTGCTTTGTCAGGGTTGGAGGGAAAACTACAGGATAGAAGATCTCAGGCAAAGGCAAGACCATACGGCCTAAGATCAAATTGACCACCAAACTCAAACATCTCCCTTGGCCATTAAAGCCGGGCAGATCCGTGGCGATATGGTTAGTCAGATAGTACGGAAGAATTGGGGGGAAAGCGGCTCATTTTAACACGCACCTTCCCCGTGGACTTGACACCCTTCCAGATGCAGAAGAAACAGATCACCCAGACGCCCAGCAGGCAGAGCGCCAGGTCCCACTTCAGCTCTCCGATCTCCTCAATGCCGCTGGAAATGCTGAGGACATTCCGTCTGTAGGGTGGGGAAAAAAAAACACGTCAGCGGGGAGAACACAGATCAACACAGATCGACAGTCCACCTTTTCCAATCTCCACTCTTAACCTCTTAAATGCAAATTATTGCTTAAATTCAGACATTCGTAGCAAGAAAAGG
This sequence comes from Gymnothorax reevesii, assembly GCA_029721435.1. Taxonomy (NCBI): domain Eukaryota; kingdom Metazoa; phylum Chordata; class Actinopteri; order Anguilliformes; family Muraenidae; genus Gymnothorax; species Gymnothorax reevesii. The sequence continues at coordinate 38,031,021 of CM056581.1, forward strand.
CATTACAGCACAATATCACATACACTGCATTTCACTAAAGCTATGTCAGCTATATCGGGAGAAATATTTATACCCTGGAAGCCATGTTTTTATGGCAGCAGCATTATGTCGGATAGAAATTGTCTTGGTGTAGTGCATCATTTTTAACACATTTCCCTGTAATTCAGCATGGCATATTTGGGAACTTTGGAAACCTTGGGATCTCCACTAGAATGTAAAATAGGCCTGAAGCTGCATTTGATAAAGCCATGTATGGGATCGCAGAGCAGAAGAGGTTAAAGGTCTCTGTTGGTCGTACTCACTCCCAGAATTCGGTGACAGGGGAGGTGAAGTTGGTGGCGTTGGCGGTCGCCCACAGCGTGCGATTCTTCCGGAAGGTATCCTCCACACAGTTAATGCTGTTCCACGGCTGCTTGCACTTGGCCCAGGGGAGCTCCATCTGAAAGCTCTGGAGCAGGTAGTACAGCCCCCAGGCCAGGATCACAATGTAGTACACATTCAGCAGAGACACGATCACAACGGAGGCATAGCCGATACCTGCAGGAAGGAAGAAAACCGCCATTATCGCTTTGTTCATGCTGCTTGTGTGAAAATAATAAATTTGTGGTACGTTCACAGGTGAAGACAAGGTGTCGGACTCTCCATGGAAACAGAGCTGGAATCTAGAATTTCGAGTGCTCGTTTTTCGAGTCCAGAAAAATCGAGTTTTGCAGGGGAACATCTCTGAATTTGGTCACTGTTTAGGCTTAATATGCATCGCAGAAATCGGAGTGCATAAATGACGGTGGTCTAAGAATATTTCATCAATACTGTGAAGAATTTTCTTCACTATTTTACTTTTTTTTAAATATGTCATCTTTAAACAAGCTTTTATCAGATGAGGTTGTTCATGTGCAGGGAATCAATCATTTACTGTATGCAAACAGAGTAACAATCTAACACAACCCAGTGCCAAGATTATATCAATCTCCCTAGCAACAACCAACCCTTCCTCAAAGCTCTATCTTAATAATGTTGAGGAATAGAATGTCCTGAAAAATAAATAACATGTACAAAATGTTACTCCAGTAGCTGTGGAGATAGTAACCGTGGTAACTGGGAATATGGAAAGTATTCCTATTTTCACTCTAGCATTGAAAGCAAATTAATAGATTTTTAAGGAAATCATGAAATGTCAAGTAAATGTGTAGATCTATCGTGTCCTTGCATACAAACGCACACAGACAGACACGGTCCAGGATTAATCAGGTCAAATATTACATTCTCCGTTTGATGGAGTATTATCACTGCTCTCTCAGCCAGAGTGCTAATTAGCAGCCTCTAAAGATATCCCACCCAGGTTACTCCCCTCTGCTCCCTGCGCATGACATCACAGAACTAATTAACGAGAGGCTGCCTTCCAATTTGGTCACTTGGCAAAACCAAAAGCTGGCTCATAAAACCGACTGACAGGGCTGAAATTAGTGGCTAGCTGACATCCCATCTCATCCTCAGATCTCATCCCACGCTAATTTCTTCTATAAATAGGACTGGGCCGTTTGGCAAGGCGCAGTCAGATAGTTGTTGTACATGGTACACAGACACGTGCTGCCCAATTCTCCGCTGATTGGCTCGATCTTCCTAAACTCCTGTTCAGATGATGTCTGATCCTCTGGCTTTGATCTGATTGGACTGCACAGACTGTTTTCTTTGTACTGGTACCATAGCAACATGGAATTCAAAATGAACTGCAAGAGATGCTCAGACATTGTGTGTGTGTACGTGTGTGTGTTCATGTGTGTGTACGCGTTTGTGTATAAGTGTGTATGTTTTCAGCCCAAAAGAGAGGGGAAATTTAATGCCATCCATTACTTAAAAATGCATAAACACAACTGTATTTTTATCAAGCAAATTTGTAAAAGCAGATAAGGGAGTCTGAAGGGAAAAAATGATAATTTAGTGATAGTGGTCCATTCACACCATATCCTTCAGATGTCATTGTAAATCATAAATACTCCACTTATCAGGGAAGAATGAAGTTCATATTCAAAACACATTTTAGGAATCAGAGAAAGCAGTGTTTCACAAAAAGGAGATTTCGGCCAGATCAGGACATCATTGCAGAAACCACGGCAGTACAGTGGTTTTTTTGAAGGTATTGAAACAGAATAAGGCTCTTGTGAATTTGTGTGAATATGGTTTGGAACTCTGACATTAATTACCTGACAGGGATTTAAAGCAGACTACAGCCTATTGTTCATTGTCTCATTTCAAATCTGATTTTCAAGCCAAAATGTCATCAGTGGTGTCACAATCTAAATCTTCTTTGGCCGCACAGATGCCAGGATTTTCTTGCAGCTATTGCTGCCATTTCTTGCAGATCTGTTATCAGGCCAACATACCGCTAAGGGTGTTCATTAAGGTTTTTTGGAGAAGTCACTTGCAAACACTAAATTTCGAATCTGTTTCTGCGAATAAGTCCCTGTTCAAGCAGAGTCACTCAAGTACTGATGGCTCAGCCACCGTTTTTAATTCAAGTGGAAGGTAACTAAAGCACAAAAAAAAATCTTTTTTCTCACAAGGTAATATACACTTAATAAGCATTTTTTATTGGTCTAGTGTCTCTCCATACTGATTTGTTAACTAACTGAGCTATTTGGACATGTCGAAGAATCTAGTCAGCTTGCTGACCACTTGTAAGCAAAGCCGATGAAGGCTGCAGGATGACTTTACCGCTCATATTCTTTTCCACAGTCTACATCCAAGACAGTAAACACCGGCATTGTTGCACCCCTTGGTATAACCAGAACACTATAACACTCCTTCTGTTAGCAGAAATCTCCAACACCCCCTTATGTTTAGTGTTAATAAAATAAAGTTGCGCATCCTAATTTTAGTAGAAACCTCAAGCATCCCTGCTGTTTTCCGAATGCTCTAGCACCCATGATATCAAATAAGTATATTGCACCCCCTGATGTTGGCAAAACTCTCTAGCACCCCCTGTTGTTAGCAGAACTCTCTAGCACCCCCTACTGTTAGAAAAACTCTCTGGGGCCCCCTGATGTTAGTAGAACTCTCTGGGACCCCCTGATGTTAGTCGAACTCTCCAGCACCCCCTGATGTTAGCAAAACTCTCCAGCACCTACTGATTTTGGCAGAACTCTCAAGCGCCAGCTGATTTTGGCAGAACTCTCTTGCGCCCCCTGATTTTAGCAGAACTCTCGATCGCCCCCTGACTTTAGCAGAACTCTCGAGCACCCCTAGCCTGACAAGCCAGACTATTACATCAAAATGTATATTGTGCATGCGGATACGGAAGTTTGTAAGAACTACAAATTAGAGTGAGCTAATGACTGGCCTAAAAATAGCCACAGACAAAAACAAAACAAAACCCTAATCCAGTCAGTTTCATTTATGTCATGGACATGGGTGAAATTCTGGGACAGTGACCGCTGGCGATGGCAATGGCCAAGACACTGGAGTCGATGTCGGCTTTGAAGCTCTAACAGAAGGCAACCAAAGCCATGATGATTACTTTCGAGCGTTATATTTGCTGAAAACCTGGTGTTGAGATTGGACCAAAGTGGTGGACATGCTAATTAACATGTAAACGGAATATTCCCATCGCTCAGCGCATATAAAGAGCTTATTTGGAATATTACCTTAACCCGAATATGGACCTTAATCGGAATATGGTGTGGATGTGAACACAGTCACTCACTGACTCCCATTCGTTTTGCTACCAGCGGAGCCAGCAAGTAAATTAAACTTTTGCCATATCCCGTGTGGCAAAACAGCAAATACATCAGTCTTGAAAACAAATGAAATGAGTGCCTTTTACTGCTCATCTTTCTAAGAAAAGCCTAAGTCTAACTCTTCCTAAATCAATGGCAAAGCCGATTCAGATGACCGCTGTTCCTTTGCCACAGCCATTTCAGTTGTTTTGCATTGTCGCTGACATGGTTTTTGGAGGTTGGCGAGCTTTCTTTGTTTCCCTCGTCCAGGACGATATCGTTTTGCCCACAGTCGGATTCTTTGGCCAGCTGGCATTAATTGCGGGCGGTGCCTGGACTCTGTTTAAACCCAAGTTCCGCCTCGCTGCCTTTGCTAGAGTGTCAGTGTAACTTTGCACTATAGCCGGTAAGGTCTCTACCTAGAGAATTGTTTGAGGGGTCTGTTTCAAAGAAGAAAGTGCTACCTAGCAAGGGAATGTTGCTCTCTTTATTTCTCTCTTTCTGTGCACCGTCTGGTGCCATATTTCGTTATCTCGGTTGCCAGGATTTTCCCTTTTTTTCGTTCCAGTCCTGCGAGTCTCTCTCTCCGTTTTTGTCGGTTTGTCTCTCTTATTTTGCTGGACTTCCGTTTGTTTCGGCCGCTGCTTTTGGCGTCTCGAAACACCAGCCATCACAGTCGCAGAGCATTGTCGTCATCGTAATAAATAAGCCCAACGACTTTCTACAAACATAGAGCGTTGTGATTGGTCCGACCATACCTTGGTCGGGCCAATCACTAAGTAGTACTGGGGCCCTTTGGCTCATGGCTAGACATACCGGCTGAGCAAAACAGCCGTTAGGGTATGTCTAGATTTCTAGGCTAGAGCGCCCCCTGATTTTAGCAGAACTCTCGACCGACCCCTGATTTTAGCAAAACTCTCTAGCACCCCCTGATTTTAGCAGAACTCTCGAGAGCCCCCTGATGTTAGCAGAACTGTCTAGAGCCTTCTGATGTCAGTAGAACTCTAAAGCACCCCATGACGTTAGCAGAATGCTCTAGCGCCCCCTTGTTATCACTCACCAGTAAAGATTGGGCAGAGCTTCTCCCAGCAGGTGATTCCGCCCTCAGAGGTGAACTGCCCGAGGGCCACCTCCAAAAAGAATACGGGGAGACCACCTCCAAACAGGAAGATGAAATACGGGATGAGAAATGCTCCTGTGTGTGGGGGGGGAAACATAATAGATCAGTCAGGAAATGCTTGTCCAAAACTGTCAGCACAACGCAACTCCTTCAGTGATAAAACATAAACACTTTTACTTGAATGCTTCCACATAAGGCGTGCGTAAGGACGACTCACAGACAATGTAACTCCTCTGCCGAAATTGCATAACTAACGGTATGACTTAATGTCTACAGGCCTATAACTGTCGCCACTTTAACTGGTAAATACAATGGCTCAAACATCGCTCATACCACTCACCAAGTCTTGCGGTGGTGGTTTTATGCCTTCATTATTCAAGAACGAGAAGCCATTGTGCCCCACCAAAAGACTCAGGGAGAGGCCAATATCTTAACATTTAACAACAATGCCTGGCATTTTACATTTAATACATGTAATTTTCCATCATTAATCCATTCGTCATCAGATTGTATTTAACTTTCACTAAAATGGAAACATTGTTGTACATTATTACCTGGCCCCTCGCCTAGGGGGCCAGGTTAAGCAATGATCATGTCTGTGTGTGTGTGTGTGTGTGTGTGTGTTTGTGTTTCTGTCAGTCTGTCTGTCAGCCCGTGGCTGGGGCCAGGTCTGCTATCTCTGATTGCCTTGTTTTATAATGGCTAAATTGCAATGAATGACAATAGTTGAGAGCAGTAATTTATAGATTTAACAATTCAAGGGCCAGGAAATGGTCTCACCTCCGCCATTCTTGTAGCAGAGGTATGGAAACCGCCAGACATTCCCTAAACCAACAAACCCGCCGGCAACGGACAGGACGAAGTCCAACTTGCTCGCCCACTTCTCCCGCTGCGGATGTTTTCCCTCTGCCTCGTCCTCTGGCCTCGTCCCAGGGCTCTTCCCGGGAGAGGGCTTCAGGGTGTCCTTGTGGAAATCTTTCAAGCATTGAAGCTTCTCTTTCTGAGCCATGCTGCGGATAAAAGAAATTGAGACGTGGTGACGTTAGCGTAGTCGCACTACACTAGCCATTGATTACTTGTCATTACAATGATATATTAGCCACTGGCTACTTGTCATTACAGTAGTACCTAAGCCATTTGTCATTTTGCCACCTGTCCAAAGATCAGTGTATTAGCCATTTCCTACCTGGCATTAGAATAGTAGGGGAGACTGGGGTCTGATGAGCCAAGGGACCAATGAGCCATATCACTATTTTGTGATCAATCGATCACAACCAAGGCTTGACACTGGGGCAGCACCCTCAAAAGTACTGCTGTTGTACCTTAGAAGTGGGTTTATATTTGTTTTGGAACATAAAAGTACCTTTTAGATCCTTAAAAGGTTCACACAGGTACCTTGAGGTTCTATGTTTACCCCCAAAAGGTACATAAGTGCTGAATGTACCTTGGGGAACAGAAATGGACTCCTGCTGTACCCCTATTTCTGAGAGTGTAGCTTAATTGCATTGTAATTTTTTTCCCCCATCTTTTTTAGGGGCGCTTTGACCACACTATTAAACATTTTTCCTCTAAATTAATTAAGTATATCACTGTGCAGCTACTATACACCAAAATGGTTGCATAATACACAAATAAGCACTAGAAAAAAAAACAGCCAATGCATGCCGCAAAAAATAAAAATGCAGCTTCTAGATAATGTCATGACATGGCATTGGCATGACAGTAGTCATAGGTTGTAATGTTTTGTTGTGACTGGTCATGCCAGGTGTAATGTCTAATGCAGCAATGTTATGAGTACCTCATGGCTTACCAGGAAGCCTTATCTCACATCTCACAAGTACAGTACAGTATTTAGGTCAGGAGAGGTAAACTGACCTCTGGACAAGATAATATTTTTACTCCATCATTTGGTGAATAGGGGCAATGGATTTTGACACCCTCATTTCCTACTTTTCACAGTGGGAGTGTAAACACTCAGACAGACAAGCAAACCTTCACCGAAAATGAGCAGTCTTGCACCACAAAAAGAACTTGAGACACAGGGGTACACCACTCATTTTTGACGATAGCACAAAAGTCAGTTTTTTTTAAATAGTGCATTCTTATTTATTTTATAGTATTTATTTATTTATTTTTGCTGAAACAGTGCTGGTGGTAGTGAACTTTGATTATGACTTCTTACTTGATGACTAGGCGGATTCATGAGCCAAATTGGGATATTGTTATTTTTTACCCTGATGGTAGCAGACACTTAAAACTCAAAGATTTTGGTCTCTTGGGAGACTTCTGGTCCCACGTATCCAATAAAGTAGCAGGCTTGTTATGGGTTGGAAAGTTAGAGTCCTTGGCAAACTGACTACTTTGTACGTAACCATCGGACATGAAACGTGATAAGAATTCCTCCAACATGAAGGACTTATGAAGCCTCAATCTCTTGTAGAATTAATTGATAATAGCAACTGATTTCAAAAATTGGTGCACTGACTGCAGTCACTTCCACAATAGAAGATGTATAGGTGATTACTTTATTTACTTCATTTCTGCTCTTGACGCCCAGCTTCAATCTATATTATCTTCGTATAGTCAGGAGCATATGAGGGAATCGTCATTAAAGTTATTACTGGCACGAGTATTGCATTTCGAATGACAAGCTAAAAAAATGGCAGCAGTTCATGGCATAGTCCTGAGGATTGGGTTACCAACAAGAAAATACTTGGCCAACTGTCCTCCTCAGCTTCCAAACTCGGCGCTGTTTGCTAAGCTGTCACCACGGCTGTTTCAACTCTTCTACTCAATGAAAACAAACTGGTTCCAAATTGAAACTAAATAAACTCCAGAGATCCAATTTCCAAAAATTGTCAGGGTGGTTCAAATAATTTTAATTGGCGAACAAATTTATCAATGGCTTGTGATTCAAGTTGAAAGCCCATGCTTAACCCAGTATTACATACTCTTCTGAGAGACAGAGAGCAATCTCGATAAGGAAATTTTCCAGTTTATGAGATGGTTCTGCCCTGCATTCCCTCCCCCCCCTCCTGCTGTCTGCACCTCCACTTTAACGAGCCACACCTGTTGCTCATTGAAGTGGAGGTGCAGTAAAGTGTATTGAAGAGCTGCACTGCCAGTTTGGCAGTGCAGCTGCATTCTGTGTCCTGAGCCCTGTTTGTGTTTTTGCTGCTGCTCCTCTCGTTTGTTTTTATTGCTAAAGTAAAGATTTTTATATTTTTACTCAGCCTGTGTGTTAGTCCCTTCACCTGTCTTTTGTGTACATGGTCCCAGTGCCTGCCGGGTTTGTGTCATCAGCCAGCGGGGGCAAAACCATGACAGTTTATCCACAACATTAAAAAAACTGACAATGGGTAATAAACTAATAAATAACAATGTGCATTATATTTAAAGATTTAGAGCAGTTCTTCTCAAAACTTTCCTAAAAAAAAAAAAAAGCTGAGAGGAAACCATCAAGGTTGCCATTGACTTTTTCACTGAAGGCTGCATCAGAAGACACCTGAGAAATCACTGAACTGTAAGTGAACAAAATGGCTTCTACTCGCAATGAACTGCATTTCCGCACAGGGCAAGAAGCAAACACACAACTTAACGATTGAAGCCTGATAGCCAGAAGCCATCTTCTTTGCGAGGTAGTTTCTGCCCTTTCTAACTGCTTTTTGGGTGTGATTCCTCCCCGAGGAGATTTACAGCCCAAGGGCAAGATCCTTTACGCAGGTCTCTGTCTCTCTTCCTCTCCCTCCCTCTCTCCCTCCCTCCATAACTCATACATTTATCAACCTGTTCTCTGGTTACAAGACGCAAGTCTGTCTACACTGACATGGAAAGTGATGCTTGGCAACCAAAGTGAATTTAGCGTCACACGTCAGCAGCCAAACTATCTGCTCCAAGCTTCCCCCTAATCCCCTGGGTAATGCTGAAGGCCCAGCGCGAAAGTGACGGAAACTAATCATCTCGCAGTGTAAATTAGAGACAGGCACGGCAAACATGGAGTTCATTTTGTTATTATTCCATAACCAAAGAAAAATGAAGTGCAACCAAAACAAAATAAGTGAGAGCAAAAAAATATTAATTGGTCAAACACAAAAATTGTGCAATGGAAATAGAAATTATGTTTGTGACAGTTATCCTTCCAGCTTTTGGAGCTCAAATCGAGTGCTTGGAAGCCAGGTAAAATTGCTTGCAGATCGCAAGTCAAACTATTTTGCAGTTCGGGAGCACAAGCCAATTCGTGGGCTGAGTAATAACGAATGCACTTCTATTGGCCAGTCTACTACAACTGTGACGCTGTCGACACACACTGGTTGTTCTTTAATAGAGATGAAGCAGATCGCGATTGTTCCGACACGACTTCACATTTGCGCATGGCTCTGCAATTTCATCTAGTTCAATGAGCTCAATTTATTTTACTTTGTAACTAGTGATCGATTGTTTCCGTTAATGTATTCCGTTAATGTCTAATGGCCCCTCCTCTGAGGCTAAACCAAACCAGAGGAGCACTTGCCCTCACCGTAATTTGAGCTGTGCTTAAACTAGAAACACAGCACAAAAACTTTTTTTTGGTATCAAAAACGTCATTTTGACTAGTTAGAGCAAAATTACGCCATATCTCCCGCAATAATCGGCATTTATCAATCTGAACATGAGCGAACGGTCCGCAAAAATTCTCGCCAGCCCTGACAAAGTGTACGCCGTGCACTGCTGAGCCTTAGCGCCGCAACCTGCTTTTTGGTGCCAATCTTAAAATTGGACCACTTTTTTTTTAACCTACATGTAAAGCATTTGGATTGTCAATTATGTAGGCTTTATAACATGAAATATCTTGGATCTATAAATTGAATTTATTAAGGCCGATGTTATTCGCACTTATACGTGCAGCCAATGCTAATTTTTTTTTTTTTGGCCACACTTATAAGTGCACCAGCTGATGACCACTCCAGTGCCAAAGTACCGCTAAAAATAAGTTTGGCCCAAAACATTTTTTTTAGCTTTGGGCACACTTAAAATAAGTGTGGGCAATTGAGAAATGTGCATCTGGGCACACAAGTGCGAATAGTCGCTTTGATTTAGTAATGAATTAAATCAAACGTCTGCTGCACTCCGGTTTTCCACCCCAACGGGGTTTACCACAGCATCAATAGTTTTCCAAACTGCAGCCTTCTGGGCTCCCTTTATGCCACTCTTAAGGCTTCCAAAAAAAATTAGTTTGTTTTTCTCCACCTCGGACGTGATAATTTATATTTCCTCTTCAGTGAAGTTCTTTCTTCTTTGCCGTCTTTCGAGAGTCCATGTCGTAAAGCGGGCAGGACTATGCCTCCCGGAGCATGAATTTATAGGGGCGTGTCATGTAAATTGCGATGGTTACAGCCGCCGGATTTATCAACGCCACGCCAGTTCTACACCAAAATCAGCGACGTACACACTTTTAGTAAATCAAACGTGACACCTGGCGAACGCTGATATTTACACCAGAATCTACACCAGATCCTACGCAAGTTTGATAAATGAGGGCCAATATGATCAGGTGGCAGGTTGAAAGAGCCAGGTTGGGAATTTAGCTATGACACCTGGGAACCCCCTACTCTGGTCAAAGAGCATGAATATTTAATGACCATGAACACATCTTCCAGCAGTTTTTGCTTTCCAAGGTGGTCTCTTATCCAAATACTAACCAAGCCCACACCTGCTTAGCTTCAGCCACACAGATCAAACAGTGGTATGTATTACGGCAATTGAAGGTATATGAAGTTACTTTGTAGTAACTTGGTGACAGCTACTCTGCATAGTAGTCATTATCTGCCAAGTATGTGTAAAACATGACCTGGCTAATGATATTTCTTGAAGAGCACAAGTGTTCCTACTAGATGTGCATCGACAACTAACATAGAGACATGGTTTTGCAGCCGGTAGTTTAATTTCTGTTCAATGGCATTTGTTCCACTGTTGAATGTAGTTATTGACAGTAGCAGTTCATTGGCTTTCCAAGATGTTAGTGGCTAGATTTACCAACGTTTTCCACATGCAAATCCTTTCACTGCATGTAACACCAATAACAAAGCCAAACTTGTTTTTCACCTCTCAGGAGCCATTTTTTTTTGTTTTTTATGTGCTAAAAGGTTATGGGCACAAGGGTCTTTGTTTTTTATGTGCTAAAAGGTTGTACACACAAAGGTCTTTGTAAATCTAGCTCTAGAACTATTTACTTGATTAGAATTGCTTTCAAGACAATGGAAAAATCACAACACTACTTTCTATTGTCGAAATACCACATTAGTTCATGGCGTGTTGGAATCCTATTCACTATGTTCCCAATGGCGTTCAGTAAGCTGATACAATAATTGAAGGAAAGATAAGTCTGCCCCAATTATAGTCTCAAAATGGTGGAAGCTTCTCAAATTATTTTGCTATTATTACACTGTGTTAAGCTAAGAGTTCTGTTTCTACTACAAGAAAGAATAAAAATGTATACACAAACAGAAATCAAAAGAGCAGGAGCTGAATTTGTACGTATTCTTCATGAACGAAGCACTGTTAAGCCAACCGTTGCCGGAAAACATTTGGCATCTCCAATCCCATCCGAATCTGGAATGTCCAATCAGTGAACTATGTACACAAGCATGCCCACATGCGACTCTTGATGCCATCTCGGGAGAGAGCAGCCAGTTCGCGGCTCTCCTCCGAAGCATGCGCTTGACGATCTTTGATTCTTTACACTCATATCTCAAAACTTCACAAGCTTAAAACAAGGGCAGAGGAAACCCGAATGTATGCTATAGCTTAGAACCTTACCCCAGCTCGCCAGCAGAAAGCGCTTGAGCAACAGTGCAAACCCAGACCAGCCTTATCCCTCCCACATCCCAGCGATGCAAAGCCAATCATGCGCTCCTCTGAAAAGGCTACAGAAATGCAACCACAGCCTGCACCGACACAGCTTGGATTCGAGCCCAGGCAGTGGTAGTCACTCCTGCTCCACAATGCAGTGCTTCAACCACAATTTTTACAGCCAAATCTGAATTGTTTTCAACCATATTCTTTCAACCCATCTGAAGACCATAATGGAAAAATGATCAGAGTCACATTTTCACATTGTGGAGAAATGAATTAAAAATTCAAAACGATCTTGGAAACAAAGCACTGAAAAAATATGCAAAAAATATAAAATACATAAAATATTTCAATAATATATAATACATAAAAAATGCTAGATTTCGACTGGTGAAAAATAAGGTCATGTTGTGTTAAAGGAGAAGCCCACAGCAGGTATGCATTAAAGCTTTACTCTTCAACCCCTGAAATGTAATTTTCCTGCCTAATTTGAGCTCACGGGCTGTTTTTTCCCCGAGGCAAAATGGTAAAAACATATACAGTTTGCATAATCCTGAAGTTTAACATGCCTCCAGCCTATTGGATGTGAAAGCCGTTTAGCCTTTAGCACACATTATTACATAACTGTGCAAAATCAAGCAGCTACTGTATGCCTTGTACAGTCTCCTTTCCCATCATTGAAGACTGCTTTACAGCCTCCCTGTGTGTAGCACACTAAAAGGAGACCGCGAGTGCATTACCTATACGTCACTGATACACATATACAAATTACCGCACCGCCAACAGACCATGCAAACCACAAGAAGACTTTTAAATCAGGTCCCCAGTCATGTCAGACCACTTGTCCATACTCAACCTCTGAGAAGAGGCAAAGATTTCAGTTTTTTTTTTCTATTTCAAGCGTTGTTTAACATACCAAAGCTAAAACTGTACACAATATTCCGATGCTGAAAATATGTATTTGCCACACGAAATTTGCACCATAACATACAGGCGCTGAATAACACAGCAATCGTTATGAAATGAATAACAAAAAAATCTACTGTTATTTAAAGAAAATGAATCAAACTATTGTATTTAACAATTCCATATCATTAATATAAATTCCACTTACATTTCTTTCAAAGTAGGGGCCATATCGACTGAGCAGGGAGCTCCGTTGTTACCATTGCTGTTCAGAGAGTTTAAGTGTAGACCCGGCTCACGGTAAGTCTATTTAACACTGGGGATCCTCCCCCAAACTTAAGACATTTAGACGCAGATTGAGCGCTGCCTCAGAGCCTGGGGACGGCAAGCTTCGAGCACTGTAAATTTCCATTGCTCAGTGATGGATAACTCACATCACGCATATCTCGTGCACTTGTAATTCAAGTTGCACACAGACCAGAGGATCAGGAAGGAACATGCAATCCAAGCCCAGTATCCAGACTCCCATAGACAGGTCTCAAAGTGGCTCTGCTTATATTTCAAACAGGAAAACCGTCCTGCTTCTAATGCAATATCATAGTTTACTCTGTTGATAATTGAACTGCTAATTCACTTGCAGAATCTTTCAAAAAATAGCCCTCAAGAACACCAGGCCTAAAATTTTGAAGTTATCTGCATCTGAAGATTATCGGATAGCAGAATTGATCAAGTATCTGAAGATTATCAGATAGGAGAACAGATCAAGGTACAGGTCCCAAAGAAGGAGCAGTACACATTACTGGTGCCACAAATTAATTTGCAGAATAGGAGCAAATTAAGATTCAGCAATTTTTTTTTGTTGTTGTTAATATTAGCTTCTAGACGTCCTAGAATGGTCTACAATGTCTAGTGTGACGGCTCACAACAACTGGCTCCAGTTCCACTCTTGGGCAGAGCCGAAGTCCACGGACTGGGTTATAGTGAAAACCGATTTTTAGGAGGGCCTAAAAAAGAACACTGGGAGTCCAAAACACTTGTTAGGAGTCTCAGGTTTCCTCAGTGTTCCCTCCACCCAGATAAAGGCCCATTCTGTCTCACTGTCAAACAGAAATAAAAAAAAAACACAAATGTCCTTCTTTATGGCCCTGCCAGTCCACACACAATGGCCATTGTACCTGAATGGGTATTGTTTCGTGTGGGGTGATTTAAAAAGAAAATGAAAAAAAAAACCTCCCTGAATTTATCACTACAGCCATCTCTCACATGTGTATTAAGATCGCTCGGACTCCCAGCGCCGCTGAGTCTCCAGTTTCGGAACCACATGAGATGATGTTTAACTTGAAAGAGCGAGTGTTCTTTGGTGAGGGGCATTTCGGAACCTTCAGGTCTGGCGTACATGTGAGTCGGCTGCTGCCTCTTACATAATGGCCCTATTTTAGGAGCCAGGGCACTTCCTGTGGGCCATTAAAGCCTTTCCTCCCTCTCTGTCTTGCCCCTCGCGCATTCCACTGCACAGGCAAAATATCCTAGAAAGAGTTCTGCTCTCATTTGACAGATTGCTCTTGCAGAAACTCAAAAGTCAGAAACTCCTGGCATATCAGATATCCAAGGCACTCAATCTGTACTGTGTCATAGGCATAAATGTTGCAAAAGGTTGCAAAAAATTCCACAAGGTTAGATATTGCTACTTATTTCAGAATTCAAACTCTGTAGTCTTTGTAAGTGGGCCATAATAAGTGAGCGATGGGCCATAAAATCAGATAGACGATTCACTGTATTTCGACAGTGACACAAATTTGGCTATTTCTTCCACCATATTAGGAAGTGTGAACTGTCCGCTTCAGTGTGGAGTTTGATTTTTACAAATAATATCAGGTCATCTTCAGAATATCATTTTCTACAAAGTGCCTTTCAGTGGACATCCTGATTGGGTCCTTTGGTCCGATCACACCGATACAATATGGCCTCGATTGGCAAGAGCAGAAAAGCAGGAAAAATTTGGCCAGAAATTTAGAATTTATGATAATTTTGTGAAAATTGATAAAATTCAAAACAAGCTGGCAAGGAGGAAGATAATTCCTTGGTTGGGCTAACGTGGCAAGGAGATCAAATCAGCAATCTGTGAGGAGAGATGCAATAACAATGCCACAGAGAAAGGCAATTTTATCAGACTGAACTGATTTTATCTCCTGAGAGTTTACAATCATGCAGGCTGAAAAGTGGGCATAATTTTATTCGCTAATTGCAACATAGGCCTAACGAGAACCTTATGAACTGAGTTGCTGGCTCTGTGTGAGATTTTCTAACTCACCAGCTCAAAGATTGCATTGAATCTACCCCAAAAAGAAACGCAGGCTCCGACTCCATGGGGGTCAAGCAGGTTAAAAAATGTTAATGGAGGAAGAAAGCTGTCAGGAGGTCAAGTTCTGACCCCTCATACTTGGCTGCTGACTGCAGGTTACCCTCAGCCACTTTAATCCGTGCCAAGTCTCCTGTGCTAACGTCCCACGTCGTACGCCGTGAGCATCCACTGTTTATCTTTCTGAGGGGCCAAAGTCCGACATTTCAAACGGCTCCCGTAGATTCATGAGATTTGCCTTACTACTGACATGCAGCATACCGTTCTATGTTAACTCTTAGTGTCTCGAGCCCAGTCTGATGTTATCGGACCTACATGAGGCATGAGAAGCATGAGAATTATCATTATCATCCATTCATTACTGCATTTACTTACTACAAAATATATCTAAATCACATTCTGTAACAAATTTAAATGTTAAGCTCCCCAAATAGTTTTAAATACCTTTAATGTTTATTTAATCCAATAATGTTTAGCCCATTTTCTGCAATGGATTCCTTGTGACCATTTTTTGACATCATAGCAGGTCTTCTACATGATAGTTGAGCCACAGTAATTGAAAAAAAGAGAGAAAGACATTCCTCTGATTGCAGAAATGACATTTATACTGATGATTTTTTTTTTTTTTTTTTTGCCAGTCAGACCAACTGACATAATTAAAAATGAGGGAGAGCACCTTGTATTTCATAAGCCGGTCAATGGCAGTTTCCCTTAAAAAAAGTAGGATTGATATAATCCGGGAGAATACAGAATGAGTTCAGAGCAGGAGTAAAGAAACAGTGCGCTCACGGTCTGTGGGAATGGGCTGACGTATAGCTAACTGTAAACTGACTCACAGCGTGCAATGACACGCCAGCTCATCACACTAACACCTTACCATGCTAACAGCACTGCCATCCTGCATCCACGCATACACATACACTACACAGAAACACGCACGCACACACACTATCACACCTCCTCAGTGATCACACCTCCTGTGCATACCTGCCAAACCCAAAACCATGATGCACATCAGTAATGCCAGAGTCTAGCTGCCAAGATGGATGTTAAAGTAATTTATACAGTGAGTCCATTCGCACTGGGCTCTCTCCTTGCAGTCTCTATGTCAACCTCAATCACTACTGTGCTCAGAACCCAGAGCTGGAACTCAAAACTGAACGCCATCCAAACACCTGCGTAAGACACTGTCAATAGCAGCACCATCGCCAATAACAGCAGTTAGCAAAGTTACCAGGCTAACGCTCCTCTCCCCGATTCTGTGTGACAGTGCAGAGTTTTCGCCTGCAGCTAGGCTTCAAAGTGTTTCTGCCTTGTAAGTGACAGGGTGTAAAAGAGTGACCCAACAAAAAGACCAGTGCTTTTCACAATTGGTGGGGGGCCTTTATTTGATACGAGCCCGCTCACAGTGGGTCATAAACGCTTAAAAACCTCAGGAGGGGGAAGGAGGAAGGGAGGAGAGGGGGTAAGGGTAGTTTAAAATTGAGCAGGAGACGTTTCTAACCTCATGAGGAACATCTGACAAAGCAAATGCAACAAAATAGCCTACATGGTGAGAGAAAGCCTCAGCTCAACATCGCACAGTCAGGAATAATCAGAATAATCTGCGGGATTATTCGCATTTTACTCATTCAATTAAATGTCAGTTTACTACGCAATATGTTGACAGGATGCAGCTTGACTTTTCTGCAGATATAAAATTTGAGTTATTTGTCCACATCAGAAAACAAATTTCTATTCAAAGAAACAAAATCCAGATTTTACACAATAAATTGTCACGTAGCAACTTGTTTTCATTTTGCAAACCACCTGGTTTGTAGTTTCAGGTATCAAGCTATTCAGGAGGTGACAAACCAAGATGAGGCGGAGCAGTCAAACAGAGCGCCAGGGTAAAAATGACCAGTTATTTCACTACAACTAGTTCATCATTAAATGATTTTTTTGTCACCTATTAAGCCACTAAGTTTACAGCCATATGGAGAGAAGCTTACGTGACACGGCTTGCATCATGTTCTCAAAGATAGCATCATTAACCCAAACTCCAAAGCAAAATATGCCAGAATTTCACACAGCGTCAGTGCTTCTCAAACGTGGCCTTTCCGCCCCCCTGTGCATGCTGGTTTTTGTTCCAACAGCAATTGCAAATTTTAACAAGTTTGAGCGCCGCTCAGCCAAACAATTCGCTTGGTAATCTTGCAGTTAAGCAGCAGTTCCATAGTCATTCACAAGGGGAAGATGAAAAAAAATGAATCGGTGAGCAAATTTATCTATGCTTACAAAAAAACTATCCGCCCACTTTTATTCTGTAAATTATAGTATTTCGAATTTGATGTGGGTCATGTAAATGGCATATTCCAAGACATTATTCCGAATCTAGTATTTTCTAATTTAGACATGAGTCATTGTGGAAGAAAAAACCCAGTCAGGTCCATGGACTGCCTTCCCTTCACACTGGTAGATTTATTGCCAAGGAATGGACACATTCTTCAGAGTCTGATGCAAATAGATTTATTCTATCTTGCTCAAAGTGAAATACTAAAACCCAGGCTGGTCTGTGTAAACCAAGTAGCATTCATTTCCCATCAATCACACCACGGGAACTGACCACCAGTTGTCCAAACTCCTGTTATACTGGGTTTTTGGACTCCTCCTTGGGCGTGGATTAACCTGACGCTAGTTACCTTATCAATCATTATTAATTTATGATTTATGCATTGTGAAAATTGCAAATCTTCACCATTAGTTGAGAGACTGTCGGAATTGCCCTATACATAATAGTAAATTCGTTTCAGGCCTCTCAAAATGCTCATGCGTTGCACCTGTTCTTCTTAAATTTAGGGTTCAACTGTGGGTCAGTTTGGGTGCCCAAGTTGGCTGGATTCTTGAGCTGTGTTCGAAATCGCCCCCTATCACGGATATAGTGCGCTATATAGTGTATCCACCATTTTGTAGTGTCGTTCGAATTCTTTTCATCCGCTATATAGTGGACAATAAAATACCCATAATGCACAGCGGTATCGAGTGAATAAGCGATATACACTACATTATAGTGCGGTGTACCACAATGCACTACGGTCATATTTTACACAGAAGGAGAATATGAGAAGCGACATGTCTCCGCCCGGCTTCAACACGCTCTCCGGTGATGCAGCAAAGCTGCTTTCACACTAGACGCGAAACGAATTTATCGCACAACAGATTACATTCAAAGTCAATACAAAGACAAATAATTAGCTGACCGGCTAATTATCGTCCTTGATGTGTTACCAAGCTTGTTAGGTAGCTAGCTAACTAAGCTAGCGGATTGAGCAAGAGTAACTATTATAGCTATGTGTAAAGCACATTCCAGAAAACCATCACGGGGTCTTACAGTAAAGCTGCTGTCGCACCGGACACGTTTCGCGTGTATTCGCGTCTTTAAATTGATTTTGAATGTAATCTGTTGTGCGAAAAATTCGTTTCGTGACCGGTTTGTTTACATCATGCTCGGCGTGTCCGCTCACATCGCAGACATATTCAGCGCATTTGCTGACCCAACCATGCACAGAAAATTCCGGTGTAGTGTCCGCAATCTCCTTTGGTCATTCCCTATGTAGTGCACTATATCATGTAGGCCTACGCGATGTGGGTAATAGGGAGTGAGTGAACGATTGGACGATTTCGAACACAGCCTTGGATTTATCCAGAATATACCAGAGTACGCCGGCTCATACATTGAGGCTTCTTATTGGTTGAGTACCGATATGGTCATTCCAGAAGACTTGCTCATATAGACAGCCTTACCAATATTGACACCCCGGAAAGCTAGCTCATGTAGCCGGCCTGCTAGGGTTTTGCTATCTGGGTTTTTTTTTTTTTTTATTAAACAGTTTATGACTTTTTGCTAATTCACAGCTCTACTTTCTCTTACAGCGACTTTGAAGGGCCATATGAACCCGGCTCAGTTCTTTCTGTTGAAATGTGATTATGGTAATACTTTGAATTTATAATATTTTCCCACCACAAGATATTCCAAAATTATTCGGGTGTTATGAGCACAGTACGAAAAGCCCACATGATTGTTCGGAAGGAGAAGCGCACATGCTTTTAAATGCTGCATGAAAGGCTTAGTATCAATGTATTTTTGTATGTGCGAAAATGGCCTTCGCAACGCCGACCATTTCAAGAAGGTGGATGAACGAATGATGAGGGGATCCTGCGCTCGCGCGGTAGAACAAGTCTGCCCCCGGTGGAAAACAATTCTTGAAAATCCGATTTTTAAAAAAATCCCATTTTACTCGGAGTAAGCAAGGCAGCTCGTAAACGGGCGTATTTGTGGAATATTCATTCTTTGTAGCCATGCAGCCTAAATAGCTTCCTTGTCTTTTCGGAATTAAGGGGAAACGTTGGATTTTTTTCTATGTAAACGTTTTCATAGTCGTAAAACCCACAAATGCGTCCAGTTAGCCGAAAGCATTTAAAAGCAGGACTCATGAGTGCTCAGAAGACAGCAGGTTCGTGATCACCCATAATTGAAGCACTGATAACTAAAACCCCACAAGTCGAGTTAAGTGTGACTTATGGGGTTTTAGTAATAGGTGTTCCAATTGGTTCTCCCATTCTCCCCACAAAAATAGTCAGGTCCCAAAGTATTATGTAACTGATTTATGGATTTAGAAGACTTGACTTGGAAAACGACCTCCCACATTTCTCAGAACATGGGCCTATGCCGCGTCTGCTGGCGTTGGCCTGCATACAGCTTCACAAGAGAGTCCGTTATTGCTGACAGCTTAATTTACTCGGTGCAGCGGGGTTATGTAATCTTAGTGGCAGTGTGTCTCTTAAACGGCTCATTTAAATGGATGCGTGCCTATTTCGATTCAATAGGAAGGGTAGCTAAATGGCATTCATTTTGGAAAGAAGGTCATTGTGTACGCCAGCAGCCCCGACGGCTCGCGAGAAAACATCCCCTTAATTTCACTAGCGATAAGGCTAACCTTGTCCGACTGCCTTAAACGGTCAAGGGTAGTGCCGAGAAACTAAGATGCTGGGGTGCGCCGGGGTTGTTGTCTATTCGCATTTTAGACGTCAAAGCAATGATCGGTGGTGTTTTTTCTTCTCGACAGTTTGATACAAATATCCCGTAATAACGTCAAACAAGATAGTACCAGCAGAAGAGTCCGTTTACGAAACATGTGGCGCTAAAACCCGTACTCCAAACATCTCTTCTGCCTCCATGGCAACTGGTTAGAAGCGGCACGATTGAGACCGTATACAGATGCTGCGCAGTCTCAAGCGAGGCGTCTCACGGGGTAAATAATCCATGCAGCCTCTACGTGTATGTTATACGCCTAGTGACTGCTTAACGTCGTAAAGCAACAAATTGCTGTCAAGGAGAAGCAAACAAGAGAAAGTAACTGACTGGGGGTGAGCAGCGGATCAAATGACTGAATGTGCACAGAAAATAAAGTGCAGTCAACGAAATTAAATGGCATATTCCCGCGCGAGTGAACAGAGCCAAAATATCAAATGCTTAGCGGTACATTTACTAACGAAGGCGACTGGTTGCCTGATACGAGTTCATTCACTTCACTGACAAACATTTTGCATTTATTCTAGGCAGCTCGCGCGACTGAATTAGCCTACCCCAATTAAAATCGAACGGTCCGAATACGTCATAGAAATTACTAATCAATACAATAGGCTACATACCAAAGAGCCATTCGAGCTGCTTATACGGTTTCATTCTGGCTTAGAATTGTAGGCTACTCATTCGCATTTTCGCCAGACTTGCATCCACCGTAATGGCAAATAGGATATTGGCAGTATTAACACAGGCAATGACAGCTGAATGCTATGGACAAAACGGATACTGGCACTGAACGCCACTAAATTGTCTCCTGTCTTTAAATTCACAAGACCTCGCATACTTCACTGTAAAAAGGGTAGACTAGCAGTATGATGCTTTATCTTCCTTGGCTGCTAAGCTGTTCATTACCCCATCTAGGGCTACATGTTCTTCAGAATGCTTTCAAGATTTCAATTCGTCCATGAGGTAAATTTTGCTCCCTGACTCAATAATTCCAAGGAGAGATCAAGAAAGAGCTGCGCCGCGAAATACTGAATCCAACACACAAGTTGATATTTAAACCGCCAATATGGTCCCGATATTCACACAAGAAAATGCTGGCATACGTGTCTCTCGGATTTAACTCTGCAAGCCCCGTCAAATAAGGAAACAACCAAAATCACCGAGGAGAACAGCCACGTTATTTTCCAGTTCACTTAGCACAATAAAAGCTCAGATCTGTTTAGGCTAACCGTTTGTAACGGTGTATATAGCCAATAAATCCTTCACCTTTGCGTATAAGCGCCCGTCTAAAGTCGCGCACAGGGCTTGTACAAAGCAATAGCCTTACATGAGCGGTCAGCTATTGTTGACAGAATCCCGTTGAAAAGAAACCAAACCGCATTACAGTGGACCTAATTAAACACCAAGCACCGAGGCAATGCCGCCCACTGTTCCAAAATGAATAAAATACAGTATCCATTCAGTAACGCATGTGTGAGACTGTAAAATCGTTGACATCCCTTTTCACAAAGAAACGAACAATAGCGGGCGTAGTTCTGTGTCGCCAACATATAGCCTAGAATTGATCATACCTACAAATTCAACATTCAGTGAATGGAAAAAAAAAAAACCAGACAGCCCGTTTCATAGACACTTTTTCATCTTTTATAATGCCCAAGAAATTTAATCCTCTGAACGTAAATTATTTATACCGCCTTTGACTGTAACCAAAGATCACTTCGTCGTTAATAAGCGGGTCATTTCTACACCACTGTCAGAGGAAGCTGAACAAAGCCTTCCGGCTTACTTTCGCAAAACTGAAATAAATCAATGAAAATAATCTGTAATATTCAGCCGCAACCTGTAATTTGTCTCATCTCAAGTACAAATCTATTTAACTTGTGATTTTATACTCAATTGATTTTTAGAACATCGTTTTTTTAACCGATATTCGTATTACATATAGGAAATTTAGATTGTTTATGACATATGCTTGAAGTTAATATAAATGCATCCAAGACTGCATTTGGATGCTCACGTGTAGCCTATAGCCTAACCTTACATATCTTCTAAACAGGTATCATTGCAGTCTTGGAATAATGAAAGCCCCGTTAAATTGACGTAGCATCCTCTTTACCGTGTCCATGGCTACATTATAAATGTCAAACAAAAAATGTCTCTTGTCTGAAATTAGTAGCTTGAAATGAGACATTTTCCCATTGGTAAATTCAGTCAAAATGAAACTACTGCGAGGACAAATAAACTGTAATTACAGGCCACCAAAAATGCTTAATTGAGCAATGAGGAATTGCAAAGATAGGTTACTTGGGAGACAAGAATAACAGTACCTATACACGTTTCCATTGACAATAAAATTATTGACTTTATATGCAATAAAGGCGGGAAATATTACTTCCCAAATGCAATTCTTTGTCATAACCCATATCAAGCGGTTTTCAGCTGCCCATGTGTGTAGTGCCGATGTTCCGTTACCTGTAACGATGTCCTTTTATTCCTTTGGAAGTGAGCAGTCCCTTGTCTATTGTGCGGTGGCTGAGTGTTGAATAGGAGAATTAGAGCCGTAAATTTAATTTATAAGCTTTTCTTTCTGACCTTTGTCTTCTAAACTGGGTGACCATTAGACATGAGAGTGGAAAAACACCGGCCAGCCTCCCCGTGCAACAGGAGAGTGTCTTCTTAAAGTGATAGCTCCCGCAAATCGGCGCGACTGCGCGTTTCCTCACTCGAGCACATGCAAACATGCGCTCGTTCACGTTCATGAGGAGGTTGCTGAGAGAACTGATGGAAAAGTACAAACCGCCCGCCCTCCCCTTGCTACACTCATATAACCGCCGCTTTCGTTCTTATCCGGCAAACGGTATTGGTTCCAGTTTGTGCACACAAAAGCCATCGGACGAGATGAGTTGTGTATCTCACACGACTAGGATTGAGCATTTGCCAGATTTATATTGTCTACTCTATTTGATATCGTGTCCGTCTGACTGAAGGCGCAAATAAAAGGCGAATGAGCAATATTTGCGTTGTTATGGCTTTTTTGTATGCCCGGATGTGTGAACACGATGCGAGTTCATTATTTTATGCCACACTAACGCCTCCTAATTCTGTACAATATTCTACACAGTATTTGCTTTTAGCGGAGCTGCTGTTGCATTTTCTGAAAACAAAATCGCAAAAGCCCCCCATCAAACTTGTTTTAATAGCCTATTTTACAAAGATTACACATGCAGTTTTTAAAATTATGATTAACGATGGTGGAATTTTTTGAAGGAAAGAAGCTATCTGACCCTTCCTGGCCCTGTTTAAAATTACAGTGCTGGGAAAAGTATTTTCCCCATTCCTGATGTCTTTTTCTTTTTCTTTTTTTTTTTTTTTTGCATGTTTGTCACACTGAAATGTTTCAGATCATCAAACAAATTTTAATATTAGACAAAGATAACCCCAGTAAATATAAAATGCAGTGTTTAAATGATGATTTACAAAACCAGTGAAGTTGGCACGTTGTGTAAATCGTAAATAAAAACAGAATACAATGATTTGCAAATCCTTTCCAACCTATATTGAATACACTGCAAAGACAAGTTACTTAATGTTCGAACAGGTAAACTTTGTAATTTTTTGCAAATATTAGCTCATTTGGAATTTGATGCCTGCAACATGTTTCAAAAAAGCTGGCACAAGTGGCAAAAAAGACTGAGAGAGTTGAGGAATGCTCATCAAACACTTATTTGGAACATCCCACAGGTGAACTGGCTAATTGGGAACAGGTGGGTTCCATGATTGGGTATAAAAGCAGCTTCCCTAAAATGCTCAGTCATTCACAAACAAGAATGGGGCGAGGGTCACCACTTAGTGAACAAATGCGTGAGCTGATTGTCGAACAGTTTTAAAACAACATTCCTCAACGAGCTATTGCGAGAAATTTAGGGATTTCATCACCTACGATCCGTAATATCGTCAAAAGGTTCAGAGAATCTGGAGAAATCACTGCACGTAAGCGACAAGGCCGAAAACCAACATTGAATGCCCGTGACCTTCGATCCCTCAGGCTGTACTGCATCAAAAACCGACATCAGTG
The DNA here is from genome assembly GCA_029721435.1 of Gymnothorax reevesii. Lineage (NCBI taxonomy): Eukaryota > Metazoa > Chordata > Actinopteri > Anguilliformes > Muraenidae > Gymnothorax > Gymnothorax reevesii. The sequence goes on from CM056581.1 coordinate 38,055,096, forward strand.
TGTAAAGGACATCACCACATGGGCTCAGGAACACTTCAGAAAACCACTGTCAGTAACTTCAGTTCGTCGCTACATCTGCGAGTGCAAGTTAAAACTCTACAATGCAAAGCGAAAGCCATTTATCAACAGCACCCAGAAACGCCGCCGGCTTCGCTGGGCCCAAGCTCATCTAAGATGGACTGATGCAAAGTGGATAAGTGTTCTGTGGTCTGGCGAGTCCACATTTCAAATTGTTTTTGGAAACTGTGGACGTCGTGTCCTCCGGATCAAAGAGGAAAAGAACCATCCGGACTGTTATTGGCGCAAAGTTCAAAAGCCAGCATCTGTGATAGTATGGGGGTGTATTAGTGCCCAAGGCGTGGGCAACATACACATATGTGAAGGCACAATTAGTGCTGAAAGGTACATACAGGTTTTGGAGCAACATATTGTGCCATCCAAGCAACGTCTTTTTCATGGACGCCCCTGCTTATTTCAGCAAGACAATGTCAAGCCACATTCTGCACATGTTACAACCGCATGGCTCCGTAGTAAAAGAGTGCGGGTACTAGACTGGCCTGCCTGTAGTCCAGACCTGTCTCCCATTGAAAATGTGTGGTGCATTATGAAGCGTTAAATACGACAACGGAGACCCCGGACTGTTGAACAACTTAAGCTGCACATCAAACAAGAATGGGAAGGAGTTCCACCTGAAAAGCTTCAAAAATTGGTCTCCTCAGTTCCCAAACGTTTACTGAGTGTCGTTAAAAGGAAAGGCGATGTAACACAGTGGTAAAAAGGCCCCTGTGACAACTTTTTTGCAATGTGTTGCTGCCTTTAAATTCTAAGTTAATGATTATTTGCAACAAAAAAAAAGTTTCTCAGTTTGAACATTAAACATCTTGTCTTTGCAGTGTATTCAATTGAATATAAGTTGAAAAGGATTTGCAAATCATTGTATTCTGTTTTTATCTACGATTTACATTACGTGGCAACTTCACTGGTTTTGGGTTTTGTAATTTATTAAGGAAAAAAAGCCATCCAAACCCAGCTGGCCCTATGTGTATAAGTAATCCCCCTCCTTTTTTTAAATAAAGAATTAACTGTGATTAACCACTTTTTTTTTTTTTTTTTTTGTTCAATTTTGATAGCCACACCCAGCCCAGGCCTTTTTACTGCCAGACTTGTTGAATCAAGAAATCACTTAAATAGAAACTGTCTGACAAAGTGAAGTAGGCTAAAAGATCTCAAAAAGCAACACATCATGCCGCGATCTAAAGAAATTCAAGAGCAGATGAGAAACAAAGTCATTGACATCTATCAGCCTGGAGAGGGTTTCAAAGCCATTTCTAAGGCTTTGGGACTCCAGCGAAGAGCCAATATCCACAAATGGAGAAAACGCGCAGCAATGAAGAACCTTCCAAGGAGTGGCCAGTCTACCAAAATTATTCCAAGAGCGCATCGATGACTCATCCAGGAGGTCACAAAAGAACTCAGAGCAACATCTAAAGAACTGCAGGCCTCACTTACCTCAGTTAAAGTCAGTGTTCATGATTTAACTGTAAGAAAGAGGCCAGACAAAAATGGCTCCATGGGAGAGTTTCGTGGCGCAAACCACTGCTGACCAACAAGAACACAATGGCTCATCTCACATTTGCCAAAAAAAAAACATCTTGATGATCCCCAAGACTGTTGGGAAAATATTCTGTGGACTGATGAGACAAAAATTGAACGTCTTGGAAGGTATGCCTCCTGTTACATCTGGCGTAAAACTAATTCAGCATTTCATAAAAAGAACATCATACCAACAGTCAAACATGGTGGTGGTAGTGTGATGGTCTGGGGCTGCTTTGCTGCTTCAGGACCTGAACAACTTGCCATAATGGATGGAACCATAAATTTTGCTCTTTACCAAAAAATCCTGAAGGAGAATGTCCGACCATCAGTTTGTGACCTCAAGCTCAAGCGCAAAAAAAATCAGATATCATGAAGGGGGCAAATACTTTTTCACAGCACTGTAGTCACCCCAAAGTTACTGAGTCAACCAAATAAACAAATTTCATTGATAATAGGGTTCAATTTCACTAGACAGACCCAGGCATGAATATTGCCTACTCCTTTGGAGTAGCGGTGAACCTTCCTGGGGGTGGCCGGCCTCCTGAAATTACTCCAAGAGTGGATCAGCGAGTCCTCTAGGAGGTGACAAAAGAACCAGACTAACATATAATGAACCGCAGGCCTCAGGTGACTCAGTTTAGATCAGTGTTCAAGATTCCACAATAAGAAAAATACAGGGCAAAAATGGCCTCCATGAGAGAGCTGCAAGGCAAAAACTACTAATGACTGAAAATATTTCACATTTGCCTTTCACATTTGCCAAAACATCTTGATGTCCCCCAAGGCTTTTGGAATTGTATTCTGTGGACAACAGATGTAACAGGGCAGATAAAACTGGACCCATGGCTTTTCGGAAGATATGCGTCCTGTTTTATCTGGCATAAAGCTAACATAGCATTCCATAAAAAGAACATCATACCTTCAGTCAAACATGGTGGTGATAGTTTGATGCTTTGAGCTGATTTGATGCTTCAGGACCTGGGCGACTTACCATGATTGATGGAACCCTAACTTTTGCTCTCAACTGAAAAATCATGATGGAGAATGTCCAGCCATCAGTCAGTGATCTAAAGCTCAAATACAGTTTGGTTACGCAGCAGGACAATCCAAAACGCAATAGTAAGTCCACCTCTGTATGGCTAAAAATGAACAAAATGAAGGTTTTGGAGTGGTGTCGTCAAAGTTTGTCTTGAATCTGGTTGAGATGCTGTGGCATGACCTTAAACGGGCAGTTCATGCTCAAAAACTGTCCAATGTGGCTGAATTTAAACTATTCTGCAAAAAAGAGGAGGTCAAAATTCCAAAGTAAAAGGTCGTGGGTTCGAATCCGGCCTGGGGCCTTTCTTTGTGGAGTTTGCATGTTCTCCCCGTGTTTGCGATAGTTTCCTCCAGGTACTCCTGTTTCCTCCCACAGTCCAAAGACATGCATATAAGGCTAATTGGAGACACTAAATTGCCCAGAGGTATGAGTGTGAGAGCAAATGGCGTGTGAATTGTGTGTGCACTGTTATGGCCCCAATTTGTAATTAGATTTACAACGCAACAGCAACAGCAAGGGATGACAGACACAGTTTTAAACCCAAACACATTTAATTAAACAAAGACAATAACAACTAACTAACAACTAATGACCAAGATTGAATTACAAAAAAAAAAAACCCAGAAATAATTACAGTCCCTTTTTGTGGGGTGGCTTGGTGATGTCCTGGATGAAGAACACAAAGGCAAAAATCCACAAAAGTAACTTCACAGGTCTTGAACAGAAATGACAGGTCTGGTCACACGTATCCTTCTTCTTGCAATTTCTCCTACTACTTTACTGTCTCAATTCTTCTCCTTATATACTCTTTTGCAGACCCCACCCACATTTAGACCTCTTTTTTTTTTTTCTGGGACTTTCCCCAGACATGTCCAGGACATGTCTAAACCTAGCTCCAGTCTGAGCTTCACAAAAAAAGGGTAAATACTGCCATATAGTGGCCTCTATTCACATTACAGCACCCTGCAATGGATTGGAGAGCTGTCCAGGGTGGGTCCCTGCCTTTTGCCCGTAGTCAGCTGGGATAGGCTGCAGCTCCCCCCGTGACCCTAGTAAGGAATAAGTGGGTATAGAGAATGAATGGATGGATGGATGGATGGATTGATATATATATATATATATATATATATATATATATATATATATATATGCAGCATGTTTTGAAAATTTTGACTCCAAAAATCATAAAAGTGTTACTTGGTGACTTAGGTGCTTCTTGCACACAGGTCTTCAATTTTTTTTTTTTTCACCTGGGTAACAAAGGTTTTCAATTACACTTTGCCCTTAAGAAAACATATGATAATATAAAAACCTCATTTTGTGTTTATGCACATTGTCTTCATTGTATATAATAATTATTTGAGTGACCTTAAACATTTCTATATGACAAATAAAAAATAGATGAAATTGGAACGGGGCCAAATTATTTTTTCACACCACTGAATTCATGTTTATCAGTAACAACGTACAGCATGTTTATTTTTGTTGTTTATTTACTTTATATACTTTCTTTATGCAAAGCCTCAGTAGCCTATACAGTACATCGAATGAGGATCATTCATTCCGTTGGTCTGAATTATGACAAACCCAAACACAGTGCCTTCGACTCTGAACACTTTCTATCGCTGACATGACAAAAATATAAAAATTAAAACAGGCTGTTGAAAAACTTGTCTAGCAGATGTGTTTTGATTTCTGCCAGTGAACCGTGCAGTGCATTGATTTAATTGGCCTGTTATTTCATTAGTTGACTTGGCTTTGGAAGCTTTCAGTAATTACTGGTGCCTGGGCTGATCGTCTACTCATTGATAATTAGTGGTCGTAATCAGAATCAACAGCGGAGTCAGTGAAGTTAATCTTCACTTCTGCAATCCTAAATAACTGCATGCAGGACTACCCTGGGGCATCTTTGTGATAAACATTTAAATAAAGGCAGTCAATGCAGCAAGTACACAGTAAAATGTAAAAAAATTGAATCAACTCTTAGTTCATGTGAGGGTGACTCCTTAATGTCAACCTGAGCAATTAAAAGTAATGTTACTTGCTCTACAAAGAAAAGCGTTACATATACCCTTAGGTTGTATTACTCGAGTTTGTGGTGCAAATTTCATTGGACCTCGGTATTAATGAAATTGCTTGTTTTTATCTGTGTAGTTTTGGATAAACACGGCAATTAAGTAATAAAATGACAAAATTAAATTGTGTTGCATCCATAGCTCTGCTTTGTGTCATTAAAGTAAGATTAAATATTGGCGAGGTTCGCTAGCCATTTTGTTCAGCCAGGCCTCCTACATTGCATGCAGCCTCCTGCTTTAGACTTCAAAGTTTGCAGAATTCTTTGAAAGTTGTCTTCCCAAAATGCCTGACCTTTTGCATCACATCCATAATGCGTGATACTTGTAATTTATTTCTGACTTAATATATTTTTGTCATTTTCTTTTTTGCCTTAACACAACCAAGTGGTTGCAATGAGAATAAGCAGTAATGGATAGGTTTCATCTTATTCTTATCAGAAAAGTAATTTTTCTGAGCTGCTTGTTTGGTCATTTTGTCTCCAAATCCTGCAATTACTCGTGGGCCCTCTCTGGCAAGACAGGACTGAAATGAACTCTATAAGTGTTAAATTGACTTTGCAAGTGTTGATTTGATTGCACTTTTTCTGTGATTTGGACAGTGACTGAGTGTAAATAGGTTTCTAAAGCACACAGTTCACACACTGTGGACATAAATCCCCTGAAATTTAACCCTGAAGTCTCTAACTGCATGGACACTGTTTATAAATCAAATTACATTTTCTGCATTACAGAGCTTTAAATCAAAAACCAATGTGACATTGTCCAGGTTCCACTCTGTGGATCTATCATATTGTATCATTTATCTCACCATAGTTGGTGACAAACTGTCAGTACTATTTTAAAAGAGAAAATCTTCAGTGATTCAGGTGCAACCATTACATGCAAACTAAAACAAAGCATACTCACCATATGAAAATGAGCTTCAAAATTCCACCTCGGATGTAATGAGTGGAATAATTACCATGGCAATCCCTGCATGAAGTGCTCGCTGTGATAATAATTGCTCATTATATTTTAATTCCCCTTTGTGGTGTTACCTGTGCCAAAGGCCACGTGGGTCCTATCAAAAAAAGTTTTTTCAAAAAGATTTACCTAGCGCATTAGCATTGTCAGTGAATCTGTGCCAACATGTTCTGTATCCTAGCCATTTAAACATTTCCACCTGCATGTTATCCTGATGAAACACACTGCACGATTTAGCTGAACCTTGTGAGCATGCCTTTGCTGTATCTCAGTTGGTGAGTTCAGAAGGCACATGATCCCATAGTGAAGGCCTACAAGTAAAGTGGGCTCCAAAATTATAGGCACCCCTAAATGCCAATATACAAACAATACTTAAAAAATGTATTTATAGAGAAGAGCTAAATAGCAAATTTTGAGAAATACTGCATGATATTAATGTTCCAATAGAACCAACCAAAAGCATCTATTGATTTAATTAAAAGTAAATTTCCTCCAAATTAAGGCTTCACAATAAATGGCACCCTTAAAAATAATTGTAAATAACATCCACTAAAATTAAATCAGGCATTAACTACCACTTTAACCAAGTGTTAAGGAACTATATTTGGCCATTTCATCACTTCCAGTTTCACTAGGGTATAAAAATGAGGTAACACACATGCAGTATCCCTTTGTCATCCAACACCATGAATAAAACAAAACAACTGTCAGTTCAAAAGGGGCAGATGGTATTAGACCTTCATAAATCTGGTAATGGCTAGAAGAAGATTCATGGACAACTGAATATGCCACTGAGTACTGCCAGGGCAGTTATTAAAAAATTCAAAAGATATGGAACTGTTGAAAACCTCAAGGGTAGAGGATGCAACTGCATTTTGCCCCCCAGGATACTGAGGATGGGGAGGAAAGCAGCAAAATCCCCAAGAATCACTGAAGGAATTGCAGGTCTTGGTGGCATCTTTGGGTCACCAGGTTTTAAAAAGCACCATCAGGCGCCACCCCCACAACCCCAGGCTCTTTGGAAGGGTTCCTTGAAGAAAGCCTTTTCTGACCAGAAGACAGAAGCAAGCGCTAGGAATTTGCCAAACGTAATTTATCTTACGAAAGATAAAAGGTGTTTAGGTCAGATGAGACCAAAATTGCATGTTTCGCTCAGATACAGCATCGGCACATTTGGCGTCAAAACAGAGGCATACAAGAAGAAAATCCTCATACACTGTGAAATATGATGATGGGTCAGTTATATTTTGGGGCTGTTTTAATTCAAGAGGTCTGGGGCTCTGGTTAAGATTAATGGCATAATGAATTTCACCAAGTATCAGGATATTTTGGCTGATAATTTGGTCACCTTCACCATAAGGCTGGGACTTGGCCGTAGGTGGACTTTCCAACAAGACAATGACCCAAAGCATACATCAAGATCCACACAGAAATGGTTCTGGACAACCAAATCAATGTTCTGCAATGGCCGTCTCTGTCGCCAGACCTCAATCCAATTGAAAACCTGTGGCCTGAGTTGAGGAGGGGATTGCTTAAAACAAATCCAAAAACATGAAGGATCTTGAAAGGATCTGCTCAGAGGAATTGTCCAAAATGTGTGCCCTATTTTATTCTGAATATTCTGAATATTATACCCTTGTCAAAAATTACAGTCTCCCTACTGTTATTCTTGCCAGAGGAGGTTGCACGAAGCACCAAATTAAGGGTGCCAATTATTATGAAACCTTGATTTTGTTGAAATTTATTTTGTATTAAATGTTTGATATGATTTTGCTTGCTTCCAAGTATTTCAAGCATGTTGGTATATTCAATTTTTCTAGAATTTTTTTTTTAGTATTATGTTTGTGCATTGGCGGTCAGGGTTGCCAGTAATTTTGGAGCCCACTGTATGTCTTGCGTACCTTGAACATCATTGTAAAAAAATCACGAAGGCCATTGCAATGAAACCATTAGAGCTTTATTAAGTTTTTTTAGTTTTAAAAATAAATAAAATCATGAAAAGTCATTCATTCATTTTACAGTAGTTTATAATGATTTTTACTAATTAATGTTTATTCTCATATTTAATTATGTAAATAATCTCAGTCCATATCATGTATTTTCTGTTGGCAGAGCAAGATACTTGGAACACAGATATTAATATGAGATAAATTATAATTTGCTGGTTTTTGTTTAGTAATTATGGAAATGTATGCAACTCAGAGGCATTACCACATAAATACCACATTGATCACCTCTCAGTGTTCAGCTTTGAGTACTGGATTATTTGCTTGTCAGCCTTAAATGCAAATCGTCTACGACCCATGGGTTTGGCCTATTTGTGTCTGTGTATGGTGGTTTAAACAATTGTTTTTCTTCGTCTTACCCTCTCTCCGGGCCCTCAGGGAAATTGCCAGAAATTTGAATTTTGATTTGAATGCTTTCAAGCACTTTTCTTGCTGTGTCCGTTCTGCTACACTTCCAATGCTGCTGCTTTGGTTGAGCAGGTGGCCCGGTCACGCGGTTCATGCCTGCCACACCACTGCAGCCCGGGGATTAGCAAGGTGGAGGTGAAGCCTCGCCAACGAAAATATTACCACACCCACTCACTGGAGGAGAAGTAAATCGGGGCTGCGCGGAAACGAGGAACGAGGCGCTGACCTTGCCGAAGGGCCGTGCCATCAAAACAGTGGCTGAAGCGGTGCTCACATCCTCCATCCTTTGGCGAAAGCAATGGCATCCAGCCAGAGCTAAACATACAGAAAGTTCCATAATGTATGGGACAAAGATTTTTAAGACCTTTATTTTTTTTTTCCCCCTTGGTGTGGCTGTGTACTTCGCTGTTTTAGATGTGCAAGTAACTGTACTTTTATGTAAGTTTCTGCAATTTTTATGCATGACCTTTCAGAGCACCATTATGTCTGCGGCACGTGAATGTTGTATAATGTTTATGTAATATTAAAGTTATATAATGTTTTGCGCTTTGATGCAGGTCCTTTAGCATGCAGTAACTGTTGGAAGTCAATGGCCCATAAACATCACCAGGTGCTGAGTAACCTTCTCCGGTGATGCTTTGCCAGGCCAGTAGCGCAGATACTCTTGGTCCTGCTTGGGTTCCAGGACTACTTGCCTTCTTCCATTATGTTTTGTCTTCTCCTCAGCATATAAAATGCGTGATCTGAATGCTTCGGCCAGTCAAAAATTTTCCGCTTATTTGCCTGCTCATATATTTGCTCAGTGGTTCCCAGACTTGTTTTGAAGGGGCCCCCGTTTGCTGTTTTTGTTCCAACGATAAACACAATCTTAGGACTTTAACAAGCTGTTCATATGTCGTTATTAGGTGCATTTATGTTCATAGCAGTTATTTAGCCAGATTTTGACAGAAATATCTATACATAATATGAAGAACAGAAATCCCATATCCACAAAAAAAAAAAAAAACCAATCAATATAGACAGTGAATAAGATCCTAAGAGGTGAAACTGTGAACATATAGTTCTGAAGACATTTCATAACAGAAAAGCGACAAATTTTATCTGTTTATACATGTCGTTGTTTGAAATTGCTCGCAAAATAGAAAAAAAAAACATTGTTAACAATATGCTGAAGGGTTTTTTTAACTCTATGTGGCACACATGAATATTTCTGTCTAAACGTGCTTTGAGACAAGTGTTTTAAACAAATAATACACCTAATAAAGACAAATTAATGGCTGTTAAAGTCCTATGATTGCAATTATAGTCGGAACAAAAACCAGCATATTTGGGGGGCCCAAGCAAGTGATTTAAGAATTACTGTGCTAGCCGTAGGTTTCAGATTCTTGTTTTACTGTTGTATGGAGCACTGTCCAAAGGACTCAGAAGTATTTGCTTGAGCAGGTAAGACTGGTTTGCTCTCCAGTTTTCGTCAGAAAAGATATTACACTGAAAATGTATCAGTTACTGACGGTAGAAGTCTTCCTGATCCTATCAGGCACTTTGTGATTACTGAGCCTGCCTGTGTTTGCTTTATTTATAATAATGATTGAAATGGTTGATATTGATTTTGGTAAGCCTACTGCATTTCTCAGCCACATAATGCCTTGCTTGGTATTCAGTGGTGCAGCATGTTAACAAACAAAAACAGAATCCAAAGACAGCAGAAGGTATAGTATCTCATTAGTGTATGAGCCAATGCATATCTACACCAATGAAGCAAACGAACAATTATCCCAGACATTATGGTTCTCTGAAATGGGGAGTGTATGAATATAAAGTGCTGTCATTTCTACAAGATTTAGCCAACATGTGTAAATACCCTTGAATAAAAGTTGAGAGTCTGCGCTTTAACCTTGTGTGCTTTGTTTTATGACAAATCAAAAAGTTCGACAAGCAGAGCCAAATCAAGAAAAGATTTGTCATCAACACATAACGGCGCTTTCCCTTTTTTTCCCCATTTGATCTAACCTTATGGTTAGTTGGTCTAACATTTGTGTTTAATTGTGAATAATGGCTGAACTCAGTGAAAAACACCAATATACACACCAGTACTGCGTGAGCTTATGGTTGTATGTTTAATGGGGAAGACCTTATTTATTCTGCATGATTTTATACACAGTGCAGTCGGGTCAGACTCAGATTTCAATATTGAAACAGTAGTCCATGATTTCTAAGTGAAATGTTTACAAACAGAAAAAAATTTAAAGTCCTGTTTTGTTCCTCTTTCTTTTGGCTTAGTTTCCAAATAGTCTTGTTATATAGTCAGTTTTACTGTCATGCGGTTATAAAATAGGAACTAGAATGTTAGGACATTAGACACTCAAGCTGGCCTTTTTTGCGTGGCTGTTGTGGTTGAAGCTCATGGTTACAACAGGACGGGCGCTTTAAGGGAAGTTCGCAGTGAGCGTGATGCAAGGACAGGAACAGAGTCACATTTGCCTGCCTGGTGATTTTTCGGGGGGGGGGGGGGGGGGGGGGGAATACCATACTGGCATGATCTATATCAGACTTTAAAACTCAACTGATTCCACAATAAGGAAGAGACTGGGCAAAAGTGGCAAGTGGCATGCATAGGAGATATGCATGGCAAAAACCACTGCTAATGAGTCAAGTGGAACTTTTTAGAAGGCATAGGTTCAGCTGTATCAGCCTTAAAGATAACACAGAATTCAGCAAGAAGAACATCTAGTGCCTCAAAAGAAACAAAATTAAGGTTTTGAAGTGGCCTATTATCCTTTGTATGCCTCGCCTCTTGTGTGAGTGTCATTCTATGTATTTTTCTTGAGGCGTCAGTGTGGTTGCTGGCTCCATTTAAAGGGCAGGTTTAAACAATCCTGGTTCCATTTAAAGGGCAGGTTTTAACAGTCCTGTCTTCATCTACAGGGCAGGTTTAAACAGGCATGGCTTCATTTAAATGGCAGGTTTAAACAGGCCTGGCTCCATTTAAAGGGCAGGTTTAAACAGGCCTGTCTTCATCTAGAGGGCAGGTTTAAAACAGGCATGGCTCCATTTAAAATGCAGGTTTAAACAGGCCTGGCTCCATTTAAAGGGCAGGTTTAAACAGGCCTGGCTCCATTTAAAGGGCAGGTTTAAACAGGTCTGTCTTCATCTTCAGGGAAGTTTAAACAAGCTTTTCTTCATCTGAAAGGCAGATTTAAACATGCAATGCTCCATTTAAATATCAGGTTTAAACAAGCCTGGCTCCATTTAAACAGGCTTGTCTTCCTCTACAGGGTAGATTTGAATAGACATGGCTCCATTTAAAGGGCAGGTTTAAACGGGCCTGTCTTTATCTAAAGGGCAGATTTAAACAGACCTGGCTCCATCTACAGGGCAAGTTTAAACAGGTATGGCTCCATTTAAAGGGCAGGTTTAAACGGGCCTGTCTTTATCTATAGGGCAGATTTAAACAGACCTGGCTCCATCTACAGGGCAAGTTTAAACAGGTATGGCTCCATTAAAAGGGCAGGTTTTAACAGGCCTGTCTTTATTTATAGGGTAGATTTAAACAGACCTGGCTCCATCTACAGAGCAAGTTTGAACAGGCCTGTCTTCATCTACAGGGCAAGTTTGCACTAGTCTGGCTCCATCTACAGGGCGGGCTTAAACATCTATAGCATCTACAGGGCGAGTGGCAAGCTTGACTTCAGCTACACGCTGGGTTTAAAATGGACTGACTCAGTCATCAGGGCAAATTTTAACAGGACTGACTCAGTCTGCAGGGTTTAATAGGACCTAGACTGAAAGCTTTTACTGGCTTGAGGTGAGAGACTGTCATCCTTGCATCTTCAGTACGAGGCAAACATAATATTCCCAATCCTAAGTGATGCAACATCCAGTTAGTAGCAATAACAACACTATGTCCAATTCTGCTGCCCACTCAGAATGAGGGGTTTCTGTTTTTAAATTCAGTTAATAATGTGGAAAAAATATTTTACTGCTCCTTTTTTTCCAGGGAAGTTTCATTCAAGAGAGCTAAACAACAGCATGACAGAAATATGGGCTTGCCTCTTCAATTGATGAGGGTTTACCTGTTCAAACATGAACAGTATTTCCTGTGCTGACCTCGATGCCAAAGAAAGTTAAACATGCTGTTTTAGGATGTTTATTCTGTCGGTTGCTTTCACTGCGTATGCCCAGATATAGAAAATCTGTTTTATTTGAGAGACCGAGTTTGATCTGTCTGCCTGGATTCTGAATCACATTTTTTTAAACAGTGATTTAGCAAAGAATTTACTAGTCCTTGTTTTTAACCAAGTTGCTCAGTAAATTTCCATCTGCGCTGAACAGGAAACTAAAAAAGGAAGTTCTGTTTTTTTTTTTCTCTTGTGATTCTGTTATTAGTGCTGGGCAGAAAAAAAATACTTCCATTTTTCATTCTGTGGCGAAGAACCAGCCTTACATAATGTGTTTTGGTAGCATGAGCTGTGTTAGCTTTGCCGATGAGATTTGAAAATGCACAGCTAACACCATATAGTAATATGCTTGTCAGGTCTTGCCTACTTGTTATTTTGCTGAAATGGTGGTGATTGCTGAGCAGTGTAACTCCATAGTGGGTTAGTCTGTGCTTGAGATGTTCCCTGTGACAAACATAACTCAAGTGATGATAACAGTCTCCCGGCCTCTGACTTTGAGCTCTGCCAACAATGGCACAGAAAGAAAAATATCACTAGAAGCCTTTAACAGACTATTCTTAAAATATAACTTCCTGAAATGCCTTTCAGAGTCTCTGCAGGAGATGGAGACATACAGAGGTGAGACAAATTAACAGAAAAATCAATTTAAACAGTTTTAGTTAAAGTGGTAATCCATACGATTTCCGTCTCATCACTGTCTGTTAAGTCAGTGTCTATCAGAGAGGGGGGATAAAACAACGGTGATTGGGCCTATGACCCACTAATGAATGCACGTGTATTTCATTCTTTGCCAGGTAAAGCAATCAGTGTGTCGGTGGCGACATTCCCGTGCCATATTCAAATACAGGTGCACATCTAGTGATGTTTTTTACGTCAGTAAGCAGTGTTTGGTCTGTCCAGAAGGTAGGTCGCTTGAAGCAAGTAAGGAACCCCAGGAGAAGCAATGGTAAGGTAGACGTCAGAAGGGATCCAGTAGCGGTACTTTCCCTAACCTGAACCTTGGCTCCATCCCCGAACCATAAATCTAACTTGTCCCTTACACTATATGTCAGTTTTACGGGTTGGGAATAAGGGAGGACCGTTAAAAATGCAGCCGTCCATGAAGCGGAAAAGTACCGCTACTGGATCCCTTCTGATGTCTACCCAATGGCAATGGCAAATACTATACTGTGTAGCCAGTGTTGGGCGTGAACGGGAAAAAAGAGCGGCGTTCATGAATACGCTCATTTTTTAGACGAACGATGAACTGAACGCATGCATCTGCCGAAAATGAGCGATTCCCTGAACAAGTTCATTTTGGAAAGGAATAACGGGTGTTCAATATTGTTGCCAAAAATACTTCTCCCAGTGGCTTTGTGCTGACGTCATCAACAGACGCCGCCGCCGCTCGGTCTATGCACAGAGATATAAGAAAACTAGTGGGGACAATCCCCTCGTTTCCGCAGCAGCACGCCGCTGCCATCTTGTGTATGTATATCAGGGCAGACGTTCAATGGAAAATGCGGTATAGCTGGCATAAACTGTGCTCGTATTCAACGAAAACTCGCTCATACGGGACAACAGCTGAAGTTCCGATTTTTCTGTAATGTCTTCCGATCAAGTAAACATCTACTATACCAGATTTTTCTAAAACTATTTTTTAAATATATATTTTTGTTTGATTACAATTCCTTATTTGAATCAATTTTAAGTATGAAAGGATAAAAAAGAACACGGAAAACAAGTCTATAATTTGTCGACACCCATGTTAAGCCTACTGTTTACATGTGCCTCATTGGACATTTATACATACACAAGATGGCGTAGCTATTCTGCCGTTTGCGCTTTGGTCCAGCCCACTCCAGTTTTCTTATATCTCTGTGGGTCTTTGCCAGTGAATGTATTTCGCCGCTTCCTTCTACGAACGCAGTTGAAGAAACCAATATGGCGTGAAGTGCACCGCACTTCTGAATTTCCCATGGAGACTATAATGGAGAAATTCCTGCAATTGTCCGCCTAACTAAGGGATCCTCCAAAACAATTTCAACATTGTTGTGATCGAATAACATATCAGAATAAAAATTAATGCGCAATTTTACATGTCACTGTTCGAGACGTCAAGCATATAAAAACACGTCTCAATGGGAAACGCAACACTAACTAGCCACTTGTCTAGCTGGCATGTAAGGTAATCCGGTTGCTGTAGCACTATGTGAGGAGAGCTTGCGCAGAAAAAATCTGCTCTCTACCTGCATAACTTTGGTCATAATTGGCCTTCAAAGTTGGTGTCACAGACAACTTTGTCAAATAAGTTAGCAATTTCAAACAGCCACTGCTTTCTAATAAAAACATATTTGCCTTTAAAAATGTATTACACAATTGTACTGGGCATAGATGCTGCACTGTGGAAATTTTTGAGCCCATGGCATTGATATAACTAGAGATATTGCCTCCGAAAAATCCATTTTTATTTGACGTTGCAAAAAGGAATGCGAAAATCAGCAAACCATTGCCATCTTTACAAATGTTTTTTTTGTCAAAACTAAAGAAGATATTTCACTGAAACTGTGCACATAGCCTATTAATTACATGGCCTTGGTGTGAGAATTTTTTAAAAATAAATCTGAGATGGTCAGGTGGGGAAATTTTCTGAAATTTGTTGAATTGACATGGAATGACCCATACCGAAAAACTCGATATTGATTTGCCGTGACCCTTCTGCATTTAAGGGGATGAGTGGACATGCACAGCAAGTCAGGAAAATGAACAGAAGCATCGGTACTTGTTATATTTATCCTCGTGTTAATTCAGGTTTTTTCTTTCTTTCATTTGTCACCCATCTGTATGTTGCACATGCAACACTCCAGTTATCCTCAAATTTTACTAACACATTTTAACCTTGGGGTCAATCTGACCCCAGGGTTAACTGCCTCCAGAAAATGGTTTCATTATAATTGCTAACCTAGTTTTTGCGTCAGGCACTTTTAATTTACTTTAAAAAATGTAAAAAATTTATTTTAATTCGCTTTTAATTGTTGAATAACTATATAGTCCTTTGAATAAAACTTGCCCTTCTCCCTGTACACTACTCCCCCCTCCTTCCCCAGCGCAAATCCACCCACCTGAACTCCTAACATTCAGAATACCTATTACACAACTATGGAAAAATACGAAAATCACTATAAACTTCGTCTTATTGACATGAATAATAAAGATGTTTTTGATGTTTAAATGGCTTTTTTCATTATATCCCCAAGTGATGAGTCAAGGATATGGTTTTACCCAGGCTGCCGCCGCCACCACCATTTATGCCACTGTTGCCAGTGTTAGTGTAATAACTCCAACTGTTTTCATTCAAATCTTTTCAAACTCACTTATCATATTAATGACTACAAGAGGATGAACCCTATCGATTTTGGTCACCCCATGTCTTTTCTACTAGTGCCACCGTCGAGACTAACTATCGTAATTAGAATTAATGTATCGTCAATAGCTGACATTCTAATCATTTCAAACCTGCTGGCCATATTCATGACTTTATTGAATGAACCATCTTGATATTGGTGACTCCGAGACCTTTCCACTCATACAAATTTTTATTTACTCAATTTCATTGTTTTCATTTACTTTTTTGTAACGTATCCGTATAACGTAATCGGTTTGTCACCATAAAATCTGACTCACACTCCTCTTTTCTTATCTATGCTTGGGACCAGCAGTGGCAGAGTTAAAGATTTTTTTTTTTGTTTTCTTTTGGGTTTTTTTTTTAACCGGTAACATGTTCACAGCCAATTTCACCCAAGTAAAAACAAACACAATTTCAAACACAGGATTTTGTTTGCGAAACACAACATCATCGTGAGAACATTGTTCAGAACATGGAACAGTTTGTATATGTGTGTGTGTGTGTGTCTGAGAGAGCATAAAGATATAGAATACAAACAGTAGAACATTAACATCATATTTTTCCTGTTGGCAAGAGGCACAGTCAAGCTTTTAGTCTGTACTACTGTATGCAGGATGTGCAGAGAGTGAGTGCATGCTCCTTGCAGACATACTTCAAATTTCTTGCATTGCACACAGGTCGAGCGGGTCTTTGAATTGTATCAGGTGGAATAAACCTGGCACCTGCCACGCTTCCTGCCTGCAGTTTCTACTATTGTTGGTCTTGGGGTGTCTAAAATGAAATGCTGGTGAAACCTCATACTGAGAGAAGACAGTGCCTTTCAAGGGCAGCAGCAGCTGCTACAGCTATTGCAAAGGACCTGCAGAGTGAGAAACCCTAACGCCTCCAATAGTACAAGCTGCAGGTAGGAAACGTAGCAGGTGCCAGGTCCCCCACCCCCTCCCCCACCACCACACACACCCACACACGCACACACACACACACACACACACACACACACACACACGCACATTTTATACAGCGACAAGAGCCTGGGGTCCAATTGACCCCACTGGATCATCAATGCATACAAAATGTGTACAGGACATCGAAAACACATCAGTATGTTAATTTTATGTTTACCCTGTTCTCCCCATTGAATTAGAAAAAGTCATGAAATATGGGCAAAAAGGTTTGGTCAAATCATTTACTTAGAGACAGTAAACACTAAACGAGTTCAAATGGATAATAGGAGGGTTAATATGGAGGACCAAAAATGACTTAAGTATAATTGAATACATTAATACATAAATTAATAAATAATTGCTGAAATGAATATATAAATAAATAAATCCTAAAATAAATGAATAAAAATTATATTTAAACATGACATAAATTAATTAATGCTTTAAATTTATTTATTTTTGTATTTCTGTGTCTGTATTCTAATTAAGTGGGAGATCCTACCTTAGTGTGAAGCTAGATGGGTCAATAAGGAGAACCAGACAGAGGCAAACAATCCTTTGTGAATCTTCCCTGTAAAGTGAATTGAGTGTATAAAGCTGCTTTCACACCGGACGCGAAAATGAATTTTTAGCTAGACAGATTACATTCAAAGTCATCGCGTCTTTGTATTGACTTTGAATGATCCGTCATGCGAAAAAATCATTTCACGTCCAGTGTGAAAACGGCTTTAGTTACACGATGTCCGCGATCTAGCTCGGGTATAATGGCTTCGACTGGAAGGCTGTTGGCAGAGCAGCTGCGGGATGTGGCTGACCAGCTTGAAAAACTGGCAGCTAAATGCAGGAATTGCACCGAACTGTGCTTGGAAGATAAAAATAGGTAGAGTTAAACCGTGAGCATTTACGACAAACTCTATGTAACTGTCACCTTGCTAGGCTAGCGAACTAGCTAGCTAAGCAAGCGAACTAATGTTCGCGAGTTAGCTAGCGAACAGTTATATTTGGTATAACATAAATGCTCGCCGTTCAACTGTAGCTAAGTAAGATTGTGAAATAATAGATTATTTTTATTCATTTATTTTCTATTGACTTCCGTGCACTAAACTGTTGGTTAGCTAGGCTAACAAACTCGCTAGCTAAGCAAGCAAACTAACATTAACTGGCTAGTCTCGCTGAGGACAGAACTAAAAGCTTTTTTAGTTGGCGCTCGCCATAACAACCAGGAGCACTTTCGTTGTGTTGATATCTAGATACAGCGCTTTTCTCTCTTGCATGTGCCCCTTCTGTGGTTTGCGTGTTTTTAGTTTGCATTATTTCTGTTTTTGCGTATCTCCAATTGGAGATTATTTTAGCCATTGCAGTGCGATTCTTAACTGCGGCTGAAATGCTATATTTATCTTCCAATCTCAGGTCGATGCAATTCCTGCATTTAGCTGCTAGTAACCCGTGTCAGTTGCACAAGTTTCAGCCAAGTTTCAACAGTTAGGTCACTGGGTTGGTAGCATCAATTTTCGAGTCAGCACATTTGCACGCAAAGAAGAAGTAGTAGATCTGAGTCAATCACACTCCTCTAACCAATCCAGATTCTGACTGAAGCTAGGACCTCCCTCCTAATTAGCATACGGACACAGAAATACATAAATAAATATATGCAGTAATGTAGAAATACATTTAAATAATTTATTCATTTATGTCCGGTTTAAATATACATTTTTATTTTGTCATTTCAGCATTTATTTATTTATTTCCATTTTAATTTCAGCATTTATTCATGCATATATAAATTTATTTATTTATTTTAACATTTATTTCTGCATTTATTAATTTATTTCAAGAATTATTCATTCATTTATGTATTTAATCCTACATTTATTTATTTACACTTTAGTCATTTTTGGTCCTACATAAGTTAAATGCATAGTCGTGTTGTTAAATTCCAGTGTTTTCAAAGCACAATCCGGTGCACTCAATATGCACTGCATTGCTCTCTGTATCTCATTCCATAATAACTGGTTGAGTTAAACAATTGTACATTTATCAAAATCCATTTTACATCCGCTCTCAGCATGTATAATTGATACATAGCCTGAGTGGCTTCCTGTAATGGTTTTTATATATCGAGGGCTGACTGCAATAAACAGTTATGTCCAATATATAACATCTGGACATCACAGTTTATTGCAGTCAGCCCTTGATATGATAGTAATGCAGAACACACACTGTAATCTCTCATGCTTCTGCATTTGTCTTTACATTAATTCGGTGCTTGTGCGCAAAGCCAAAGTGACGTTTCCTGATGACGAGCAATGATATGTGTATATCACACCCCAGCTCTCCACTTTGAAAAAGTCCATTGTCTGTTGTACGAGGCGCCGATCCAACAGGAAGGACTAAAAAAACAAACAATACATTAAATATCATCAATATATCTTTGTAAAACTCTAAAATATGCATGATGCAAAATATATTCCTTTGAAAGGATCAATACTTAAACCAGTAATGAGACCCTGTATTTCTGGTTATCCAATACACACCCAGATCTGAACCTCTGAACCTGACAGGCAATCCTTTAGCCAGCACACACTTTGGCTACATCCAGAGCTACTGAATACAGGTTCAGGAAGTAAAAGTCCTCCCCTGTATTTTGTTCCAGCCGCGAGGACTTGTTCATTATTCAACCACCAGGCAGAGCAAGTCTGTGAAATCAACTGGAAGAGAATATGACTGGGAAAAACAGAGGGTTCAGAACAGAGTTTGGTTTAAGACTCGTGGATTTTCCACGCAGGGCTTTAACCGACCCAGGAGGAACATCTTCAAGCATTGGTCTTAAGTATGTGGGTTATCTTGCAACAGTGTGAACAGTTTTCACATAATGCTAAATGAGAATTGGAAGCTGTGTGGTAGTCAAACATTGACAGGGATTAAGTGCATTATTGACAGATTTTCAAAGAGGTGCAGGAACCTGATCACGGATTATGTATTTGCTGTTGTTCAATATTTACAATCCAAATGTTCTTCTCTTCTCCCATATCTACAGCAGGGGTATCAAAACTCCAATCCTGAGGGTCATGGCAACTGTAGGCTTTCATGATGTGGTGGAAATTCTTATTTCATAGTGTGTACCTCCTAAACTGTAGGTGTCGCTGTTTATATAAGGATTTACTTACTGTAACCTGCTGGCCCTTACTCTTTGTTTACTGTAACTCCTCCCCTCCTGTTGTGAATAAGATCTGGGGTCACCCCCGTTTCTAGGAGGTCTCCACCTAGGACTTTTGTCTGTACTAGTGTGGCTTCCCGTGCACGTATAAACTAATATCAACTGCCTTTGACTGAGCGTGTTATTACTTATTGCTGACAATACTTAAAATACACAACGCAGAAGGGGAAATCCCCCACAATGATCTGCTTTCAGTCAGCAGGCCATGACAGTAAGGAGTGTGGTCTCTATAGCCAATCGGAGACTTTGATAAATCACCTGAGTAGAATTACTCCAAAAGCCTGCAGACACTATGACCCCTCGGGACCACCGTGGACATCCCTGGTCTCGTCGCCACCTTAGAATTGCAAGGTTCTAATTGACATTTTGGTCAAAATTAAGTTAACTATTGCACATAACTGGCAACAAATAGTTCTATCTAATGATTAAATATGGGTATTCAGTTCATTTTTTAAATTGGGTTCAGATCAGAATTACAGAATTCCAGTTCCCTTAGTGTACACGGAGCAGACAAACTTTGCAAGCAAATTCCTCAAAACTTAGTAAATGTAGTTAGAACCCTGTAATTCTAAGGTCTCATGGTTTCTGGCTGGTACTATTAACCCAGATTTGATGCACCAAAGAAAATGAAGAACTTTCTCCCAGCTTTTCTTCCTTGGTGGTACAGACATTGGAACAAGCTTCCAATCCTCAATTGGACCCATGACTGGAACCGCATTCCCCTCAAGCAACTTTTACACCCATTGAAGCAATTCAGTGCTGGCACAGCCGGTGAAACTCCTGGCAGCATCCCCGAAGTCTGGCCAGCAATATCCGTTCAAGCTTGGCCTGTTACAACTGTGCTGAACTGTCTATCTTCCAGGGGGCTCCGTCCCCACGATTCTATTCTTTCCTGTATTGGAGCCAACAAATTACCAGCTGGATTGTGCTTCTGACTCTTCACCTGATTCCAGGTCGAGACAGTAACAAGAACAGGAGACAGATTGCAAATCAAAAGCCAAACAAGAAATCAAATGCGGGATTAACTCACACTTGAGGGACTATGCAGGATCGTAAATCAAGAAACAAACTAGAACTGTAACCAGGAGACACTCAAAAGTAACACAGAAGATACTAGATAGAAAATAGGACCAAGGGTGCTGTAGCTTACCGGCAAGCAGTCTTATAGTCTTGATACAACTTATGAAAATTTCATGTGAAGTTTAACACTCTAATCAATGAAAATCAATGTCAAGGTCACTAAAAGTTCACATACATTTATAAGGCCTCCTGTAACACAAACACAATCCTAAGCTCTGAAGCAGTTTTGGTGATACAAGTAATTGAAAATGCATTGTGTCGGTTCGAGCCCCGGCGTACCCACCGGCAGGGGTCGGCAGCTTTTTCAGAATAGCGCACAATTGGCCATCGCGCAACATGGTTCCAAATTGGGAAGGGACTGCCGGATTTGGGGATACAATAATAGCTTTGTTCGTTGCTCCAGCGCCTCCTGTTGGCCAGACGGGCGCTCGTCAGGAAGGCTCTGGGTTTGTTCATGTCCGGGTATCCTCCGCCCTCGTTCTGAACTTACGAGGATTCAACCAATGAGTGTTTAAGAATCAGTGGTTGACAGGCACGTGCTTCGGAGGAGAGCCGTGAACTGTCTTCACTATCCTGAGTTGGCAGCAAGAGGTCGCATACGAGCAAGCTTTGTACATAGTTCACCAATTGGGCATTCCAGATTCGGGTGGGATTGGAGATGCCAAAAAAAAAATTTAAAAAAAAAGAAAATTCATTATGTCAATTGGGAACTTTAAAGGTGCACTATGCAAGTTTGTTTACTTTCTGCGCGATTATATTTTTGTTTCAATTCGCCAACATCTCTCCATGATCCGTTAGCTGCCAGCCCCTAAATTCACTGTAAAAAAAAAAACACAGGCTCTGGAGACCGCACAGGCATCACAAACTGCAAATAAACACAAGGGGCACAGGCTGTGCCCCATAACATAAGAAACGGTCCCAGGCAAACACCGACAAGAGTTGAGAGTCATGGAAGCATGGGAGGGAGTGAACTATGGGAAGGGGCAGCCTACCTCTATTTGGTTTGAGTTTGAATGTCAACAGAATTGAAAGTAAAAAAACTTGCATAGTGCAGCTTTAAAGGTCACAGAAGGTCAAGTTGAGGTCAGCAAATGGACTTCTTTTATGATTTTCTAGATGTCATTATACAAACCTTGACTCAATTTGAGACCAGTTTGGTGATCCAAGTCATTGTAATTTCACTGTCAAGTTTGACCCTCAAAGGTCACTGACTGTCAATTTGAATGTCACCAAATGAAAGTTCATATGTGACTTCCTAGATGTCTGTAACACAAACCTAGGCTCCATCTACGACCACATTAATGATACAAGTCATTGAATATTCACTCAGTCACATTTGACCTTTGACGGTGAAAATGAAGGTCACCAAATAAAAGTTCATATATGACTTCCTATATGTCTCCAATACAAACCAAGGCTCCATCTGTGACCTTTTTGGCAATTCGAGTCATTGTCATTTTATTATGTCAAGTTTGACCTTCAAAGGTCACCAACAGTCAAGTTGAAGGTCACCAAATTAAAGTTCATATCATGACTTCCTATACGTCTTAAATACAAATGTACGCTCTATCTGTAACAATTTTGCTGATATATGTCATTGAAATTCCATTGATTTATTGAAATTTCACTGTGAAGTTTGGCTGTTGAAGATTACTCTATCTGTAAATGTTTTTGGTGATAGAGGTCATTCAAATTTCACTGTGTGAAGTTTTACCTTGAAAGGTCACTGAAGGTCAAGTTCAAGGCCACCAAATGAAAGTTCATATATGAATTCCAGTAAGTGTTCAATACACATATATTCCCAATCTTTAATATTTTCTAACCTAGAAGACTTTGAAATTTAAACGTTTAGCTTGAGCTCAAGTTTGACCTTTCAAGATTATCTGAGGTCAACTTTAACACATCCAGTACAAAGGCCATATATGACTTCCTATATGTCGATAATACAAACTCAATCTCTATCTGCAACCATTTAGCTTCCACAGGCGATTTTGCCAATTCTCCATAAGACTCAATATTAAAGTACAGCGCCCTCACCTGACCTACTTCCGTCAATTCAATTACAATGGCACATACACTGTACATAAAATGGATCAAGGTGAGTTGATTGCCAAATTTAGAAGTTTTTGAGATTTTTTTATTTTTTTTATTTCAAGCCCTATCTTTTAACATTAATAATATTTTCCTTGACATCAAGTTTGACCTTTCAAAGTTACCTGAGGTCAGCTTTAACATGGCCAAAATATACAGCACCCTCCATAATCATTGGCACCCCTGGTTAAGATCTGTTAAAAGCCTTAAAATAAATTCCATTTTTATTGCAGAAGCATGCTCTCACACTGAAAACTGTAGAAAAATGTAAGCTCAACTCAAGTGAATTTTAAGGGGAAAAAAATTCTTGACTAAGAAATCATTATTTTTCATAAAATCACCTGTTCCACAATTATTGGCACTGTTATGGCCCCAATTTGTAATTACATTTATAACACAACAGCAACAGCAAGGGATGACAAACACAGCTTTAACAACTAAAACACATTTAATTTTTAACAAAGACAAAGACTAATAACAACCTACAACTAAAGACCAAGATTGATAAATAAGAAAAAACAGAAATAATTACAGTCCCTTTTTGGTGGGGTGGCTTGGTGATGTCCTGGATGAAGAAAATGCTCAAACACAGGCAAAGAAATCCACAAAAGAAACGTCACAGGTCTTGAACAGAATGGCAGGTCTGGTCATCTTCTTGCAATTTCTCCTACTACTTTACTGTCTCAATTCTTTTCCTTATATACTCTTTTGCAGACCCCACCCACATTTAGACCTCTTTTTTTTAATTTTCTGAGACTTGCCCCAGACATGTCCAGGACATGTCTAAACATGACTCCAGTCTGAGCTTAACAAAAAAAGGTAAATACTGCCATCTAGTGGCCTATATTCACATTACAGCACCCCTAACGATTCCTCGGAAATGAATGTTATTGAAGTATTTGTCATTTCTACAGTAGTTTACAAAGTTGATCAGAGTATCTAGGAACTTTTAATTAGTAATTCATCACTTCTGTTTCCCTGGAGTATAAATATGACGTGACAAAGAGGACATTTCTCTTATCCACTCCTCAACATGGGAAACACAAAGGAACACACCATTCAAGTAAGGCAGATGTGTGTCGACCTTCACAAGTCAGGCTATGGCTACAAGAAAATAGCCACTCGCCTGCACCTGCCCATATCAACTGTCAGAGGAATCATTAAGAAGTTTAAAACAACTGGAACAGTGGTAAACACGCCTGGACGAGGACGTAAGGTTATTTTGTCACCATGCACAGCGAGGAGGATAGTAAGAGAAATAAAAAGTTCTCCAAAGCTCACTGTTAAAGAATTGCAACAAATGGTAGCATCTTGGGGTCACAAAGTCTCCAAAAACAACCATCAGGTGGTATCTACATGCTGACAAGCTGTTTCGGAGGCATGCACGGAAAAAAACTTTTCTCACTCACAATCATAAACGCAAGCGTCTGGAGTTCGCTAAGCAGTACTGGGACTTCAACTGGGGCCGTGTGCTTTGGTCAGATGAGACCAAGATAGTGAAGTATGGGGGAGGATCGGTGATGCTGTGGGCCTGTTTCTCTTCCACAGGCCCTGGGAACCTTGATAGGGTGCATGGCATCCTGAACCCTTTGAAATACCAGGACATTTTAAATCAAAATCTGGTGGCCTCAGCCCGAAAGCTGAAGATGGGTTGTCATTGGGTCTTTCAGCAAGATAATGACCCTAAACATGTGGCCAAGTCTACACAGAAATGGTTCACCAGACACAGAATCAAGCTCCTCCCATGGCCATCTCAGTCCCCAGACCTCAACCCCATTGAATACCTGTGAAGTGAGCTGAAGAGGAGAGTGCAGAGGAGAGGAACCAGGTCGCTGAATGATTTAGTGAGATTGTGCAAAGAGAGGTCGTCGAAGATCCCTATTTCTGTATTCTCGCATCTTGTGGAACATTATAGGGGAAGATTAGGTGCTGTTTTGTTGGCAAAAGGGGGTTGTAAAAAGTATTAACATCAGGGGTGCTAATAATTGTGGCACACATGATTTGATGTTAAAGAATTATTTCTTAATGTGGGATTTTTTTCCCACTGAATAAATGCATTTGAATTAAAGGTCGGATTTTCCTTTTTTTTCATTGTGGTCCTATATTATTTAGAAAAAAACTGAATTTCTTAGAAGCTAAAGAACACATCTTAACCAAGGGTGCCAATAATTATGGAGGGGGCAGTAGGTCATATATGACTTCCTATACGTTGATAATACAAACTTAATCTCTATCTGCAACCATTTGGCCTCCACAGGTCATTTCGCATATTCATAAAGTACAGCGCCTCCACTAGACCTACTTCCATCGATTCAATCAAAATGGTGCTTGCACTGGACATTGAAGGTAGCAAGATAAGTTGATTGTCTGATTTAGAAAAAAAAATTATAACACAGTTTTTGAGAAATAATTTGCCTGATTTAGATAAAAAATTATAGCGCAGTTTTTGAAAAATATTTTTTAAAAATTTTCTAGTCCTATCTTTAACATTGGGGCCAAAATTTCAAGGGCCCATAAAACGGACAAAAATGATTCAATCAAAAATCCGAGAAAAAATAAAACTGGCGATATGGTCTAGTAATATGTTATGGCAATTTTACGAGAAGCCAAAAAAAAGATTAAAAAATCTTCTAGACAACGGATGCCACACCACGAAAACAGCTTTTTGGCCCATAGGGCCGCTAAGCTAAAAACATGATAACACAGGCTCAGACCCTGACACGAAAAGTAGAATTGCATCACCACATTTAGCAAATTTTGAAATGAGACAGGCTATCTCCCCTTCATCTCATTGAACAAGACAGTAATAGAATTAAGTTGCTTCTAAAGAGCATAACACTCCCAGGCAGTAGAAAAATGTTGGTCCGAGATCTAGTTATTAAAACGACATGTAACCTCAGTGCGTTGCCCCATTAATGACTAACCCAGGCTCTACCAACAGGGCTGTTGTTACCTTAAGACATGGCTCTCACTTCAGGATGCAAATACTTCATCACATAGTCAAGATCTCTCCACACCACTGAGTGTTGGCTGACATCAATCCAGCCTTATAAGTGAGATCGGACACTCTAACAATTCCAGAATGCAAGAAGCACTAGCAGGAGACTTCTTACTGCTACCATATTTATTCTGTTCCATTCAGTTTTTTAGCTGGAATAATCAGTGGCATATGAGTGTTAAAACAGAATTCACCGTAAACCTTTTCTTCACTGTCAGAAAAGATACATTCCAAAACTACCTGAAAAAGTACACAAGCAATTTACTGGGGAGGTACATCATTTTTGTGTAAAATGGCATCTAAAGTCACAGATTTAATCATTCTCTTCTCAATTAATTTTTTTTGTACAAGGTACTCATTAGTACTTAGTGGGCCAAATATAGTAAGACCTCTTGACAGTGCAAAATCTTTTAGCATGTTTAAAACCAATAACATGGCTAATAATTGGTGGTTTTGCACATGCACAGGCATTGCACTTGCCTGAAATATGTGTTAGCCTCTGTGGCTACCAGACACTCCATTTCTTTAGCCATGTCAGAGGTCTGTTAGCACTGTGGCTAAGCAGGTCCAAAAAAGAGGCCTGTCACTCAAACTGGTAATTGGGGGGGGGGGGTCACAGACACATCTCTATTTGACAAGAATTAGTCCTGGCGAGTTCTCAATCATTTTCCTTTATTGACACGCTTTCCAAGTATTGTAATTGGCATTTCAAGACAAGGTTTCTCTCCATATGCAATCTAACAGCGCTGAACCTTACTATACTGGTGCTGCCATCTAAATTTCTAGCTCCACACGTTCCCCATTACCTTTGGAATAATACTTTTGATGAAATAAGGCAGATGCACTGTATATAGGCACAAAAATGAAGAAAAAAGGCAGAAGCCATTTAAATTCTTTGTTTTAATACATGGCATACAGTCAGTGGAAAGGCATTACTCTGTTTCACCTTTTTCATCCCCAAGTTAAGATAACATGTTGGTACATTTTTGAAGACATTTTCCGTGTAATCCCATTGTATGAATTGAGCCAGTCAGCCACGCAGGTATCCAGTCGTGTCCACGCAAATTCATTCAGGGAAATGCACAATATGGTGTGACTAGCATAGTAAAACCTCGAGGACTAGATTGGAAATTAAAATTATTCATGAATTTGCAACACATCATTGGTACTGGCAAAAATAGATCTCTATTTTTGGTGCTGGATATAGCAGACAACCGATGTATTTAATACACTTCAGCATGTACAACAGAATGCCAGTGGCGAGTGGCCTGTCAGAAAATTCTGCAGAAATATCAATGAAATACTCATTGTACTCTCACTGATGATCTCAAATCTTCTGGTGTTTTTCAAAATCATTCTTTTTAGGGATCGTTGAGCAATCTTTCCGTTCAGCTAGCTTGTTTTTCTCTCCGACCTTGTGGCACCATAAGCAATATAACTCCGTCCCGTAACCAGGGGAAGTAACAAAATCAAAATTGTTGAACGCAACTGCAATCGCTTTCATACAGTAACAGCTCGTGAGCTGGCAATTGGGGAAGCTCAAATAATCCCTGAAAAGTAATGATTGGTCATGCCTTGTTTTCAATAATTCATTTAAATGACCATAATAGAAACAAGAATTTTCAGAGTTTCTGTAATGGTAATTTAAATGAATGATTGAAAACAGGTTGTGACCAATCATTAATTTTAAGGGATTGTTTTGAGCCTCCCCTATTGCCAGTTACCAGCTGCCGCTGGTTTACACAAATTTTTTTCCAAGCCCATGCCATGACATACATTACAGTCACATGATGGTTCTTAAGACAGTGAGGGATCAGCGATCACATGCATTCAGAAGTGGTTTTGACCCTGCCCTTTCCGCACCAAGACTAAATTGGATTCCTGCAATCATTTAGCTGTGTTAAAAAACTGATAAAATGCAAAAAAAAAAAAAAAAACCCTACCAATTTGTCTTTGAGGAACGTTATTCTGAAAAGTCATGGATTTTTGCATGTGTTGGCAAATTGGCGAGCTTCGCCCCATCTTTGCTCTTAAGGGAGTAGGCCTACTTAGAAGCTCCTTTTATTCCATGGCATAATTAACATCACCTGCTTGACATCACCTCATTATTGCAGCTCATCACATTCCTTCTCCCAAATTTCCACAACAGCATCTTTTTTGGAGTCTTTTGCTGTCATCAGATTTGAAATTAGCATATATTTCACAACTTAAAGCATCAATATGTATATTGCTGTCATTTTTTCAATTCAGAGGAGAGTGACCTTTGAAATCACTCATTTTTTTGGGTTGTAAATTTGTTTTTTCATTTTGCCCTTTGCGCCACCACTGCACCTGAATTTCTGAGTGGGCCTGGTGTCAGTAACTGCCTTGCTTTTGAAGATGCAGTCTGTAGGAGTGTACTTTCCCAGAAAGAGTAGGCCAATGATTGCACTGCTGAAGTCGCATGGAGAACATAGGCAGTAAAGCTGAACAACTCTTTTCAAGATGTTTCCTGTATGGTAGGGTTTGGCATATCAAACGTCGACACATTTTTTTGTCTGAGCCCAAATACGGAAGAGCGAGTTCAGCCGTTGGTTAGCATCTAGGACGGAAATAACCTCTTAGTGACTTTGTTGAAGCAACCACCGTGCATTTCACAGAGAGGACTCTCTGCAAAAACAAACAGACCAAAAAATGAAACCCAAACAAGTACTTGTTTTAGTCTAACATTTAGTCTTACTTATTTCCTTCACATATTGCAACGAGATGCGATCATTTGACTAGTTTCAAGACATTTCAATGGTGGTAAATACATTTAACAGTACACAGCTATCTGCCCACATTTTCTACTTTAGAAAATTAGATTAAAAGTCACATATGGAGACTAAGTCACATTTTCCCCAGTGAATAAAGGGTATTGACGTCGCGAGGCAATTGGAACAATGTTGTCCATGGTCTCAAAAAGCTTTTCAAGTTGAGCATATGCTTCAGTGAGTTTAAATGCTCTAAAAATGTGACATTTTTCAGGTTTCCGGGTGTGTGTTGAAGGTTGAAGAAGTCTAGTTGTTCCCCTTTTTTTTGGCTCCGGCGTATGTGAGTGTGGACGGCCTAATCCCTTATTAGTTAGGGCTCAGCCTATGTCATGTGAGGCTTTAAGCATCTGACTTTGTATCACTGCCAAGAGGAGAGATTAAGTCCAAATTAATCAACCTTCGAGAAGATAGCCAGCGACCGAATAACAATGTGGCTGCACTTAGCGGGGGAGCAAAATTGCCGCACACTATACAACTTTTGCTTCCGTCCAGAAAACCATCTCCTGTGGGAGTCTGGTGGGGGGGTGGGGGGTGGGGTGGGGTGGTGGGGGGTTGGGTGTTGGGCTGGGACTGAGATTAACAGTCATGCTTATTAGCTCATTGCACTAGGCAGGTCTGTATGTTCTGCAGTCTTTATCAAGCCTGGGGCAGGAAGGTTGGCATGGAGAACTTGTGCCAACAGAAGAACCAATTCACTTAACGTACAGTCGACTTACATGTTCATTCTTCAAGGATCATGTTTTGAAAACATAGCCTTTAAACTAAAATAATGTTCATAGGGCACTAATATGTACATTTTACAAGCAAAAAGTCACAAATTATGTTTTGTTTTAAACCCACTGCAGGGGATGCCATGTTATGAACTTAGAGTTCCTTTTTAGCCACCTCACGCAAACCTTTTTTTTTCCAGGCAGCATAAGGAAATTGCTGTAGTAGCGCCTTGTTGTCGGTCTCTGGAGGACACTCATGAGTCATCAGAGTTCACTCTAAACCAGCTTACTGCTTTTCAAGGTAAATCACCCCCCCGTCCCCCTCCCCCTAGCAGACAATCTCATTATCCTTCCTGTCTGTGCTGCGTTGGTACTCTGAGGGCCTTCGTTGCTTTACCTAAGCCCCTCAGGAGCTGAGAGGTTAAGCAAGGGTTTACTATCAAACACAAAGACACAACTGGAGAAATGAAAGTACAGAAGATGTCAAAACCTCAGATAGGTTATGACCCTGTGTCTTTTGAAAAGTGGAAGAGACAATGCGATGACTCGTGACAAACGTACACGGTGGTCCTGTCCTGTGTTTACCATCAACCCGATTGTTTAGTAAAGTCTGAGGATTTACAAGCACTAACTGCACACGCATGACTGCAATCCTGACAACACAGTGAACAGTTAGCAACTACACAGTACACAAAGTCTTGAGAAAAGTGTATTAATGGCTGTGAATATGTGGAGATTGGATATTGAAAGCTCTGCTATACCTGCATTAAGGAAAACATTAAGCACAGTGGATTATTCAGGGGGTTGTGTGAAGCCATTTGCCCCACAATTTATGGGGCTCAAAAATGGGGGGAGTGACAGTAATTAGTAACAGTACAATTGGTTTCGGAGTTGTACTCCGAACACAAACCGACAATTAGTCTTGACCAGTTTTCAGCCATTTTCCTTGATTAATAATAAACTAAATGTGAAAATGCTGAATTCTATCATCTGTAACTAATTCTACTCACTTAAGTCAGTCCTGACAAAAAAATTCTGGAAATTGTGCATGTTTCAGTATTGTTGTCCACACAGGACTTTATCATTTGAAAGGGACTGATGAACTGAAACATGCAATTAGCCACTGTCAGACCCATCAACCTTTCAAATTGTTTATGGTAA
The DNA here is from genome assembly GCA_029721435.1 of Gymnothorax reevesii. Taxonomy (NCBI): domain Eukaryota; kingdom Metazoa; phylum Chordata; class Actinopteri; order Anguilliformes; family Muraenidae; genus Gymnothorax; species Gymnothorax reevesii. Next base: position 38,085,739 of record CM056581.1, read on the forward strand.
TAATGAATTTTGTGTTCTCTAGTGCAGAGAATATAGGGGCCATCCTGGTTGTTGCCAACATGAGGTTCAAAAACCTTTGGAATCTGGCAGAGAAAAAGCATTGTGCAGTTTCGCAACAGATTCTTGGGACTAGCCCCAATTCAATCAAATTTTTGCATCATCTCTCTCTCTCTCTGGAACCAGAGCCCCAACTCTGAAGAGAAAAAGAAAGAAAAAGAAAAGGTAGGCTTTGTTATGAAAAGGAAAGTTTGTCCAAAGCTGTGTGGCTTACAAGGCCAGTGTTCAATACCAGTTTCCATTACACAAAGTGACTAGGAGTATTTCTGCTCCCCTTGGATGGAATGTGCTTTTTTGTTTTTTTGCAAACCGACAGTGTATGAAGCTGCAGAAAGGCACTATGATGATATAGCCTATGCTTATTAGTGTACACACTGATATAAAAAAGTGTGATTCCACTTCAGAGACAATTTCCCCTAGTACAGCAGGTTTCCATAACCATCATTTTCTCACTTACCTAGTAAGTTTTCTCAATCTGGTTTGAAATAATAATCAAGGTTTCATCATAAGGAAGGCCTTTGATGACCTCTGGTACAGTGAAAGCAATAATTTCTGGTGTCCACCTATGTGTTGCCAGAAGACGTGCTGCAGATGCCACTAAAAAAAATGAGACTTCCCTTGTTATTTTCACTTGGATTGCTAACTGACTATCTTTCCAACAGCAGAGATGGCTCCCCAAAATATGAGTGTCGAGGACATTCCCTGTACAATAGTATTTTTCAATACATTTTCACCAAAATATTATAGAGTAGCAATATATTAGGACCCCATCTAGACAAAAGTGGTGGTGTATAATGATAAACTGAGGTGGCGGTTTTCTCGTAGTCTAGCTAATGAACAGACAAATAAATATCCTGACAAACAAACCCAGCTGATTAGAGTAGCCTCACTTTTCCCCTTCCAGAGCAGAGGTCATGTACTTCTTGGGGGCCCCAGTCTAGGTCTGCCGTTTTGTCTATCTGTCTATCTATCTACAGTATCTATTGTCTAAATTGAGAATTGGAAATGACCCAGAAGCCTTTGGGTATCGTGTCATCAGGGCTCTGCGTGTTATGATTACAAGGCTACGTATGAGGTAACCCAAGTGTACGTACATCTACTAGGCTGCTTGTTCATGAATGCAATATTAGGTGTACTGTTAGACCACAGAAAAGTAACTACTGTTTACATAGCTAATTACTGCTCTGTGTAGTTAGTCAGTTTTAGAAAAAGAAATATGTGTTTATTAACTTAACACCTGATTCATGCTTATTCTCAGTTTTCGCCTGGCGTCACTGGCCATGCCAAATATTGATATCCTTCATGATAGTTCCGCTCAGACCGTGAAATTCATTACAACAGTACACCATATCTTAAAAGTCATCTCATTTTCTGCTCTCCTCTATGAAGCTGAAATCGATTTGTGCTCGGAGAAGGATAAAGATGCAACAGAAAGATTCAGTAGTAACATTCCTGAGCTTTCTATTAGTGCGTTGAAGATCGCAATCATTGTCTAGTGAGGGAAAACGAGCAATAAAGCTCAGTGATTTTACATTTCCTTCAAATGTCTGAATGTCTGTCAAAGCCCATGGGCATGTCTGAATGCTCATACTAGATGTGTATGTAGAGAAGTGGTTTTGATACCGACATGTCAATCATCTATGTCAGGGCTCCTCAAATCTGGCCTTTGAATCCAATTCCAGCCCTGTTTTTTTCCTCTTCCCGGCAATCTAATGAACGATTATTGTTTAAATAGTGATTGCACTCACAGATGGTACAAAAACCAGTGATCAGAGGAGATCCTTAGGACCTTGAGAGCCACTGGCAGGCAAGTTTCAATTTTTTTCCCTGATTAAGCTCACCCACTGTTTCCAGCTAAGGTGTTCTTGTACCTGATGCATGTTTTAATTTAAGAGATGCAATTATCTTATGAATAATTTTTTTTTGTTTAAAGTGTGGAAGGAGGAGGGGATTTTATTTACAATATTAAGGTAATTTTAATTTTATGATGTTTAAAAAGGATTCAGGTTCTGAGGCCAGGCAGGACTGCAAGTAGATGCAAACAAGAGGCTCCTCAGAGCCTCTACTTGGGCCGTGCATGCACAGGACAGTCTCAATCCTGTAAAAGAACAACGGAGCCGAAACTTGGACTCGTGGCCTACCAGCTCGAGTAATGAGGGCATGTGTAATGGCCCTGTCCTGAGGCATTCCAGAGCTTTGGCTACCTGCCTTCACCTTACCACTCAATTATCCCCTCTGTTCCATCAGTAAATTATCTCACCTGTTCTTTCTTAGTTGATTATTATTACCTTGGGCATTTACGCCTTAGTTCTCCAGCTCACTGGCAGGTAGCCTTAATATGTGACACTCTTTTATTTAGAGCACTCTCTTTTTGTGATCTCCTCAGAGTTTAGTGTTTGTATTATTTACGCCGTTCCTTTGTTTATTAAAGATTAGCGTTCCTGTCCCTGAGTCCTCCTGGCCTCCTGGCGCCCTTTGAACATCTTTGGGCGCCAGGACGTTACTGGGTGACAGTGTGAACAAGTAGTTGGAGAGTTGAATCCCTCATGGCCGTCATTTTAGTTGTTTCATCATCAAGAGTCCCAGTTTGGTGTATTCCCTGCAAGCGTTTAGACAGAGGGTAAAACTAGAGAGTCCAGAGGAAACACACTTGAACACTGCGAGACTGCAAACTCTGAAAGAGTCCAGGCCAGGATTTGTCGCAGTCACCTTCTCACTGTGAAGTCTTATAAACTACCATTAACCACAAAATGATAGCAGCTGCTGCAGACCCACCGATAAACTCAAATACAGCCACACACGAAGCAATTCACAAGACAAAATGACACTGGCCTTGCTTTTCTTAGAGATGTCCTTGAGTGACTCACAACCAAATTTTGCAAGCAGCTCAGCAGTAAGATAATTTGTCACCAGTCATGTATATTTGGAAGCCTGCAAAGAAGAATTGACTATTTTAATATTAACAGACTTATCGCAGAAAACTTTGAATACTGACATCGTGTTGTGCATCTCAGCCCTGTGATAAACGCCTGCAAATTCCACTTCAGATCATTGACAGAATGCCCCCCACCCCCTTGTGTTTCTCCCCACTAAGCGCTGCAATGGTTGATTTGCCCTTTGCAGTAATGTGCTATGATGGCTACGTTCATAGATCAAGAGATGCAGGATAAAACCAAAGTCACATTAGTATTAGATTCATGCCACAGCCAATCTGTTGGCGAGATGCATTCGATGCTGTAAATTAATTAAAATCTGTCAGAGTCGATTGCGGAAAAATTCTGTCCAGTGTACTGATGTGTAAATATGCGTTCAAAATGGGATGGATAATTTTATTGACGTAGTCTATTTTGATTTGAGTTCATTTTACTTGAAATAATGTGATCAATATAATTGAGGTTGTTGCTAAAACTCAGTTGTAAATGGCTATGAAATCACATGTCTGTGGTCATACTGATTGCATGTTTTTCAGTTGACAGAAGCTGATAAAGTGGGCTGAGGAAGGTCGTGTGGGTGTGATCGCATTGAAAGTGACCAATCATAAGAGGGCCTGTGCCTCCCTTGGTTTCCGCCCCAAATTGTCAAGAGTCAGTGTTCCGCGCGAGCAGAAATAAATTTCAAGTGAGGAGGTATAACCAGCGTGAAGGTGCATGCCCTCCCGCACAAGCAGAAGTGAACTTTGCAAGAGAAATAAGAATTTGCTGGAGCGTGCATGCTGTCCTGCCCTCCCAAGGCCGAAACTCTCTCATGCTCGCTGCCATTCTGCATGCGTGGAACAATATAATTTGCTCATGGGCATGTTTTCTAGCACTTTCAAATTTTTACACAAATCTGATGCCACACATTTCTCCCAGGTTATCCTTGAAAAAGAGAAACATGTTCACAACTGAACTTTCCCTGGTTAACTCCCTAAAGCCTAACGTCCCCCTTGCAGTAATTCCAACGCTATGGGATTTTTCAATAGCATGCAGTGAGGCTCTGACCCTTAAATGCATAATTGCTTTCAAGCTATTCCTGTTTAAGATTACTTGATTAATAATCACAGAGCGTATTTACGGAATAATGAAGACCATCATAAATTACCAGTCAAAAGTTTTTTCATGGTTCGATCCCCTCCTCGTACCAACTGGCAGTGGTCGGCAGCTTTTTCAGAGTAGCGCACTACTGGCTATTGCACTACAGGGTTGCAAATTGGGAAGGGACTGGCGGGGTGGGAAAATAATAGTTGCCTTGTTTGTTGCTCAAGCGCCTCCTGTTGGACAGACCGGCGCTCGTCGGGAAGATTCTACGCCTGTCCATCTCTGGGAATCCTCCGCCCTTGTTCTGAACTTGTGAAGATTCAACCAATGAGTGTAAAAGAAGCGGTGGTTGATGGGCAGGTGCTTCGGAGGATAGCCACGAACTGTCTACACTCTCCTGAATTGGCAACATTGTGCCTTTTACATAGTTCTCAAATCGGGAATTCCAGTTTCGGGTGGGATTGGAGATGCCAAATTAGAAAAAAGAAAAGGAAAGAGGTTTTTTCACACCCTAAACTCTTGTAAAGTGTTTATCTTGGATGTATGTTGACAAAAAAGAAATCACTGGAACCCAAAACTTGTTTATTACAAATAATAAATTTACATGAAAAATCTACAAGGAATCCACCACAGGTGATTGAAATGATTAGCTCACTATCAACCCCCTGAAGCTGCTTGATAACGAGTAGATCATTTGAATCACCTGTGCTGGAGCAGGGAGACATCTAACACATGCAGGACAGGTGGTACTCCAGTGGAGGTTTGAGAAGCACTGGATTAGACCATCATTACCAATCTGGAAGGAATAGAGGAATAGACTACTGTAAGGAATTGTGAATCATTCTGCTGGAGAGCGGGAGACTCATAATTTAGTTAGCCCCGACAATCAACAAGCATGGAACCGCCACATGCTCTGAAATGGTAATCTTGCCAATAAAACAAAGAGAAGGCCCACACCCTGGCCTCATGGTAACACCTGAAAACAGGAAAAGCCAATGAAGGCCATCAACTGTCGGAGGAGACATACTGAGAGCCATTCTAAGTCAATCAGAGACCATCCAAACACAATTAGCACCCACACGGCTATCCAGCTGGGGAAACAATTGTCTTCTGACCATTAAACTTAATCATGATATGCCTCACCATTATACATTGAAGACCGGTTTCACCCCAAGAGACCGTGATCAGCATAATTTAAATAATGAATACACTTAACATGTCTGGGCGACTTCAAAGTGTTTTTCATGTATAAGAAATGTACGTTGAGGAGGCTCGGGGTTCACTTTGACTCCGCTGAACCCAGAGTACGTTACCCGTAGCCTATTTCTGTTCACTGCCGTTTTTACTGGAAATAAACACCATTTTTCATTCGAAGATTGGATTGTCCCTTCTTTCGTTCTTTTTTTCTTACACTGGCGAGCCAGCCAACGCGGGATTCCGAAAAAAAAACCAAAAAAAAAAAACCGGGGAATAAGGTAAGAAACGCGGTTTCTTCATTTTGCTGTTGCTTCTGTTTTACGGATAGTTTTTTTTATCTTTCAGTAAAAGTTTGCAGTAGGAGTTGGAGCTTAATTCCTGTCGATTCAGTAAAGCTGTACAGTGACTGATTCAGTGCGACTGTACGTACGCAGATTTGTGACTTGAATTAGGTTTCGTGCGTAACTAGAAATCGGTGAGCCCGAAGAACCGCGGCTCTGAAGTTTAAACCTACACTATAAAGTTAACCCGAAGTAGTGTGGTTTGCGCCCGAAGTACTGTGGCAGTGTGAGGTTTAACTGGTTCGTGCCCGACGGAGTGTGGCATTGTTGTTGGCCTAAAGTAACTGGTCGGTTGAATTACGGATGCCCGAAGTATTGTGGCAGTAGAGTTGTTTCTCTTTGTTTCTAACGTAACTGAAACTGGGTGCCTATTGTGGTTCCTTACAATTCGAAAACGATTCTAAAGTAACTGAGTCGACCCAAAGTACTGTGGTAGAGAATTGTCATTGGGATCTGGAACAGTTGGTCGCTGAGCCCGACGCACTGGGACAGAAACCGGGTAGAGTTTTTTTATTCCTAAAGTAACTGGAATAGTGAAGTTGTCTGTGTCCGAAGCACTGGAACAGAAACGAAAGTTATGAATGTAACTACGGTTCTATGACTCCCGAATGACCGCCAGAGGGCGGTGCTTAAAGCACTGAATATTCCCCTTCGCGCATGCGTAGTGCGAGTATGTATACCAACAATGTCACCTGTGACCTGCAGGTGACCCAAACCTGTAGAACCTGGAGAACGTGTCCGGTGACGACCATGAAGCTGCGGCACAAATGTCCTCCAAGGACACTCCCCTCAGGGCAGCCCATGAAGTCGCAACACTCCTGGTAGAGTGGCACCTCACTCCAGGTGGAAGGGGACGGTTACTCGTCCGATAGGCATGGGTGATGACATTAATAATCCTGTGGGACAAACGCTGCTTGGAGATGGCGCAACTCCTGTTAGGGCCACCGTAGCAGAGAAAAAGTTGTTCAGACCTTCGAATGCATACAGTAGCTGCAGTGTAGGCCTTCAGAGCCCGCACTGGACATAACAGTTCAGGCTCATCCCCACTCTCCCTTGGAGAAGGGTCAAACCGAGCCAGCCGAATAGGCTGGTTGCGGTGAGCGTGAGCCAACACTTTAGGGAGAAACGCTGTGTTCGGCCACAGAGTGACCCCTGAGCCATCCGAGTTCCACCTCAAACACGAGTCACTGACAGACAGGACATGCAGCTCGCTGACACGCTTTGCAGAGCAAATGGCCAGAAGGAACGCAGTCTTACAAGACACCCACTTCAGCTCCGCTTGTGTCAAGGGTTCAAATGGGGGCCGGCTTAGTGCACCCAGTACCAGGGGAGATCCCATGCTGGAGCTCTTGGGGCACTCAGAAGATGTAATCTCTGAGCCCCCTTCAAGAAGAGGGACACCAAACCATGGCTCCCCACAGTGCCATTGTCAATCCTCACATGACCACAAGATATTGCCACTACGTACACTTTCAACGTCGAATGAGACCGACCTTCGTCCAGAAGAGACTGAAGAGGTCAAAAATAGTTGGCACAGAGCAGCGCACAGGGTCCTCATCCCGACTTGTACACCAGTCGGAAAACAGTTTCCATCTATTCTCACATTGAAGACGAGTGGACGGCGCTCTAGCATTCAATATGGTGTATTTGACAGGGTCCGCACAGGAGCTAAACAGCAACTCGGGCCCTCCAGCAGCCAAACACACAGTTGGAGGCATCGTGGATTGGGGTGCCAGATCCGCCCCGCCAGCTGGGACAGGAGATCCCTCCTGTCGGGAAGGCGCCACGGTACACCGCGACAGAGTCCGTGCAGCAGTAAGAACCAGCTCCTCCCTGGCCAGAAGGGAGCCACAAGGAGGACACTGCGACCCCCCTGAAGGATCCTCTGAAGTACCGACCGAATCAGAGGAAGCGGGGGAAAGGCATACAGGAGGCCGTCCGGCTAAGGGTGGGCCAATGCGTCCTGGCCCGAGGGACTGGTTGTCTCGGCTAAGGAGAACCACAGAGGACAGTGGGTAGAGACTTCTGAAGCGAAGAGGTCCACGTCCACTCTGCCGAAGAGGCTCCAAATAGTGCTGACCATTTCCGGGTGGAGGCGCCACACTCCTGACGGAGTTTTTGACGGGAGAGGGAGTCTGTCAGGTTGCTCCGCTCTCCCGGTAGATACATTGCCCGAAGGCTGATCAGACGGGGGGGCCGCCCACGTGAGGAGCTCTTCTGTCAGTCGCAGCGACCGCGCAGACTTGGTCCTGCCTGATGATTTATATGATATACGGTTGATGTGTTGTCTGACCTTACGAGGACATGCTTGCCCCTCAGGTGTGGCAGAAAGTGCCTGAGTGCCGGGTGAGCCAAGGCAAGGAGACAACTTTGTGACACCCTGAGCTTCCTGTGCCAGTGTCGCTTGGCATCCAAGTGGAAGCTGTTCAGCCACCTCAGCAGGGGGCGTAGTGCCAGCAAGCTCAGCGGAACCACAGCTGAAATGGACGTTAGTTCGCCCACGAGGCGAGGAAATGCAAGGAAGGTCAGCCAACGACCCTCTTGGAACAGGGCAAGAAGGTGAAGGATGTCTCCCACACAGCGGGGGGCGGTCTGGCTATCATGGCTACACTGTCCAATGCAATCCCAATGAAAGTTGTAGCCTGAGATGGCACCAGGCAACTCTTTCCCATATTCACCTCGAGTCCGAGGCAGGCCACGTGGGACAGGAGACATGCTGTATCACTGGACACCTGAGCACGGGATGGTGGACAGACCAGCCAGTCATCCAGGTATGGGAGAATTTTCAAGCCTTGAGACTGTAGAGGCGCAAGGGCTGCGGCAACACACCTCGTGAAGACCCTTGGAGAGAGGGAGAGCCCAAAGGGTAGCAACCTGAACTGCCAGTGGCGGTCTCGGTAGGCAAAGCGGAGAAACCGCCGATGTTTTTGAGTGATGGGGACACGGAAGTAAGCGTCCTTGAGGTCAATGGACGTAAACCATTCTCCCTGTGCCACAGTTTGCAGGACATCTGCAGTGGTCAACATGTGGAAAGGGGTGACCTTCATAAATTTGTTCAGCCCTCTGAGGTCCAAGATTGGGCGAAATCCGCCAGTCTGTTTCGTCACTAGGAAGTATGTTGAATAGTACCCCCGGGGACGCGACAGAGGGTCCACGGGCTCGATGGCGCCTTTGGCCAGGAGGGTGGATAACTCCTGGCCCAACACGCGAGCCTTTGCCGGGTCGCTGATAGAGGCCATTTTGACCCGGCCAGAAGTGAGGGGCCGGCGGCGGAATTGAAGCTTGTACCCGTGGGTCAAGGTGGCAACCACCCACGGGTCTGAAGTATGAGCAGCCCACTGTTGGAGCTGATGTGAAAAATATCCGACCGCCGGCCCCACGGCCTCAATGTCTGGCCCCCCGGCCCCTAGGGCCCTAAGGGGGGAGGGGTGGACAGGCGGGCAGGGCCTCGAAAGTCCCAAGCTGGTCTCCGCATGGGACGCTGGGCAACACGACGGCCAGTGGAGTGGGTCGGCCGTGGTAAGCGGGTGTGAGAAGCAGCCGAGGAACCCCTCGTTCTGCTGGCAGGAGGCCTATCAAGAAGAGGCATCCGCCTAAGGCCCGCAAGCCGCTGCCTGGTTTGCACCGCCTGGATGGTCCTTTCCAGTGCTTCCTGGGCTGCAGGACCAAATATCTCTCCCGGTTCCATGGGGAGACTGCGGAGTCTCCTGGATGCCTCTGTCAAGTTTGACTGATAGCCAAACCTGGCGACGAGCCTGAACCAGGATGGACATCATCCGTCCAAGTTCCCTGGACAGAAGGCCGAATGCCTCCAGTGAGGCATCACAAAAAGTGACAGAATCAGCAGCCACGTTGCCCTCCTGCAGTGAAGCTGAGAGCGCCAACGTGAGATTCGACAAAGAGCTCCCCATGCGGCAAGCACGTGCTTCAGCATCATAAGGCCTTGTGAGAAGGTCTCCAACAGGCCTGCAACTCCTTCAGATAGTCCTTAGAGTGGGGAATAACGAAGGTAGTGGGGGCTGGCCTGCGCCTGAAGAGGGCACTAGCAGGTGCAGCTTCTGCCTGCTGTGGTACATGCATGTGCAGTCGATCTAAAGCCATGCGCATGATTGCCCGCATGGAGCCATCCCCCAACTCAGCCACTGAACTCGGAGCCGAGGAGTGGGCGCCCCGCTCAGATGCCTGGGAACCCCCATTTTACGAATCTCTCCCATAACCGTGGAAGTAGGTAGCCGAAGCTGCCAGGGAAAATGTATCCTCCTCAGGTACCAGCACTGGCATTGGAGGAGAGGGTGTCAAATCACCTTGCAATGGGGCATCAGGCTGGCAGTCTCTGAGCATGGGCCTGACCTGGGCCAGCTCAGCAGACAGCTGATCGACTTTAGATGAGAGCCTGCTTTCTTTTGTCTCTTTTTGAGCAGATTTCGCCCTCTTCCTGGAGGGTGCGACTGCTGTAGCCGCAGCCCGCCGCTTAGAGCGTCTCTAACAGGCCGGGGGAGACTGGCCTGATGGGGGGAGGTCACTTTCATCCCCCTGATGTTCCACCTGCGCCCGACTGGCAGCCCTCACCGCCCAAGGCAAGTAACTGCAGTTCATGCAGGGGTTGTCTGACGGCGCCTCCCGCAGGTGCTCAGGACTGAGGCATGCGGGGCATAGGTCATGGCCGTCCTCTGGCTATAGAGGAGCCTCACATGACGTACAGAAATGGGAGTCATCCATAGTGGTGGCGCTGGAGGCTTACACGACACTCACCTGTCCAAATTAGCTCAGACGCTCCCGCTAGTATACTACAGGGGCTTGCACTGGAGGGAGGGAAACTCATCTGGAGGTGTAGCTATGCAAGCGCTACCGCTAATAATTATCCGCTGGACACCGGGAAACGCTCACGCAACCCGCCAGCCAGCAAACGAAGTCAGCTCGACCGACTAAATTAAACGTCGGGACAGCACAAACACAAAAACAGACCATATGCTGGGGGGAGGCAGCGCCTACGCAGCCTGAACCAGCAGAGGTTAATGCAAGCTCACCTGCAGGTGTAGCTATGCAAGCGTTACTGCTAATAATTATTCACGCTGGACACCGGGAAACGCTCACGCAACCCGCCAGCCAGCAAACAAAGTCAGCTCGACCGACTAAATTAAACGTCGGGGCGCAGCACAAACATATAAACAAACCATATGCTGGGGGGAAGCAGCTCGCACGCAGCCTGTCCCAACAGAGGCTAATGCAAACTCACTTGAAGGTGTAGCTATGCAAGCGTTACCGCTAATAATTATCCACGCTGGACACCGGGAAACGCTGACGCAACCCGCCAGCCAGCAAACGAAGTCAGCTCGACGGAATAAATTAAACGTCGGGATAAGGATGCGCGAACGCAACCGTCACCGATAAGTAATCAACAAACACAGCAAAGTAACGTAAAGTCTTTCTCAACCAGAGAAAGATCGCCGTCGCAGTTCCTGGAGGGCGAACAATCGCTGCTCCGACCGACAATGGTCGCGGAACTACTAGCAATGGAATTTAGTAGTAAAGCAATAGACTCATTGCTTTCCAAGCAAGCAAACTACGCGCGAGAAGAAAATAAGAAACGATCCTCAGGTGACACCGGAAGATATAATCTTCTTTGGGTCACCTGCAGGTCACAGGTGACATTGTTGGTATACATACTTGCACTACGCATGCGCGAAGGGGAATATTCAGTGCTTTAAGCACCGCCCTCTGGCGGTCAGCAGGGATGAAATAGAACTGCGTTTTATTTGTTTTCCCTCAAGGTAACCAACTTGACAGTTTGTTTGGTCGTTTGAACGTTGCCAACTATAGTCATGGAAAACTTGTTGTGCGTTACATTGCCAAACATGGTAAATCGGAAATCTTAGAGGGCATTGAAAGTCAGGCGGAGCCGTATGCATGGGCTTTGTGCCAGTTTGACAGCCATCCAAAGATGGGCAAATTAAATGAAAAGGGAAAAGTTTCAGTAGCTATGACGGGTGTTCTAGCGTCATATAAAATCTGTAAAAAGAGATTAGATGCGCTTGAAACGGAGAATGGCAATTTAAAGAAAGAGATCGAATAAACAGGCTGATATTGAAAGTCATCACGTTAACGCCAATTTGAATGCTGAAATTCAATTGGATTTGCGCAAGGAGGTTGCCGAATTAAGGAAATTTAATTCAGAGTTACAGCGCGATTTGGATAATGCGTACAGAGAAGTGAGGAATTGTAAAACTGCATATGACTACTTATTTGAGAAGTGCAATCAAAGCACAGGACATCACACAGACCAGAGAAACTGGAAGGACGATGATTTCTGGAGTAAACCTAAAAGACAGGACATGAATAATGACAGTGATGACAGTTATAACTGTACTCTGAAATTCCCGCTGGCACCAGTGCATGAAACGATGACGATTGTACCTGGAGAGGGGGGAGACCGTATAACGACAACTACAACAGTAAAATCATTATCACCTATTGAAATCGAGTCGCTGGTTCATAATATCGGGAAATTTGAGCCTGGCATGCAAGACCCTGTGGAATTTTTATCCAATTTAGAGAGGATGGTTGACCTGCACCGTTTGACCGATGCTGATGCGTGCATCACTTTGGCTGCTTGTTTGCCCCATGCGTTGGCTAGTGCTCTCCCTCAGAGTATTCATGACAGGGATGCAAGGACAGAGGAGAGAAAATCTGCTCTGTTGGGGGTGTTAGGAACACGTTCGGTTGACTGGGACAAAATACGAGAAGTCGTGATGTCGCCAGGGGAGCATCCAGCAGCTTATGCGGCCAGGTTATGGGAGGCATTTAGTTCCTACAGTGGTGTTGCGAACTTGACTCAGCAAGATCCTATGTTCAAATCCGCGCTCCTTTCTCAGAGTGACGCACATACTCGGCATGCCCTTGCACTGCTTGTCGATTCAAACACACCGTATTCAGACATTGTGGCAAAAATGACCCAGTTTTATAATAATCAGTCTCTGTCGAGAATATCGCATCCAGTTGCGGCAATAGGAAGAAGACTTTCCTACAGGACCAGAGGAAAAAGAGGGACGGAATCCTCTCATTCTTCAGAGGGGAATCACAGAGCTCCAGACGTCAGAAACATGGTTTGCTATGCATGCGGGAAGGAGGGACACATCGCAAGGAACTGCAGAGGGAGGAGAACAAGAGACCAGGTACCTGTTTGTTTTTCATGTGGTAAAAGGGGACACAAAGCCAGAAGGTGTTACTCTTCACCATTAAGAGTGAAAAGCTATCAAGACCTGCTGAAAAAAGTTCACATCTTAGAGACGCAATTGGCTCTGTCTCATAACAAAAGACTAAACGAGGAGGCCATTCACGCGAGGCCATCACTGCTAGAGGAAACAGATTTTAGCTCAGACACAAGCCGTTAAAAATTTAAGACTAACACTGTCAAAAAGATTGGAGTGTGTGAGAGAGTGTGTCAGTTCTCTTTTTGTTTATGGATGATGCATATGTGTAGATGTGTGTGGGGAAAAAAGGGGGCAACATTTTTTTTTTCTTGAGTTATCATTTCAGAAAGTATATCACCCACCAAATGGCACAGGAACCGTGGGGCCAGAGTCCACCTGAGAGACAAAAGAGATGAAGAGGAGAAAGATGGGGACAAGGCCCCCGCAGAGCGAGCACAGGACCATGAGGGAAGCCAGAGTGATCAACCGCATGGCAGATTTAAAGACAGCCAAATGATATGGACATTAAAAAAAAACCTCAGACCAACAAAGATGTGGACTGCACAGAAATGTGAGCGGACTGGCAAGACCCTTGTCTGAGCGGAGCCCTCTGGACAGGCTGCACAAGTGCACAAGTTTGAGAGGCTGGGAGAGAAGAATTTCAAGAAAAGACTGAGAGACCATCATTTGGTCACATTTCATGTACACACGCGCACACACACACACACACACACACACACACTCACACTCACACACACACACACACACACACTCACACTCACACACACACACACACACACAAGGACGCATGATTAGATTGTGAAAATTTGTCCTGTATGATTTCTGTGTTGTGATGCTAAATCAATTGTTTCCCAAAGTTTCATGTTATCCTGAATGTTGTGTTGAGATGAAAGATTGCAAACTCTTCCAGCATAACTCTGGAACGGTCCTGTTGGCTATAGTGGTTCTCAGTTGATACTCCTTCATCCCTAATGATGAGATGCCATTGAAGGGAGAGAGATCCAGTGTGATTGATGGTAATGAGTCCCACGACGGGTAAGTCTCCCTGATGGCCATAGACGGGGGCAACCTAAGGCAGGACATTACCCTACTGGACACCTCTGTGGTGTGATTGAGACACATTGTGTGATGCTATTTGTGGCTTAATTGCATCAAAAGGGGGGACTGTAAGGAATTGTGAATCATTCTGCTGGAGAGCGGGAGACTCATAATTTAGTTAGCCCCGACAATCAACAAGCATGGAACCGCCACATGCTCTGAAATGGTAATCTTGCCAATAAAAGAAAGAGAAGGCCCACACCCTGGCCTCATGGTAACACCTGAAAACAGGAAAAGCCAATGAAGGCCATCAACTGTCGGAGGAGACATACTGAGAGCCATTCTAAGTCAATCAGAGACCATCCAAACACAATTAGCACCCACACGGCTATCCAGCTGGGGAAACAATTGTCTTCTGACCATTAAACTTAATCATGATATGCCTCACCATTATACATTGAAGACCGGTTTCACCCCAAAAGACCGTGATCAGCATTATTTAAATAATGAATACACTTAACATGTCTGGGCGACTTCAAAGTGTTTTTCATGTATAAGAAATGTACGTTGAGGAGGCTCGGGGTTCACTTTGACTCCGCTGAACCCAGAGTACGTTACCCGTAGCCTATTTCTGTTCACTGCCGTTTTTACTGGAAATAAACACCATTTTTCATTCGAAGATTGGATTGTCCCTTCTTTCGTTCTTTTTTTCTTACACTACGGAATTTCAAAAGATTTTCAAATACAGTTTGGAAGATAGATCATATCATAAACTAACGATTCATGCGAATGTTTGAACACATAGAGCACATACAACTAAGCTATTCATCTCCGAAAGTCGGTTCTGAAGCAGAATTGAGGATTTCATAGATGCCGCCATTGAAAATATTTCATCCAAATCAGAAGAATCCTCGTGGGGATGCTCTGACGTCACATGGACGCAGCACGTTGAAGCTATACATGGCAAGTGAGACTGCACAAGCATTTGGATAGTTGTTAAATTACTTACTGTTGTCACCATTTTTCTGTGCCAAACAAACAATGCCAAAGGACATTGTTAATCACAAATAGACCCTTCCATTCGTGAAAATATTCAAAAAGGCTGTTTGAAGGCCGAGAGAGAGAGAGAACAGTATGCCTGCGTGTGTAGCGGTTGGGTGTATAAGCAGGACCGGTTCAGGTCAGCAACATGACTGCACGTTCTATGCTGCCGTGCAAAGGTAAAACGCTGTGACATCTCATTTGGTGGAAAATGAGTTATTGTCATTTTGGGGGTATTGAATGGTACCTCCTTTATCATGTGGATGAATATTTTGAGTCAATTTGATTGTTTTTATGAAAAAATCAAGGTCTGTGTCAACATTAACTCCCACTAGAATCCATGACAGAACGCCGTAACTGCAGTTACTGTGCTAAGCCTTTGTTTCGGGACGCTGACATTGAGTTAAGGTACTCTGGCTTTGTTTTGCCGCATATCAAAGCATTGTTACTGTACAGCCCTGAAGTTGCAGTCAGTGATAGTCGGTGCAGGCTTGCCTATGTCTCACTCACACACCTCCCTGTCAGCTAGCCTGCCTGTCATCAGGCCCATAAACAATTAAATGCACATCCTACCTTTACTTGGAAACCGATAAAATCCATGCCAGCCACATCTGTGACCACATCAGCCACAACAAATCATCTGGAATTTTTTCCACGAAAATCCACAAGCGTTAGAGGAAATATTCCTTAGATGCTGCAGGCGAGCAGACTAATTCTTTATGATCAAAACGAGTCTGTAAGCTAGGGTACCCAACGTTCACTGTTGGTTGCAAAGCAAACCGTTAAAAAACATTCCGGCAATGAAATTTTATTTTAGTCGATTGTAAAATGTCTAGCAGGAAAATCCAATTCCATCATTATACATATCTGCTATGTCAGGCACATCATCAGCAATGTTTCCACAATAATCCGCTGTTAGAGCAGTTCCTTGCAGCAGGGGCCTTAACATTTTATGTACTGTACTGTCCTGCAACACGGACCACTGTAATAATTGTCCTGCTCTAATAGGGGGCTGGTCCGGACCACTGTCCTGTGGAGCACGGACCCCTGCAGTAACTGTCCTGCTTCACTTGGGGACTAGTCCGGACCACTGGTTTTTGGAGCACGGACCACTGCAGTAACTGTCCTGCTCTACTAAGGGACTGATTCGGACCACTGGTCCAGGGTGTCTCGAGACAGTGAAATTTGCAGTCTTTATTGGCCTCGCACCAAGGTAAGGTCTTGGAACCACTGATTGAACAGTCCATTCTCGAAATACTGCGAGTAGATGGTAAATACCTGCCTTACCCTCAGCATTACTGTTGGCCAAACCATTTATCTAGCCTGCCATTTTCATAAATAAATTGAAATTAATGTGATTGTTCAAAATGATTAAAGCCGGTAGTCTAGCAATACGCAGCTCGCCGCTTTTCCTATACTGCACTAATCTGGCATATTAATTAAGCAGCTAGTGACACCTAACAAAACCCAATGAATAGGCTATAAAGTGAAATAACTGATAGTGCGTCATCTTATTCTCGAAAATATGAATGCTCTAAACAGATTATTTTTATCTAGCCTAGCTGGAGAACATTAAAAATGACCGGCAGGTTTGGAAAGTAATAAATTGCAGCTTGTTCATACATTGCTGTGGGCTGTTAATCTTGGTTGATTATTGTGCTTTCTTTCGGCAACATAAAAACATTATTTCCAATAGAAGGCTATACTCAGGCAGAGGTTTGTGATACAGCTTAATGATTTTATACCTGAAATGAAGCTTCTATTACAGCTCTGTGTAATTCATTTGAAAATGCGGTGGCCCCTTTCCGAGAAGTAATTTAGCTTCTCAGAAAACAATAGAAAATGACTTAATGGTCTTACCATTCAATCCTTTGGAAAAACGAGTAATCCTTTAACATAGCGTAATTGATTTACCACAACTTGTAGTAGAGTACATCGACCCAGATTCGCCATGAATCGCTTGGGTCAGTGTTTACAGTGTGATATGTTTAGTTAATTTATAGTTTACAGGCTACTAGTAAGCTATTATATTTATTAGCGAGCATCCCTTTGGTTTTGTGTATTTTCCACTTCTCTTCGGAAATGGCCACTGCATTTTCAAATTAATGAAGCCCATACAATTTTGTAATTTAAAGTCAATTTTGACCAGGCTATACAATCATTAGACTTTGATATAGTCTACTCTTCTGAGTTTCTTTGCTGCAAAAAGAAGCGCCTATACTGAGGTAATCTAAGATGAAAAACATGTTATTAGAATTCATTAACGTTAACGTCACTTTAAACTCTGACCCCAGTTAATAAACTAGAAAACAACCAATATTGCTTCAGTTTAGTCTCGAAAATATTAGGCTAATGCTCTTAACAGATTATTTTTATCTAGCCTAGCAAGAGAATGATAAAAATGATTGGCAGGTTTGGAAAGTTGTGTCAATAAATTGCAGCCAGTTCACGCATTTTTTTTCGGCTGTTAATCTCGGTTGAATATTGTGCTTTCTTTCTGCACCGTAATAGCAAAATTTTAAATAGAAAGCTATAGCTATAGGCTACCTAGGCAGAGGGGTATGATACAGCCTATGATGTAATACGCAAAATGGGGTTTTGATTACAGCTCCGCGTAATTCCTTTGAAAATGCAGTGGCCGTTTCTGACAAGTAAATTGGCTTCACAATCCTTCCGAGCAAAAGATAAGTGTTCAGTCTGTCAAGGGGGATAAATGTTTTACCCGTGCAGAGGGCTATTGTCACTGTCCATCAGAAATGGGACTGAAATCACCCCGTGACTGTAATAGTCTATAACCTAGTAAAGCCGATTTACTGCAGATTGTAGAACAAAGGCAGTATCGGCCGAGATAAGCTAGTTGTAAGTAAAACTCAATTTTAATAATGAAATCAGAAAATATTTCACTCTTCTAGCCTTCTACCTAAAATTGTGTCTATCTGCTGAATAAAAGCGCCACGATCTAGCCTACTGATATAATCGCTGACTGAAAAGAGTTACTAGAATCCATCAATGTAACGTACTTTCGAGAACGACTTCTGGTAAAAACCCGATGAATATAAAATATTCAGTTGGCCTAATGGTAAATAATTGTAATCACACGTTTTTTAGCTTAGATTACCTCAGTAGGCTATAGGTGCTTCTTTTTACCGCAAAGAAAAGTGTTTTATGGCAGGAGGCCATGACTACGCATATCGGAAATGTAATACAAATGTAATATAAAAGTGTATTCAAGTCTAATAAATGTACAGTTGAAACACAGCCAGCGCCATGATGAGCTTTGCAGTAAACCCTGACCTGAACCCTCACAAAAGCAAACCAGTGGCGACGGTGGCAAAATAAAAATCCCTACATGGATCAAAATAGGAAAGAACCTTGGGAGGAACCAGGCTTAAGATGGGTGGTCCATCCTCATCGGACCGGCCCGAGGCATGAGTTCATGGTTGCCATAATGCAAAAACTCTCCATTGAAAAGCAGTCCCGCATTTGTAGTACGCTGAATAGTTGCCATGGCTCACACCGTTTTGATGGAGACCGGGCAGGACCCCGCTGCAGACATGAACAGAACACAAAACCCGGCAATTAGTGGAGAACAACAGATGGAAGCAGTGCTGGGAATATACGTTGTACCATGTGAAAATTTCGTGAACTCAATAAGCTGATTTTATAACAAGGAAAAATTACCATGATTGAAAACTATAAAGAGCATTCATGAATCTAAAAGCTGAGAGAGCTGCAAGAATCCCCCCAAAAACCAATGATGCAGGCATAATCCAAAGACTTGAGGCAAATGACGATGTGCCTTTGGAGCCTGAGACCATGTGGTCTTATATTTATGGCTTTTGAGTTAACCCGGCAACTGGCGCTGTTGGAGGCAAAAGGACACTCTGCCCAGGCAGTGGAAAAGTGATTTTGAATGAAATGTAAAATGATCGATAATGGGCAGATGACTACAACGAGCAAGCTAGTTTGCTGACGTGGAGTACACATTAGTGAATTATAAGCAATGTGTCGGCGCACCATAGCATTGCTGAGTATGCGCAAGACAAGCCATTGCTTGAGGATGAGAGCTTGACGTTGGCTTGACTATTACAGCGGCATATCATCGGCCTGCTGATAAAACCTTGTATCTTCAAAATGATAAACTTCACAGGAAAATATAATAAAATAATATAAATGGATAAATATAGTTTAAAATAAAATTTTTTTTAATTTTGCATGTAAGAATAGCGGAAATACGAGTTTTTGTCTCTAATCAGTTTGGAGATACGAGGTTATATCAGCAGATCGACGATATTCAAATTTAAAGTCTGGTTTGCGTTTTCCATGGACCACAAATGCGTTTTCATGGTTAATCATTTTGTAAAATCCTTGTTCCATGTTTTCCTGACAGCCATAATCAATAAGCTTTGTACGGAGTCTGCTACTCTTTTGCATTAGTCAGACCTCTTTCATAAGGCCACCTACATTCTGAAGTTAAGCGCTGTGGATGTGATCGAAGCGTGTAGGGAAGAATACACGTAACTCAAAGGTGCTCAACTCGAACTGCGTAAAAAAGGACTTGGGCAAATGGAAGAGTAGACCCCTAAGGCTCAAACTTATAACTTATATATAACTATAAGCAAACTTATAGTTCACGCTGTTATGGGCTCAATTTGTTACGGCCCCAATTTGTTATGCCATATCGGACAGCAAGAGATGACAGACAAAATTTTAAAACTTAAAACAGATTTAATAAAACAAAGCACTGACCAAGATTGATAATAACAAAAAATGAGATATTTACAGTGCCTTGAGATGGATTTGCTTTCTTGTGATGTCTTGGGACAGGAAAATACTCCAACACAGGCAAAAATCGACAAAACGAGCTTCACAGGTCTTGTAAAGAGCGACAAGTCTGGTCAATTGTATCCTTCCACAATTTCACCCTGCAATTTCTCCTACTACTTTACTCTATCAATTTTTCTCCTCATATACTCTTTTCCAGGCCCCTCCCACCTTCCAGACTTTCTTCAATTCTCTGGGACTTTCCCCTCAGAGGCTTGCCCAGGACATGCCCACGACATGCTCAAAAACCTAGCTCCAGACTGGGCTTAACAATACTGCCATCTAGTGGCTTTTTTTTTTGCACATTACAATGCCCACTTGAAACTTCCGCGATAGTAATGTATTGATTGACTAGTTCATCCCCCCTGCAATGAATGTAGCAGAAGGGTGTAGGTGGTTGTTTATCTAAATATTTGTTTATTTATCTGTGTCTGTTTGCACTCTACAGGCCACAATTCTGGAGGAATTGTCTTCATATGTGGTTGGGACAATCTCTGGGCGGAAGGGAAGAAATGATAAGTTTTTGGTGAAGATCGGGCAGGGTGATTTGGCTTTCAGGACACACCCTCTAGTTTCTTATCCAATTCCAGAGAGTTTAAACTTTCGACAGTAACAGAAAGACATTGATTGGACAATAAGAACGGTATATAAACCTGTGTGTAAAAGTAAGGTGCGTTGTATTCTCCTAATGTTGGGCATGGTTGGGCAACTGATAATCACGCGATTTTGAAGAAAAAAAGACATCCAAAACTGGCCTGAATTGTTCAGTTACATTTCTGGGATTTACTGTAAGTGAGGTAAAGACATGTCCAATGGGAATTATTCAGAATGAAACAGGACTAGAGGGTTCCATCTACCTGATACATCTGTCTCTGGGGTAAGGATTTAATGGTAAAGGTTATACTGCTACTTTGTTTGCATTTTGCTCAATGTGGCTTTTTCTTTTAGAATTTATACCGTGTTAAACTAAATCGAATGCTGAGGTTTTTGTTTCTTCAAAATGCAAGCAGCTCACGCATTTCGGTAGACCCCCTGGTACGTTCATGGCGCCATTCTGTTCAATTTGGGGTACAAAATTGGCTGATTATTCATGATAATGCAATGTCTATTCTGTTAAAATTAGGTATATTTCAGATATTACCGAGTGAGTAAATTATACTTGTTCCTTATAAGATGTGGTAAGTGTTTATATTAGGTAATGAGCTTGGAAGTTGGAACTGCTAGCTTTTCATTGCAGGGTGAATGTTCTGACCGCTAAATAAGCCGTGTTCATATACTGAGTATGTGTGCTGGCTAGTGGGGTTCTGAAGAAAATTTTGTCAATTTCTAAACTTCATCATGCAGAAAAGGCATCTTTTGTGTTTGGAGAGGTAACTGGTGATCATTGATGTAGAACTGCACCTATATTGATAAAATCTTGCTAAATTCAACGAGAAAATCATTACTTCATATTGAATTTCATACGTCAAAAGTTGATTTGTGTTAAATACGTGATTATTTGACGATATGACAGTGCACCATTTTGGGGGATGTTAGAGTTTGGGAATCCACCTGGATAGCTGTCTTATTTGGGTCCCAGAGTAGGTAATCTAGAAATCAGTTGTCAGATGACTTGCACTTGTGGTCAAGGAGTTTATGATCCCAGAAATGTAGTTTAAGACATAGCTTATAAATAAATAGCCAGATTTGGCTTCTGTGCAAAGGGTTTGAAGGACATAACAAATAACTACATATACAAATTTTGTGGGAATTTTCAGCTCAGAAATCTAAATTTGGGTGTAATAATGTATTAAGGACACAATATGCTGTATTAATGAATCAAAATCTGCATTTTTCTGATGGTTGGTGGGTGAAATAATGTATTAAGGACACCATATACTGTATCAATTAGATTTCTCCGATGGTTGGTCACCGTATGCATATTTTCCTAGCACTGCTTGCCATTTGCCGTCAGTGACGTCACACAAGTGAATCCCCTGTGTTTTGTGTGGGTAACTTGCATTGGCTATTATCGTCACTGACAAATTATTGATAACCTCTAATGAGTATAACTAGTTCAGGTGCATGCATGCATAGTGCATGCAAAGTACATCACATTCCGCTCGGATTGACTATCTTAAAGGGAGAATACTTGTATTTTAGAGTTTGGGGAATGAGTTTTTGCTAAGTTTCTGCGGCATCTCGAATTTCTCACAATTGACAACCCCCCCCCCCCAAAAAAAAACAAACTTGGCGCCCTACGTGAAACATTTTCTCTACTGCATGAGCAAACTTGTTTTTTGTATATAACCCTTTTATTCAATTAGTCATCGAAATTATAAGAAATGCAACCTTCATTACACACCGGCCTTTCAGGACCAGAAATGTCCTCATGAAACTTCATATTTTTGGGGGTTTTGAAGTATGATAAATCATTACTTGCTCTTAACCTAGGATTTAAGGTTGGTTTCCTTCTAGTAGAATCATAATGCAGCAAGCGGATGGAGGGGCGTTAACTGTTTATGACCAATTGTTCCTAAATTCTTACTTGGCACTCGAGACAGGACCGTATTTCTATTATATGCAGTAGTTTTATCCAGTGCCTCACCCCCCTTTTTTCTGTGTCTCTTTCTGAGGATCTTTCCCTCCACTACTGAGTCCTGGACCATCCAAGCGCTGTCCTTCAACATAAGCGCTGGCTGCTGCTGTCCTAATCTAGTCCGGATCCAGTTCAGCTCCTTCCCCGACATGCCACTTCCTGGAGCAACAGACACTACTGTTTAGATGCCATTTTATTCTATTATTACTTTATTTTGTTATTAACTTTGTAAAACCTCAAAAGAGCAATAACCAAAAGGCGGATGTTGCCGGGGTGAAGGCCTTACGTGTTCTCTTAGTCTAACTTGAATTAGAGCATTCTTCTGGCTGGTGTGAATCACAATATAATGGATATTTATTCACCGTCCGAGGACGGGGCATGAAAGCGCAATGGTTACGATATCTGACTCCATATAACAGTTAGAATACAAAATTTAGCTATAATCCTCGTTAAAAATCTGACTCCAAATTAGAATTAGAATTGATAATTTTGAAACAGCATGCGTGAATCTCAGGGCAGTTACGCACCCAAACTCTGTCTGCGAAAACCATTGTCACTAAGCAGAACACCCCCTAGGGTTAAAATAGGCGTCTCTGCCTGGTCTAATTCGACGATAAATCCATTGGATAGAAGAGACTTTCATGGTAGCAACATCAGGCAAATGGCTCTGAGTATGAACGTACCACGAACCTAGGTTTATGCATATCAAAGGGCCCCTTAGAAAGATTAACCAATAGCTAAATCTTAAGAGCCGGTAATTTCATATCCCCTTAATAGGTAGAACCCAATCTCAATCTAACTTAGAAGTATCGCTACCTACACATGTCTTGGTAGGAGTCTCCCCTTAAGTCCCAATCGCAACAAGGCCAGAAAGAATTTACAATGAGAACACGCAGGCTGGAAAAGGAATAACAATAATTTAATTTACCAGGTAGGCACAACTTGAATCAAACAAATCAATGATAAGCCAATTACCGTTACATATAATTTAGAAGGATTTAGAGTATTTTCATACCTGGAAAAGATGAATGACCACGCGGAGCTAAAGTCGCTCCACGTGGTCGGGGAGAACTCAAATATTCCCCCGCTCCGCAGAGCAAGGCAACAGGTGACTTACCCCAAGAAGAGACAGAAAAAGAAGAGACGCCCCCCTCAGGATCTCGTACCTTTAAAGACTCCAAACCACACCTCCGAACAAGGTAGAGGGAAGGTTGGCCGAATCAGAGTTTTACTGGCCTAGGTGATAAGATAATTTGCACAGGGAGACCAAGGTAGTTGCTTGAATGAATCTTACAAACGAACCATATTTCCAAGGGAAATGAAACATGTTCCATTCAACTCCTTGGACTCCCCCGAGAGTAAAGAGACCAAACATGATATGAATATGTATTAAAATGATGCAGTTGTCATGGAAAAGCCTTAAAATGGAATATTATAGCCCAATTGCGTTATCAATATATAAGAGGTTTTTTCCTAGGATATTGAACAGAAATATATTATGAATTTGGTAGAGGTTTAAGTTGTTTTAAGCCAATTGAAGTAGCTGCGCTTTAACTTCAATGAAAACAGTGAATTTGAGTTCGAGAGATGCTGGGCCTGCTCGACTTGATGGCTCTCACCCCCTGCCGTGGGGAACAAAGGATGCCACTCTCGCAGGCAGGCAATAAGACCATTCTAAGGTTATAAAACTTTACTGCTGACTTTTTGAGCTGCACCAGATCAACCAAACATTCAGATTTTACATGCATAATGGGCATGTGTTCCAACAATATGATTTTTGGCATATGTTTTGAGTAAAATCAAGCAAAATGAAAATTTCAGGTTCTACAACTTGCTAGCCCGCGGAGGATGGGCTCCCCCACTAAAGTCGGGTTCCTCCTGAGATTTCTTCCCACTGGGGAGTTTTTTCTCGCCACTCTTTGAGGATTTTTCTCCCTACTTGTTATGCATTGGAAGGGAAAACACTGGGAACTCGGAAACCACGGAACTGGACTCGGGAAACACTGGAACAATGAGACAAGGGGGAGAGATGCCAAATGCGGGGATCTAAAAGAATTTATTAACTAAACTAAAAAACGTTACTTTATTTTTCTAGGTTTTTTTTCCTTTCATTGCTATATTATATATTTTTTTCTTTTCTTTTCTGTTTTTTTCTTTGTTTAGTCCCTCCCTCAAGAGGTGATATATCATTGTATTTAAGTCCGGCAAAATAATAAAGTTGTCCTCCAAAGAGGGGGGGTGGTGGCGGGCTAAAAGAAAAAATAATAAATAAAAAATAAATAAATAAACTAAAAAACTAAAAAGGGGGAAAAAACGGGCCACTCCGGCCAACAAAGACACCATGCTACTGCACTGAAAGGGGAAGAATTCAGGAATCAAAACTATGGGAAACACTAGGGGGCAGACTCGGGGCAACTCGGATGGGACAGGGGCAACTCGGACGAGACAGGGGCAACACAGGACAGAGGGAACTCGGGACAGGGGAACTCGGGACTGGGGAAGCTCGGGACTGGGGGATCTCGGGAATAGGGGGAGCTTGAGACAACGGAGGCTGGAGACATCAGGAAGAGGGCAGGCACAGGACGCGAAGGGCACAGGCAGATGGTTGGCTCAGAGAGCATAGCTGGCAGGAGAAGGCGCGGAGAGACATCAGGGGGGAACATCTTGGGGCAGTGACAGGAACATCTTGGGGCGGCGACAGGAACATCTTGGGGCTCGGGAAACGACTGGAATACTTGGGGCTCGGGAGACGTCTGGAACACTAGGGGCGCGGGAGACATCAGTGGGCACCAGGGGGCTTGGAGACAACAGGCAGGGCAGACAGGACTGGACTGCACAGCTGGCAGACTGGCACAGCTGGCGGGAGAAGGCTCTGGAAACAGCATGCGGGGGGCAGACTCAGACAGACTGGAGCGGAAAACGGCAGGCAGGGCAGGCTGAGCTGGGTCATGAGGCTGATAGAGAACACAGAGAAGATTACGGGGACCAGAGGGAACGTGCACAGGGGAAAGGAGTGGTGAGACGCGGGCGAGCGAAGTCAGATCTGAAACTGGCTTGCTGCAGAAACAGATATAGGCAGGGGCACGGGCAGACACAGGTGCAGGAACTTAATATAATTAACAAGGGGTGGAACATAAGGGAAACCTAATTACATGAAACAGAGACATTAGCACACAGATGAGGATCACAAGACAATCCCAAAGACGGGATAAATAAACTAAATAAATATTTCACAGTGAATAGAAAGAGACAGGACAGATAAGATAGATGCAGAAGGTTCTGCAGGAAAACACAGCAAAGCCAGTGAAAGAAAAGCAAGAGGCGGAGACTAAAACAGGGCGAATGCTGAGAGATCATGAGACAATTAGTAAGTGCAGCTACACAATCCCAGGTGCCCGTTAGTAGGTTAGTCTAATATACAATGTTAGTTTGATTAGTAAATTCTAGAAAATAACAAACTGTTAGTAGGGGTAAGTAATATAGAATAGCAAGGGGAAATTAGTAAACTAGAAAGGAAGGAAGGCTGAAACCCAGAATCTATTTAATCACCCGAAATAGTGCCACAATCAATTAAGACAGAAAATTGCTACAAACAATGACGCGACTGGGGAGAAAGCAGAGATAGTACATGGGTAAGACGTGGACTGGAATAACACGGGGAGAAATGAAATGTGAACACTCAGACATGGACTAAAAACAGAATCACAAAAATAATAAAAACCTAAAATTGACTAACCAAAACGCAGGAACATAACACTTAAGGGATATATTCACAATAGTATAAAGAAACTGGCGAGCGTAGTTGGGCTGAAAGGCCTGTTCTTGCCATTCATATTATGTTATGTTATGTTAATGTTGATGCCGCTGATGCTTTCAGTGGGCGTTTAAAAGCGTCAAGACGACATTCGGAGTTTGACGTGATGCTTCGCGGCCAGTGAGCATTGGGCTTCACTCTAGCCTGCATTCAAAATTGAGAGCACTGAGTAATGGATTAGCTAGCAATTTAATACTGTACAATGTAGTTGGCTGGAGTAGAACTAATTTGACTCGCACTCTCAGATGGCTTAATTTACTCTATATAACAATCTACTATGTTTCATATGTAGAGCAATATTTACCAATGAATTACAGTGTTTCCTTCATCAATATTAGAAGGAAGAGAATAAAAGTCTGCGCACTGTTTAAGTTGCACCCAGAAGACTTTATTCCTTGTACAAGGAATCGGTATAAGTGCGCGTATCATAAAGGCTGTGTCCTTCCCGCAGTGACCTGGGTTTGATTCCGGCTCGGGTCATTTACTGCATGTCTTCCCCCATTCTTCTCCCCAACTGTCCTGTCTCACTACACTGCATAAATATCAAATAAAAAGTAAAAATTCCCCAAAAAATAATCTTTAAAAAAAAAGAATATGCCGCACTGTGATGCCGTTGGGTGCAATGTTGTCTCAGCGAAAGACAAGGGATTTTATTTCCATTCTTACAGTAGAAAAGGGGAGTAATGCCTGGATTCACTTTTCTAATTGGAAACATTTCTCCGCTTCAGCTCACAGCAGATGCTCTCGCCATGACTCCCAAGTACAATATGCTTCTCATCCCTTAATTAAGGCATATTCGGTATATTTGAATGCCAAGCCATAGTTCATGGAGCTGTTTTCTTAGTGGCAGTTGCGGCGGCAGCACTGGAAATCTGGGTCTATAGAACTTACCATTATGAGAATGATTGAGAACAAGCCACGACTAATTGTAGTAATAAAGGTATGTTCTGTGGCCCCCAAATTTCCAGTTCTGGTGCCGCCACTGAATGCACGTCCAATCTCAATCATGAGTGATTTTTAGCTTATCGGCTCTATGGGCCGATAAGCTATTGTTGCGGTGTGGTATCCATCGTCCGTCGTCCAAAAAATTTTTTTTTCTTTTTTTTGGCCTGATGAATTTGTGCAAATTTGCAACAACATACTACTAGACCACATCTCCAGATGTTTTTCTCAGATTTTTGATTGAATCATTTTTGTGTGTTCCATGGGCCCTTGAAGTTTTGGCTCAAATGTTAAAGATAGGACTGAGAAATTTAAAAAATTATTTCTCAAAAACTGCGATAAATTATTTTCTAAATCAGGCAATCAACTTACCCTGGTATGGTCAATGTACAGTGCAAGTGCCATTTTAATTGAATCGATGGAAGTGGGTCTATTGGGGGCGCTGTATAAGCCTTTATTTAAACAGGTAAATCACATTGAGTCCCAGGGACTCATTTACGAATGCGACCTGTATCAAACAAGACAAATGAAAAAATAATGACAAAACAAACTCAAAATGGTAACACTAAAAACATAAAAACAGATACCTGTAAATTTTTGTAAGATACCTTACAAGGACATCAGGTTAAAATACTAAAAAGGGAGAGAGGGTCAACTTAGAGTACAGGAGCAGATCTTTGAAGTGATCTCAATATTCCTCAGTAACAATTTAAAACTATTAAGAGGGATCAAATCTGACAGCTTCAGGCTCAGCTATAATGTGTTCCAGGAGGAAGGGGCCGCGTAGGCTGTACTTTATGAATATGCAAGATGGCCTGTGGAAGCCAAATGGTTGCAGACAGAGATTAAGTTTGTATTACTGACATATAGGAAGTAATATATGACCTATATTTTGGCTGTGTTAAAGTTGACCTCAGATTACCTTGAAAGGTCAAAATTGAGGTCAAGCAAAATGTTACAATTTTTAAAGGTTTCCTGGCTTGAAAATATTAAAGATTGTGAACATATGTGCATTGAACACATATAGCAAGTCATGTATGAACTTTAATTTGGTGGCCTTGAACTTGACATTCGGCGACCTTCGAAGGTCAAACTTCACATTGCGAAATTTCATTGACTTCTATCACCAAAACTATTACAGTTTCATTTATGAAGTTTCATTTGGTGACCTTGAACTTGACCTTCAGTGATCTTGAATGCCCAAACTTCACAGTGAAATTTCAATGACTTATGTCAGCAAAATGGTTACAGATAGTTTAGGTTTGTATTGGAGAAGTATGCAAAGTCATACATGTACTTTAATTTGGTGGCCTTGAACTTGACCTTTGGTGACCTTTGAAGGTCAAATTACACATAATGAAATTTCAATGACTTCAACCCCAAAACTATTACAGATAGAGCTTAGGTTTGTTTTGTGCGGATATAGGAAGTCATGTATGAAGTTTCATTGGGTGACCTTGAACTTGACTTTCAGTGACCTTGAACGGCCAAACTATACAGTGAAATTTCAATTACTTATATCAGCAAAATCATGACAGATTGAGTGTAGGTTTGTATTGAAGAAGTATAGGAAGTCATGTATGAACTTTCAATTGGTGACCTTCATATTGACCTTCGAAGGTGTAACTTGACCTAGAGAAAATTCAATGACTTCTATCACTAAAACGGTCACAGATGGAGCCTAAGTTTGCGTTACTGACACCTAGGAAGTCGCATATGAACTCTCATTTGGTGACATTCAACTTTATTGTCAGTTACCTATGAGGGTCAAACTCCACAGTGAAATTACAATGACTTTTATCACCAAAATGGTCACAGATTGTGCCAAGGTTTGTATAGAGACATTTAGAAAGTCATATATGAAGTCCATCTGCTGACCACAACTTGACATTCTGTGACCTTTAAAGTTCACAATTGACATATTGAATACATATTGACATATTTTAATGACTTGTATCATCAAAACTGCTTCAGAGCTTAGGATTGTATAACGGAAGGTCTTATAATTCTATGTGAACTTTTATTTAGTGACCTTGACATTGATTTTCATTGATTCAAATGTCACACTTTACATGAAATTTTCATAACTTGAATCATCGCTATAAGACTGCTTGTTGGTAAGCTACAGGACCCTTGGTCCGATTTTTTTTTTCATTTAGATGATGACAGATGTGAGTTCTCTCAGTGCTCATGGGATTTCTTCTTCCTTGTACAGCGATAAACCTAAGACCACAGAGGACAACTCTGAAAACTATGGCTCGTCTTGTACAATGTAGAAAAAGTTGCATATCCCACCTTCTTTACCCTGCTATGACGCCACATGGTCACATGATCGCATAGCTCATTAACTTTTGGAACTGGCACTGGCGCGATATACAAGGCTGATTTTAAATGCCCATAAAATTATTTATTTAGCATAATAGCAATAAATAATCTATTTTAGCTAACTTTGTTTTAATGTTATCAGTGTTATATATGCAATGCTCTTTGAGCACCAATGGCATTTATATATATTTTATTTGACAAAACCTTTAAGTCACATGAAGCATGCTTAAAATTAGACGGTTTATTACTAATTCTTTATTATATGGGTAGCAAGACAGATGGTTGTCATAAAGCACTTCTAATAAAGATAAGGAGATGGGAACTAAGATGACCAAACGGCATACTAAGTCATACAAAGTGGATCTGATATTGTGCGGTTATCATTATTTTCTAAAGCTGGTAGCAAGATACTCATCATAAAGCAGTGATTATAAAGATAAGAGGATAATTTTTCATCTTTGACTTGTCCGGCTATCCAGTATGTCTTAAAAATGAATTTGTTGCAGTGTTACAATAACAGACTTGATTGGCTGCTGCTTGGCGGAAGCCTGGAAGACCCGCTCTTCATTTGAATTAAGATCAGTATCATCACCGTTTTTCTGCGATCGTTTCCCCACATTGCAATCCCATAATCCTTTAGGGCAGCTCTGCTACCTGTCTCTGCCTTGATCCCACTGGGAATGAATAGGGAGAGGACTCCACACAGGACCGCACCTCCGCTTCAAACACACCAGTGGACATGCACTGTTAGTCTGGCAGGTAAGCCAAACCGCAAGCTTGCAGGTTTCGTGGTGATTTAGAAGCTGCTATCAATTATTGAATTAAAGTGCTGATATTCACAAAACCTTTTATTTCACATGCAAGTTTGCTTAGTGTTTACTTATTTCATTTAAAGAACATCATCAGATAGCAAGCCAAATAGCTAGCTAGCTACGTAGCTATATGCAGACATCCATGAGAAACTTCTATTGCCCTTGCAAATTTTGTAAGCTCGCATTTACTTAATTTAAATGACATCAGAAAACTGGGTGAGTTGCTGTCTAGCTGCATAGCTATTGTATTGTATTGTGCCAAAACAATTGTATTCAATACAGGGTATGATTAGGCTGTACTTCATTTTGGGATTTGCAATTTCTGCCTCCTTTTGTTGTGGTGATTAATCAAGTCTGGCCATCGTCACTCCTCATTTGAATGAGAGTGAAGTTTTGGCTGCTTGCTAATGGTTCCATAATGCACTACGCATAATGTCGCGCCGCTGCAATGTGTTCTTGCCGTAATGCATATTGGGGAAACATGGCAGAGAACTTCACTTAGCTAGCTACCTAAAATCATGATCAGTCATGAGTGAGGGTGCAAGAGTGAGCAACTGAATGCTAACTACAGATCATTTAATGGCCACCGGTTTAAGTAATCACAAGGAATTTCTGAAAGTGGCACACTGCTACTTCAATATCAATATTTAAACTGAAAACTTTGAATGATATTTATTTTATGAATTTTGCTTGGTGTTATTTAATATTTAATATTTTATATAAGTTATTTTCATGTGGGCCTTCAATAATTATTGGAGTTTACTGTATGGCGTCAAACAGAACGCTTCCGTATCTGTGCCAACACTCCCATAGTATTACCCATAAAGATTACTGTGGGCTTTAGGATTACCCGTAAAATTTTTACCCAACAGAGGGTTGTGCTTTTTTGGGGAATTGAATCAGTTCTTTATCATAATTATTATCGCTTCTAGCAGGCATTGAGCATTCAGCCCAGAGGTACTGCAAGTCCCCATGATTAGCAGTGGCTAATTCTTAATTTTTTCTTTGGTTTGCACAAAAAACAGACCTTATAGGATAAAAATTCCTTCAGGACTAATTGCTCTTTGCCTCCCGGCGAGTGGCGGATCAGCATGCTTGACCTCGCTTTTGGGGTATTAATCTCAGATTAGATTGATTTTGCTGACTGCTGAGGTTTTGGTGGGAAAACAGGAAGAAGCCATCAGTCTCCTGATTATGATCGAGATCACAGAATCCTGCCGATCCCTTTGTATGCTTATCGGACAAACTCAGTGCTCTCATGTTAAGCACTTCCACTGGCCAAAGATTTGTGAGCTCCTAAAAAAAATTACTGTTACAGAACAATAAAAATCTATTTGTTGAAGCCAATTACTGAGGGTAACGAGCTGGTTTGTGTCTTTTATGCAGCCGGCGTTGTAGGCAGTAATTCTGTTGTCCGGGGGAAATTTATTGATATTATAGGTCCATCCTTCACAGGAAACCAGCTGCTGAGCAATTTTTTGTCTCATTGACCTAAATTTGCCAATGAATCATTAATATTATTCATTTAACAATATATGAGTATTTACTGGAGTATTTAAATGAGCAGATGATGATTTGTTATTAATTTGCTCCCTCCTTGTGATTAAAAAGGGGACAGGGAAATTGTTTTGTTAGGCAGAATAAAAAAATAAATTAGCTCGTACTAGCGTGCTGTTAAAAAGCCCTAATATTACAGCGGAAGACCTTTTCAGTGGAGACCCAATCTCACACCACAGAGCTGCTGAAAATGCTAGTCTCCGTCTGGAATGGGTCACAGTAGTACTTGTCATATCGGATATATACCACATTTTTCCTGTTTCCTGTCGAGGTGAGAGATTTAACCCAAAAACAGCTGAACGTTTAAATGCAAAAGCTGTTAAGAAGAAAGAGCTTAGAGGAATGATATGAGGACCAAACTGACCTCAAAATGTTGAGACCCTATGGTTTTTAGAGATAATAGCAAACATATAATTGCAAGGCATTGGAGAAATATTGCGTTAGTAGAGCCCTCTCAGGAGTGGGTGTTATACAAAGGTGCTGCTGCTTTCTTTATTGCTCACGTGGACCGAAGGTCTGGTGTGTTTATGCCATGGCCTGGTTGTCCATCATTCAACATTTTTTGTGGCCTGTAGACATCTTCTCTGAAACTACTGCACCTATGAAGCTACAACTTGACATGCATGTTCCTTTCAACGAGGACACTTAAAAATTTGGCAAAAGCTATTCCCCCAACTGTTGAACATCATCTTTCAGTGAAACTTTTTGATACCGTTCGAATGGTGTCTCAGATTTACCAATGGAATAAGAGCGACCTTCCCCCCGTTCCACTAACGGTTGGGGGAATGAGAGAAACCTTCTCCACTGTTCCACCGACAGATGGGGGAATGAGAGAAAGCTTACCCCTGATCCACCAACAGTTGGAGGAATAAGAGCAACTTGCCTTTCCTGTCCCACCAAAAATTGGGGGAATAGCCACACTGAAAAGCTTCAGATAAGACTTTCTGATTTGATTTCAAATATGGCCTCCATGTCAGCTATATTCAAAATGAAAGATAGAACCCTATCTAAGTCATTTTAGCTGCAACTGAGCTGAACTTATTTGTTTATTTTGAAAGCAAAAAAAAAGGCCACAATGAGCGCCACAATTTTTTTTGCAATGTTTTTTTTTCTTAGGGGTGACCAGCAGCGCCTCCCCGCCCCCCGCCCCCCCCCCTCGCCCCTGAACACGGCGCTCTACCCGACCACCTATATCACCTATGCCAAGAGGCGGCCCTGCATATAGGAAGAAGTTGAGTAGAATTGGAGAGCACCCGCAATAGTGAAGTGCAACTGTCTGAAGTGGTAAGCTATAATTTTGTGATCCCGCTGAAATAATAAGAGCTAATATAGGTGGCCATAAAAGCTAATGGGTAAACTACATCCCAAGAAGTGCGTAGCTTGGCCTTTGAAAGTTAATAATTGGCACAACTAAGCAGTTTCCTATCAGGATCGATTCCTTTGGGCCCAATGGGCAGTTCATTACTAGTTGCATCTTAGTATTAGTAACCGGTGCACGTGTGAAGCCGGTCATTAGCTCGCTGCTGAAGATGAAATAGGACAATAGAAACAGTCTATTTCTAGTCTGAGCTAGAAATGTAAAAAAATGTAAAAAAAGAAGCAAATTTGCATCCCACAACGACCACTGTGTTCTGCGATGTGATACCAGACATTTGGGACCCTGCAAACGTATCATTGCAGTTGTTGTTTCCAAAGGTAGCACAACCCTTGGTTTGAGGGGGGAAATTTTTTTTTTTAAGGGTGATACTGATTTTGAATAACTCACCTTCAATATATGAAACAATCATTTTAAAGCTACATTTTGTATTTCTTCACATTGTCTTTGTCTTATATTGAAATTAATTGGATGATCTGAAACTCCTAAACATGAAAAATAAGCATAAATAGAATATGTGTGTGTATGAATGTGTTTAAGTGTAATTGTATTTCTTTGTATGGTGTTGTACTGCCATTCAAGTGTTCTGCAGAATCCATTGTATAGTCTAACTCTTGTCTCTGAATGTTTAATGTGTTATTTTAAAGGCCCTTTTTGAGACATTGGAAATTGGCAGGTGCTAGAAATGTTGTGATTAATTGATTGGATGATTGCTGTGGGATTTATACTGCAAATCTGTAAAGCTTATATGCAATGAGTCTTTCAGCAGCCTTCCAAAACAAGAATCTGGGCTGTATTAGGTCAGCACTGGAATTCAACTTGATCAATAATTACCTATTTGAATATCTCAGATGAAAATATCCAGTTACCATTTTGTTTTGCACATTGTCAATGATGCAAAAAAGCTTTGTATAATCCCAAATGCAGACTGTCAGTGGGTATAGAGCAGGAACCCACAGGGGTTAGCCTAGCTGAAAAGCCAACCAATTTTCTCTTGTGTAATACTGCTGCATGTACATCGCTTTTCATGAGAATGGAAGTCTGCCGGGCCCCTGGTGGTGGGTGTGGTCGGGAGGGCTGTCACACAGGACCAAAAATAATGAGCTAAATCAGCTTAAGTGTACCACCTGAAACAAGTGCCAGAATGCACCCTACATCCTCAGAAATAATAAAGGCACTGACAGACATTTCTGGTGGTGTCAATCCCGCCAGATTTGCATACCTGTCCCACTAGCTAGATCAGCTGAAATCCGAACTGAATGAAACCTGAAACCAACTGGAGATTGTTCAATGCCCTCCCAGGTATCATGAATGCTCACTGCTGAGTTGCCAGAAAAAAAAAAAACGCATTTCTGAGCAGAAGTATCCATCATGGCGCAGGTTCGAACCCCGGTCGTACCAACCGGCAGTAGTTGGCAGCCTTTTCAGAGCGCACAATTGGCCATTGCACTTCAGGGATGCAAATTGGGAAGGGTCTGCCGGGAAGGGTTATATAAAATATGGTTGCTTTGTTCGTTGCCTAAGTGCCTCCTGTTGACCAGCCAGGTGCTCGTCAGGAAGATTCTATGGGACCGTGCGTTCAGGAACCACAAGCGAAAATGAAATCCAAAAACAAAGTCAACTAGACAGGCTGGGGTCTGAACCAGAAAAACAGAGGTGCAACGGTACATAGACTGCAGGCAAAAAAATTAGTCACAATCCAAAACAGAGGGTCATACAAAGGGCATCCAAACAAACACGCGGTTGTACAGAAATGGGTCAAAAAATCCAGAAAGACAAAAACAAGAACAGAAGGGCTATGGCAAAAATCAAGGTCGGACAAAACAGTCAAAGAGAAACAGTAAGCGATTGGCATACGAGAGGTTCTGCACAAAGGAAAATTGATCAACCTTCTGACAAGAGTTGAATAGCAGCGAGGACTCTAAATAGACACAAGGGAAGTCACATGCTATGCAGGGAACAGGTGAATTGGATGAGAACTAATTACAAAGGAAGGTGCGCATGGGGAAATCCTAAACCACAACAATTGGCAAAAGCCTAGACACAGATGGGATTCACGCAGACATCCTATGACAGATAAACAGCTCCGGTCAAGGAGTTCTAAGTGCACAGACAATGAGTGCAGGAAAGCAATTAAGCACATGCAAGAGATCTCGCAGAAACGTAGGGAGAGACATGGAAAGCAAAGCAAGGGTCGGAGACTAGAACAGGGCGCTTGCTGAGATTGAACGAGTAATAATTAGTAGAGGTGCAGCTTTACAAATTAATCAAAGTGCTCATTAGTAAGTTAGTAATATATACATGGACTAGTTGGGGTTAGTAGACTATGATACAAAATATAAATGTTAGTCTTGTGAGTAATCTAGAAAAGCAAGGCGAAGGAAGTAAACGAGAATTGAGGTAATAATATGAAACATCAGAAACCATTGAAATCACCCGAAGCAAGAAGGCACACAGACTGGGAAGACAAACTGAGCCAACTAGATCACAAGACAGGGGAGACAAGTGAAATGAAACTTAAAATGGTATGAACTGGAAACCGGAAAATACAATAACCAAAAATAATAAAGAAAAGACATAACCGTGAACATGAAGCATGAACTCAAACACAGAACCATGACAT
Organism: Gymnothorax reevesii; assembly: GCA_029721435.1. Lineage (NCBI taxonomy): Eukaryota > Metazoa > Chordata > Actinopteri > Anguilliformes > Muraenidae > Gymnothorax > Gymnothorax reevesii. The sequence continues at coordinate 38,121,490 of CM056581.1, forward strand.
TCTAAGCTTGTTCATGTTTGCGTACCCTCCGCCCTTGTTCTGAACTTGCGAGGATTCAACCAATGAGTGTATAAGAAGCAATGGCTGAGAGGCGCGTGCTTCGGAGGAGAGCCGCGAGCTGTCTTAACTCTCCGGAATTTGCAACACAGGGTCGACTACGAGCAAGCCTTGTACATACTTCCCCAATTGGGCATTCCAGATTCGGGTGGGATTGGAGATTCCAAATTTATTCTTAAAAAAAAAATAAAAAATGCCCACTGTCAGACAGTTTCTGTGGTGGGGTACCCCTGACAGACACACCCAAAGGGCCACACCTCAAATTGTGCTAGATCAGCTGAAATCCGAAATGAATGAAACCAAATGGAGATTGTGCAACACCATCCCAGGTATCATGAATGCCCACTGCCAGACAGTTTCTGTGGTGGGCATCCCCATACTTCCATACATTCAATAGATAAACAGAGACAAAAATACACACTGTCTTTGGGAAATCGTTTGGGCCACCCAGTTAAACTTATGAATAAAGAAGTTGAAATTTGAAAATCTACTTCAATCTACATTTATTTTCTAAATGTATGAAGACAAAATTATAATTTGCAAATCTGTGAAAAATGTAGGATTGAAAAGACTCCATACATATAGGGTGGCTAGAGTGCCAAAAAACCTGAGAATCCATTTTCCAGTGTCACTGTAGCCGCCCCTGGCCACGGAAACAAAGCAGACAAATTTGATGGGTGCAAACTGTTTTTATTAAATCAGCACAGAGAATCTAAACAGGAAAAAAAAAAAACAACGTCACATTACAATTTTAAACCACTCTGTTACAAAATATCTAATTGGAGACACTAAATTGCCCAAAGTTATGAGTGTGAGAGTGAATGCTGTGTGCGCCCTGAGATGGATTGGCAAGGGTAGGTCCTTGCCTTTGCCCATAGTCAGCTGTGATAGGCTCCAGCTCGCCCCGCGACCCTAGTGAGGAATAACTGGGTATAGAAAATGATTGAATGAATGTTACGAAATATCATTCAATATTCCGATATACAAATTCACTTAATTTAAATACACATAAGTTCATTGGAAAACCCAACCATAATTAAACCCCACCGTAGAATTAAATACACATTACATTATACATACATAAAGCATCATAAACCTGAGCGACCCACATTAAACAGTTCTCACAAATAAACAAACACTGCACATACCTCACTCTGCGGCAAAAATCAAAAACATTCAGTGAAAGCGTATGCGTGCTAACAGAAAGAAAAAAATAATAAACAACCAGATTACTTCATGAATGAATGAATGTAAACGGTGAGCGCCGTAGTTCAACCTATCGTGCTGTTCCATGAATATAGTCTGAATGACAACACAGGAGTGCGTCCCTCAAATACTTCCTGACACAGCACAACTTCGGTTGGAAACAAAATTGCGCAACAAAGAGACAAAAAATGATCATTGTGATTGACTGAAGGGGTCACCAGTTACACTCCCACCAAAATATGTTATGATGAGTTAACAAACCTCAGCGAATCATGCATAATTTCTAATTTCATAATTTCTTTCACATTTTTCCAATAATTCACCACAGTGAAAACCAATATGTCTGATGCAAGTGTATCTCCTGAAAACAAACAATCAATTCCTTTCAAGGAGAAGTACCAGTTTCTGGACTGGCCATTCAACAATTGAGACCTTTGAAGAACAGTCTTTTCCCTTCAATTTCCGCGCACTCACTTGCACCTTGACACGTCTAACTAGACCATCAGCCCCTTTCACAGCCTAAGCACTCGTCCAAGGCGCCACTCATTCCCTGGAAGTGTGTCCTCCTTGATGATAACTACATCGTCCACTTGCAAATTGCGACGAGGTACATGCCACTTCTGTCCCAGGACCGCATTCAGGAGGGACTTTTTCTTCCACCGGCTCCAGAACTGCTCAACCCTCGGCGCCACCTTTTTGCAGAGGACACATCTTCCCTCACAAACTTCCCAGGTGGCAGTAAAGCAACCTTCGACTTCATTAGAATGAGGTGATTTGGAGTTAAAGGCTCTAGTGAATTAGGATCGCAGATGCTATCAACGCACAGTGGACGGCTATTCACAATAGCCATGGCTTCATAAAGCAGCATTCTAAGTGAAGAATCGTCCAGCCGACCTGCGCTCTGAGTGAGGGTGACATTCAGTATGTTGCGAACAGTTCAAATTTGTCTCTCCCAGATGCCACCAGCATGACTTGCCAAAGGAGCGTTGAAGACAAATTCACATTGCTTGTCTGCCAGGAAATTTTCCAGCATGTTGACATCACACTGTCTGAGAGCCTCTTTGAACTCATTTTTTGCTCCCATGAAGTTTTTCACAATAGACCTGACATACCGCTCCCCGGAGACTGATGAGGCACCTCAACGCATTGATGAATGCATCTGTGGTCATGTTTTACAGCATCTCAATATGAACTTCTCTGAAGGATAGGCAGGTGAAAATGAGTCTATATCTTTTGTATTCCTTACGACCTCGCTTCACCACAAACAGGCCAAAGCAGTCCGTGCCACAAAATGTGAATGCAGGTGAAACTTCACAACGTTCTGGAGGAAGTGCTGACATTTTTTGCTCCTCAACTGGTCGTCTAAGTCTCCATTACTGAGCACATTAATGTATCAGCTTAGCGACCGCCTTACTCCCACCAATAACCCAAAATCCATTAGCTCGGAGTTCCATTAAGGTTTGACCCCGGCCCTGGTGACAGATCTGGGCATAGTAGTGAGACAAAATTAAGTTGGTAATGTGACTGCCTTTGGGGAGAATGATGGGATGCTTTAATTCTGGGCTGAGGGTCGACCCATTCAGCCTCCCACCGACACGAATGAGACCTTCCATCAAAGTGGCATCCAGGCGATACAGAGGGCTTGAGCAAGAAAGGCTGCCTCCTTGAGGATTCTCTTGCCGTACCTTAAGTTCTTAGGGAAAAGCTTGCTGCTGGACCAGCTTACAGACCACTTCAGCAGCTCTTCCGCGCTCCTCCGCAGTCACCAGGTTACCCTTTTCCCTTGTCTTTAACCTCCGGATTCTTTCCACAGTCTTGATGAGCCTTGTCCAGGTGGAAAACCGATTAAAGCGGCTCAAGACATCGTGGTGCTCATTAATTTGGACTAGTCAGCCCATCATCCACATAGAAGTTCCTCTCAATAATGACGGTGGCTGTAGGGAAGGGAATCTTTGGCTGTTGAGCCTGATACTTCAAACTAAAGTTAATGCATCCCAGGGTGGAGCTAGCCCCAAAGAGGTGGACAGCCATTCTGTACTCCCTTGGTTCTGTTTCCAGCTGTCCATCCTCTCACCAGAGAAACCTCAGGTAGTTGCGAGCTTCAGGTGCAACGTGAAATTGGTGAGACATTTTCTCGAGGTCACAAACAACAGCCACTGACTCCTTCCTAAACCGGCACAAGACTCCCACCAATGAATCAAACAAGTCTAGACCTGTCAGTAGAGTGTCATTTAACGAAAATCCTCAAAACTTTGCTGAACAATCGAAAACCACACACAATTTTCCGGGCTTCTTGGGATGATAAACACCATGATGGGGGATGTACCACAGAGTCTCATTATCAACTGGAGGGGCTAGCTCAGCATCACCTCTTTGTAATATGTCCTCCATGAAAGCTAAGTAAAGTCCATAATACTGCCTATTTGCCTTCAATTTCCTTTTCAGATGTTGCAGGAGCACGGTGGCCAACCTCATGTTATTTGGCAAAGATGGCAGTTTTCTGCCTTTGAAAGGGAGGGGCATTTCATAATGCCCATCTTTCTTCTGCTTAATGGTGTTGCTCATCAGGTGTATAAAATGAACATTGTCTTGGGACATCAACTTGTCTCCATAGTTCTTTTCACTGAAGTCCGATTCGAAGATCTTCAACACATTAGCAGCTGGCGGTAATGGCACATCCTTCACTGAAACTCTATGAACATGGCTCTGGCTTCCTTGACTGTCAAGGTGGGGGTTTGCTGATCCAATGATGCTCCAGCCCAGCACCGTTCTTTGAGCGAAAGGTTCGCTTTTGCCCACAGTTATGACTTCCAAAGATGCAAGAGCTGATGGGCAGTCATAGCCGATCAATAGGCCCACCTCGCAATCCTGGAGCGGTGTTAACTCATGTTTTAGGTGTTTCAGATGTGACCAGGGAAGTACTGCACTTCTAGTGGGAATATGAGATTTGTCCACCGGGATGAAATCTCGTGTGTAAGCATGCTGTATACGGACCTTATGTTTGGAGCTGAATCCCTGTACTTGCAGACCTCTGGCTGTTTTGCTCGTTGTCAGAGTGTTGACGGCTGTCATTGTGCTGAGTTTGAGCTGTACTGACAGGGTGTTGATGTCCAACTCTGCAGCTAACTCTTCCAAGATGAACGATGAATCGCTGTGTGTATCTAGTAAGGCGTAGGTGAGGATCTCTCGTAGTGGTTCTGTTGTTGATGACACAAACACTGGGACAATGCTGGAAGCAGCACAGGTATGCTGCATCAATGCATGGGCTATTACCTTGTGAATTTCTGTATTTGTGGATTATGATGTAGTTGCAAGCTTGTTGCCTGTTTCTCCAGAACCTTCACTTTTTGCTATGTGCAAGCAGGTTGGATGGCGCCAGCTACATATATTGCAAGTGTGCCTCCACTTACTGTCTTCGGTAACATGCCCTTTTCTCAAACATCCGAAGCAAAGATAATTCTCATAAATGAAGGCTCTCTTTTCCTCCATAGTCTTCTCATTAAAGAATGGACATTTTACAAAGCCGTGTGTTTCATTTTTATAGACCAGACAAGGTGGTTTTGGCCTCGCGTTTTCTTCCACAAAGGTAGATTTACCTGTTTTAACATTGGTTTTGAACGACTTGGCTTTCTTTTGAGCCCTCTCTTCTGTGGCCTTAAGGTTAATCAGAAGGGGTGAGGCAGTTGGATTGCAGGCCATACAGGCCTCCTTTTGCATAACCTCTGCAAAGTAAGCAAAACTCAGATAATCTCCAGATTTATCCAGTTCTTCCACCACCTCTTCCACCAGATTTGACAGGGCGGCCACGCCTCGCTAACATCAGCTGATAAGACACGTCACTCGTAACATCAGTGACTCTTCTGAAGAAGACGGGAGTATCTCGTCGAAACATGTCAAGGTAGGATAAAACCTTCTCTGTCTGAAAATAAGAACGTCAATGCTAGTTAGTTACCACAGACAGTATGAACTTTTTTGGATTGCTGATACAAAGTACGTTTGCTCCCCATACCAAACTAACCCAAACGAAATTACAATCATATTGAAAACATACAAAATGCCAACATAGAGATTGGACAACCAATGTCCGTTTTCCGAAATGATAATAATACACTGTAATATGTTTTATACATTGATAAAATGCTTTACAATGTATCAAATTATGCATTCAAGTCTGCTGTATCCAGGTAAGATGAAAGCATTTTAACATATAAAATTGATCTGAAAACAGTAAAAAATGTTGAATATGTGGAAATGATGAGATTTATAGGAAAAAAAACCTATCCTGTCAATAGATGATCAACAAAATCCTCAAATTCATTGAGCAGAAATCACACCTCCTGAAAGTGCAGACGGTGAAATTCGGAATTCAAAATTTGATTCTCAGTAAAACAGTAAAAAAATACATACAAAATACATGGTATGTTTGGGTTTCAGATCAGCCACTTTTGGATTTCAATATAGTGATCTTAGGGTATGTCTATGGCTGGTCATTTGGCACTATCATGTTATGGGGAGTGTGATGGAATAACACCCACAGAGTCAGTCTGGCAATCATACTCTCTTGAGTTGAAGTTGATCTGCCTCACTTTGGGAGTGTGGCACTTTGGCATGCTTGGGGATGTCTGTCAGGGGTACCCCACCACAGAAACTGTCTGGCAGTGGGCTTTTATGATACCTAGGATGGTGTTGAACAATCTCCAGTTGGTTTCATTTGGCTCGGATTTCAGCTGATCTTGCTCAATTTGAGGGTGTGGCCCTTTGGGCGTGTCAGTCAGGGGTACCCCGCCACAGAAACTGTCTGGCAGTGGGCATTCATGACACCTGGGACGCTGTTGAACAATCTCCAGTTGGTTTCATTTGGTTCGGATTTCAGCTGATCTAGCTCAATTCTGGCGGGGCAGTTACGCAAGTCTGGCGGGAATGTCCCACCCCTAGAAATGTTTGTCAGTGCCTGTTTATCATTTCTGAGGATGTAGGGTGCATTCTGGAACTTGTTTCATGTGGTACACTTTTGAGCCGATCTAGCTCAATATTTTTGGTCCTGTGTGACAGCCCTCCTGGCCACACCCACCACCAGGGGCCCGGCAGACTTCCATTCTCATGAAAAGCGATGTACATGCAGCAGTATTACACAAGAGAAAATTGGTTTACCTTTCAGCAAGGCTAACCCTTGTGGGTTCCTGGTCTAGTGACTCTTGAATTCACTATCCACCCTTTTATCTCGCCAGTTGTTTTTAAGTCTGATGCACATGATTTACCTTTGGCTTGCACATTAGCCTTTTTCGCTCTTTTCTAAAACATCCCTGTTGTTGGAGGCCGACCAGCTGTTGAGTACCATTTCCTGCGGTCAGACAATAAAAAATTCAAGCAAGTTTTTTTTTTTTTATTACACTCCTCAACTCAGGCAGCTAATTTCATTAATTCCTCTTACCTCCTGGCTGAAGTATTGTGCTCATTATGAAATTCTGGTAACCGGAGCAGAATACCAGAGAGGATTTATACTTTCTGAACCTGGATTTACAGCTCCGTTGAATACTCTGAGACATTTTCCCATCCTGTGCTAAACACCCAACACCCAACTCAACAGCTTTTTCCACTTGGCTGATTTCACGGCTTCCAAGCACGTCTGACAGGAAATTGTCAGCAAAAATCTATTTTTCTCCAAGCTGCAGCCTTGTGCCATCTGCCATATCTTTATTTACGGTGACTCCCATGTTCACACTTGACCCCTCCATTAAAAGCACCAAACTCAGCCTGGTCACTCTGACTGCTGCCTGGAGCAGTGTAATCACGAGCCCTCGAAGCACTGCCCCACGGTGCTGGAGTCTGCAGAAGTATAACACAGCCCAAATGGAGGCAGGGCATTATATTAAAGAGAGTATCATCATTTTTACAATGTTATTCAGTACAGTTTGGGAAAGATCCACAGAAATACATAAACCATACACCTTGACTTATGATTTTTCAAACATGACAGGAAGACACAACACTTTGGAACTCAATACAATGCCAACATGTTTCCTTTGCAAATTAGCTTTAGTCAAAGATGACCAGGCTCTTGCAGATAAGGATTTGCAATGAAAAACTATATAAAAACATATACTGAAAACATATACAGCATGTATAATGCCTTCATAAATGAGACATAATGTCTTCATAAATCATACATAAGTAAATGTCATACTTTGTAAAGGTTGAAATAGTGCATCTTTCTACAACATGTGACGCCAGCTGTGATTTAACTGACAGTGTCAATTAGCTAGTGGCTAAATGCGATAAAGGGCGACATTGTCAGCGAAGTGACATTGTCACTGTCACATCTGGCATCACATGTTGTAGAAGGATGTGTGATTGCACCCTTTACAAAGTATGACATTTGCTTATGTATGATTTATGAAGACATTATGTCTCATTTATGAAGGCATTATACATGCTGTATAAAGCCTTTATGAACAACACTTCAAAGAAAGTGTGACCAAAAACTCTTCTTTCATCAAATTTCATCACAGGTCGAATGGCGGCACGCACAGACGTAGCGGCTCGTAGCTCCTCTCGCTTTCAGTATTTTTGTACGTACTGTTGCTTAATATTGTTCATCTGGTTTGTTATGCGAACCCTGTCTACCGTCGCTCGGATCTCCTAAGCATGGGATTACGGAGTGAACAGCCTGTGAACAGTGACTTTATCTGATCGCACAGCATACCACAGGATCCAGCCCGTACACCTGGCTCTCAACAACCTGACTGCAGCCAAGGGTGACGTCTCACTGGCCGAGGAGCCAAACCACTTCTTGCTCGTTTTGAGGTTGGGACACTAGTGGCATTAAGGCCTTATTCGCCAACCCCCAGCAGCCACATCCTCACAGTGCAGGGACAGGAGGTAAGGCGCACTCTGCGGGCAGTGAATTCCAGAAAAACTGCAGGACCAGACGATGTGACTGGGAGGGTGCTGAGGGACTGTGCTGACCAACTGGCTGATGTGTTCACTGACGTATTCAACCAGTCCCTATCCCAGTGCTTGGTCCCACCCTGCCTGAAGTCCTCCACCATCATTCCTCTACCAAAAAAGACCGATGCCAGCACCCCCAATGACTACAAGCCAGTGGTACTTACACCAATAATTTTGAAGTGTTTTGAGAACTGGTTAGGAGTCACATCACAACAAGTCTGCCACCCACATTTGATCCACACCAGTTTGCATACAGGGCAAACAGGTCTACAGAAGATGCCATCGTCACAGCTCTACACACCACACTCACACACGTGGAAAAGAAAGGGAGCTACGTCAGGCTGCTCTTCTTAAGCAAGGCTGACACTTGCCCGATTCTGTGGCATCGAGTCGTGCCAGTGCGCAAACTAGTCATAAACTGGTGTGAAGTGTGCGTAAACCCGTCGTGACTGCGTGCCATGTCCGGACGGGAATTTTGAAATGTTCAAAATTTTGATCACAACAAAATTTCGCGACTGGGTCGTGAACTATGCGCAAACTGTTCGTGAACTCGTTGTGAACTCGTCAGGACGATGCGGGAGGATACGTGCCAGTACCTGGCCGTGCGCGCCATGCCACGACTGTCACAAACTGCCACGAATAGTTCACGAACAGCTCACGTCGAGGTCAAGAGTAGTTTACGACATGTTCACGAATTGGTGCGCGTCGCAGCATGGCCGTGCCTTCCCACTGACACGGTCACGTGTACTTCACGCATTGATGGCACGAGCAGTTCACGACTAGTTTACGCACTTCACAAACACTTTGCGCATGGCACGAGCAGTTCACGAACAGTTCACGAGCAGTTCACGACTACTGCGCGACAGTGGCGCTCGCGTCGGTGCAGGGGTATATATAGGGCTTCCTGGACACTGCTTGCCATTCCAGAGATCGCCAGCGAAGAGACAACTTAGCTCCTCAACAATGGCTAGAGCAGCTGCCAGGTATAGGCATCTTCTCTGCTCTGCAATGATGTGTCTCTGGAATTCAGCATGTTGTCTCTTCCACAGCCAATCCAAAAATGACCAGGGGTTGGGGAGGCCCCCTTTTTATATGGCGTGCCCAAAGCACCACGACACCGTCCGAATTGCGCAAACTCGTCGTACCAAAGCAGGAAGTGCGTAAACTATGCGCAAACTATGCATGAACTCGTCGTGCCAGTTCGCGTCAATGTGGACACTGATAGGCACGCATTCGTGAACTATGCGTGAACTCGTCGTGAACTATACGTGAACTAGTTGTGAACAGTGCGGGAGCCTCCAAGTTCGTGCCCAAAAATGACACGACTTGCCACGACAAAATCGTGGCCAAAAGCCATGCAAGTGTCAGCCTTGCAATAGGCACTGCCTTTCATACCATCATACCAAGTAGACTGGTCAACAAATTAATGGACTTTCTAAAAGCACATAAGCAACTGGATTTACAACTTCCTGACAGACCGCTCCGAGAGGGTGAGAGTAGGACCCCATCTCTCCTCAGCTCTCAGCATCAGCACGGGCTCCCCACAGGGCTGCGTGCTGAGCCCCCTTCTTTACGCCCTCTATACCCATGACTGCACCCCCACCTACTCGAGCAACGCCATCAATAAGTTTGCGGACGATACGACGGTAGCAGGACTTCTCTCAGGAGGAGATGAGACAGCATACAGGGAGGAGGTGGAAAGGCTGACAGCATGGCGCTCCATGAACAATCTCATTCTCAACACCTCCAAGACAAAAGAGCTGATAGTCGATATCAGGAGGAGGAAACCAGACATTCAGCCTATTTTCATAAATGGGGACTGAGTGGAGATGGTCTCAGACTTCAGATTCCTGGGCACTAACATTCAAGAAGATCTGTCCTGGACAGCAAACAACACAGCACTGCTGGAAAAGACACAACAGATATTGTATTTCCTGAGGATACTCAGGAAGAACAACCTAACAGAGAAACTGTTGATGTCTTTCTACCGCTGCACTGTGGAGTCAGTGCTGAGCTACGGCATCTTGCTGTGGTCCTCCAGCTGCATGGCAGCAAAAAGGAAGGCCCTGCAGAGGGTCATCAACGCTGCGCAAAAGATCATCCACTGCCCTCTTCCATCTCTTGAGGACATCTACAACATACGCTGCCTCAGGAGAGCCTACAGCATCGTCAGAGATCCATCCCACCCTGGTCACCACCTCTTTGAACTGTTGCCCTCAGGGAGGCGTTTCAGGACCATCAAAGCAAAAACAAACAGACTGAAAAACAGCCTCTACCCCAAAGCTGTCATTGCACTAAACTCCACACGATTCCGTAACACTTGACCATTCACAATATACACCCTTTCGGTGCAATATTCTGAGGCCTGTGCAATATTCCTGTGTAGTATATATTTATATATCAGTACAGTGTCATGTTATTTATTTTATTATATTATCATTTATAGTTACAGTTTTAGTTTTTTATTATCTTGTTTTAACTTATGCTTTTTATACTTATTGAATCTGCGAGAGCTGCTACTTCAATTTAGTTGCACTGGTGCAATAACAATAAAGAGATTCTGATTCTGATTTTATGGGGGTAAAATAAATGTTGTAATGGAGGAGATAGGAGAAGCAGTCAAAGATCAATGGCCTGGTGTATTTTGCAAGAGATTTGAAAGCCCCCCACCCCCCCAACACACATACGCACACAAAAAACCAGGTCATTTTTTGACCCACAATTGAGAAAGTACAGGCTAATCTTCTAGCCAGTAATCATTCTTGCCGATGATTTGACATTTTTATTGTTTCCCTCTATCTTCCTATTATGTCACTGGTATATAGAACATGTCTGAATGTTTTTTCTTTTGTTCTGACAAATTTCAATGCATACATCTCAAAATGAGGTAGCAACTTAAGTCTGACCATACTTCATACGTGGGCAGGATAATATTTTTCAGTGACTTGATTCAGATAGAAAAAAAAGAATTATATGTGGTTTTTGTTTTAGAGAATTCCATGTTTTTTTTACCAGGCAATCACTTTTGAACATGTTTTCAGTGCTAATTTAGCAATCAGTATCAAATTTTTAGCTCACTCAGTCCAAAGAACCAAAGGGAGCTATGCAATCACACGGCGGCCTCGCTGTCTGCATTTACTTTGATCATCTTCTGTATAGCACTATAGCAAATAAATGGTCATAATTCCAAAATCATTTGGATGGGCAACTTTAAAATTTGCATGCAGTATAATGGTGAAGATTGCCATGAAAATCTATAAGAAAAAAAAAAGATAGTTCAAACAAGATGGCCAACATCAGTCTATTAAATTTCATAGGACCCTATACTCACTTCAACTGCAATCAATCATGAAACTTAATACTATTGTTAAGGACGTGTAAAAGGCAGTTTTAATGCAAATTACTTTGATTAGCCAGATGGTGGCATTATTGAGAGGTACAAGAAATTTGATTCCAACTGGGCAATGTGTGGCGCTGTAGTAAGAAAAACTATGTAATATTGATTATTTGTTTTCATCCATTTGTCTCAATGGTTCTAATTTTGCAAATTGCATCTTCGTATGAGCATCAAATAATATTTCCAATGAGAAAAATATCTTTAAACATCTGGCTACTATTTATCAATCAGGCAACAGCTGCTATTTTAAAGACGTGGCAATGACTAATCAACCTGATTTTTTTTTTGTTTGTTTTGTTTTTCTCCTACACAAATTACAAAATGTATTGGTCCCAATGTTGGACCCAAGCATAAAAAAATACTAGCACTTGTAAGTTTACATAACACCAAAGCCTGTAGCTAAGTAGCTAAATGAGCTGCAAAGCCCATGGCATTATTTTTTCTTGTTATCTTTAGCAGACACATATAGCAGGTTGAGTAAATCTTTTTTTTTTAATCTGGTAAAAAAAAAAAAATGTGTCAGTACTAATTGCACTAATTGCAAAGTATTGTTGGTCATGACTATGTAGTTACTCAGTATTTACCAGTAATTACTTTGTAATTAATGACCTGTAATGGAAATGTTACCATAAGTCCTGCTACATTATCAAAACAAAACTGTCTTTCCCTCTGTATGCAAGTGGTACCCACCAATGCTCAATGGTCAGCCCAGAGGAGCAGGTTCTGCTTTGGTTGAACCTGATGTAATTGCACGGTAGAATGACAGACAGGATACAGGCCCTGTGATTGTACTGGGGATCGGCTGCTCACGGGATTTGAGGAGGGCCTTTGCCCCCTCCGCTTGTCAATCAACAGCTCCCATCAAACTCTTTTGACCCGCCCCATGGGCCAATAAGCTATTGTCATGGTGTGGCGTCCGTCGTCCGGAACATTTTTATCTTTTTTTGGCTGGATGAATTTTTGTGTAAATTTGCAATAAGATACAACTAGACCATATCTCCAGACGTTTTTCTCAGATTTTTGATTGAATCATTTCATCCGTTTTATGGGCCCTTGAAGTTTTGGCTCCAATGTTAAAGATAGGACTGAGAAATCAGAAAAATAATTTCTCTGAAACTGCGCGATAAATTTTTTTCTAAGTCATGCAATTAACTTACCTTGGTACCGTCAATGTACAGCACGAGCGCTTTTGATTGAATCGACGGAAGTTGGTCTATTGGGGGCGCTGTACTTTATGAATATGCAAGATGGCCTGTGGAGGCCAAATGGTTGCAGATAGAGATTAAGTTTGTATTACTGACATATAGGAAGTAATAGATGACCTAAATTTCGGCTGTGTTAAAGTTGACTTCAGATGACCTTGAAAGGTCAAACTTCAGGTCAAGCAAAAAGTTACCATTTTTAAAGATTTCTAGGATTGAAAATATTGAAGATTGGGAACATATGTGCATTGAACTCATATAGGAAGACATGTATGAAGTTCCATTTGGTGACATTGAACTTGACCCTCAGTGACCCTGAATGCCCAAACTTCACAGTGAAATTTTAATGACTTATATCAGCAAAATGGTCACTGATAGTTTTGGTTTATATTGGAGATATATAGGAAGTCATACATGAACTTTCATTTGGAGGCCTTGAACTTGACCTTCGGTGACCTTTGTAGGTCAAACTTCACATAGTGAAACTTCAATGACTTCTCAATGACTTTTACATGAAATTTTCATAACTTCTATCATAGCTGTAAGACTGCTTGCCGGTAAGCTACAGGACCCTTGGTCCTATTTTTTTGTTACTGTCAGGCAGGGCTGTGTTTAAGTCAATATATTTTTGGGAGGTGCTGCAGTTGAGGGTGGCAGCTTTCAAAATGAGCAAAATTAAGGTTTACAATGTGCTGTGCAGTGATGCGTTGAGTGGCACTCACTTCATGGAAAAAAAGTTATGCATTTGAACTTGCTGCAGGTCCTTTCTGTGTGGAGTTTGCATGTTCTCCTGTGGTTAATGCAGTTTTTTTCCCAGAGTCCAAAGATATGTGCCAGGCATATTGGAGACTCTAAATCGCCCAAAGGCATATGAGTGAATGGTGTGTAACTTTTGTGATGGATTGAAAAACTGTCCAGGGTGTGTTCCTGCCTCTCCCTCAACGGATGCTGGGATTGGATCCCCTCTAGCAGCCCTGACCTGTGACATGTGAGTTAGATAATGGCTGGATGGATGAATTAAAATCATCTGGTATCTACATTTGCCAAACAAAGAGGACATTTGTTGAATATGAATATTCCCCTCTCTCTCAATCTCTCACCCTCTCTCTCTCATCGGGCCCTGTGCTGTGGCTGTCATTCCTCTGTAGCCTACAGGGCTGAAGTGGCTCTTGAAGCAGAGAGCAGAGGCACGTTGTTGGCATTTCTCCCTGACAATGGGTTTCATACATCGTGACACTCAGCTCTCCATGGCCACTGACGAAACCCTGGGGTAATGCGAATAAATGCAGGGTTTCACTTAAGGACACAGTTCCACTGCCTGATCATTTAAAATCTCCGGCAGTGCTATTTTATTTTATTTTTTTTTGCCTGGATTCCTTAGCTGTTGGTAGAGACTGCTGTATTATATGCATTAATTTGCTGAAAGATTATCGTCATGGTTTTGACTTCCTAATGCAGATTCACCCTTTGTCTCTTTGAAACTGACATTTATTCGTACTGGGCATGTTGTCTTGGCGCAGAGGCTCATTTACATGAATGTCAAGTTTCTGTCCCAAGTAACTTCACCTGCTTCCCTTGGAATTGTGAGGAAAAGCCAGAAAATCATGGTAGGATCATGCAAACTTTGCACAGAAATTCCTCAGCAGTTTTTGTAAGCAACAACAACCTTTCAGAGTCAATTGCCCCCCTGTACCACCCATCACAGTACACTCTGCATCTGTTTTGATGTGAAACACAGGAAATATTTCTGTTTCAGTTGGAGCAATAGCTGAGCAATGTCCACAGGGAACAATAAAAGGCTAGTAAATTGGAGGACTCTGACTGCCTGTTTTTCAGTCTTTCGTATCGCAGCATTGTGCAACATTCAGCTGCGTGAGGAGAATGAAATGAAAGATTTTGTAGCATGAACATATACTGGTACGCTACATGATGCAAATCTCTGAATATCTAATGCTTAAGTATACCTAATCTGCTTTGCTTTTTTTAAAGGTAAAACAGTTTCAAATATTCTCTAAATATTCATGCTAGGTTGGTAGCTTTATTTGCATTAGGCTTCCTCGCTTGTTCTTCTCATGAAAGACATATAGAAATGTATAAATGACAGGAGTGATGTAGAAAAGGGGGAAGAATAGAATATTTATAATGTCAAAACAGTAAAATGGTTGTACATCAGGGTAAAGCTTATTAAGCCATGTTTGTGAAAGACTTTTTTAAAAAAACAATTCAGAGTCTTGGGGCCTTCGAGAAATACCCCATCCCAGCCCTGTTTTCTTTCACCCTTTTACGCCGAACGTATCGTTGCTGACACGGATTTGCGTGTAATTTTGAAAGTACGGTAATTACTGTAAGTTTTGCGCGATGCAAAAAATTCCGAATGTTCTTGAAAGCTTAGAAGCTGTGCTTCAGCCCAAATACAGGTTACTATGGTAAACACGGCAGCATGACTCTGCTGGGATTTTTGCATTAGGCCTTAAAGGGTTAAAGCAGGCGTCACACTGTCCCGAAATTGACACCAGATTCCCATACGAATATTGAATTTCGTGCAATGGCCCCAAATTTGGTCAAAAGCCAATCTAAAGCCAATGCAAGTACAACCCCAATTCCAAAATAGTTGGGACAAAGTGTAAATTGTGAATACAATTGAACATAGATAACATTTTAAATGGTAAAACTGAGACATTTTTATCCACAAAATTAGCTTATTTCAAATTTACTGGCTGCAACAGGGCTCAAAAAAGTTAGGACACAGGCAAAAAAGGGCTGGAAAAGCAATATGTCAGAGAATCAGCTGAAAGAACATTTAGCAAGTAATTAAGTAAACTGGCATCAGGTGGCATGAAAGGGATGTCTCAGAAAGGATGAGTCTCTCAGAAGTAAAGATGGCCGGAGGCTCTCCAACCTGTGAAGGCTTGTATAAAAAAATTATGGAATACTTTAAAAACAATGTTCCTCAACGTCAAATTGCAAAGGCTTCGAAAGTCTCGTCATTGACAGTGCTTAACATCATCGAAAGATTCGGAGAAACTGGAAAAATCTCTGTTCATAAGGGACAAGGACGAAGACCTTTACTGGATGCCCACGATCTTTGGGCCCTCAGACATCACTGCAACACTGACCAGCATGATTCTGTCATTGACATTACTAAATGGGCCCAGGAATACTTACAGAAACCACTGTCTGTAAACTCAGTCTGCCGTGCCATCCACAGCTAAAAGTCTATCATGCAAAAAGGAAGCCATTGTTGAGCATGATCCAGAAACACCGCCGTGTTCTGTGGGCCAAGGCTCATTTAAAATGGACTGTAGCAAAGTGGCAAAGCATCCTGTGGTCAGACGAGTCCAAATTTGACATTCATGTTGGAAATCATTGACATTGTGCCCTCCCGACTAAAGAGGAGAAAGACCAACCCTTTTGTTTTCAGCGTTCAATTCTAAAGCCAGCATCTCTGATAGTATGGAGATGCATAAGTGAATATGGTGTGGGACACTTACATGTTTTAAAAAGCACCATGAATGCTGAAAGGTATATAAAGGTTTTAGAGCAACATATGCTCCCCTCCAGATGACATCTATTCCAAGGAAGGCCTTGTGTATTTCAGAAGGAGAATTCAAAACCATACTGCAGATATTACAACAGCATGGCTTCGTAGTAGAAGAGTCCGTGTGCTGAATTGGCCTGCCTGAAGACTTGATCTTTCACCGATTGAGAACATCTGGCACATATTTTTAAAAAAAGTCCTTCAAAGGAGACCCAAAACTCTCCAGCTGTTGGAAATCGCTGATTTATATGTTTGTTTTTTGTATGTTTTAGTAATTTTAGTTACTATTTATTCATTTATCATATTTATTCTTTTACAGTATGTACGTTTCTGCAAGATTGCGCTGTCTTTGGTCTTGAATGTTTTCCTCTTGTTTCTGTCTCGTGGTGTCTTGTCTTTTTCATCACACTCTCTTCCCTGTATTTCGGTGAGGTAATTCCACTTCCTTATTTCTTGCTGTTCTCATTGACTATCCACACCTGAATGTAGTTTAGAGAGGCACGGGGGATTAGTTAGCTCAGAGTTAGAACTCCACCTGTTTCCCCTCTCTCTCGCCTATCACCGTCCTTGCTTTTCTAGTTCCGCCTCTCTCTACAGCTGTCCTGTGTTTGGCTGGGATTCCACTTAATTAGTTTGTGTTTAAAAGACCCACTTTTTCCCCAGCTTCTTGTTGACTCGTTTCTTCCCATAGCTCGCTTTGGTTAAGTCTCGTTTCTGCGCTCTCTTGGTTTCGATTGTTGATTGCTCGTTTCTTCTGTATTCTCCCGTAAGTCTTGTTATTGGTTGTTTGTATTACGTTGTTTGATTGCAAGTTGATTGAGTAGTACTTCGTTCTCCCTTATTCCCATTTTGTACCCATCTGCTTAGATTCTCCTGTGTTCTCCCTTATCCCATCCAATTCCCTTTTTCCTTCCCCTTCCATTCCCTTAGATCTACCCCCTTTGTTACTGTCTTTGTGCGGACTGAATTCCTGGTTACCGATTATTCTCTGCCTGTCTCCTGACTTTGATTCTGACTATTCTGCATTACCCTGTTTGCCTGGCTATCGATCTGTTTCTGTATTTGACCATGAGCTTTGTTAATCCCAATAAACGCCCTGCCGATGCTGAACTGCACTTGGAGTCCAAGCCCGTTCCTTTCACCAGCAGCTGGAAGCCTGTATTAAACAACAGTGGGATCAAATTCCAATGGCTAAACTCAAGAAACTTGTTTCCTCAAAGCCCAGACGCCTCCACTCTGTGTTAAAAAGAAGAGGGGATGTTACACCGTGATAAACAGGCCCCTGTCCCATTTTTATTGAGACATGTAGCAGCCATCAAATTTGAAATCTGCTCATTTCGTGAATAAAATAGTATATTTCTCAGTTTCAACATTAGCTATATTATCTCTGTTCTATTCTGAATAAAATACTGATTGGTTTAATTTGAAAGTCATTGTGTTTTCATTTTATTCACAATTTACACTTTGTCCCAACTATTTCGGAATTGGTGTAGTACATGGCCTACAGAAGGCCACACAATGGCACCCGAACTACAAATGAAGGCAACAAAAAGATGTGAATTTTTATTGAGTAGTTTACTCGCAGGACACACGAAGGCCACATGATGGCTTGCATATTTACTACAGAGTAATACAGTAAATTTACGACAGATTACTGTAAGTTTCTATAGTAAACTATTGTTTTGTTATGAACAAGAAATCTTAAGATAAAAAAGTATGATGTTAAAAGCAACCAATTCATTATCGGTTATCAGTTTCATGAATACGTTGTGCCTTATTTATATTTAGAACATGGCACTCTTAAATACTCAATTCAGATTGGTCAATTTCCAAAATTCTGCGGTGTTTATTTCCAGAGGTATGACCGCTGCGCTGCTGTCTGTTGCATGTAATGTTAATATTTTAATATTTTAAATGTTTTGGCCATATTCTAAGCAGGATAATGTATAGTGAGCTGCACATCGGGGTTCTATTCCCCCGTTCTGAGTTACTTTTCAACAATCACCGGCTCACAACACATTACTCCTTACGTTGTGCCAGCTCTGTAGAGTTGCTCAGGACTGACTGAGGACGATGCTCTGAGGCTGGCCTTTTATATGTCCACATTACCATGACACACGTGAGACGCTTGAGCTACTCAAATTCGGCTGTCTTCGCCAACACCGTGGTTCCATCTCGATGTCATCGTACTATAATATGATGGCTATACGACGGCATTGCGAGGGCTTCACATAGTCATGTTGCCTTCCTATGACAATCAGGCAGCTTCTTGTTTCTTTCATATTGATTTCATGAGGCGAAAAATGCCCAATGTCACCGATGATCACATGAAGTAAAGAGGGAGATGACACGATTTGACAAGATGCCCTCACGATGGCCCTAAAAGGGCAAAAAAAAGGGCAAAGGGCAAAATGGACGCACAAATTCAACATGAAAATGAACCTTCGCAAGGTCTTCCTTTTTTTGGCATGCCAAAGATTTTGCCACCGCTCACGAAGTTACTGCCAGAGCCTGCCAGAGAATATCCCTTTTGAAATTATTTAGTTGCAGTCAGAACCCTCTAATAAAGTACAGCATACCATCTCAGCATTATCTGTGCCAAATGTTATTCCAATATCAGAGCAAAATTAGGTTTTATCATAGGAATTCCATCTCCAGACTGGCAACTTGGCATTTTTTGAGCGCATTTTGGGCATTCTGTGCCATTTGAGGTTTCTCAGGTACCAAACTATAACAATAATTTAAAATGTATAGAAAGGCAAAGAAGCTTGACCCCACTAAGTTAGATTTATTTCCAATACAACACTCAAATAGACAAAATTATAAATTCAAAAATAAGGCAAAAAATGGTAAAAAGGAGTAACAAAACAAAAGCCCCAGCAATTATTTATACAAGAACTATATGTCCACTCAGGGGCCCCACTAGCAATTTTGGGCCCTATGACTGATGACTAGAGATCGACCCCCCCCATATACCAACACACATATTATATTTATGTCACTGAAGCCAAGGCCTAATAAGTAGACTATTAGACTACTGCAGCACACCAGCTAGTGTGCTTGCAATTTCGCGTGTTGGGGAGCACTTACATCTTTATTGTCAGACGAGCATTTAAAAATTTGCCACGTACACAACTCAGCTGACAGTGACAAGGTCGAATGCGTTGCCATTCTCAGCGATGCATGAGTAAAGCCGAGCTGTGATTGGTTGATGGCACGTACAATGGTACCACAGCCAATCTGTGATTGGCTAATGCACTTAATGGTACCAACCGACCTGCAGAAAAAAATTTGCATGCGGCAAGTTCAGGCAGTAGCATAACTTCAACCTTATAAAATGATGAATAGTAAGAGGGGCGGCCCATGTGCTGAGATTGTTTCAATAAATTCATTTTAAATTCATTTTCAATTAAAATTTAATTCTAAAATTAAAGTGTGCATATGTTTTATTTTCAAATGTTCATAATAATAACAGTTTCCTCTCTGGGGCCCCTGTTAATTCTGGGCCGTAGTTACTCCCCCCCATACGGCGCCCCTGCATCCACTACACAAAAAAGATTCCACATGCAATCTGGATTTATACCCAGGTCTCATCAAAGAGCAGCGTCTTTACCACTGACCTACTTGGAAGTATGACTCATTGCAAATTTGATAAGTGACACAGCAAAGCACGTCAGGCACCCTAGCAGCCGTATTGTATTACTTACTTGAACATAACGGCACATGGATTCTTTCAAAAGACTACTTTGAAAATGACTGTGCAATATATCGTGGACAATCATAGTGAAAATGTCAAAAGGAAACCGGTTTAGCGACTGCGTACGGGCGCTAATTGCTGAACTCTTTGAGTCTTTGTGCATAATGTCGCCTGGCAGCCAGAAAGCAGAGCAAGTTAAAACAGCAATCACAACAAACTCCCCAGTAACTACTTGTACAATGATGTATGCTCGACTGTTAATGCTCAAAATCCACTGTCATCCCACATAGTAGTTAAATGACTTACGCACTGAACTATGTCCAATGACACGTCCAGTAATGCTTCCACCCCACATGAATAGTCAGCCGAGAAGCCGTGAAAACAGCTTTGATGACGTCTGTTGAATATCTCGTAAATAATTAAAGTGAAATAGTGTAAATCAGATGTAAATCACTTTGGCGTTTATAGTGTTGTTGTCAAAGTTCATGACCGTGATGGCGTATGGACTCTTCATTGGACGCACCGGGAATGCAAGGCTCTATCTCAGGCTTGGTTTGTGCAATTACGGTGGTTGAAGGGTTGTTGAAAACGTCAGAGCTAAGAGAATCAAATGACCATCCCGAAAATCAAAGTGACAGCAAAGTGACTCAAGTCAAATACAGAGAAGACAATACATTACATGCAAGTAGAATGCTCTGGGCTTGACCTCATTGGAAGCAGTGCCACTGGGACAAACATGCGTGGAGACGAGCAGGCTCAGTTTCAGTATAACACAGACACTCTGGACTAACAATAGCCGGTGCAGATTTACCCTGAAACCCAGTTTTTCTTACAAAACAGCAAAGATATGAAAAAGTTTTTGCTCATAGCTGTAGAATGTAAAGTGTATGCCTGCTGTTCTTTGAGTGCAGTGTCGGTTTAAAATGACAAGGCTTATATCATTGGATTGTGTGAACTTCCCTCTCTCATTTGATGTATCGTTTGTATGCATAGCACAGAGAACTAGGTTCACTAACCCACATAACTGGCCCTGTATTTTCATGAATTACCAAACACAACCTTTAACAATTTTCATTTGTCGAATCAATTGTTAGAGATATATGCCGTCCAAAAATAAACTTGCCGTTGGTTACCAAGACCCGAAATTGATTGTACGGATGCTTCAACTAGGCAATGACTTCACTTCAAGAGATTTCGAGCAAAAAAGACGACGTTCAAATCAGTTTTTCGCGTGGGCGGTATACTTCGCCCAAAATAATTTATATATCAATCAAATCTATTATAAATTCTTTACTTATTTGTGTAGGTTGTATTGTGGGCGAGGCCTGCCGCACGAGTTTAATTTTGAAAATGACTAGTTTACATTAGTGACGCGCTTAGTTACGCAAAATATATAAATGTGGGATTGGCATTTACAAACGGAAATAAAATTGAATTTCGTGATATTTTTTAAAGTAATAACTTAAAATGTAACGTTATTTCATACAACTGTAAGTATTTTTATGTGTAATCAAACAAATGTGTGGATTGTGTGTTTTTCACTAAGGATTCAACACCTGGCACGAATTGTACTTCATATTGAAATCCAACTTTTCAATTGCACCTCTTGCGTAAGCAGCCTTCTTTGATGTACAGCTGTTCGCATTTCCTGCTTTGTTGACGCGTAATATTTTGAATGATGATTCTTCTCTAATATGTCTGTTATGTAAATATCGAGTAAATAGTTTAGTGTCGTTGGGTGTTAGGCCTAATTAATCAATGTACGAGCCAGATAATCAGTGGCGTCAGGCTTTTCGGCACGATGACCCAGTTTCGTCTTTCGACAATGATCCGATGAGGAAATGCTCCAGGTGAACCCAGGTAAACTACAGGTACACGAGGAAAGGTAAATTTTATCTATGCAAAATCTATAAAAATCTGTTCATACACGGATATTCTGAGTTATGGTAGAGATGTAGAACCAATAAATAACTCTTTGAAAAATAAGATAGGCCTATAGGCTATCTGATGCCTGATCAATGCCTGACATTTCGCCCCTCGATCAGCTCGGCCCTTGAGCACTCATCATATTCTGCAACTTTGAAGTTTGTGAACTGAATTGAATCTGACCTGAATTTTGTTTTTAATATAATTAATGGGTAGCATAATTAATTCAGAAATATAAAAGACAAATATAATTTTGCTCCCGTATAAGTGTGATAAGGCAAAGAAAAAAATACCCGTGATTCCTATTACCCGGCAGTCCCTATTTTCCCCCTACCCTAAACATTTTATTGGCCTTTTTGATTGCTAAAGGTATCTTGCCTACTGTCGTTGCACACTTTTGGACAAAAAAAAGAATTTTTGAGATTACTGTAGAGATTTGAGTATAGGGCCTATAGAGTGGCTTTATTGTGGTTTAAAATTTTATCAAGAAGTACTGCATTAAAATATTTTTAAAAAATAAAATAATGTTTCTACCTACCTACCTACCCACCCACCCACCCTATTTCTATTTGGCACGTAATAGGAATCGAACCTATTTTTTTCTTACTTAACTGTTTCATTAAACATTTCTGTTTATTATTTATAATTTATTCATTTATATTTATATTTATTATTTATATCTCCCGTTGCCATGGCAACAATGGACCACTCATCTTGATAATGTTGAATTGTTAATTATTTATATAATAATTGATATACATAAATTATAAGACAATATATTGAACTCCTTTGCTCTTCGGATTGAAAATATGCCAAATAATGACATCTTGAATGGAACAATTTCCTCTCCCGTTGCCATGGCAACCATGGGCCAGACATCCTGGTAATTTTTGAATTGTTAATTATTTATATAATAATTGATATACATGGTTTACGAGACAATATATTGAACTCTTTTGCTCTTGGGATTGAAAATATGCCAAATAATGACATTTTGCATGGTGCAATTTCCTGTTCCGTTGCCATGGCAACCATGGGGCAATAAAGCTTATTACATTCATTTTTTTAAATTTTGGCTATTATGTCAATAAATGACACCAATGATTATTAGTTTTTAGACAGGGCCAATTTTGATGGTAAGTGAACCTTGTCCTTCAGTATAAACGGTAGTGATCAAGCACTGATATTATTTTATCTCACGTTTTGCTACATGCTTATTAACTTGCTGGGCGCTTAAATTTTGTTTGGTTGAGATAAAAAATGGTCATTGTGTGCTTTTTGGAGAGTTTCTTTCCTTTAAGTAAATTTGCCACATGACAATCTTGCTATTAGGAAACATGCTGTATTTATGACGTTTATTTATTGCCCCCAGTACCGGGAGCATTCAGGTGGAAGAGGTTAAGTTTGGCTCAGGTGCAGTAAGATGAGCCTTGTCCTCAGTCCTATGAATGGGTTTGACTTCAATATAACTAGCAAAATAAAACTGGGTCAAGTCCATGCTTTGCTTTGAAGGTGCGCACTATACCCAAGAAGAACTGTGGCTGTAGGCCAAAAGCACTCAGAGAGGGACGATGTACACTTGGTAGGATAACAGCTAATAACCACAAAACTTGAGTTCTGAAAATACCACAGATTTTAATAAATCCATATCTAAACCAGTCTCAATGGAAACAATGTGTATTGTGCCTCAAAACGCTAGAATTTATGGCATTGTTTCCAATGATTTTCATATGGTTAGATACACATATTGCTGGTATCCACATGTTCCTGTCACATTTATGACCCTGTGATTTGTCCCTATCACCTTCACTAAGTAAAAGTGGAAAATGTTTCTTTTATATAATGTGTCCAAAACACTACTGAATATGTGGCTACCGATTGGACAGTGACACATGATTGAAACTCCAAGCAAAGAATAATTGTCAGATACCAGAGGATGATGGGTTATATAAGTTGCTTGCTATACTGCTTGCAGAAATGACAGCAAATTGCCCATTCGTTGTAAGTGCATATGCGATGGATTCTGCTACAAAGGAGATTTCAGCTTGTCACACGTCTGAGCATTGAGTTGAGCATCAGTGATAATGGAACCGTATCACAAACCTGCTTGCTGGTGAATACATGAATTCTGCATGTATCCAAAGTAGTTTTCTTAAAGATTGTCACATGAATAAACGTCTGTTAAGCCATAATCTATCGTCAAATTAGGTAACTGAATGATGATTCAGCCTATCGCCCAGTGGTGAGACACAGTATATATTTGCATCATTTACCAATGGAAAAGATTATAAAAAAACTGGATGTCTGTGCCCACGTTCCCAGGAAAAATCAAAAGGCGTGCACATTCATTGACACATTCTCAATTACCCAGTAGTGGTTGGTCTGCTAGCGAGAGTCTGCAATAGACACTTCCGTTTTTTGGGGGTTTTTTTTTTTTTTTTGGTCTCTGTTAGTGTTGCAAGTGTACTTTTCTTTTTCCCACCAATAGCTGAGACTGATTATGAACCCTTAACGGGCACTACTAAAATGTACAACTTTGAATAGACGAACGTCTGTGACCCAATAAAAAAAAAAAACCAATACAATAAATATTTTTTCATTACAAATATGTGTGTGCGAGTGAGTGTGTGTGTGTGTGTGTGTGTGTGCATGTTCGTGCATGTGTGCTATAGCAGCATAAACAACAACATGATGGTTCACACATTGTTGCAAGGCTACAGGCTACCTGCAGTGCTGTAAACGACAGGAAAATTTATAGCTTAAATAAATGTTAAAGTGAATCGCAAATGGTAGCCAGACTTTCCAATCAACAAAAACAGGTTAACTTAATTAAATCATCCATTGAATCCCCCAGCGCCGATACCACCATAAAGAACCTTTTTGTAGGCAAATAAAATAATAATAATAAACCGTTAGTAGGCATAACAGAGCAGACAGGTTTACAAAACTAATGCTCATAGTCACATTTTTCAGACCTCAAATGTCATGGTCCAGACCATGAATCAAGTGCAGAGGCAGGGTCCAATCCAGAGTAGGGTTAGTTGCTAGTAATATGGTAACTATCCCATTATAACTAATGGGATGAAACCTTGAAGAGGATGGCACAGATCAGTTGAGACGTTGAGGGACATCGTGAGGAGAGATTCCCAATCCCCGGCCTGTGGCTTTATAAGATTACAGCCAGATGGAGTGAATACTTCCCCAGCACTGAGCTGTTCCTGGGCAGGAAGCAGAAGTTTAGGAGAAACTCAGTTCCAAACCCTGATGACCATAGAAGGGTTGTGAGCTTGTTCCTGATAAACTGGACAAAAGAACATACCTAGACAGGAATTGACAAGAACGTGGCCTCGAGCCCAGGACCCTGGGAGACGCTTGGGAGCTTGTTGATTTTAACCAAATGAGGATTATGGCTTCCATAAATTACTAACATGAAAGGCTATGGTTTATATTTAAAAGACAAAGAGTTAAAATAGTAAACATTGACTGGGTTAAAGCACACAAAGCAAATTATAATCCAGCAACGTGCAACTGAGAGGAGGGGGTTTAAATACACATCACAGGTAGAGAGGGTGAGAACTAGGGAACAAGACACATCCAGGGATAAGGCAACATGCAAGACATAAACCAATCAAAAAGAGACATTACATCTTCTAGACATCCAAGTTCCTGAATGAGAGGTGACACAGAGAGCCATGAGGGTTATGACACTCGAATAGGTCTAAAATAAAATTGACAGAGCAAGCCCCCCTCCTCAGACCTCTGCGCAGCTGACAGCTTGTCAGAAATGGCAAATTCCAACGCTGTGTTCGATGGATGACCACCATTAAACAGATTCTCTTAAGCTATTTTCTCTGACTGCTGCACATTTTATCTTCTGCCAGTTAACATGGAGTGTAAAGTTTGATGTCCTCCTTTACCTGATGCTTGCAGATATTTGCATTACAAGTGGTATCACATTGTGGTTGTACAACTGCTGTTTTTTAATACTGCATTGCACATATTAGAAATAACCTTGTTATCGCCCTGGAGGGCGAAATTGTCCTGCACTATTCTTCTAATTGGTGACTTCCAAAAAAAGATAAATTTTGTTGCATGTGACTCCTCTATGGGTTTTAAGGCCTTTTTAAAAATTAGATTGTATGGCTCACTTTTCCTCTACCTTCCAGCTTTTAATTTCAATTGGCCAGCAGCTGTAGCTGTTGTGTTCTGTGGGTCTGTGTGTTTGGTTAGTCAATTTTAGGTTTTTATTATTTTGGTGATGTCGGTTTTTAGTCCATGTCTTAGTGTTTCACATTTCATTCCTCCCCTGTGTTACTCCAGTCCAGGTCTTACCCAGGTATTGTCTTTGCTTTCTCCCCGGTTGCGTCATAGTTCGTCAGTTTTTCTCTTAATTGATTGTGACACTATTTCGGGTGATTTAATGGATTCTGGGTTTCAGCCTTCCTTCCTTTCTCGTTTACTAATTTCCCTTTGCTTTTCTTTATTACTTACCCCAACTAACAGTTTGTTATTTTCTAGAATTTACTTACCAAACTAACATTGTATATTAGACTAACCTACTAACGAGCACCCGGGATTGTATAGCTACACTTACTAATTGACTAACAACCTCTCACCATTCGCCCTGTTCTGTCCTTCGCCTCTTGTTTTTCTTTCACTGGCTTCGCTGTGTTTTCCTGCAGAACCTTCTGTATTTATTTTATCTGTCCTGTCTCTTTCTATGCACTGTGAAATATTTATTTAGTTTATTTATCCCTTCTTTGGGATTGTCTTGTGAACCTCCTCTGTGTGGTAATGTTTATTTGTTTCATGTAATTGGGTTTCCCTCATGTTCCACCCCTCGTTAACTATATTAAGTCTCTGCACCTGTGTCTGCCCGTGCCCCTGCCCTATATCTGTCTCCAGCCAGCAGTCAGATTAAGATCTGACTTTGCTCGCTCGCTTTGCGCCACTACTCCGGCCACTACTGCCGTTCCCGCTCCAGTTCCGTCTGAGTCTGCCCCCCGCCTGTTGTTTCCAGAGCCCTCTTCCTGCCAGCTGTGCCAGTCTGCTAGCTGTGCCGTCCAGTCCTGTCCGCCCTGCCTGTCGTCTCTGAGCCCCCTGATGTCTCCCGAGCCCTAAGTGTTCAAGTCGTCTCTCGAGCCCCAAGATGTTCCTGTCGCCACTCCTAGCTGTTCCTGTCGCCACTCCTAGCTGTTCCTGTCGCCGTTCCAAGCTGTTCCAGTCGCCGCTCCAAGATGTTCCTGTCGCCGCTCCAAGATGTTCCTGTCGCCGCTCCAAGCTGTTCCTGTCGCCGCCCCGAGATGTTCCAGTCGTCCTCATCTGCCCCCTCCTGATGTTTTGCACCACCCACTCCCGGCCAGCTGTGCCTTCCGAGTCAGCCACCTGCCAGCTGTGCCCGTCTTCTCGTCCTGTGCCTGCCCTCTGCTTTTTGTCTCCAGCCTCTGTCCCGAGCTCCCCCGTTCCCGAGCCTTCCGAGTTCCCCCTTCCGAGTTGCCCCGTGTTGTCTGTTTGTTGCTGTTCCTGTTTGACTAAATAATCTCCTGTTATGTGGGGGGCAGGAATGATTCTGGACGAAGTCGCGTTATAACTTGAGTGTTGCAATAATCTATTCTAACTATGGTTCATTTTAGTTAAAATACTGCCAATATAGACAGCTTCTTTTGTGGGCAGTTGACAGCAAGGCAGCACACTAGGTTTTGAGACATTGCAGCATTGCGAGTAGTTGCCATCATTCATATCAAGAACAGTTATTTTTGCTTGTCAGCTAAACATAATCTGATGTCATCTAGTGGTTTACTATGAAAAAAATGCAAGATAACATACCAACCTTGCAAACCTTCCCTAAAATTCAGCACTTGTTACGGGAATGCTACCAGTAACGTTGCAATGTCATTTTCATCAAGGTCATGAATACATTATAGTGATCAAAATAAGGTAGCTCAATGTCAGACGGTGAATGAACAATACACACCTTTTATAACAACCATCTTTATTCAGCAACTAGCAACTATAGTTGCTGGCACAGAAAACTTTATTCCTTTTTTCCTTTGTATGTGTATTGGTGAACTAAAATTGTTATAGAGCTGTGGATGAGGTGCCAACTGACTGACGTAACGCAGGTGACACATTGGATCTCAGGTTAGTGAGGTTCAAAATACATCTGCTATCACCACTTATCGCAATTTGTGCAACTAAAGAGAACATCACAGAGATCTTTGAAACTGCTGCTTTAAAAAACAAAAATTGTCATGCAACTAAGATATTTGATCTGTAATAAAATGTCCTTCATTATAGCCAAACATTCTAGCTTTGGCAATCACAAGTTGATATTAATTTAATTTGCCGTAGTAGAGAAACTATCACTGTTGTGCTGGGCTGTTCACCGATATATTAATACTTGAGGCCAGTGACAACTTCAAGAGATCATGAGCAAAAGAAAAATAAATTGTCATTTTTTAAAAACAAGACTTGTGCAGTGAAACAGATTATGATAGCCCACTAGTTGCTGTTGTAAATTGTGACTTTAGGACCTCATCCACACAATCCACTGAAACCAGTATGCTTATTTAGTAAATTGAAATGTTTAATTAGGAATAGGCTAATTTGTTGTTGACATACAATCAATCTAAGTAATTCATGACAACTTTGGCACAAAGAATCATGATGTCAAATAGACAATAATATTTACTTGTGGGACCCTTAAACATAAGTTCAGTTTGTAGCACCAGTGATGGTGCAGCAGCCTACATTTCCTTAATGTAACGAGTTATGGCATAGTGTGACTGTCAGAGCAGGCACAAGTGAACACAAACTCTGACTGAACTTTAAATTTAGCTGACCAAATTTATTTTCATTGGTAAGTATTCATAATTAAACCATCAAAGTAGGCTCCAGCAATAATTTACCGGTACCATTGAAAGACCTTCAAATAAAAGATATCCAAATCTCTACTGCAAAAATTAATTCATCCTGTCCTCCAGCCTTAAATGTCAATTCCACTTCTGAAATGTAAAGGATGCCCATGTATGTTTTTATCTTATCAAGATTGAGCGCATGACTTGCTTTCAGATCTCTCATTGAGCAATAAAAGTACAGGTTTCTGGCAGTAGATTTTTAATGAAAGGTCAAGTTCAGGGATAATCGCAATCTGAGCTGTAACATGCCAAAGACCTTAATGATTCGATTTACCTGCTTCTAAGTCCTGTAAGGGAGCTTGGCTCCTTGATTAAGTTCTGTCACTGCATTACCACAAAAGTTGGTGCATTACCAAATTCTTGTCATAAAGTGGGATCACAACTGTGCTTTGTCCTGCCTCATTAATTGAGGCCGACAAATCACAATTATGAAAAAAAAACAATTTCACCTTCTAAAAATGACTACCTTTGTAAATTATTACTGAACTTCAAACTTATTATAATTACACCCCCCCCCTACACACACATTTTCTGGGACAATTACGGTCATGATATATTTGCACCATAAAGTTTCCACATGTCCATGTTTGGAAGACGTTTGTGGATCATTTGCAGACAATGCCTGCTTGAAGGCGGTGACCCATAGTGGGTAAGTCTGGGACCCATCACACATATGGAGTTTTGTGTGTGAGAGGTACTTTTTTCATTAAAGCATTAATTAAATTCCCATTAAATGTAATGAGGGAAGGTTTTTGGGGTTTGGTATAACCTGGAGCAGTAAATAAAAAGCCGATCCCTCTGGAAGCTTTAGTTGATCTTAGCTAGTAATTTTTTTTTCCTCCAGTTTAAAGTTGTTCTCATTTATAACATAACATGTAGGTCAACGGCAAAGCTGGCAGTCTTATCGCTGGGCCTCAAGAAAATACGAGACCGCTTGACATACATCCCAAGACATTTCATAACCATGTACATAAACTGAGAAGTGCACCATTTATTATTGCCGGCACCGCCTATCTGTGGATAAGCAAGTCTTCTTGCAAACAACAAGTCAGGGTCACGTCCTAACTGTGTCAGTTTCATGCAGTTTAATGTGTCACAAGTCCAAGGAACCCAAACCAATTATAGTATAAACATGCACAAGACCTTCAAAACCTCAGAGATGACTCTGTAAGGAATCCTTTCAGTCAACCATGCTGCTGCAGACAGCCTACACTCCCCAAAGACAAGGCAAGAACTTTCTAAAACATTTTACGGCATTCATAAACCAACTGAAGAACAGAAATATTATGCTGCAAAACTGTCATCAATTTGACAACACCAATAATGCTCCGATAACCCAATAAAGCCTTGCACGCCCTCAAGATAACGGTACGACAAAATGCAAAGCATTATGATCCTGCACAGGAAATGCAGTTCACACAAATATCATTCCCCAAAACAATCCCAATCGGATGTCTTTTCTCATGGTCGCTCAACGGACTATGGACTGCATGGAAATCAATCTCAAATACACTTTTTTTGCTGAACTGACATGAATCTTCTCAATAAAATTTATAGGGAGATACCGGTACTGCTGGTGGCTCCTGCCAGTGAAAATGAGTTTTCACTAAATCAATTACAAATGATTTTCAAATGACTGCCTTGGAAATGACTACCACTGCAAGATCTTACCATGAAATGAGAGTACGAATTTTATTTAGGCCGAGGCTACAAGTACGTGACCATATGGCAAAGTCTCCAGGCTAGCAGTACATGAGTCCAATGCGCATGCACACCCCCGTAGTCAGATGACAAAAGGCTATCAATACGGGATTTTCAATAAATTATTACACAAACACCCATATGACTTAACCCAGAGTCATGACAAGAAAATTATGTTGAGTGTTGTTGTGTCTTGCCTCATGACTTCCTGTTTTATTTTGAAATTTTACTGTCCTTTTGTTCAGGTCACCAGCCCCTCCCTCGTGTGTTTCCCATGGTCTGATTGTCTGCCCCGCCCTGATTGTTTCCACCTGTTCCCCATTTCCTTGTGTGGGTATTTATAGTCAGCGTTTCCCTTTGTCCTGTGCCAGTTCGTCTTGGGTCGTCAAACCAAGAGTATCTCACCAAGTCTCGTCAGGTTGCTTCGTTGTTTCTTGTCTTGCATTTTGCCAAGTTTGTTTTCAGTTGTCACTTTGCCTTGCCTTATCCTTGTTTCTTTGTAGTTTCCTTGTTAGAGTGATTTTTTTGTCTATGAGGTTTTCTTCTTCATGAGTGATTTTTTCAGTTTAACTATTATTCATTCCTCGAAAGAGTGTTTTTGGTTTTTTCACTTTGTCCTCTGAAAGAGTGCATTTAAGTTGCTAATTTTTATTTAAAAGACTGTTTATTGGAACTTGTGTCTGGAGTCGAGCTTTTGGGTTCAACACTTTGGCCCAGCCTTGTCACCCAGAAAGGGACTCACTTTCTTGTACTCAGAGAATAACATGCCATTAATACGGGATTTTATAGCAACATTATCCCGAACTCAAAGAATGACAGGCTATCAATACGAAATTTTTAAGCAGCATAAATCACCGACTCCCATACGTTTTCACCAAGTACGAGATTTTGAAATATGTTACAAGTCATGATTATGCTCTGTTAAAACAGACATTCTAAGCACAATAATCTTAAAGAGCAAAATAATTGCTTCAAAAATGATAATCTGAGAAAACATCTCATATCACGTTGTTTCACAGTAAAGAGTGTCTATGAGGCTTGCCACTAAATTGCCCCTAACCACGAGACCAAGATGCCTGCTAGAGCAAGCCGACGCATGAATGTATTATGCCAGATCTAACCTAACCCAATAACTGCTCATGTAATAAATGTCAGTAAATTATGATTATACATGGTTTTAATGAAAATGACATTTTATTACGTGATAAATAGAGATAGTAATCCTGAAAGCAATTTCTACATGTTTCCTATATTATGCATGTCACAAAGCGCAAGGGCGGAGGTTCAAGTTTCGGGAAGAGCATTCGATTGAACTTGAGGCAACTTACAACTCTTCTCAGATGCCAACTGACGCGCGGAGGATGCTTTGGGATCGTGTCGTGCATTTCTGCATGCCATGTGCATCACAGCAAGCAGCAATCACGTGAAAATCCTCCAGTACAGCTGCTCATTCGCATACAGGACTCCCATACGATTAAACTGGTGGTAGAGGAATACAGGACTTCCATACCGCTACACTTTAGGAATACGAGACTCCTGTATGGCCAGACTTCACAAATTGCTGTACGGTCCTGCACTGGTAGACACTATGTTTTATTTCCTATGAGAATTTGGGGAGGAATAAATGAAACTTACTACTGAAGTTTCATAAATATGATATCATGGGCTCAAAAATTTGAGATCCAATTAATCCATAAATTTAATAGTCATTTTATTCGGAATATGGAAAAATAAAATCAGTTTGTCCAAAGTGTCAAACAACAATTGCGCATGAATAACACAACTTAAAGGTCACTGTAAAGTGTCCAGTGGACAGATTCCTTTACAGTACCTGTCTTTACATGAGGAAACAGCACAGCTCGTATTTTGTGGCCGTTTTCATATTTCACGGTAGAAATAACACAGGAATATTATTTCAGTAAGAATCTGTTCTGAAAAACACTTCTAGCGAGACAAATCACACAGTAAAATTTTTATCTTTTTTAACATCGGAAACTCGCTATGGTAACACAGCGCACCATGGCCTGATATGCTCACTTGTGGAGTTCTACATGAAGGCAAACGCGAGAATGTGCTTCATGTAGCCTACATGCAGTAATGTGAAACTAAGACAGACAACATTGTACAGAATTACGGAAGAGAAATTACATCTCCTGCAATGATTCAGAGGAGGATCCAATCATGCGGCTACGGCTTCATCTGGGAGGCACAGCTACGTCTTATTTGTGATGTAAAGCTGACACAAAAAAGCTGTATTACTCATGTGTCAGGGGCGCTTGTCCACTGAAGCAGATGAAACACTGCTTAATATTAAAAAAATATATATCACATAAGCGGAAAACGATGCTCACAAATTATAACTGAGTGTCTGTAACATTTTATGATTTGCTGCATGTTGCTTCTATAAACTGACAGAGTACGAAAAGCCGTACAAACAGCCATTCCTCAGTGGCTAAATTTAAAATTACAAATGATTCACAGCTTGAATAATTTATTGATGTCAATGGGTGAAATCTTACTTTGCTATTAGTCAAATGACCTTTAGTCCCGCAATGTGAAGCACTATTTCATCAATTATATAAACCAATAGTGTGCGTCTTTCCACATTCCTGTAAAGATGGTGGACTGCAGGCCCAACAAATGTCAGCATCCAATCACTATTACCACACTCAGTTGGCTCCTCCTGTCAGGGTCGGACTTGTCATCCTGATGCTAGCGCTAAGTTATTGCGCCATTCAAATAACTGAACAAATTACGAAGAGATTACAATAAACCTTAGATTTCGACAATGTCCTTCCTTTCGGCAAACTTCAACGAAACTAGCTGACATTCAGCACTGTTGCTAGTAGATCACAAAAATGACTGTTTTATCAACTTTCCCAAGCAAAACAGGACTTTTCATTTGGCAAGGATCATCAGAAGCAACATCTCTGATGGATTCAGTGAGACTGACAAAAAATCAAGACAGGTAAATAAGGTAAAGGTAAATATGCCACTTAAACTCACACCGAATGCGTGACAGTTGACAGGTATGCATCATGAATGAAGACTGGCTACACCTGATAATGGTGAGAGTTTTCGAAGTTTCTGTAATGGTAATTTAAATGAATGATTGGAAACAGGTTGTGACCAATCATTAATTTTAAGGGATTGTTTGAGCCTCCCCTGTTGCCAGTTCACAAGCTGCCACTGATTGATTGTAGGTGAATTATTTTGAATAAATTATATATTATATATTATTACGTAATTATTACATATTTGCCCCGTAGTCTGCCACATGACCAGTAGCTAGCCAATATGAGTAAACCTGACTATCTTTATCCTCTAGAAAATCACAATGAAATGCATACTTATCGTGTTCTCATGATTCTGAACTTGTGAAACTTTTGGCAGTTTCTGGCATTTTCTCATTTTGAATATAAAGATGGCATCAACATCATCATCTTTATTCTCGCCGTAAACCACCTGGGTGGTACAAGAGGTACATCATTTGACCAATAAGTCATAATTTCCATTATGTTCATAATGTTGAAGTATTTTACATTAAGTATAAGTGCATTAATAATTTTAATCATATATTGCATTCATTCAATAGCATCAATCATTCTACAAATAATATGTTCTTAAATAATTCTAGCTACATTGATGCAACACTTTTCTCTACCTACTATAAAATATACATTTCTTATTGAAAAGTTTTACTTCATATTACGTCTTTTTCTTATTTGTATGCATAACAGTAGACAAAATTTACAAAGCCACTATATTCATTGTGTATTGTTCCCGTCCTGTGTACAAAACCCAAAACCAGTGAAGTTGGCACATTGTGTAAATCGTAAATAAATACAGAATACAATGATTTGCAAATCCTCTTCAGCCTATATTCAATTGAATACACAGCAAAGACAAGTTACTTAATGTTTGAACAACTTTGTAATTTTTTGCAAATATTAGCTCATTTGGAATTTGATGCCTGCAACATGTTTCAAAAAAGCTGGTACAAGTGGCAAAAAAGACTGAGAGAGTTGAGGAATGCTCATCAGACACTTATTTGGAACATCCCACAGGTGAACGGGCTAATGGGAACAGGTGGGTGCCATGATTGGGTATAAAAGCAGCTTCCCTGAAATGCTCAGTCATTCACAAACAAGGATGGGGCGAGGGTCACCACTTAGTGAACAAATGCGTGAGCTGATTGTCGAACAGTTTAAAAACAACATTCCTCAACAAAGCTATTGCAAAAAATTTAGGGATTTCATCATTTACGGTCCGTAATATCGTCAAAAGGTTCAGAGAATCTGGTGAAATTACTGCACGTAAGCGTCAAGGCCGAAAACCAACATTGAATGCACGTGACCTTCGATCCCTCAGGCGGTACTGCATCAAAACTGACATCAGTGTGTAAAGGACATCACCACATGGGCCCAGGAACACTTCAGAAAACCACTGTCAGTAACTACAGTTTGTCGCTACATCTGCAAGTGCAAGTTAAAACTCTACAATGCAAAGCGAAAACCATTTATCAACAGCACCCAGAAATGCAGCCGGCTTCGCTGGGCCCAAGCTCATCTAAGATGGACTGATGCAAAGTGGAAAAGTGTTCTGTGGTCTGACGATTCCACATTTCAAATTGTTTTTGAAAACTGTGGACGTCGTGTCCTCCGGACCAAAGAGGAAAAGAACCATCCGGACTGTTATAGGCGCAAAGTTCCAAAGCCAGCATTTGTGATGGTATGGGGGTGTATTAGTGCCCAAGGCATGGGCAACTTACACATATGTGAAGACACCATTAATGCTGTAAGGTACATACAGGTTTTGGAGCTACATATTTTGCCATCCAAGCAACGTCTTTTTCATGGACACCCCTGCTTATTTCAGCAAGACAATGCCAAGCCACATTCTGCACGGGTTACAACAGCATGGCTCCGTAATAAAAGAGTGCAGGTATTAGACTGGCCTGCCAGTAGTCCAGACCTGTCTCCCATTGAAAATGTGTGGCGCATTATGAAGCGTAAAATACGACAAGGGAAACCCCGGACTGTTGAACAACTTAAGCTGTACATCAAGCAAGAATGGGAAAGAGTTCCACCTGAAAAGCTTCAAATATTGGTCTCAGTTCCCAAACGTTTACTGAGTGTCGTTAAAAGGAAAGGCGATGTAACACAGTGGTAAAAACCTGTGCCAACTTTTTTGCAATGTGTTGCTGCCTTTAAATTCTAAGTTAATGATTATTTGCAAAAAAAAAAAAAAACAAAGTTTCTCAGTTTGAACATCAAACATCTTGTCTTTGCAGTGTTTTCAATTGAATATAAGTTGAAAAGGATTTCCAAATCAATGTATTCTATTTTTATCTACAATTTACATAACGTGCCAACTTCACTGGTTTTGGTTTTGTATAAATAAAACAGTAGACCACTTTTTTTCATTACAACAAGTGGAAAACAACACTGATCACATTTGGTATCACGTTGTGTTGTGACAGTCGATCGTGAATTTCATCTCAATTTATATGTATTTACCTAGTTGTAATATCACCAACCTGTGTTGATTTTAAATACCTTCATTTCTCAAAAATTTGGTCTGATGTTGAAATAAAGAGACAAATTCTGTCCTCTTTCACGTGTAAGGGCACGACAAAAGAAAACAAAGTGGCACTCATCTCCTAATATCTCACATTCACAGTTGGGTGGCTGTAATATGGCTGTAATATGGCATGAGGTGAACATATTTCCTCACATGAACAACATGCTTCTATTGTGCATTGAGGTGTGTGTGACATCAAGCACATGCTCACACAGCCTGCACAGCTGTTGTGCTTTTTGACCATAAACACATGCAAATATTAGTAAATAGACTGCAAAAATTACTATATTAAAGTGGAAAATGGACATAATATGACCCCTTTAATTATGAATTTAAATTCAGCATTTTTTGTGATAATAGTAATTATATGAGAATGATTATGAAATTTGCAGGGTTCTTACTACTCCAAGTATCAAGACAAAGTCGCCTTAATTACCTATCCCCACTAGTATTGGAATATAAGTATTCCCCGCATGTACGTAAACATTGTCAACACATTTTGGATAGTGAAAATCCCACTGCTTTCTACAGCCTTTTGACAATTCTTAGTTGTGCATAATCATTTTATAATTAATTATATATAATATAATTAATGGATTGTAATTCATTCAATGTGAACAACTCAGCAACATGCCTCTCATTTTCAGTCATGGTTATGTATTCTGGCTTCACAGCCCATTTGTTTGAGTACATTACATGATTCTTGGCATTTCACCCCATGTGGGTATTATGTAATCAAACTGTATGCTTTTATCCTTGATGTCAAAAGGCCACACTGACAGAAGTGGCACATTTGTTTCAAATATGAATTATTCAACATTCCCACACTAAAAATAAACACATACACACACACAAACATTCATTCTTATGCACGTCATAAAAGTGCAGGGTGGAATGGATATCAAACCCACGACAAAATTTGAAAGAGAGTAAAAAAACGCTGCTACTGAAGGGACGTAATTTTCCAGAGAAATACAAGTTTGTTGCCGATTAATCTGTATGAAAGGAGGCTGGACATAGCTGCCTTCTGCCTTGTTCGGAAGTTGCCATGGCTACATGGTAATGCCAGTAAATAACAGGATTTGCACATGGAGATTTAAGCCCCTACTTAGATGTATACATGCTCTCACACAGGAGTGGAAGCACATGTATATATTCACATGCACAGGCACTCACCTGTGAGTCCTATCCATGAAAATACACACTTCAAAGGATGCTTTTCTATAAAAGCCTCCTGTGGTTTCATTGCATTTACCTGATCTGTTCACAACAAATCATAACATAACACAACAAAAACACATAACAGGATAAACATAATGATGACAAAAGGCCATGTAGCTCAACAAAACTTGCCATTTTCCAACCACTAAATGACACTAACACTTAGTTGACTTCAGAGCTGGATGGTATCTGGCTCTGTCATCAAGCCTGGTCTTGAGAACCTCAGGAGTTTCTGCCTCCATTACATGACTTGGCAAGCTGTACCTCCATGATTGTGCTCTTTTCTGTGAAAAAAATGTCTTATTCTCCATTTGCCCTGATTACATCTTCAGTTTCCATAGCAACCTCTACACATCTTGCAGAAAGAGAGATTTTGGCATTCTTCTGCAAGGTAAAGCTTTTTTTGTGTGAGATGAGTCAGATTTTGACAGCATAGCCATATTGTTATATTAACATATTCATATATTTGCAGCACTACACTGCAAAGTCATTACAAACACTTCAAATACGAGTACCTCGATGTGACCGTTGGGACGATCAGAGCTAATTACCCTGAACACCAGATTTTAAAGATTTTTTGCGTAATGTGTTCAGTTTTATCACAGTTGCCAGCTCTTCAGCTGTGCCAATGGCTTACTCAGAGCGGAAAGATGAACTGACAAGATTAAAATAAAATAACAACCTTGTTTAATATCAGGTCAGAGTGATTGAAAACAAGAATTGAAGTATGATTGCCAGCAATTGATTTCATATTGTAGCAGAATTCTCGATAATTTAGCCATGCACCTATTTACAAAGATCACTGATCAGGGTCAGTAAGGTGTGAAATGTTGCCAATTATTCCATCAGTCCATTTCTTTCCTTTGAACATTTTATAATGCTATAAATAGTATTTTAAAATTGTAATCTCAGAGGAAATCAGGATGATTTGGCTTGAGAGACCTAAAAATGAGATGAAGTTATAAGCTGTGTGCAGCCGATGGGGAAAACATTATTTCGTGCACGTTTCAGTAATCTGTTCATGCGCGTTAATGCGTTTTCCTGGGGCTTTGCTGCAAAGAAACTGTGCTCGGTCAGAGGATTATGTAACTGATGCGTTCGCTCTCTGCGTAACGCACGTGGGACTCCGGAGCGCAGCGATAGGCCTCGCTGCTCCACATCTCACAAATCTAAGCGGTGCTGCAGTGACCCCATCACACACTGATTTCGGAACAGCCAACATTTATAAAAAAATATAACATTGAATTAACAGTAATCAGCTAAAGAATAGCTGGCTCTCCTGGGTTCAAAGCAGAAGCTTGCACTGAGCACTGTGACTGAACTGCACATTTCATTACATTGATTCAGCAGCAGATTTTATCCAAGGCAGAGTGCATGAAATACATAAAGAAGGTTATTGAAACAGCTTCAAAAAGTAGAGCAGATAAGATGTGATTCATGCAATTAGTCAACTCAGTCAACAAATGTTTAAGCACAGGTAGTGTAAGTTGAGCCGTGCAATGAACAGCATAGCAAACAAGCAGGTGAGTACAGTTACAAATGGCAATATATCACCAGGAAAAAGGTTAAAAAAAAAAAGAGATTGACCATCTGGGAGTAGGGGTCTGAGAAAAAACTAAGCAAAATCCAGAACCTTGGTCAGGTGCTGTTGGGAAAGATGAGTCTTCGACCAGTGACGGAGGGTCTGTAGAGATTGCACAGCTTGTAAAGTAGAAATCCAATGTTCCCCAGCTGGGCACACGCACCCTTGGTCTAGTGCCTCTGGTCCGCTCCTCACTGTGATCTACCCATAATGTATGTATTTGTACAGCTAAACATCTTTCTGTTTTGACTCTGCACTGCCGCAAATTGAAGGAAAGCAGTGTGTACAAGGTTAATGTTGGAAAAGGTCAGCTTTAATTTGAAGGTGTTCACATCTAGTCATGCAGTCGTCTACAGAACTGTACGTAATCATTCCCCCCATTATAACAAACTGCTCCGCATGTCCATGTTTGAATTTGATACTCATGACAGCCCTCGGACCGCAGTGAGAAACGCCTTCAAGATAAAATAATCAAATAGTGATTGGATTGACGCATGTGAAATTTCCAACAAAATTGGCTAATTACTTACATGTGGTTTGTAAACGTGGGCTCCTTTTTCATCCATATGAAGATACTGGCCTTTGGCAGGAACTTATAATTCTTTGATTATACACTAGGTATTGCCATTCAAATCTTAAACCCTGAGCTAATACACTGAGTAACATTATAGGGAGTTCTTACTGGTGACACAAGGTGCAATCAGTTTTTGATAATGGATAGAAATCTGTGAGCTTATGTACTGGGAATGTTTCTTTTTGACATTCACAATAATTGCAGCTATATGGGCTGTGCTGCAGTGGACCTCTCCTGACACTGAGATGGGTATACAAGCTACAAGCTGTGAATTCCACAGTGAAGCTGAAAAGGATAGTCTGTACCATTTTGAGAACATTTCATACTGCAGACGTGCCTGACCTCCATCTCATTACAATTGCATACAGAATGTCACAGACTGGCAAATGATGCAGTCATGCCTGTGGTGTCATTTATTAATGGCCTCTGTCAAATACTGAAATGTGTAGCAGCCCTGCAGCAGCTATGCGAGTGTCTATTTGTAGCTGGGGGCAAAGTGAATTGGAAGACTGGAGTGTAGAGTAAATAGTCACAACAACAGTGCCCATACCATACACTAGAAAGTCCTCATTTTGACCAGCTAATTAATATACTCTTCCATAACAGAAACTATACATTGTTGTTAGCATCAATTTATTATACAAGAAATGTTTTGACAAATGTGGAAAACAAATTGAAAAGAAAGTATAATCAATAATTCAATATTTGTATAGTTTCTTTTTTGGAAGAGTATATCTGGGTCCATTTCAGAAGTGCAGTTGTATAACTGGGTATTTCATGAGCTACCTGACGTGGCACAATGTATTATGACAGCGGCTATTTTTGTATAAGTACCCAGGGACAGAAAGAATGGCAAAGTAATGTTTATATAATTGAGCATTAGGCAATTGCTGGTACTTTGTTTTAATGTGTGCCCATATTATTCGTTAAAAATGTAGAATTTAAATAAGATTGAATTTTTAAATATATACAATATTTTGCTACACCTCTCTATATCTATTTATGCAATGGGTGAGAAAGTTTGTAAAATATGCCTGGAATGTGAGGTTACGCTCAGGAACCAGACGCGAGAACCAAGTAATCCAAAAAGCTTGTGTTTTATTTGGAAAGTCCACAATCCAAAAATCAGAATCCCAGGGACGTAATCCAAATTGTAATCAGAGCAGCAAACACAAAACTCGTGGTCGAGCAAAAAAGTTTTGATACACAGATGCAAAAAAATCCAAGACAAAGCCAAAATCGTAATGAGGGACAGTCCAGTCAGAGGTGAATCACAGAGAGTACAAGGCATAAACAGTCGCAGCAAAGGTAAACTAGGTGAAACGTTCTGACAAAGAGCTGGCTGTGAAAAGACTGCTTTAATAGACAAACAGGCAGTCACTTGCTACAAAGGGAAACAGGTGAACTGGATCAGACTAATAACAAAGGAATGAACACGAGGAAGTTCCTGATTACAAGAAATTGGCAAAAGCCAAAACGCGGACAGGGATCACGTAGACAGCTTAAAGACAAACATACGGCTCCGGTTAGGGAGTTCTACTGTGCACAGAAAAGGAGAGAGAACGGAGTTTAACAAGCGCAGAGGTTCCGCTGAAACTGCAGCAAAGTATATTGAGTAAAGACAAGAGGCGGAGTCTAGAATAGGGCGAATGCTGAGAGGTCGTTAGTCAATTAGTAAAGTGCAGCTATACAATCCCTAGTGCTCGTTATTAAGTTAGTACCATAAACAATGTTAGTTTTGGTTAGTAGTTTAACTAAAACAACAAACTGTTAGTATTGTAAGTAATATAGAAAAGCAGGGTGAAGGAAGTAAACGAGATTGGAAGGAATGGTTGAAATCCCAGAAACCATGAAATCACCCGAAAGTGGCACACAATACTGGGGCTGAGTGATCACAAGACATGAGACCAGACTGGGGGAGAAAAAGTGCAATGCATGGTGAAAAACAAAACATGGATCAGAGCAAAAATGCAGTAATGGAATATGGCAAGACATAAAC
The DNA here is from genome assembly GCA_029721435.1 of Gymnothorax reevesii. Lineage (NCBI taxonomy): Eukaryota > Metazoa > Chordata > Actinopteri > Anguilliformes > Muraenidae > Gymnothorax > Gymnothorax reevesii. Next base: position 38,163,038 of record CM056581.1, read on the forward strand.
AGACAAAGCAAAAACAAAACATGGCCAGGCTTAAAATCCGGATACAAAATACAAAGCATGGTCAGACAAGGCAGAGATCAAAACCCAAACATGGCAGAATCAAAAATAAACATGGCAACAAGGCAGAATTACAACATGGAAAGCATAAAAACTAAGAAAAATAATGGAGATTGTTTCTTTCTTTCTTTTTTTTTTTGCCTGACACCAACTTCTGTATATGCACTTCCATATTGGACATATGTTTGACAAAGCCTGAATTTTAGATGCATATGTCTCATTGTGTTCTTAAAATGCTTTCTTATGGCATTTTCCATCAGACCCCCTTATAAATGCCCTTGCTTCAAAATACACCACATTAGGCTCAGGAATATTTCTATCTCTGAGCGAAATTTGTTTTGACACACAGTGGTGCAACTGAGAGTCTTCCAGCTGGGCGAACAATAACTCAGAATTCACAACTGCAGCCTCGGTCACGGAATGCTGAGATTTGGGCAGTATGACAGTTTGACTGAGAAATACACAATTGTTTGCAAATTACAGAGAAGTAGAATCTATCGCCGCCAATTAAGGAGAACAACCATACAGTAATATAACACAATCTTAGAAAATCTGCTCATAAAACTTCATTACTTTTGAAAATATGCCTCGTTTGGTAATGGTAATGCTTAGGTGCAGTAAACTTCCAGCTGATTCAATTCATGCTTTTGCAAGGTCTCAGAACTAATTGACTTGAAATGACTTCAATACAATGACAGCTACAGTGACCACCATGATTCATTAGATAGTGACATATTTTTGTTTTTTTGGTTCTATTGGCTGGGGAAATTACCACATTGGAATCAAGTTGAAGAAGCAGTTTGCATGCTTACAAAGAGACTGAAGGAAAACATCTCCAAAACCTGCAGGAACTGAAGATGGTTGCTGTCTGTCCTGAATATTTTTCAATGAGTGTTTCGCCACAGTCTAGCCATCTGTGTCTGATCTGGTTCAATTTGGTTAATTTTTTCTTCTCATTCAATTATTACCTGTCGCCCCTCACTTTCTTTGCTTCATTTCTTCGCTCTGCTCTCACACACCTGGATTTACTTAGATTTGTGTTTTGAAGTTTTTGTGTTTTGTCTTCCCTTTGCTAGGATGCTACTTGCCGTGCTTAGTATTTAGCTCTCACTCTTCTTAAGCATTTATTCAGGATGGCGGTGTCCTAGCTTTCTTTGTTCTTCCAGTCCCTGTGTCGCTGCTTCCCAAGTGTATCTTCATCTTCATTTGAGTTTTCCCCCTTGCCCAGCACAGAGGCGGACTTTGCCATTAGGCAAGGTAGGCAGTTGCCTGGGGCCCGCAACATCCAAGGGGCACCCTATAGACCTAAAAAAAATTAAAATAAACATATATGGTTTCGCTTATTTTTGACTCTTTTTTTATTACCCACATCATTCTAAAATCTATACGCTAAAATTGCTTTTGAGAATTTCAATTATTCACAAATTGCTGGGCTAAAATCCCCCCATCTTATTACAGTGGACTATTCCAAGAGTGCATCTAGGGAATTACTCTGGTAAAAACCATAGGCTATTGGCTGTCTATAACAACCAACGAAGTTTGTTCACATTCAGTAGCAAATCTGACGCTGATCAAAAGCAATGTTATATATGAAGAGATGGGTCGTGCCATCTGTGAAATTGGCATTTGTAACGAGATCATACAAACATTCTGAGTTAGTCAAGTTTTACCTCGTGAAACATGCACTAGAGTTGCTGAAAACAGCCTGGAAAAAGACTGCCAGTATCCATATGTAACCAGGGTTCTAATGATAGCCTTGAACAACTACGGCAGCCAAGAGAAATAAGTGGAGCGAAGAAGCTCTCCAGTTAGCGTTTCTCTTTAATAAATACAACCAGCCCAATTTCGCCACTCACTTAAATGTTTCCTCAATAACTAAACATGAAATCCCATATCTCTGCTCAAAAATGGTAGTGGTAGCTATCTTAAGTCAACCAACTAACAACAATCAGCTGCGATAATCATGTAGAGGAGGGGTCTCCAACCCTGTTCCTGGAGAGCTACCAACCTGTACTTAAGTACAGTCATGCTGTTCTAAGTGTGCTGAGAATGGCAAAATGTGAGTCCGATGTTAGTGGGTTGGTAGCGGACAAAGGGTTAATCCAATTTTCATGAAAATTTGTGAGGAAAAAAGTAAATGTCTAAACCATTGCCAACCATTGAGTTTGTTTTGTTTTTAACCCTTTCATTTCTGTGCGCAAGCCAGTCTAAATCAGGTGAAAATAAACAATCCGTGTTCACTCATACGGAACAGCAGGTGATTAACAAGGTGTCAATAGGAGCATGAGGGCATGGTCCATCAATGCATCATAACAGATTTTTGTAAAATGATATTATATCAATTTTGGAGACATTTTTCAAAGTATAAACTATTTTTAATACACCCTGTAGAATGGATTCTCGGGCTTATTGCTTAATGAGCCTCGCAAACTAACCTCCGCAAATCTGTGCTCTTTCACGAGCTCCAAGAGCGCAGAAATTATACAAGAATATTGATATTTTACATTGTTATTTATGTGTTGAAGAAAATGCTTCAATTTTATGGTACAATGTATAACAATTCTGTCGAAAATAAATTAGAATGCCATCAGTTCTACAAATTAGTAGCAGCTAATCAGGAAAAGTAAACTGCGAGAGATTTTGGTTATCAAGCATTGAAAGATGAGTTTCCGATGGCCTTTGTTACCGGCGATGGACTGGTACTGCTGAGCAGTCTGGCACAGCACTGAACTCACTGCACAGGCTAATGTTGTTAGCGAATGCTCTCTCCAGCTCACTCTTAAAGTTTAGTTTCTGTCGAAGAAAGTTATTCAACCACCGTTTCCCCCAGGCCAAAAACACATTTATACTTGATGCCAACAGTATTAATTATTTGCGCTTAAAACATAATGTGAGCTGATTTTTCTCAAACTGGAAGGATGTATAGCTGTAGGATACCAACCTCACACAACGTTGCTGTATTTGTGAATGAGTGGGCATGTCCTCAGTCGCACAAAGTGTGCAGAAGTCCAGGGCAGCATGATGACAGGAGCCGCACAGCTCAGTCCCTGAGTGGAAAATCGGCACTTTGAGTAATTTTTGGGCACCACAGCCACTTGAAAAAAGGGCAAGCCAAACTGACCATTTAAGTAGTAGGGCATTACGGCCACACTGGGGGGCAACCACGGCAATGGCTGCTAGGCCATGGTATAATTCATGCGCTGGCACAGTATTATTATTGTATTTCAAACATCGGATCCGATAAAATAAAGCCTATTGCATACCCACATACCCACATTGCCTACACACGCACTCACAGGAGTATTCACCTTTGCAATGACCTTGAATGTAATCTGTTGTGCGAAAAATTTGTTTCACGTCCAGTGTGCAAACGGCTTAATACTGTTATTGTCACTTAGGTTTTATCGTTTTTAGTGGGGGAAAGGAATACAGCCTGATTGCTATGATCCCGTACTGAGTTAAGACCACATATTGAAAATACTTTTTTGTAAATGTGTCCCCACATAGCCTACACACGCAATCATGCGCCCACATGCACATCTCTCTTTCTCTCTCTCTCTCTCTCTCTCTGATCTGACATCAGGACAATTGATATAGATATAATTTATGCGCTGATTCAGATATTTACATTAAATAGTGCTTTCTGTAATTAATTTTTGCATTGAAATGTGCCTGACATTCTGGAAACCTGCCTGTGGGGTTTCGGTGACGTGTGCCCACTGTGCGCCGGTCAGCCAAATTTTCCACTGCACAGAAAGTAAACCAGTTTGGTGCTGGCAAGCTCTCTGCGCACTTTCGGCAAATACTTTATCCACGAAATTGTCACTGCTTCATGATGAATATGTGACACCGCCCCCTACTACGCCGCCACACCCATCTGGGCGCACGTCCGTCCACCAAATTACTAAAGTGGCTGCGCACACTGTTGCACTGCACGAAATTACCACGGCGAGGGCTACCGCGGACAAAATTACCACTGCGCCACCCTACCCTGTGCCTAGAAATTAGGGGTTGAAATCATGAATGGCTGCTTCTACAGCGTGAAACATATTACAGATATGCCCTCAACGCTTTGGCTCCATTTGAACTGAATGAGGAGTTTGATATCAAACCCTTTTTATGAGTATTGTTGTCTATAACATGTTTGTAATCCTTGTCTCTTTACAGTTTGTGATGTAATAGTGTCAAAACTGCACAATGTCCACTCTCCCTTCTGCTGCTACATGACATTGGAGACTGTAGATTATTCATTTTTATTTTCCTCTTTTTTTTCTTTTCTTTTTTTTTCTTGGTATTAGATACATTACACGTGGCACTGGTATAGATATGGGGGTTGGGTATGATATGTCTTTCAGCCTGAGGTAAAATGTTGAATGTAAAATCTTGAATTGATGACATATGTGCATTATTCATGTATTGAACTGTATGCATGCACAGATTTAGGAACATGATATGGACTGATTGATTGGTGGACAAGAGGCGTTGCCCATTTCCCTGTCAATTTATATCCACACCCACTTATCTGTTCAGTTTGCACCTAACGAAGACCTCTTTGGTCGAAATGTTGTGGAATTAAAACACTTTTTCTGGGACCTCGGAAAACAATGTGCAGGCTTTTATTTTTTCATACTTAACGTTTGGTAGAGGACCCTGTCTGGACGATTTCCAACTCACACCTCCAGCAGAGCTTTTTCCCTATTCTGGAGGAGGCTGGGGACATGGAGTCTGAGTAGACCCTGTTCAGTGTCTCCATTGTAGAAGTGGCTGCCGCGAGCCGTGACATTAAGTTGTCAGTGCCAGTTGTGGCGACAACCCAAGAAGCCTTTGATGGACCCCAGCGGTGAGGGAAGCCATCAAGTTGACGAAGTTGGGCTTCTGGGCTTGGTTGGCCCAGAGGACGCCTGACTCGGCAGGCCGGTACCGACAGACTAGAAGGACTGCAGTAGTTGCTGAAGCAATAACTCAGGTTGAGGTGGAATTTGGGAAGGCCATAGAGAAGGACTTTCTGGTGGCCTCAAAGAGGTTCTGTCAAACCGTCAGACGACTCAGGAAGGGGAGGCAGGGCTTCGCCCAGGCTGTTTTCAGCAGGGATGGGAACTGCTTAGCTCGACAGAGGATATTGTCTGGCGGTGGAAAGAGCACTTTGAGGGACTCCTGAATCCGGGAGATACAACCTCCATTGAGGAGGCAGGGACGTAGGACTCGGGCGAGTCATTTCCAATTTCCCAGGTGGAAGTCACAGAGGTGGTCAAAAAGCTCCGCAGTGGCAAGTCACTGGAGATGGACAAGATTTGCCCTGAGATGTTGAAGGCCCAGGATGCTGTAGGCTGTCATGGTCGACACGCCTGTTTACCCTCATTTACCTTCGCACGGATACTGGAGGGGTCATGGGAGTTTGCCCATCCGTCTGCATGTGTTTTGTAGACTTAAAGAAGGCTTATGACTGTGTCCCATCAGGTATCCTGTTGGAAGTGCTGCAGGAGTATTGGGCACCAGAGTCGTGAATTCAAGACATTCGATCCCTGTACGACCAAAGTCGGAGTTCTGTCTGCATTCCTGGCATTAATTCTGACTTGTTTCCAGGTAGTGTTGGACTCAGCCAAGTGTGTGCCTTGTCACCTATTCTGTTCATGATTTTCATTGACAGGATGGCAAGGTGCAGCTGAGGTTTGGAGGGTGTCCGGTTTGGTGGCCTCAGGATTACATCTCTGCTGTTTGCTGTTCGTCCTGTTGGCTTCATCACCATTATATGGATTTAAATAGAAAAAAATGGAGGTGAGGGGCAAGCTTTAGGAAGCCACTTCTCTGTATGTAGACAATGGACCACAGCAAAGCAAAGCAAAAAAAAAAAGAACCCATACATTGATAACCCATGCTGTAGATTTTTTTTAGCTATTTACTGTGATCCATCTAAAATCTCAAAAATTTAATTTTGGAGATTTCTAATCATGCCTAATACATAATTTGTAAAATGACTGTAAAATTTTTGTGTTGTAGTGAGCAGCCTATGAACAATAATTTTTAAAACGCTAGGAAAAGTCTTTCAGCTCACAGGACAAAGCCTTTACTGCAGGTAAGAGAAGCATACTTCCATCTCATCAGAGGATATCGTCAAATCCTCGAGGCGGTGAGGCTTCTTGGGCCAGATTGGCATTTTTTACCCTACAGGAGGAAAATATGCTTAGTGCTCATATTTTATGGGATTGAAATCACAGCACACAAAATAAATGAATTCTACAGCTGTCTCTGAGAGTTTATTTGAAAATCAGTTGTAGACGTGCATGAACACATGGGTTCACTCTGACTTCATCATTGCAGCTATGTGCAACATGCCTCGTGCCAAATCGGTATGGTGCTCTGCCAACTCCATTTATTGTCAGTACACACCTTTTTTCACCAGCTGCAATCAATCTTATCTTCCCTGTCACTGCCGTCAGGGCTGAAACAAACAGACTGACCTGCCCTGACAACCTGCCTGTGGCAGTGCATTTTAATGTGGGACACTGTGTGACCTCATTGAATTTCGTAGCAGCATAATCACATGATGAATATAAGAAAATTGCAGCATGACACAAGTAAATAAATTATAACTAATGAATGAAAGAATCATACTGAAATATTTTCCCTACAACAACTCTACCACTGTGAATATGTTTATAAAAGTATTCTAGATTCTAGATAGAATGGGAAGATATTTTAATATTTGACCCATGTTTCTGTTGGACATCATTCTTATGCTCATCTCAGAGGCAGAGAAACATGCACACACTCCCCCAAAGCACCTGCTTTGGCCATTTTGGACCTTAATTGTCCACTGGAAATGGGAGTTTGCAGAGAGATTCTAGAACCGGCAGAAGTAGCTCTCCCTGCCAGTCAGACAGGAACGTGGGCAGTGCTCTTTGGCGGTTGTACCCAGGCATGTATCCTCTTGCTCTCTCTCTCTCTCTCTCTCTCAGCAGAGAGACTTTGGGAGCCCTATCACCATGGCAACCTCTTTATTCAGTCACACTTCCCAACACGAGGCACAAGGGCGCGAGTGTCAAGTGATTCAGCGCTGGATCACGATCGCTTGGAATTTTGTTGTGCCGCATTATTGCTTTTGCCGATTCTGGTTTTAAAAATGCTAAAAAGCTAATAAAAGAGCTCTATCCTGGCCTGGTGGATTACCCTTTGCAGGGAAGCAGCACAGCAATACAGAGGTGCTTGTGGGCCTGGAGAGTCTTGTTTCAAATGCAACACCAGCACATGTTGAATGTTTCGCAGAAGTGCAGTATATGCTCCCTCTGATTGTTTAACCCCTCTGGGCAGATGTAGATACCAGCGGACATGGAGTTGCTCTATTTATGCATGCAGTTACACAATTCTATCACTAGATGGCACACCTGGATCAGTTATTGAATATTCACTTGCAAGCCAAGTTCAAACACAGTTTAGAATATGGATGAGTTAAGTTCCACCCCTGTTTCCCAGAGGTTGCATGAATTAAACTAAGCCTGTTGTGCAAACTGCTCAATATAATTGCCCATAATATCTATCCAGTCGGGGAAAAAAAAATTGTTGTCCTTCATAGCAACTACTTCTGCCATAATGAGCCAATGGTATCCCGATTCAGTAGTCAAAAAAAAAAAATCATTTTTTTCCGAAGCAAATATTCTCCATGGTATTGATTCTATGTCAGTTGACTATCAATTATAGTTATTACAAATTAAAACACGTAATTTCCTATCGTGGATTTAGGCGTTTGATTTATTTATCAAAGAATTCAGCTGTCTCTTGGAGGCTCATGCATTCCCTCAAGGAAATACAATCACTTCAATGGCTTTTAGATGCTTGCAAAGCATTTGACCGTGTGAACCACTCTTTGTTATTTGTAAAACTGTTAAAAAGAGGTGAACCTAAACATATTGTTCGACTACTTGCTAATTGGTATGATAAACAAACGTTTTTGTGTGTAGTGGGGTGGTATTACCTCTGAAACATTTCATGCCACTCATGGAGTTTTCCAGGGTGGGGTTATGTCCCCTTTTTTGTATAACTTGTATACTGATGAGTTAACAGTGGAACTGAATGAGGCTAATTATGGGTGCAAAAGTGGTAATCAGCCATTAAATAACCTTAGCTTTGCTGATGATATGTGTTTAATTGTCTCCTGCAGCTCTGAAACATCTACTGTCACTCTGTGAAGAATATGCTAAAAACAATGATATTGTATATAATCCAAAAAAATCTGTATGCATGTTATTTTAATCTAATAATGTAAAATTATTTTAATTATTGAGTTTTAATTATTGAGTTTTATCTCAATAACGAAAAACTTGAATATGTAAAAAGTGTGAAGTACCTTGGGCATATTGTGAACTGCAAGTTGAATGACTGTGAAGATTTGATGAGACAGTATCGAGCACTATGTATCAGAAGTAATATGCTCATTCGGAAATTTTCTGCATGTGCTGTTGAAGTGAAGCCTCCACTTATTTCAGACCTATTGTATGAATATGTATTGTCCAGCCCTCTGGTGCAACTTTACCAAGTCATGTATGAGAAAACTGGTCGTCTGTTATAATAATGCATTTAGGTGGTTATTAGGTCTTACTAGTCGACATAGTGCATCAGGAACCTTTGTATCTCGGCATATTTTGTCATTTAGTGAACTGATACATAAGAATCTGTATAGGTTCAGATGTTGACTCCTGAATTCTGACAATTCGCTAGTGCGATGCTTCCTTGCTGAAGGTTTTTACTTGTCTCGTATGACAAACCATTGGAACCTATTACTGTATTAATAGTGTGTCCCTTGCATTCTGTGTGCCTATGCTTTGTGCTTAAGTATTTTATATATCTATTTATAATAGCATAATATGTATTTTTAACTTTTTCTTTCTGTCTTATATTGACTACGAGTCTGCAATACAGATTATTATTATTATTATTATTATTTTTATTATAAGTGCAGCGTATTAGTAGGAACTTCAACAGCATTGCCGGATGATAGCACTCAGAAACATCTTACAGTTTTTTTCAATTGTTTATACACTAAAATGGAAATTTTCATACATTTAACAAATCCTAACACTCAAGAAGCAAAACACCTGTCCTGAGTAGCACAACACTAAGCACAGATTCATCTTCACATTTTTTGCAAAACGTTGCACACAGTGATTTTCAAAACTTAAAACACATTTTCACACTTTAGACACAGATAAGGATTGTAAGGTTACTTCATTCTCATTACAAAGCACTGGCTTGCCAATGACCACACTAATGAACCAATTGGCCAAACACACCCATCAGGTGTGGAAACACACATGTGCTTAATTGAAAATGCAGCACTCGGGTATATAGGCTAAGGCAGCAGGTGAGTTCACCCACTTTGACTGGAATGGAAGAGAGAATGGAGAGAGCAAGAGCAAGAAAAAGAGGAGTGAGAATGAGAGGAGGAGGTCAGAGAGGAGAAGAGGAGTGAGAATGAGAGGAGGAGGTCAGAGAGGAGAAGAGGAGTGAGAATGAGAGGAGGAGGTCAGAGAGGAGAAGAAAGAGGAAGAGGCAGAGGACAAGTGCGAGCAAGAGAGGAACCGGAAGAAGTACATGTAATAGCACCCGAACGAAGAAGAGGACCAAATTTAACACCAGAAATCCGTGCAACACTAGTTGCACATGTCAACACATGTCATAAACCATGGACTGACGATGAGGGAAGCGGGTCTTCGTGTTCAGCCAAATCTTAGCAGATTTACTGTGGCATCTGTAATTTGAACATTTCGACAAGAAAACAGGTAAACTAACCGCTCTGTACATTGAAACTGCAGTTTACAGTATTGTCATCACATTTGGTATCCTTTCCTGAAATATTTTACAGTAAACTAAGTGTGTTTTTTTGTCTACATAGGATTGTGGGTCAAGTGCGCCAAGGTGGAAGGGGCCGGTTATTCACTCCGGCACAAGAGACGGCCATTGTCAACATGGATTTGGCCAACAATTCTATCAGGCTGAGAGAAATACAAACCAATATCATCAATAATCACACCATTTTCAATAACATTCATGAAGTGTCACTATCAACATTAGGTCGAATCCTCTGGAAAAATCAAGTACATATGAAGCAGTTGTACAGAGTGCCATTTGACAGAAATTCAGCAAGAGTGAAGCATCTGCGTAATGTGGAGGTATGTATTTTTCACCTTACTATGGTATGGCATTGTGTGTGTGTGGTGCGTGTTTGTGCACTGCACAAAACCTTTTTACATGTAAAATTACTGTGTGCAATACAGTAGACCTATAGTGAACAGTGTCCTATTGTCTTTTACTGCACTCTGTTTCAGAGAGCCTTGCAAATGGATGCTGACGAAATCCAACATGAGTTTATATATATATATATAGATGAAGCAGGATTTAACCTCTCAAAAACGAGAAGACGGGGGAGAAATGTGATTGGGCAAAGGGCAATCACCAATGTCCCAGGGCAGAGAGGGGGTAACATCACCCTCTTTGCTGCCATTACCCAACATGGAGTCCTCCACCGCCATGCTAATCTTGGACCCTATAATACCGATCTGATGCTTGCATTTCTTGACAGATTGCGTGATGTCACAGAATTACACCGAGTGGAGCAGATGCGGTACGTTGTTGTGTGGGACAACATATCTTTTCACCGATCTGTTCTGGTCCAAAATTGGTTCCATGACCACCCTCAATTTGTAGTTCTATACCTTCCACCATACTACCCCTTCCTCAACCCAATTGAGGAATTTTTTTCTGCATGGCGGTGGAAGGTATACGACCTTCGGCCCTACGACCGTGTTCCCCTCATTGAGGCCATGGAGCAGGCCTGTGATGCTATTGAAGCAGCCTCTGTGCAGGGATGGATTCGTCATGCGAGGCGTTTCTTCCAAAGGTGCCTTGCCAATGAAAACATAGCCTGTGATGTGGACGAGATTTTATGGCCTGATCCAGCAAGACGGAGAGATGATTACCGTATTGATCCGAATATAAGACGATATTTTTTTCCTTGAAAAATGCCTGAAAATGACACCTCGTCTTATATTCGGGGTCTAAGGAGTTACCCATGTAAAACAATATGTGGTGCCATAAGAGCGCTTTTCTCTCTGTCAGTGTTTAGAGCAGTGTGACCCTAGCGTGATCCTGTAAACTAGTCGGCTGGAGTGGGTGTGTTAGCTTACATTTGCATGAGCTACTTAATGACTGAAAGATGCAACCAAGGCACAAAGATCCACTTGAAAAAAGTGCTTCCAAAATCGGTAAGGTGAATAAAAATTAGAGGAGAAGTTATGATGTGAAATTTAAACTTACGGTTGTAAACGAAGCTGGGAGAACGAACAACATGAGGGCAGGAAAAAGATGTATGACAGAGTGCAACGTTATTATCGTAATTGGCAACCGAAAAATTAAGCAAACGTTTCCAGATGAATGATTGTCGTCTTACCTAATCGGGGAGAACAAGCAGCACCTGTTAAGTGCGGAGCGCTCTCGGAGTGAACATTTTGTTAATCATGAAAATGACTGCGAACAGGTCAAGACTAATAATTCTTTAAAACAGATGTTACGTCCACCCCAATTCTGTTTTACGGAATTTACCCCATGACTTCATCGCTGTTAGATCGCATGAGAAACCGTGTCTTCAGTTGCCTATTACGATAATTGGAAAACGCGTCAATAAAGAAAAATAATTGAGAACCAGCCAGGACTATCCTAATTGTCATAAAGGGACGTGTCTGTGCCACCCCAATTCCCGGTTCTAGCTTCGCCCCTGTACAAAACCTCCGTTTAAAACAATTATTAGTCCTGACCTGTTCTCACTCATTTTCATAATTAACAGAAGGTTCCCTCCGAGAGCACTCCACAGTTAACAGGTGTTCCTTGTTCTTGTTGTTGTGGGACAACAATCATTCATCTGGACGCGTATTTGCTGTATTTAAATCAACGTCATTCAGAATGAATTTGGAAAAAAACTGTTCATAGTGTTTTTGGATGTTAATGCTCTTACATTTTGCAGACTTTTCTGACAGTGTTTGTCAAGCGAATGAGCGCCGTTTATTGCACAAGTTAGGCCAGTAGGCCTAAGCCCGTTTTATTGCACTGTTTTCATGGCATATAACCGTGAAGTGCATTCTGCGCTTTTCCTATTTGCAGGGCTATGGATGATTTTATGATTTTCTCCCCCATGATAAACACCAAAGATGTTGAAATGTGCGAGAAAAACAATGAAATGTTTTTTGAAATTTTGTTCAAATAAAAAGTATTTTTCCAAATAAGGGTCTTGAAAAGAGGAGTCGTCTTATATTCAGGGTCGTCTTATATTCGGGTCAATACGGTAGTTTACTGTAAAGTGTTGTTGTTGTTTCTGTATTATTGCTTTAGTTTTTCTTCAGAGTCACTGTGTGTATGTACTTTTTATTTGTTTACAGATTTTTATTTGTCTGACGCAAGAGCACTACAATTTTGTTTTTTCCCTGGTTTACATGTAATGACATGTAACTGAGCATATGGTACAGTACAAGAAATAAATATTGTCGTTCTGCAGCATCAGTTTTGTGCATTGCTCATTTATAGCACACTATCTCTGGATACCTCAAAGTAATCATGAAGAAAGTCTTGGGTTTGTCAGTATTTTGTAATCTAAATTATATCATAACTATGCTCTCAAACAATGTCTATCCCTTTCTTAAAGAAGACTTTATACAAATGTGTTTTGAATTTATTGTGGTAATGTGTATAAGATGGAGAGAGGGTACAATCATTGAAAGACTGTGCTAATGACATGACAACAATATAAGGTTTTTATCAATGTGTTTATAATTTTGACTGAAATATTCCATTTTGCTAACAAACTGTTGTGTTTTGCTAATTGAGTGTGTAGTTTGGTAAATTGTGTGAGGTGTTTAGAAAAAAGGAGCCCTGTTTTCAAAATTGTGTGTAAACAATTGAAAAAAACTGTAATGAATCCAGAATGCAGAATTTATGGCAAACAGTGGCAGTTTGATGGAAGCAAGATTTAGGTATTGTTTTTGTTAAAAAACCAGTTTAATGTTTCTTTTTTCCATCTCCGACTGCTTGAAAATTAAGGGTTTTTGAACATTTTGAACTAGCAGAGTATGGAAGTATGACTTACTGCCTTAATGTAGTCTGTTTATAAACCTTTCATTATACAGGTCAAAAAATAACATAAAAGTAGTGTTCAAACATCAGGTATTCAAGATTTTCTTGCTGGTGGATCTGCATGTGAGACTTTGCTGGACAGCAGATAGAGTGTTGGACAGAAGTGGGCAGGACTTATGTTTTTTTGGCTGGATCTGGGTGGTAATGCTGGGGAAGGATGTTGGCGAGCCTTTTCCTCACTGCCCTTGGGTCTTAGGCTCCTCACCAGAATGTAATGTTCCTCGAACATGTACTGAGCCAACCAGGGCACTGCAATGCAGCACAAAAGGATCACATGGAGAGTACTAGGGATCAGCAAGGAAGGGAAGAATGAGTCTTTCAACTTCAGACTAATACCCAAATGGATGGCATATCAAGTAATCCATCTCATTTCCTCGGGTAGTCTTCAATAGATACTGTATCTTGAGCCCGTATTTGTCAGCATAACCAGCTTAATTGTAGCCCCGGGATGAAGTCGGGCGGCTACCATGGATTCATGCTTGGTGTCGCCGCGTCTGCATCCGCGTCCATAGGCACTTCCTTGTGGATGCTATCTAGGCTGCAATTTTAGACCGATTACTTTCATATTTAGTACGGACATGTGCTATACTTCACTAATCACACCTATCGATTTTGGTTGCCATGGCAACAGTATCAGCTAAATAATGCGCAAATTTGTGCTGAAACATAGACATTTCCCTGTGGATGCTGTAAAGGGTGGATACTGTTATGTATATCCTCAAACATTTCAAACTGGTATTTTGGTGAAATTCATCATCACAAACAGAAATATTCTTATTTTTTTTTAGTCAAAATAGGTTTTTCCAAGTCATTTTTTGATGCAAAGTTCTGTGAGGTTTGCATTTCATGTAAGTTTAATTTTACTGAAGAGAAAAAAAGTGTTGGCAGTTAAAGTAAATGAAAGTTTGTCAGGATATTGTAATCACTGTTCACCATACTCATGCTGGATTTCTCATGCTGGATTTCAAACTCTAAAATGGAAAAAAAAAATCTCACCGTTTCCCTGTAAGTTTGTTTGCGTTTTGTTTTGACGGGCCTTTCATTTAAGTTTCTTGACAAATGTGCTAGATTACGCAGAAATGTCAACCAATGGCTGAATCGAGTGGTTCAACCGAGAAAAGAAACTTTTCTCCGCCCGTATGAGAGAACCTTCACCAGATGGTCCCATCTCGTCCCCCAGTACTCTCTTCCAGGTGTGGGTCTTGGGATGTGCCCCTTCAAGAGCTACCTAGGATACCAACACCCCCATTCAAGACATAAAAGAGGAAAGTGGAGGTCCCTTCGGTTCAGCCCCTGCTTCACAACACCTTCCAGGGCCGGAGTAGAGCTTGCAGCTTCCTGCTTAAAAATGACTTGGCCTGCCAAAGCCAATGCAACCATCAACAACACCCGGCTCCCTAATTCTGGGGAGGGCAGACGGTTTGGCTGGTGACCAGAAACATCCCCCTGAGGGCCCTATTTAAGAAGCTTGCCGCCTGGATTCATTAGCCTCACACCTTCGCTATGGCCTAACAATCGTCTGGGACACGCATGAATAGTTTTATTAGATATCATTACACTGGAAACAATATTATACACTTGACATCATATCAGGATCAAGTTTAAATTTACAGCACATATTTGTGTAGTTTGCAAGGTTTATTAATTGCAAGCTCATTTCAAAAAAAGTTGGGGTGCTGAGAGCCTTGTTGTTGTTGTTGCTGTAAAACTTGCAGAAAATGGTGTTTGGCATGGTGCTGCTGAAATGAGCAAGGCCGTTCCTTAAAAAAAGGCATCTGGATGGCAGTGAATGTTGCAAAAACCTGTATATATTGTTCACCATTAACGGTGTCTTCGCGGACATGCAAATCCAATGCCATATGTACTAATGCACCCCCATACTCTCATGGATGCTGGCTTTTGAATTGTTTGCTGATAAGATGGATGCCCCCTCTTCTCTTTAGCCCAGAGGACATGGCTTCCATTATTTTCAAGTAGTATTTCACAGTTTCATCAGTCAAACCACAGGGCAGTTTTCCTCCTCATCTCAGTACAATTCAAATGAGCTTGGGCCCAGAGAAGAAGACGGTGTTTCTGGATCTTGTTTATGTATGGATTAATCTCTGCATGGCAGAGTTTTAATTTGCATTTGTGGATGCAGTGACAAACTGCGTTTACTGACAGTGGTTCATAGAAGTGTCCCTGAGTCCATGCAGTGATCTCCAGTACAGAATCCGATCAATTTTTAATGGAGGGTCAACTGAGAACTTGAAAATCACAGCCATTCAAAATTGGATTTTGGCCTTGTCCCATGCGAACAGAGATTTTTCTGTATTCTCAGAATCTTTCAATGATAGTATGTTCCAAAGAGGATAAAATCTCCTAATCCTTTACCATTTTAAGTGGAAAACGTTATTCTTAAATTGTTGAACTTTTTCCCCACGCAGTCTTTCATAGAGTGGTCAAGCTCTCAGCATATTTACTTACGAAAGAATTTTTATACCCAATCATATTTCTGACCTGTTGCCATATAATCTAATTAGCTGCAAGATGTTCTGCCAGTTGCCTTTTTTAGCATTATGCAACTTTTCCAGACATTGTCCTGTCCCAACTTTTTTGCTGTTGCTGAGCCAAATTAACAATGAGCGGATATTTTTTTTAAAGACAATTAAATGTATCAGTTTCAATGTTTAAAATGTTGTCTTTGTCCTATTTTCAAATAAACATTGTGTTTTAATTGAATTGGTGAATTCAATAAGGGCCCAACTCCACACATTTTCAACATGGAGTTGGGCCCTTATTGAATTCACCAATTCAATTGATTCGCAAAACATTGCATTCTGTTTTATGTACATTTAACACATTGTCCCTACTTTTTTGAAAATAGGGTGGTAATAGGCACCAGAAACCTTGCTATATTCTGAAGGCGCTAAAAGGCGCTGATTAACTTGAATGTAAACAGCTTGACAGAAAACCATGTGGTAAAGGGTGAGATTACTGAATCTGATAGCATGCCACGGGGTAAGATTACATATGATTTAGCTACTTGTTAAATGTCATGAAACATAATATTACATATCTAAAAAATGAAAGCAGCACATAAAATGAACAGCACAAACCTTGTTAAAACAACAAACTATTTCATTAAGGTTTTGCATTTGCAGGCGAGCTGAGCCACCAAGCAAGAGATGCCTTTGCTCGTACAAAGAATTGGAAAAATACAGTTTGTCAGGTGCATACATTATATTTTCAAAGGAAAAAAATAATCTTGTCAATACCTTCATTTTACATGTAAAATTCTACTAAGTCTTTTGATAATTAGCAGCACCGACAAGGTGGAGCTGCTTTCAGTACTTGTGCGAGTTTGTCCACTGCGTTCAGCGCCACACTGTGTTTTGCCTATAACTTTCTTGCTATCTTAGTCTTACTTATTATCGCCCAGATTCTTATTATGGCCAGAGTCACCCCAAATTGGGTTTGGTGATTGCCACTGACCCAGAATAAATGCCTATTGAATTTCAGAAAAGTAGGTCAAGGTATGTGCGGGGGGCGGGGTTTGTTGTGCCTGGCACCACTTGTTAAGAATATTTTCATTCCTCTAACTTGCTATCAGACAGCCCTATTTTTTGGATTGAATGAATTCTCAACCATATAACTTTTGTTGCCAGCTAGGGAGTTAGTCTACTGCTATTCCTTATGTGTTGCATGCTTGTAAAACTTCTCCATCAAATTCTTGTGTAATAGACTCCAAATTACTGCAAACCAAACTCAGTCATTGTAAATGAAAGTGTGAAAAATTGCGTTTGAAGCGGTTCAAGTCTCACATGGGGAGAAACTGCCTGAAATATGACAAAATGCTTCTAAAGAGAATAAAATGTATTGCATCACTCCTGTTCATTGAGCATATATTCCAATTCTTTTTTTCATCTGTCCGAATATTGGCCCCTCTCATGTTTATTGATACCATTGCTAGCTGGTTTATCATTTTTGTCCCAAAATTAACAAGTTTGGCTTTTGAGAAAAGAATGAAAAAATTCAAAGATTTCCATTGAGTGCAGTGGTTCAGTTTTGCACATTGGAATGGAAATGGCTCCTGTTCTTGGGTGGTTGCAACTCTCTCTAATGCAGTGGCCAGTGGGGAGTGGTGTGCTGTGACCTCTGCTATAGTGGCCATGGCCGCTTCAATGCATGGGTTTATCAGGGCTTCAACTCTGTGGGCTACGTAGTTCAGGGGCTTATTGCAAGCCAGTGTATCTACTTTTAAAATCTATCTCGTTTTGTAATTTGACTAATTTTCTGTTCACCACTTCATATTCTTGTTTGCGACTGGCAATTGGTCTGGATTTACCAGCGATCCAATTGGCCACTGCACGTCAAATAGAACAGCCTATCAGCCTATCAGAATGTACAGTGATAGTTTTGATATGTGACATTAGCAATGTTAAACAAATGCTCATGATTAGTGAGGTAAGAGCAGGTCTGATTCTAGAAAGCTCTGATTGGCGGGGCAATCAGACATTCGGGGTGGACAACTTTTTATTCATGTCAAAATAGCCTGTGCTATACCACTGTCAACAAGTTTTTTTCTTTGTTAAAATGTCATATTACTGTGTGTGTAATATGAAACTTTTGGTAATATGCATTAATCAGCCATAAATTATTATGAACTTTTTTCTTATGGAATTGTTGGTTGTATATGCTTAAAAATGTTTTAATAAAAAAGACACACTGGTCCTGTTGCATGTGCAAAGCAACCTCTGAGAGCTTTTTTTTTTTTTTAAGCAAAAACTCAAACAGACTCATCCATATTTCAATCAGAGCCCTGATCACTACCGGCTTGGATTAAAATAGCATGCCGTTTGGCTAAATATTTGCTTAGAAAATAATTTTGAATAAGAGGAGATGATGCACAATTATTTATGAATCTTTCTTCATTACATTTGTTGAATGAGTATTTCAAAATTTGCTGTTTGTTCACTCTTTCTCCCTTTGTCTAATATTACTGGATTAATATTAAATTTCATTTAAAGACCTGAAACTATTCAGTGTGACAAATATGCTATTACAGTGAGAATAAGGAAGGAGGAAAATAAGTTTTCCCGACGCTGTAACATAGAAACGCCAACACAAAGGACGCTGGCTGAAGCCTGGTATAATAGATCATTAGGTTTCAGTTAGGCTATTATTCAATATGGCTGCAGGAAACTGGAGAATCCTATCAAAACTAGGCGCAGACACAGGTAAAATCTCTGACCAACATTTATTTCCATGGTGACAGCATATTACATCTAAGCAGGAGATTTTGACCTCAATATAAATTCTTCAATATTTTCCTCTGAGTCACTGAGTATTAGGGATTGTGTTGCGTGCAGTGTACAGCCGCACAGAAGACAGGTAGTTGATGACTGGACTCAGGTGCAAGGATATATTTAGTTATATTTATTATGCCAACTGCAGGGCAGCGGGCACAGGCGTTGCAATAACAAAACAAAAAGGAACAGAGGTTCTACTATAACAGTCAGTAATACAATGACTGGCTAAGGCTACAGTTATAATGTATTACAAAAAAAACAAAAGGGCTGAATAAACAATAGCAGCACTATATTTAAAGGGTTTAGAATAGAGACTCGAATACGGAGATAAGTCCAAACAAAGACGAACAATGCCGCTCAGGCGTGGCTTTACGAGACTTCACAGTGATACTGAGTGAAGCTTGGACTCATAAACCACTGCTACCACCCAGTGGTAATGAACAACAGATGCAAGTGATAATTGAATAATGATGAGTTGACTGGTGAGCTGGACGGCTGGAGGCGTGGCCTTACACAGTGTTTTGCTAAACAGCTATTTTGATAGCACAGCTAAGCTAACAATTGATTGTATTGAAAAACATTTTGCCGGCATATTGGCTGTGCCTGCTGCCTGTATTGCGATCCAATACTTTTCTTTGTTGCAACTTATGTTGCAACATTTTATGTGCCCATATGGAAAGGACATATATTTAAAATATATTTATTCTGGCTGCAATGCATTTAAAAAACATTTCAATTACATGGGATCTCTTGAATACATTTTGAGAATGCATTTTAAACCATGCAAAAATGTATTTCTGCCTCTCAAAAATGTATTTCAACCAAAGAAGCTGTAACCCAAAATACATTTTATCAAATAATATGCCAATGCAATCTTTAATAGTGATGAAAAAAGTACTCATGAATCTCACAGAAGTAGGTGCCAGAGAACATGGTTAGATTTGACAAATAAATTAAAACAACATTGCATGTTTCATTTCAGTTTATTTAGCACTTCAAGAAATGCATACTGATCAGTCAAGTTCATAATATCACTGACATAGGTGCAACCATTGAATTCAAAACTTGGAGAGCTGAGTTGTAAAAATAATGTTAAAGATCTTCTCCAAAGTGTTTTAAGATATATGTAAAATACTTTTCTTTCACTTTTAACATGTTTCCAATATGGGTTTTCCTATAAAAAAAAAAGTTCAGCTTTCTTGTTAAAATCCTTAAAATTACATCAGATCCTTCTCCCTCATTAAAAATGCTGAATCTATGAATATACACATTTTTGTCGTTTCAAGTTTAGTTGCTTCACAGGAGATGTTTCTACTTTACTGAAATGTCTACTCTCAGAGTTGGCGTATGAGAGGCTTCAAAATTCTACATCAACTTGTGTTATTAAGTTGAAAATTGATCCAAAATTGGCTCCAAACGATTTGTGGTGTCACAAGTCTGCTTGTGAGCCTGCCTCTTTAAAGTGGATTTTTAATGAGCTCAGACAAACTTTACACTTTTAGCAGCTGAATGTAAAAACAGCAAACTTGGCACATACAGTGCTGCGAAAAAAAGTATTTTCCCCATTCCTGATTTCTTAGTTTTTTGCATATTTGTCACACTTAAATGTTTCAGATCATCAAAAAAAAAAATTTGTCAAATATTTACCAGTTTAAATACAAAATTCAGTTTTTAAATGCAGTTTTTAAAAGTGATTTCATTTATTAAGGGAAGAAAGCTATCCAAACTTATCTGGGCGAATGTGAAAAGGTGTGAAAAGGTAATTGCCCCCCCCCCCCCCCCCATTAAATCATGAATTAACGCTGATTAAACACATTTTTTTAAGTTCAATTTCACTAGCTACACCCAGGCCTGATTACTGCCAGACCTGCAGAATCAAGAAGTCACTTAAATAGAACCTGTCTCACAAAGTGAAGTAAAAGACCCAAAAGACCTTAAAAAGCAACACATCATGCCTCTGATCTAAAGAAATTCACAAACGGATGAGAAACAAAGTTATTGTCTGGAAAGGGTTACAAGGTCATTTCTACAGAGAGAGCCATGGTGAGAGCACTTATACACAAATGGAGAAAACTTGGAACAGTGGTGAACCTTCCCAGGAGTGGCCGGCCTACCAAAATTACTCCAAGAGCGCAATGACAACTCATCCAGGAGATCACAAAAGAACCCAGAACAACATCTAAAGAACTGCAGGCCTTTTGCCTCAGTTAAAGTCAGCGTTCATGATTCAACAATAAGGAAGAGACTGGGCAAAAATGGCATCCACGGGAGAGTTCCAAGGCAAAAACCACAGCTGATCAAATTGAACACAAAGGCTTAACTCACATTTGCCAAAAAACATCTTGATGTTCCCCAAGACTTTTGGAAAAATATTATGCGGACAGACGAGACATAAGTTGAACTTTTGGAAGGTGTGTGTCCCATTACGTTTGGCATAAAACTAAAACAGCATTTCATAAAAAGAACATCAAACCAACAGTCAAACATGGTGGTGGTAGTGTAATGGTCAGGGGCTGCTTTTCTGCATGCTTCAGGACCTGGATGACTTGCCATAATTGATGGAACCATGAATTCTGCTCTTTACCAGAAAAATCCTGAAGGAGAATGTCCGACCATCAGTTTGTGACCTCAAGCTCAAGCGCAGTTGGGCTATGCAGCAAGACAATGATCCAAAACACAACAGCAGGTCCACATCTGAATGACTTAAAAAAAAACTAAACAAAATGAACGTTTTGGAGTGGCCTAGTCAACGGTCAAACTATCGCCGCAATAAAATTGATGCGCAAATACAGCGGATAGCACAGAAGTAAAGTCATTCAACTGCTGTCAAGAACCATCTTGTGGAATGAAGTAACGAGGTTTATTCAATGAAAGTATGCGTGTATTTTGTTCAGAAAAAAAAACGTGATCAACTTCCATAATTTGGTTTGAAAATGATTTGTGTTTATTTGTTTCTTTCATTAAATAGTTGACACTTTGTTCAATCCGACTTGGATCTTCGTCTGGTCGGCAACTCTCAAAAAGGGGGGGGGGGGGTACACACCCATGTTTATACATTATCCCCACCAATAAACTGACAGGATTAATTATAATCTCCAATAAGGCAGGAGACTAAAAATTCTAATTCAAAATTCAAACATATATCACATAACACAAAGGGAGCAAAATAGGTTGATACACAAAAAAAGTAGAGACACCAACTTTATTGTGAAAATTGTTCGTAAAAATAAACATACCAATGTGCATCACAATATAAGCATCAAAGACCTTAAAAAAGCAACAAGATATTCCGCCAATGTAGTATAAATGTGATCAAAGGAAAGGTTTGATAATGTATAAATATGGGTGTGTACCCCCCCCACACCCCCCCCCCCCCCATTTGAGAATTGCCGACCAGACGAAGATCCAAGTCGGATCGAAACGTTGTCATTTTATAACCAATAAAGTTTTCTTTGGTGGCTTGGAGTAAGTGTGCAGGCGTCTTCTCCTTTCTTCAGTATACAGGAACCTACATATTCCGCTATGGAGGATTTCTTTCAATCATGCTATAAAACTTGTCTATAATGTTGGATTATTTAGCTTGAGGTGAGTTTCTTTAAATATTGATTTTTCTCATAGATATTTGGACATATTGACAGCAGATCACGGCATGCTACATTCCATATATACAGAGATTAATTCAATATATTCAGACTTTCATTCCATATATTCAAGTTTCATTCCATATATTCAGACTTTCATTCAATATATTCAAACTTTCATTCCATATTTTCAGACTTTCATTCATAATATTCAGACTTTCATTCCATATATTCAAGTTTCATTCCATATATTCAAGTTTCATTTCATATATTCAGACTTTCATTCAATATATTCATACTTTCATTCCATATGTATAATAATAATTTCCTAGCTTGCCATATATATGTATATATAGTCGCTCCCAAAATTATTCATACCCCCTACCTATTTTTGTTTTTTTTGTAATGTTTTTTGACAAATCAAATTTATTCTTGCACAAATGACACAATAAGTTGACATAAGGCTGTAAGAAGCACAGTAAACAATGTTTTCAAGAAATACAATACTTTTTGGTATTTTATTTTACAGATTTACAAAAAATGCCATGTCCAGACTTATTCATACCCTTTTCTCAGTAATTGATGGCCATGTATGTATATGTATGTATAATTTTGGGCGTGACTGTGTATGTGCATATATATATATCCATCCCACCTCACAGGTGTGCCACATCAAGATGCTCTTCAAACACCATGATTAGTGCACAGGTGTACCTTATACTGCCCACAATAAATGGCCACTCTGAAATGTGCAGTTTTGTCTCACAGTAGAATGCCACAGATGGCGCAAGCATTGAGGGAGCGTGCAATTGGCATCCTGACAGCAGGAATGTCAACCAGATCTGTTGCTCGGGCATTGAATGTTCATTTCTCCACCATAAGCCGTCTCCAAAGGCGTTTCAGAGAATATGGCAGTACATCCAACCGGCCTCACAACCGCAGACCACGTGTAACCACACCAGCCCAGGACCTCCACATCCAGCAGGTTCACCTCCAAGATCGTCTGAGACCAGCTACTCAGACAGCTGCTGAAACAATTGGTTTGCATAACCAAAGAATTTCTGCACAAACTGTCAGAAACCGTCTCAGGGAAGCTCAACTGCATGCTCGCCGTCCTCATCAGGGTCTTAACCTGACTCCAGATCGTCGCCGTAACAGCCTTGAGTGGGCAAATGCTCACATTCGATGGCGTCTGGCAGGTTGGAGAGGTGTTTTCTTCGCGGATGAATCTCGGTTTACATTGTTCAGGGTAGATGGCAGACAGCGTGTGTGGCGTCGTGTGGGTGAGCGCTTTGCTGATGTCAATGTTGTGGATCGAGTGACCCATGGTGGTGGTGGGGTTATGGTATAGGCAGGCATCTGTTATGGACGAAGAACACAGGTGCATTTTATTGATGGCATTTTGAATGCACAGAGATACCGTGATGCGATCCTGAGGCCCATTGTTGTGCCATACATCCATGAACATCACCTCATGTTTCAGCAAGATAATGCACGGCCCCATGTTGCAAGGATCTGTACACTATTCTTGGAAGCTGAAAATGTCCCAGTTCTTGCATGGCCAGCATACTCACCGGACATGTCACCCATTGAGCATGTTTGGGATGTGCTTGACCGGCGTATACGACAGCGCGTACCAGTTCCCACTAATATCCAGCAACTTCGCACAGCCATTGAAGACGAGTGGACCAACATTCCACAGGCCACAATTGACAATCTGATAAACTCTATGCAAAGAAGATGTGTTGCACTGCATGAGGCAAATGGTGGTCACACCAGATACTGACTGGTTCTGAGTCCCCAGACCCCCAATAAAGCAAAAACTGCACATTTCAGAGTGGCCTTTTATTGTGGACAGTCTAAGGTACACCTGTGCACTAATCATGGTGTCTGATGAGCATCTTGATGTGGCACACCTGTGACGTGATATGGATTGTCTCAGCAAAGCAAAAGTGCTCACTATCACACATTTAGACAGATTTGTGAACAATGTTTGAGAGAAATGGTAATATTGTGTATCTGGAATGAATTTTAGATCTTTGAGTCCATCTTATGACAAATGGGAGCAAAAACAAAAGTGTTGCCTTTATATTTTTGTTGAGTGTATAAATATATATATATATATATATATATATATATGAAACCATCAGTTTTTAAGTATTTGAAATGCATTTTGAAATACGGTATTTTCTAAATATATCTCAAATATATTTCCATCCCTATGGGAAAATATATTACAAATGTGTTTCAAATTAATTGATTATGTATTCAAATATATTTATTAAAATATATGAAGTGGCCATTTCTATATATTTGAAATACATTTTAAAATGCATTTTGAAATGGATAGTCTAAGGCCCGTATTCAGAAACGACACTCACACTCACCCTCCACTCACCATATAGTGAGTACGACTGAAATGTAACTGGAGTGTGAGAGAAAGAGAGACCTACCACTAACCGAGGGAGCGGTCCCACTCCTCGCCAGTTGCTATTCATAAGCGCCACTCGAGCTTAACTGACAGTAGTGGGCACTGGGTACCAGAGGCGGTGCGTCAGCTGCTGCAAAGGGACGTTCAATCCTCACCCTTCAGTGCTGAATGATCTAAACCAGACGAACTTTACTTTTCTTGATTAAAAATTTTCTCAGACTAATTGGTAAAACGACAATCAAATTTATTTTCATAGCGTCGTCATACATTGCTTCACAAAATTGAGGTGTTTCTTTCGCCCATAAATGATGACGTAAAATATCAGCATATCTTCATAAATTCTGTGGTTGAGTGGCTCGCGAAGGGACAGCGTAGGACAGCCTGCGAGGCTCACGAAGCAAAAAGCTGTGAAACGTGCCAGACATTTCCTTCTACATACAGCAATTAAGAATGTAGAAAAGAATGGAGTCTTGTGACTTACAGCTACACAAGCCTCGCAGACCAATCCACACGCGCCCCACGAGCTGCTGAGCGCAGCATTTTCCAACCCATGAGTAAAGAATAGCGCGAGAAATCAGAATGCGTTAGAGTTAATAGATATGCGTCATTCATTAAAACTGGCCACACCTGATAATGTTTAGAGTTTTCAGAGTTTTTGCAATGGTAATTTAAATGAATTGAAAACAGGGCGATAATTATCAATGCTCATTCTAACTTAGCAAGTAGAACTGGCAACACATGATAATCCTTTGGATTTTTCTAGTTCAAGTAAATAAAATTTTATTAAATGATTGGATATGACCATTTTTCAATCTTTGGGCTCTAATTTCCTGGCGCAGCGCAGCTGGCGTAGCGAGGCGCAGCCCGCGCAGTGGTAATTTCGTACGGCGCAGCCCGCGTAGTGGTAATTTCGTGAGGTGCGCAGCCTTCGGTAGACGAAGGTGCGCCGAGATGGGTGTGGCGGCGTAGTAGGGGGAGGTGTCAGATATTCACCAAGACGCAGTGACAATTTCGTAGAAAAAGTCTCCGCTGGAGTTGCGCAGAAAACTCGCCAGCTCCAACCTGGTTTAATTTCCGTGCAGTGGTAATTTGGCTGACCGGCGCAGAGTGCGCACACGTCATCGAAATCTCACAGGCAGGTTTACAGAATGTCAGGCACATTTCAATGCAAGAAAAAATTACAGGAAGCACTATTTAATGTAACTATCTGAATAAGGACATAAATTATAGTATCTATATCGATTGTCCTGATGTCAGGCGGTTGCCACGCGTAATGGAAACTTGACCTGGCTTAATCAACGCAGCTGAATCTGTGATGCAAACTAACGACTTCACATATTTCTCAGCCAACCACAAACTGTATAATATATATATATATATATATATATATATATATATATATATATATCGAATGCTTGCGTTCTATGCTCATTAAAGCCGCTTGCACACTGTACGCAAAACGAATTTTTCGCACGACTGATTACAGACAAATTCAATGCAAAGACGCGATAGTCGGACAGGGTTTTAATATTGCTCCGTGACCGAACGTCATAAAAGTTCAAATTTTTCCGAGTATTCCAGGAATTAGGCTATTAGACGTGCAAACTTGGCTATGTTTGTGTTCGGCCCTCACAAAATGCAAATTGATAGCTATCCACTTTTCTTGGTCTTTTTAGTCTATTCATCTGTTTTCTTCCGTTGAAGATAGACATTAGTTTTTATTCGGTCTTTCTTCTGAAAATTAGTCAAATAGATCGAACAGATTCACGCTTTATTTCCACAGCAGAGATAGTATAGTGCGTGAGCAAATCAATTCCATGACCACTGACAGAGTGAAGAAATCATCGCATGCACGATCAAGACTGTCCGACACGAAATGCAAAATACTCCATGTCCACCAGCCAGCAAAAAGTAAAAGTATTGATATGAGAACAGATTTATTACGAAATAAAGAATAAAAATATATCAGCAACAAACGTGATATCAAACAAAGATGACCCGCCAATAAATAAATCGCAGTGTTCATTGGATGCTCTGTTGTTAATATGTTTCTTTTTATTCTTTATTTCATTATCAATCTGTTCTAATCGTCCTTTTTTTTGGCTGTCAGACACGGAGGCATTGTACATTGTCTCGCGCCAGTGTCGACTCACTTTATTGAGCAGAGCTTCAACAGAAACATTGATTGAAATTCTCGGTACTCATCTTGAAGAACTGAACCCTCTTATCAAGTATTCACGTGTAATATCTAAAAGAGTCAGTAGATTTGAAGAAATTAAAAACAATAATAGACTGTCGGACACGACGATTTATTAAAACCCTGTCAGACCTTTGGACACAAGACGCAATCTGCCGAGCGAAAAATTTGTTTCGCGTCCAGTGTGCAAGCGGCTTAATACTAGGCTACTATTATTGTCACTCATTATTGTCTTTAGTGGGGGAAAGGAATGCAGCCTGATTGCTATGATCTCGTACTGAGTTAAGATCACATATTGGAAATAAATGTGTAACGTATCTTGCTTTATTGTATATGCATGTTAATCCCAAAATTTTAACCAGCTACAGTTTGTAATAATAGGAACACGCTATCCATCGTTTCTCTTGCCAGTGAGCAAGATTTGACTCGGCTGGTTCGCCTTCTATATTCTAGCACATTAAAGG
The DNA here is from genome assembly GCA_029721435.1 of Gymnothorax reevesii. NCBI lineage: Eukaryota > Metazoa > Chordata > Actinopteri > Anguilliformes > Muraenidae > Gymnothorax > Gymnothorax reevesii. The sequence goes on from CM056581.1 coordinate 38,190,232, forward strand.
TGAGGTGAGGAGCTTATTTGACTGGTGAAGATTTGACTCGGCTGTGTTATACCCAAACACGCCTTCTTTGCCAACTTGCGCTGGAAGGAGGGGCAGAGGCGGGACAGAGGAGTACTTGCGCCAGGCTACACCGGGCACGAAATTGCCACATACGCCTGGACACACCCCGTTGGCCTGCGCCTGGTCTACGAAATTAGAGCCCATTATCTTTAAGGGATGGTTTTGAGCTTCCCCTATTGTCAGTTCACCAGTAGCTACTGGTGAGTACACAAATGCTAACCTCAAGTTCACCACAGTGCAGTTCTTAAACACTGAAACCAGGTGGTCAGCTAGTAAGTTACCGGCATCGTTGTCATCATTAGAGTTAAAATTTGCATAGTTGCAATTGCGTTGAGCACGTGGCTGTAAATGATCCAGAGTTTCTAATGTTTGTAACCACCTGAAAGCCATGACAACAAAATACCTCGAAAGTTAGTGCGGATCAAGGGAGGTGTTCCCTGCACTCAACCTTCACTCAGAAAGAGACGCTATTTTCAGTGTGAGTGAGGTCTCTGAAAGCAAATGAGTGTTAAGGCAACCTCTGACTCATTTAGTATAACCTGACACTAACTAAGTTTTAGTACTCACTCGCACTCAATTAGTATGAGTGTCGTTTCTGAATATGGGCCTAAATGTATCGCAACTGTATTTTCTTTCTGTGACGCTGCATGCATTTGTAGTTTTGTTTAGGTCCATTTCTTCTGTTCTGCTGCATTTTACTTGTGTTATTCATGCCATCTATGCAGTTGTTTACCCAACACAAATGTTTTCCACCATTTCCAACATCCTCTTGGACCATTAAAATTCACAGACCATTCGAACAATTATCTTCCTCCACAACTCATTCGGAAAGGAAATATATTTGAAATATATTTATTTTGGCTGCAGTGCATTTAAAGTACATTTAAAATGCTTGCAATGTCCAGAATGCATTTTGAGGATGCATTTGAAGCCATGCAAAAATGTATTTCTGTCACTCAAAATGTATTCCAACAAGAAAAGCTGTAACCCAAAATGCATTTGGTGCCTTGCATAGCACCCACTAACATCAAGATGAATGTAATGCATAATTATAAAGAGCTTTGTGTCATGTGACTTGAAAACCACTATATAAATGCAATCCTTTTACCATTTAGTGTCATGGTTTTGCCCCCGCCGGCAGAGGACAACGAGCTGGCGGGCACTGGGACCATGTACCCAAAAGCAGATGAAGGGACCCAAATCTACAGGCTGAGTATAAATTTCACAATTCTTTAATTTAATTAACAATAAAAACAGGAGGGGAGCAGCAGCGCGCGCACGCACACACACACACACGCACACACACATATACATGCGCCCGCACACACACACACACACACACACACACACAACAGGGCTCCACGTACAAAATTCTGCTGCACTGATCTCAGGCGCAGCCAACCCTTAAATAACAGACCCTCGCCTCCACCTTAAAGAGCCACACTTGTTGCCCGTTTAGGTGGTGGTGAATAATGCAGCAGGGGGAGGGACTGCAAGGACAAACCCTTACATTTAGGCTATCCTAAATATATTTAATGTAATAATAAATGTATTAAACAGTCACTTTTTATATTTTTGAAATGCATTTCACAATGCATTTTGAAAAATATTCTAAATATGTTTTCATCTCTCTGGCAAATACATTAGAAATGTATGTCAAAGGAAATCATGATATATTTAAAATATATTGATTGAAATATGAAAAGCGGCCATTTCTTAAGTATTTGAAATCCATTTTAAATTGCATTTTGAAATGCATATTCGAAATGTATCGCAAAGGTATTTTCTTTATGTATGGGAATATCCACACAGCCATTTGTTTCAACATGTCTAGGGAGGTAGCGGAACATTAAATCAACAAACTATAAAATCTACATATTTTGGTGAAAGTTTTTGGATTCACCAATGTACAGTAGGTTGATATTTTTGTTTTGTTTATCCTTAATTAGATGCAAGCATCATGTAAGGATGTTCATTCTGTTTTATGTCTTTCTTTCCATTGGCACAGTCAGGGATTCTGTTTCTCTCCGTCCTTCTCTTGTCATGGTAGTGAGCAGCAGTTTTTTATTAGATATATACCACGCTCACTCGTAAAATAAATGTACTTGACACAATCTGCTCTGTTCATTAGGAGTACTGACTGCGTTACTGCCCCTCTTCCCTAAGGGCATATAACCTGACATGAAAAATTATTACTCAGAAATATACATTTCTGTGAGAGCCCAGAAATGTTTTCATTTGGTTGAAGCTGGGCTGACTTGGTGGTGGGAAAAGATCGGAGAACGCCTCAAAGAGCTTATCCCTGTGATGCTTACGGAGAGGGACTGTCTGTTTTCCAACACCAATCTGAGGTTCCTTGCACCAAGCGACAAGGACGTTGAGGTGTCCCCTACGGAGACAGTGAAGCCCAGAATGGGAGAGGAGGGAGCAGGGTTGAATACAGATGATGGTCATCCTTTCACTCTGGATATCCCTCAGGCAAGCAAAGATCTGAGTTGAGACCAAAAAATAAGGAGAGTGGGAGTTATGTGTCATCTACATAACAGTATAACAGTGGTAACGGGTGGAGATCACTGGACTGAGGGACTGTGTGTAGAGGGAGAAGAGAAGGGAGCCCAGGACCCCACCTTTTAATTTTGGGTTTACTCATATTTATATGCCTTCTGTCTCCTGTTTTTTAGCATATTATTATTTTTGCTCTTTTCATTTTCTATTTTATCAGTTTTTTATGTGTTGCAGAATTATTCATATACTTTTTTTCAAATAATGTTGTTTATTTATTTTTCTTTAATCCTGCTTCCGGTTTTTCCTCATGCAGATGTATCAGGTATATGATAGCGTTTCCTCAGTTCTTTTTATATCAGTTCTTGTTTTCAATTAGTTTTTATTTATGCATTTGTTTTTTTTCCCAAGTAGTCTTTAACTGGTCTGTTGGAGAGGTTGGGGGTTGGCATGGAATTATTTTTATTCTTTTTATTGTTAAAAGCGCTTTGTGCACAATGATTGAGCATTCACATTCACTCTCGTGTGCGTTCACTGCAAACAGAAGATCCGCACCAAACAAAATGACATCATAAAGTCTGCACACTGTAGGACTTGCTAGGAAAAGTTCACGTCTCAGTAATGAACTTTTAGGGAGCAAATCCTACAGTGTGTGGACTGTATTGTATCATTTTGGTTCAAAAGCACTTTGTGTGCCATTATGTTTGGATTAAAAGCATCACATAAAAAAAGTATGATTAAGTCATGTAGATTTCATTCAGAGCTGATTGGCGATCATGGGAAGAGGTAATGTGGGGACCCCTATATTTCATTCATAACAGTGAGGTAATGTGGGGACCCCTGCATTTCATTGAGAACAGTGAGGTAATGTGGGGAACCCTGCATTTCAATCATAACAGTGAGGTAATGTGGGGAACCCTGCATTTCATTCATAACAGTGAGGTAATCTGGGGAACCCTGCATTTCATTCATAACAGTGAGGTAATGTGGGGACCCCTGCATTTCATTCAGAACAGTGAGGTAATGTGGGGAACCCTGCATTTCATTCATAACAGTGAGGTAATGTGGGGAACCCTGCATTTCATTCAGAACAGTGAGGTAATGTGGGGACCCCTGCATTTCATTCATAACAGTGAGGTAATGTGGGGACCCCTGCATTTCATTCATAACAGTGAGGTAATGTGGGGACCCCTGCATTTCATTCATAACAGTGAGGTAATGTGGGGAACCCTGCATTTCATTCATAACAGCGAAGTAATGTGGGGACTCCGCATTTCATTCAGAACAGTGAGGTAATGTGGGGAACCCTGCATTTCTTTCAGAACAGTGAGGTGATGTGGGGACTCTGCATTTTATTCATAACAGTGAGGTACTGCTGGGACCCGTTTATTTCATTTATAACAGTGAGGTAATGTGGGGAACCCTGCATTTCATACACAAGAGTGAGGTGTAGCAGGGATATTTTAATACTTGAGATATACTAAAGAAAAGTATGATAATCAAAAGTTTAGGTACAAGTATTAGTCAAATATACTTAGACTTTTCTGTGTATTTTTCGTTATAAGTGTACTTAAGTATTACTTTGCTAAGTATATCTCTGATAAGTACATCAAAAGTAAACTGAAAGTATACTTTTTAGTTTAAAATAAGTACACTAATAGCACACTTGAATAAACTTCTTTTTCTTAAGGAAAAGTATTGCGTGCAGGCTACCTAGCTAAGTAACGTGAATTAGTTACATCAGTGGCGCTGAACAAGCCTCCTGCAGTGCTGAACCATACCCAGCCAACTTACACTCGGTATTCAGTTTGGCTTGGTAGAAACAGCGAGACGTAACGCTAAGCGATTTCTTCCCCCCAAGCTCTAAGCCATACGATTTTCGCAAAAGTGAAATATAGGGTCATGTCAAGAATATTTCATGACCTTGGCTTGAGAAAAGTACTTCATTTACGTGATAAACCTTAAATTTCTCAAATCCCATGTTCACTCAGCAAGATTGCAAAGAGTGAGGCATCGTGGGGTGGCTTCACATTACCTGCTGATGTCCCAGTTTTGAAAAAGTTTGTATTTGGAGTTATCATGCTTTAATTGATGCACTGATTACTAAAACCCCACAAGTCAAGTCAAGTCAAGTGTGACTTATGGGGTTTTAGAAATAAGTGCTTCAATTCAGTTTTATTCGTTATACAAACTGGCTGAAAAATAAGCAGAAATGCAATGTAAGGCTCAATCCCTCTAGATATGTTCTTATGTGCACCAGTTCATGGCGGGGGATTTAGGATTGAATTTTGCCGGTCCGTCTGTCCTTCCCTCCTGTCGTCCATCGCACTTTCAATGGAGACAAATTACCTCAAAAAATAAGGGTCCTGATCTACATGGGTCAAAAATCGCATGTTTAATAAGCTCTTCATGATCTACGCTGAGTTTAAAAATGGATGTCGAAGCATAATTACCTCCGCCCAGCGAAGTTGAAGGAGGTTATGTGATCGTTACCCTTTGTCTGTTGGTTTGTTTGGAAGCAGGATAGCGCAAAAGGATATGGGTGGATTTTCCTCAAATTTTGTGGAATGATTGTTCAAGGAAGAGGTCATTCGATTTTGGGAGGTCAAGGTCAAGGACACGCAAAGGGCAGCTCTAATTATTTACAATTATTGCCCCAGATCACAGCGGGGAACAGAGACGACGCTGCCGTCTTGTTCAAAATGCCAATAAATCCATAACAGGTCTTTTTTTTTACTCATGTCTGCACTTTGACTTGCTTGGGCATGTCTGGGAGCATTAGCATCCAGATTCTGCACTTCTGAAACAATCTGACTTTACTGCGACCACAGCTATGAGTAGAGCCCGCAGAGGACAGGTGTAATTTAAACATGATACAGTCTCATGGTGCCGCAAGGTGTGGCTGAATGCGGCTGGCCTTGTGGTCATTAAGTCGTAAACGCAATCTATGAGATTAGAGCCCAGCTATCTGCAGCGTCAGAGGTCAAGCTGTGGAAAGTATTTTCAAGTGGCTTTCATTTCTCCAGCTCCGTTTGAGCTGCTTTCCGAGATAAAAGTAGGCTGTTATTAATGTAATACCTGTGGAGTGGCCTCTAACCATGTTGATTTGTGTCACCAGCCTTTGCTCCCAGCGTTCTGTCATCTCCTCCGCCAGGGCCGACTTAGAACTGTGAGCTCATTGACACTCGTGGAGGTGTTGCCAAGCCTGTCAGCACATTCCTTCTAGAAGGGACAGCAGGGGCTGGGGGGCTTGGGTGAGGGTCCAATAAAGGCCGGGTCATGTGCAGCCTCATTGCTCCTAGTCAGGCCTAACCTTTCTTTATTTTGGAGAACAGTGGAAAGAATTGTGGACAACCAGAAGTGCCATCAGGAATTTAGGGTTTCATATTAGGCTGCTTCATAACAGAAAATGCCACGTAAGTTTTACAGCCCTATCAGTCAGGGCATCCGGTAATGTCCAAACCTTTACCTCACCCTACCTTCACGCCTAGCAGCCACTCCCATATATCATCAGATTAAAATCTGTGGAGAGGACAATATGCTTGTGAAATGTCACGTATTTGACGCACGTGAGCTTGTTATTCAGTTTGATGACTCGCTTGTTTGATGACTCACTTTGTACCAACGTAAAAGTTGTGGGTTTTTTCTAGACAGCATCAAGCAATGTTGGTGTCAGCATAGTTTGTGATTGGTAGATTGTGTAGCTCACCAGTTATTACCAGACCTAAGGGGCCAGCTACAGTAGAAGATTACTGAAAATGGATTAACCTCTTAAACGCGAACGCCCCCAGTACCGGCAACATTGTCATGCGTCACGCATCACTTTACGGGAAGAAACTCAGCAAAAAGTTAATGTTGAACATTTCCACCTCAATTGAACACAATTCAAGCACCAAGCGAGTAAATAAACATGTAGCAACATGTAGGATAAAATAATATCAGCGCTCAATTCTGACTGAATTTGTGCAAGGCATACAAAAGATACATCAAATGAAAGAGGAAGGCCCACAGAATCCAACGATACAAGCCATGTCATTTCAAACCGATGCCACTCGAAGAACAACAGGCATATACTTAACATTCTGCAGCCATGAGCAAAAAATTTTCCTTACCTTTGCTTTTTTGTCACTGAATTGTTTTTGTCATTCGATTTTGGACAATTTACAATTTCCAGATTGGCCACTAGGGGCCAAAAACAGAAAAAATCACTGTTTTGATCATATCTCTGGAAAAATTTGTCCGATTGACCTCAAATCAGGTGCAAATGAAAGGTCATGACCTGAGGATGTGTCCAACGATGACATTATACCTGTTTAGTTCAAAATGTTGACACAAGATAGAGCTTTGTCAAATAAAATTCACCATTTTTGCCATATCTTCAGAACCATTTGTCCGATTGACCTGAAATTAAGTTCAAATGAAAGGTCATGACCTGAGGGGCTTCATGTTGTATTGGGTCTATTCAAGGATTGGGGAATTGGAGGATTGGGGGCATTCGGGGATATACCCCAAGCCGTCACCTCCAACGGCATAAGCCTAGTTTTGCATTGGAAATCAGAACATTTTGGAAGTAGAATATGGTTTATGTGCGCAGTGTAAGGACGGTGTCTTGAAATCACACAAAAATTAATAGATTTCTGTTACTTGTTCATGTTGATAATTATGTAATAGTTTCGATTTACTGTTTTAGGAAATGAAAAATACTGTAACAGTAGAATATATTAACTGTTATACTTCCCTTGATTCTGTTTTTCTCTTGTTATGCCGAGTTCCTGATTATGTGAATATGAAAATTCAAAGTCATGGTCTCAATGGGCCAAAAATAAAGCGAATACAGTTATTTGCAATCATTTGTATAATTTTCCCCCACAGCGCGTCGACACCAGATTTTAGGGTTCCCCCATCTGTCAAATCCCACTTTAACCACAGTATATAAGTGACATTGAATGAGTTTTATAGTTTGGTACCTGAGAAATCTGAAATGGCACACAGTGCCAATTTGGAGATGCCACCTAGACATTCTCGAACTAAAACCCAGGGGCTCAGGGCTTAACAGGTTGAATGCATCCTTTTATTGGCTATGATTGTACGAAATCCAGCTCTAACAATCCTTACCAAGCCTGCAAGGCAGCAGGGGCTCTAATATTTTGTGTACTGTACTGTCCTGTAACACAGACCACTGTAATTACTGTCCTGCTCCACTAGGGGACTGGTCCGGGTGTCTCGAGACAGCAAAATTTTTCTTTCAGAGGCCTTGTAGAGGTACGGTCTTGGAACCACTGTACAGTCCATGCTAGGAATATTGCAATTACATTGTAAATGGCTGCTATACCCTCAGCATTACTGTTGAGCAAATCATTTTTTGGCCGCTATTTGGATAATTAAATCCTTAGGACTGTAGGTCTTATTATTCTAAATATTTGAAGCCAGTAAAATGAGCTATTAACAACCAATGTGGCCTGACAATATGCAGCTCAGCGCTTTTTAATGCGCAGTCAGCTGTCCGATTGGAACAGCAGCTTGATAAGAAAACATAAATGAAGGACACCACACTCTTCACCGAAATTATCTTCATTCACAGATGAATTATGAAAGGTCGCTCTCGCTGGAGGAAAAAAAAAATCGTCCTTGAGTGACAGTGCAATAGGCCTTATCATAATTAAATTATATTTATGTAGGCTACTGAATGTAGCCCATTATATTGTCGCTGTTAGATCGCAGCGGGTGAAATAATTCAGGCCCCGGCCATGTTAAGAGGAAATTTCAACTGTTCAATTATTAGACTTGAATACATTTTTGTATTATATTTGTATATAATTTCCGATAGGCATAGTCATGGCCTCCTGTCATAAATCATTTTTCTTTTGGGTAAAAAGAAGCGCCTACTGAGGTAATCTAAGCTGGAAAGCGTGTGATTAGAATTCATTACCATTACTGATATAACCAAAAGTCATTCTCGAAAGTAGGCTACGTTACTTTGATGGATTCTAGTAGCGGCGTCTCTGGAAGTGATAAATGGACCCGGACCATGCCTTTGCGTGAATGATTGTTCCTGGCTTGTACACTGTTATTTTTCGTTATTAACATATTTTCCAATTTTGACAATAATCCTCTGGCAATCAAAGTTACGGTTTCTCTCTCCATGAGATCTATTGACGACTAAATAATAGGATAAATTCACTATTTAGGCCACTCAAAAATTGTTCAAAGCTATATGAAAGACAAACTGCTCTCAAACGTGTGCGCTACCTTTTCCACACATCAAGTGATTTAACTGGCGCTTCATGATTGTTTTGTTTATATGAAATAAAAGACCAGATTAATGATTGTTGCCGTGCCGAAATGTACCGTACTGGCGTGTTCTTGGAGTGAATGTAGCTATTGCTCAGTACCTCAAGGAAGTTGCATGTCGCGATTGTAACTATTAAAGCAATTCAACCAATCCACGCAAATTTCTCTGGACAAAAATATAAATTGCCAAGACATTGTAACTTTCACCGCCACTTTTCGAAAAAAATTACCGCAAAAAATCTAAAAAACTATAAAAAAGCCAGGAAATCCTGAAAGGATTGTTTGTCAATTATCCGTATGATTGGGTGCAAGTCATGGTTAGTAATTGTTTTAAAGGGGAGCTCTGGGCCCCAACAATCTTTAGTCCTATATGCCCCTGGATTCTAGTAGCCTAACTCTTTGCAGTCGGCGATTATATCAGTAGGCTAGATCATGGCGCTTTTATTCTGCAAATAGAGATACTAATTTTAGGTAGAAGGCGAGAAGAGTGAAATAGGCTATAGTCTGATCTAATCATTAAAATTTAGTTTTGATTAGGCTCCAACTAGCTCATCTTGGCCGATGCTGCCACTGTACTACGATCTGTAAATCAGCTTGAACAATTAAAATAGGTTAAAGGATATTACAGTCATGGGATGATTTCAGTCCCATTCCTGATGGACAGCAGCACTAGTGCTCTGCATGGGTAAAACATTTATCCCCCTTGACAGGCTAAACACTTTTATCCTTTGCCGGGAAGGATTGAATGGTATAGCCATGAAGTCATTTTCTAGTGTTTTCTGTGAAGCCAATTTACTTGTCAGAAATGGCCACCACATTTTCAAATGAATTACGCGGAGCGTATTACATCGTAGGCTGTATCATACCTCTCTGCCTGAGTAGCTTATAGCTATAACCTTCAATTTAAAATTTTGCTTTTATGGCGCAGAAAGAAAGCACAATATTCAACCGAGATTACCAGCCGACAGCAATGTATGAACAGGCTGCGATTTATTAACATTACTTTCCAAACCTGGCGATCATTTTTAGTGTTCTCTAGCTTGGCTAGATAAAAATAATCTGTTCAGAGCATTCATATTTTCTAGAAAAAGATGACGCAATATCGTCATATTCATTGGGTTTTGTTAGGTGTCACTAGCTGTTTAATTACAAAATTTGCCAGATTAGTGCAGTATAGAAAAAGCGGCGAGCTGCTTATTGTTAGACTACTGGCTACTAACATTTTGAACAATCACATTCATTGCAATTTATTTATGAAAATGGCAGGCTAGATAAATAGTTTGACCAACAGTTATGCTGAGCTTAAGGCAGGCATTTACCATCTAATCGCAGTATTTCGAGAGTGGACTGCTCAGTCAGTGGTTCCGAGACCTTACCTCGGTGGGAGGCCAGCAAAGACTGCAAATTTCACTGTCTCGAGACACCCCGGACCAGTGGTCCGGACCAGTCCTCTAGTAGAGCAGGACAGGTACTGCAGTGGTCCGTGCTCCTAAGACCAGTGGTCCGGACCAGTCCCCTAGTGGAGCAGGACAGGTACTGCAGTAGTCTGTGCTCCTAGGACCAATGGTCCGGACCGGTCCCCTAGTGGAGCAGGACAGTAATTGCAGCGGTCCGTGTTACAGGACAGTGTAGCACACAAAATGTTACAGCCCTCTCTCTCTTTTTGTGTTGGGAGATGAGCCCAAATGAGGAGAACATGCAAGTTCCTCACAGGAGGATCCACCTGGCTGAGAATTCAGGTAAAAGCACTGACACTTTGTCTCTGTACTGCCCTTGGAAACCCTATTTTCCACTTGAGCTGTGAGCCATGCTTTCCTCGTCTCTGATCTGGAAAAATTCTGAGACTCAGTTGCCCTTTGAAGAGGCCCCGGTGCCTCTGATTCCAGAAAACGGAGTCCTCAGAGGGTCCCGACTCCCGTCAGCTGCCCACGCGACATGCTCTGTGCCTTAAAGCAAAGTGACCAATGAATTGGAAAGATGTAGAATGCAGTCAATTCTGGAATGCAATTTGAAATGGCAAGAATCCTGCATTTCCAGTTTTAATACCAATGCTGGTTGGCCATTCTGACTGCAGAAAACACATTTGACAAAAGTGACAGCATGACTTAGTGTTACTTTTGGAATACTTATCTGAATTACAATACGCAGTGAAAAGTATGTGGACACTCCAGCGGCCTTTTCATGGTTTGGGCGAGGCCTCTTGGTTCTTCTGTTGGATCGTCCTGATGTAATTGCATACGACATTTCAGATGATTCTGTTTCCATCAGTTTGGGGAAACAGACTTTTTTGTTTCAGCATGGCAATGCCCCCCCCCAGCACACAACATGATCCTTGCTTGGTTTCTGAAGCAGCCTGCACAGAGCCCTAATCACACCCACTGAACACCCCCACCATTGAGAAAAACTTCACAGCCCATCCAATCCAGGCCAAATCACTCAATGTCACTGCCTGAACTCACAAATGCTTTTGTGGCTGTAATGGGAAGAATTCTCAAGACAATATTTTAACATCTAGTGGAAGTCCTTCGCTAAAAAGCAGAGGCTGCAACAGCAGCTCAGGGGGAACATCTGCGTATTAATGCTGATGATTTTGGTATGACATTAGCTGAGCAGGTGTCCACATACTTCTGCCATTACTGTTCTCAAACACCTCACATTTTAACTGGATCTAAGAAATATCCTGTGGATACCTTATCATGTTTTATATTCAGTGAAGTATTATGTTCAGCACAAACATAATCAAGCAGAGGAATTAACACACTCTGAAAACTGAGTGAACTGTGCCTCCACGTTGATGATCTTTGAGAATTTTACAGTCTACAGAAGTGTTTTGGAATAGAAACCCAGAGAGTAAGGAGTGCTGTGGGAAAGAGCTGGATCTCAGCAGGACAACTTAAACAGGAGGTGCGTACAGGCTCGCACTCCTACCTGCTTCCAGTGACTGGTTCGGGAGAGCTGGAGAGACTTGTCACCAACAATCAGTTTTGGAATATTTGTCACCGGGGGAAAGCCACAAACGTACAAAATAATAATAATAATAATAATAATAATAATACATTTTATTTAAAGGCACCTTTCTTGACACTCAAGGTCACTGTACAGATAAAAACAAAAACACTTGTCATTCTCTCGTTTCAGATTTTATTCTATCAAAGAGGGATGAAATTAACAAAATGCATAAAAAATGTGGAGGTATCTTGTTATGGGGATGGAATGAGAGGAAGTTGCCCTTGGACAGAACTTGACTGCATTGGTATGGTTATTCAAATTAAGAAGTTAATTCCCACTTATCTTCCGAGGGAGGCTTTTCAGCCAGAGCTCCGGAGCAGTTCTGATGCCTCCCTCTCTGTACCTGCATATGTCTCAGTCACGTCTGCAGTCTGTTCTGGCTTCCAGGTAGTGGAATAACCATTACACATTGGTGAGAACAGCAATGACATAGACCGCCTTCCAGCACAGACTTACCTGCTGAGGCTGTGCCTCTCGTGAAGGCTCTTCAAGCTGCATCTCTTCTTCGCTACCTAATTTTGTGGCTAGCAATATGTTTAGGGCATTAAATTGATTGTAGCTTTTCCCACGTTTAGAGCACAAACTGCATGCTACCTTGGGCAACTGGAGCGTACTTCCCTCTAAGTTTTTCAGCTTTTTTGTATCAGTTTATGCACTTTGAGTTGAACATCACCCTGAATAAGCATTTATGCTAAATGCCAAATGTAAGGAAATGTGTAATGGCTCTGGGGCTGCATCAATATCCTGACAGGCCCTAGTATTGCTGCCCTTAAGGCGGTGGTTCTCAAACTTTTTCTGCTGGGCCCCCCTTTGGTACATAAGAAAATTTTTCACACGTTGTAATTAATAGAAACCTCAACCTTTTTTGAAAAAGTATAAGTAAACAGTCATGAACTGTAGGTAATCATGAACTACAACTAGGCTACTTTTAGATTTAGAAATAACAAAATAACAAACAACCACGGCGTAATTATTTTAAGTGTAACTGTTTTCAAGCACCTTGACTGTGTAATTATGCTCAGTGAAACAGGTTTACTTTTTAATATTAAACAGCATTGCTATTTATGCATTTTCCGCACACCGACAGAAACTTATTTGCATACAGCCAATCAGCAACCTTGTGCCGGACCGCTGAAGAGTGTCTCGAGACAGTTACATTTTCCTCTCTTCACTGGCCTCACACTTTTAAGTTAAAATACGTAAACCGACATCGCGTCAGCTTATTCTTGAAAATATGAAAGCGCTGAACAGATTATTTTTGTCTAGCCTAGCTGGAAACATTAAAACCGATTGGCAGGTTTGGAAACGGCCACCGTAATTTTCCAATTAAGGACACGAAAATTTAATAATTCAAAACCTCTATTAAAGAATAAAATCATTGGGCTGTATCACACCCCTCAGCCTGAGTATAGCCGTCTACTTAAAATTATGTTTCGATGATGCAGAAAGAAAGCACCATAATCAACCAATATTAACAGCCGACAGCGAAGTACGAAAAAAAATTCATGAACACCACTTGCAAACCTGCCGATAGGATTGTAACGTTCAGTTGCTACGCTAGATAAAAATAATCTGTGGGCCTACAGAGCATTCACATTATCGAGAATAAGATGACACAATCTCGGTTATTTCTGCTTTGTATTCATCAGATTTTGTTCGGTGTCACTTACCATTTTATTATCAATATGCCAGATCAGTGCAGGATAAAAAGCGGTGAGTTGGGTATCGCGAGACTACATTGATTGTATCCAGCTCATTTTACCAGCTTCATATATTTGAACAACTACATTCATAACAAATTATTAATGAAAATAGCAGGCTAGATGAATGATTTGGCGAACTATTATGTTGAGAGTAAGGCAGGCATTTGCGATGTAATCGCAGAATTCTGGGCAGCGAATGGACTGTATGCAAATAGTTTTCTGTTGGTGTTCGGAACTCCAGTGGGGGGGAAAAAATTCGCTTCCCGCACCCGCGCCCCCCCCTGCAATTGCTCTGCGCCCCCCACTGAGAACCACTGCTTTAAGGCAACATCATGGTTCAAATATATAGTCTTTAAAAGAGCTGTGGTGGTATAGGTAGAGTGAGCTTATGCCCTGAGTCTAAAATTGGTCTTTATAATTTCATTACGTGTTGTTGAGGATGTAGCATCAAAGATTGATAACTGGGTTGGACAAACATGGACTTGTGGAGATGCCCACAGCTCTCTTTGAGTCCTTGTTCTGAAATACACAAAATGCCCCCGTCCTCCGATGTCCCTCTACACCACCTCATCAGCAGGCTCTGGGGAGCCAGAGCTTTGCAAGGGTGAGTATTGGTTCCAAACGTGTTTTTCACCTGCGCTGGTCAAACTGAAGACAACTCAAAAAAAAAAAAACAGAACAAAAATTTTGAAAAACTGCCAAACAAGTCACCCTTAACCAGCATTTTGGTATTATTTTCAGACTTATAATTTTATCTCTGTTCCTTTAGTTTTGCAGGAGACAGAGCAAAAACACAAAAACTCTGTGTCATGTCTTGTCTGATTTCAAGATTTTCCAATGGGGTACAAAAGTTTGTCACTCAGAAAGAAACAGAAGACTAAATAAATTTACTTGAGAGGAAAAGATAGAATTTTATATCTTGATTGATGATTAAGACACTTGAGACAGACTGTCCTGAGTTGAACAGGAGTCAGTAAAGGTGCCAAAAGTGAATCTGGCAACCTGTGGAGCTGGCTATGCTGCCTGGGACTCCAGCACACCGGAATTTTAATGAGCCGTGTCAAATGCCTCTGCTGATATTTTGCAAGAGGATTCACAGGATGCCAGTTTTGCCATAGCACAAGAGGGCGGGGTAGAGATGGGAGAGCATGGCTGTACACTGTCTCTATTTCTGTCTAATTTTAAAATACCAATTCAAATAGATATAAATTTCTGCCATAAGCTGTAAAAGAAACATGGACCACGTTACCCTGATGTCAGCCAGTGAATTCTCACAGGCTTGCAGGAAAGCCTTTTGGTACAAGGGAGCGTTTTTTTTCTGGTACCACCATGTTGTAAAATTTGGGTTTAGAGTCTGTGCAGTACAGGCACCCAAATGGAGAGGTCCATGTCAGATGCAGTGATGTTAACTGATTTATGTAATTATATACTTTGTATTTTTACAGTACAGTTACCGATAACTCAAATGGAGGACTGGGTATTCAGAAATGAGATGAATTAACAAAGTCTCAGTGTGACCGCTTAGGATTCACGAGAAATAAATAAATAAATAAAAATCGCAGAAGTGTATAAGGATGTACACTAAATTTTAGCATAAATTTTTTGCTTCATTTTTTGCCAACCAAAGTTATGGCAACAATACAGTGCAATGCGTTGTTCTGGTAAATACTTAATGGCATATAGATTTGTGGTTGATGAATATGATACAACATGATCTGCTCTTATTTCATTGTAAAAACTTGCGCTCACAGTACACTGTACCGTTTTACAGAAGTGGCTGTGTTTTGCTCTCTGTAGCATTAGTAGCAATGCCCCAAAGGTACAGGGTAGCATGCCAACCAGGAAGCTATTGTATTGAGTTTTGTCCAGAACCCCTGCTATCTTGACACCACTGTGATACACTGCAGAAAATTGATCTTATATGGTTTACTCTTGTAAGGAGACAAAAAATAAAACCTTCACTCAAGTAGCTTGGGTTTAGCTTGGCTTTAAGTACCGGTACTGTTTCTTAAAGTAGTGAAATTTTCTGATCATATAAGTAAATCTTGAAAGTCAACCTTATCTCTGATCAACTTTGTCTGATTATCGCGAACCCCAGGATTGAACTACACAATGTTTCTGTCTGTTCAAAAGATTGCTAAATCAGATTAAGCAATTACAGAGTAATTAATACTTTCTGTGATGTGGCTGAGAGACATGGCGTACTACCAGAAGAATTGGGGTTTGAAGTCTTAAAGGCCATATTTTAACAATCTAAGCATAAGGTCGGAAGCGCATGGCGCAAGTGCATTTAGGGTGTGTCCAAATCCATTTTCACTTCTTTAAAGGTGGATTATCTGGGCACATGTACAACCCCAATTCCAAAATAGTTGAGAAGAAGTGTAAATTGGGAATAAAATGCAATGACTTTCAGATCACATGAGCCACTATGTTATTCACAATAGAACAAAGATAACATTTCAAATGTTCACATTTTCTGACTGCAACAGGCCTCAAAAAAGCTGGGACATAGGAAAACAAAGGGCTGAAAAAGCAATTAATGTATAAGAGAATCAGCTGAAAGAACATTTGCCAAGTAATTAGGTTAACTAGCATCAGGTGTGTAACATGATTAGCTATAATAGGGATGTCTTAGAGAAGCTGAGTCTCTCAGAAGTAAAGATCACCGGAGGCTCTCCAACCTGTGAAGTTTTGCATTAAAAAAATTGTTTTTAAAGTATTCCACAATGTTTCTCGACGTCAAATTGCAAAGGCTTTGAAGGTCTCATCATCGACAGTGCATAACATCATCAAAAGATTCAGAGAAACTGGAAAAATCTCTGTGCATAATGTCCCCGTCTCATTTATTCAAAATCAGCAGGAATCCAGCAGAACCAGCCGAATTGAAGAATTTGTGCAACATTTGGGCGGGAATTTCACATTTTCCAAAATTCTTACAGCTTTGAAAGAACGCCGTTCGAATATTTAGAATGTGCTTCGAACACGCCTCAAATGATTCTTGTACATTCTGGGTGTACTAGCTCTCGAATGCAACTTGAATGTTGTTGGAACGCAGTAGGAATATTTAGAATGCTATTAGAATGCAGTCAGAATATTTAGAATACACTTGGAATGCCGTACGAGTGCAGTTCAGTATGCTGCCTGAACACCACCCGAAGTCTGGGTGGAAGGTGCCTCGAATGCAGAACGAATTCACCTCGAATGCAGTCAGAATGCACCCGGACTGGCTGCCGAATATGGTTGGAACGTCCATGAATTCAAAAAGAATGCAGTTCAAATACTAAGAATGTACTTAGAATGTAACACGAGTGTCCCATATGCTTTGATTGAGTAATTGCTGACTACAGGAGAGGAACGTAAATATGCCCCTAAAACTGACGCTGAATGCGTGAGAGTTAACAAGAATGTGTTATTAATGAAAACTGGCCACACCTGATAATGTTGAGAGTTTTCAGAGTTTCTGTAATGGTAATTTAGATGAACGATTGAAAACAGGTCATGACCAATCATTATTTTTAAGGGGTTATTTTTAAGGTGAGTTGTTTTAATATCAAAATAGATTCTGGCAGCAATCAAGATGCATTCGAGGTGCATTCTGGCTCATTCGAGGCGCATTCTGGCAGGATTTCGTGTGGCTTGCCATTTCAATTCTCCCTCCAATGCTATCAGAATGTTGTGAATGCTGTTGGAATATGTATAATACAGTCCAAGCGCTATTAGAACACACTTCAAATGCCGTTTAATATTTCTCCACTTTGAATGCATCTGGAAAGTCTTGAGCATGAGCAAAACATTCGGGCCAGCCATAAGAATGGGCCCGAATAATTGGAATGCTCACAAAATTTTTAGAACGCACTTCGAATATGCAGGAATACATATTACATATACATACATTTTAATTCCGGCGTCATTCCAGCTCATTCCGCCTCTAGTGTGACTAGGCTTTAAGGGACAAGGCCGAAGATCTTTACTGGATGCCGTCTGACGCCGCTGCATCACTCACCAACATGATTCTGTCATTGACGTTACTAAAAGGGCCCAGGAATACTTCAAGAAACCACTGTTTGTAAACACAGTCCGTCGTGCAATCCACAGATGCCAACTAAAACGCTATCATCCAAAAAGGAAGCCATTGTTGAGCATGATCCAGAAGCGCCACCATGTTCTGTGGGCCAAGGCTCATTTTAAATGGACTGTAGCAAAGTGGCAAAGTGTCCTGTGGTCAGGCGAGTCCAAATTTGACATTCATGTTGGAAATCATGGGCATCATGTCCTCCGGCCTAAAGAGGAGAAAGACCATCCCTCCTGTTATCAGCGTTCAGTTCAAAAGCCAGCATCTCTGATGGTATGGGGATGCATTAGTGCATATGGTGTGGGACAGTTGCATGTTTTAAAAAGCGCCATGAATGCTGAAAGGTATATAAAGGTTTTAGAGCAACATATGCTCCCCTCCAGATGACATCTATTCCAGGGAAGGCCTTGTGTATTTGACCAGCACAAGGCAAAACCACATACTACAGCTATTACAACAACATGGCTTCATAGTTGAAGAGTCTGTGTGCTGAACTGGCCAGCCTGCAGTCCTGATCTTTCACCGATTGAGAACATTTAGCACATAATTAACCGAAAAGTCCATCAAAGGAGACCCAAAACTCTCCAGCAACTGGAAGTCTGTACTAAACAAGAGTGGGATCAAATTGTAATGGCCAAACTCAAGGTACTAGTCTCCTCAATGCCTCCACTCCGTGTTAAAAAGAAGAAGGGATGCTACACCATGGTAAACAGGCCCCTGTCCCAACTTTTTTGAGACCTGTAGCTGCCTCAAATTTGAAATGAGCTCATTTTGTGGATCAAATTGTAAAATTTCTCAGCTTCAACATTTGCTATGTTGTCTCTGTTCAATTGTGAATAAATTACTGGCTGGTGTGATTTGAAAGTCATTGCGTCTTGAATTTATTCACAATTTATACTTTGTCCTAACTATTTCGGAATTGGAGTTGTAAATCAGATTGTCATCTCCCATTCCCTTTAAAAACCAAAAGCCCTCACATCTTTTGTGAATTGCTACTATAAGGCCGTATTTGCTAAGTAGCAGGGGGGAAAAAAACTTTGCTGCAGATGAATGGGTCTACTAAGTGCATGAGCAAATCATGACTGAAAGTATGGAAACCTGAACACAGTGATCTCTAAAAATATAAATAAAATTTTTAGATATTGTTCAAAATTCTTTTATTCATATTTAGATGTTAAAAATCAATCATCATAGTAAGTTCCCAGGGCTGCATTCGAACTTTGCATGACATTACAACTTGCACATAAAACAAGAAAATGAATGAAAATATACTAATTCAAGGTTGTTGGTAAAAAAAGAGTTTCTCGCTGGTGGTGTGCACTGAGAGAATCTAAAGTGAGTGAGAAAAACAACTAGCGAGAAAGAGGCAAAAATAATGTTATATTGATTATGCAACTATTACCCTTAGTATAATGTCCGACAAGAGTAAAGAAAAAAAAACCGTGTTTCCGCTTAGCTGAAGATTGAAGGTCAGGTCAGACATATGGAGGAAATTCGTATTATAGACGGTGACCAACGTCATCTGTTGCTTTCGCTGCTACCCCAAAAACAGAACAAAACAAAACAAAAAGCTTTTTAATGCCACTTCGTTTGTCCACCAAAGTGTAAATAATAATATTGACATTTCAAATGAAAGTCTATTTGATCATGAAAGTCAGACAGATGGGTTGCAGGCACTGTATTAATGAATCTGACTGAATTCATTTTTGATTTTTCAGTCAGTTGCAGACGTAAGACAGGGGACCAAGTTGTGATGCAGCAAAGGGCTGGCAAACTGGAGGAGCCCAGGGGCTGAGGCTCATCTTGTACTTCTTGTACATCAAAAAACTCAGGAGTCGGACATACCACTTGACTACCATGATAACAGCGGCAACAGCCATGACTGATGGGTGATAAACGAACAAAATCCTGCCTCCTTCCCAGCTGCTTGGCAGTAAAATGAATAGATTGGTGTGCTCAGTGTCATGATGATATGGCTCAGTGGGATGTCAGATTTGTCTGCGACATACCATTTCATTGAGGAAGCACTTGAAAGGTTGCACAAGCAGAGCAGGAAAGAATAAACATTTGTGAGTGGAGTGGCATTTCACACGTGATACATACAAATCTGGCGTGAGACGACAGCGTAAACAGGTGTGTCAACAAAACTGCTAAAACACCACAGAGGAGATAGAGCCAATCATCCAAGCAGCTTGCAACCATCTAACCAGCGCATTATGAAGTAGAGTAACAAACTCTCACAAAGTTGTTACAAACGTGTTATGAGGGTCACAAATTAAACGTTGAATCTGAGGATTTCCTCGTTATCCTACCGTGATTCTAACGTAATACATGTTGCTTTTGCATTTTTGCAGCCAGCTAAATTCAAACGCGAAGGTTGTGGTTTTGTCTTTTCTGCATTGCCCCTTATCTGTATTGCCCTGCTAGCTAGCCAGCTAGCTATCGTGAAGCTGAGAAATATGGGAGCCGGTGTTGCTACTGCTGGGTCTGTCTAGCCAGAGCGACCGACTGTCAAGCTCCTTCGGTTTTTGCTCTTAAGTGCACAACACTGCTGGAAGAGACACCGAGAGCTAAGCGAAAGTGGCATGATAGCAACTTTTGCCATAGAAGGGGTATGTTTCTTAGGAGCGCAATGGCAAACATTGAAGGCATGGCGGCTTTCGCTGTTATGTCAAGTCTGATTACTTACATGGTGATTTGATGAGATAATGGTAGACGTCTTTATATTCAATTCCTGGCCATTAATGAGTGTTGTTGACCCATTTATCGGCTGGTTCCTTTTCAGGGCACTTGCTGATTCCAATTCCGATTAAATTAATTTTGTCTAAATATCGCGACTGAGCATCAGGAGGTAATTGTTCCTGATATTCATAGGACATTGTTTCAAATAATTAAATAATTATTAATTATTAAACATAAAATGACAGTATGAAAAGAGTGCCCGGAGAATGCATGTCGATCAGAACTTCTCACTTGCTATCCCCTAGTGTCATGGCAAATGTTTTTTCACATGATTGTGACATCATGCCGACTGCGAGAATATGACAATAATTTGTTCGGACGTCCTCAGGATGAGTGGGACATTGAATACCCTGGATGTTTGCCCAGCTGGAGTAAAGGGAAGCAGAATGTGTTTATGCTTTAGTATCTCAGGGACTTGGGGCTTCATGACGGCAGGGAACAATAAGCAGGTCTCTGGCTAAGCAAGGAGGGTCAGGGGAGAGAACTATCACAGTTCTCCCCCTGTGAACATCATCATCATTGCACTTAGTCATGTCTTTTCTGAAACTAGACTTTAAATCACCTACCTAAAATATTCCAAAACTCTGAAAACTTCAAACCATTCTCATATGTTCATTATGCTACTGTAAAATGACTTGCGCACAAATAACCTGATTTGCATGTAAAATAATTCAGCAAAACAGCTTTTCATGACAACTGCATCATATCAATACATTCTCTTGGCATGTTTGGTATGTTTCTGTTCAGACTAATTCAAGGAGTTGGATGAAATGCATTTCTTACCTAACAAAATTATGGTTTATTCAGTCTTAGAAACGCCAGAAAAAAACTCAAAGTAAAATATCCACTCTGGCAATCATCTCATTTTCCTTGCCCTCTGCTAAATTGGTTCATTACATCCTCCAAATAGTGGGGGCCTAAATTCCGGATTCGACCACCCGTCCAGGTAATGTATGGCAATGCCGCCTGGATCAAAGACTGATTTGGCTTAAAGCCATAGGCTATATAAAAAGATGGAGGCAGCACTTGGGTTTGAAAACTGAGGCCAGTGCGGAAATCTCCAAAACTTGCATTCTATTTAATGGCCAGCAGATCGCAACGTCCGTTGCAGAAAGACTTTCAATCCTATAGAGGTTTATGAGAAAATGACCCTACTTTCCCACCTGATTTATTATTTAAACAATGATTTTCCGCATTACTTTATTGTATCTATCACCAGTTTTAAGTCTCCTCCTTCAATATCATGATGTTCATTTTTGTAAATTATGGTCCCAGATAGACTAGTTTAAAAGATAAAGCCAGAATATGCTTTAAGGGCGTGGCTTTCCTCTGGTCCTTGTCTGATATGCTCAGATCCCCACATGGATGCACCCCTCGCTGCTCTCTGAAAATACGATTCACGCTCTAGTCCAATAGGAATCACATCCAGTTCCAAAATGACAAGATGGCACAATTCAAATTGCCAAAATAGAGGCTTCCTCAATTGTATGCTGAGACCAATGGGTGACGTCACGGTTGCTTTGTCCATCTTTCCATTTTGTCCATTCTGAGCTCCACACATTAAAAACTAAATTTTATATTCTCAATTAATTTTATGGAGTCAGATAAATTCTTACCACTATGCCATGTGCCCTGTACCTATGAACAGAGAAGTTGATCAGTGTTTTCTTTTGAATCACACCAGCTAAGAAGGACGCGCGAGCCTTCACTTCCTGCTATGTCCGTCATTGGTAGTGCTGTGAGGATTTTACACAGATAATGGGTCCTCCCATGAATGACCAATCCAAAGATCCGAAGTGAACTTTCAGCACCTCAAACATTAGTTCTGTTAAAGTTTGTGTTTCGAGTGATGGTTCAAAAATCCATACACTGTTTAAGACATGATATGCTAGGTACACATAGGCATAGATTTATGTAGGGATGGTTGGAATATGTCCCAACCTACTTTCAGACGAAGCAGAAATGTCCCGTCCGCTTTGGCTCAGTGGGGAAAATGTAAGATACACGTTATCATAAATCTAACACGATCTAGTCCGTAAAATGCTCGGTTTGCGACTTTGTCTAACTCATAGATAGTAAGAGGTCCTTTTTGAAGTGTTTATCTCAGCTGCAGTTGGGTTACCGCACATAAAGATGCTTGAAAGACAAGACTGTGAACTGGCTTGCTAACGTAGCTATACATCCATTCACTTGGTTTTAATGTCTATGCTACCAGAACTGTGCAGGTTTTGTGAATGTGCTGAGATAGCTTGCAATGGTTAGTGAAGGTGTGGTAAGTGAAAGAAATTTCAACTAGAGTGCAAACCTCTGCCAAAACAGTACAGTCGTGATCTTGCTGAGTGAACATGGCTCATAAGATTTACAGTATCTGCAACACAGGGTTTTGAGATTGCTGTGGTTTTTGAGGTCACAGTCAAAAACAATAGGGTCAATCCCTGATGTAATAGCAACCCACCCATAAAATTTCAGAGATACAGTGCCCTCCATAATTATTGGCACACGTGGTTAAGATGTGTTGAAGGCCTTAAAATAAATTCAATTTTTATTGCAGAAGCATACTCTCACGCTGAAAACTGTAGTAAAATGTAACCTTCAACTCCAGTGAATTTTAAGCAAAAAAAAAAAAATCCCGACTGATCTTGAGCGTGCTCCAGTTGCTCGTATGATTTGCTGCATGGAAAAGCTTTGCACGTGATATTTTTTTCACCTAGTCATTTCTCTTGTGATGGTTTGCGTTTTACGACATTCGGAGAAGAGCTTGTGGAGTTCGGTGAGATGGATTGCGAGATGGTGGAGGCAGGAAATAAGAAAAGGAAAAAAGGAATTGAAAATGTGGAAGTAGAAAGGAAATATGTGGTTGGAATGAAAGTAGATGAGAAGGGATATCTGACCAACCGTGTTTTTCAGATGCGCATGGGGTAGGGAAATTTGAGAAAAGTGAGGTGGGGGAGGTCAGGTAAGTAAAAATTACTAGAACTGGGCTTGTTATTATTGAGTGTTGTTCAAGGAGGCAAAGGGACAAAGCGTTAAAAATTAAAGTCTACAACGGAACAATAGTCGTTTGTTTTTTGTTTAGGGATAGGGCACTTTTAAAAGGGGTTATTAGCAGCGTCCCTTTGGATATTGAAGTGGAAGCATTTTTGGAAATTGACGGGGTATACGGCGCGAGTAGGCTCATTCCGATGCTCATCAGCCATCGGAATGGAGAAGAGCGAAGCAGTAATTCACTGGTGTTAGAGTTTGAAGGGGAGATGCCACAGAGGGTGTTCTTAGATTATGTTAGTTATAGGGTGAGGGCATATCAGAGGGCTCCACTGCGGTGTTATTGCTGTCAGGATTATGGGCACGTGGCAACAGTTTGCCAAAAAAGAATAGGAAGGTGTAGAAGGTGTGGGAAAGATGGGTAATGATGAGGAATGTGAATTGACAAAGGAGCAGGCTGTCTGTTTTCACAGTGGGAGAAATCACGAGGTGGGGGCATTACACTGTGAACGTAGAATGATTGAGAAGGCAGTGGAACAAACACGAGTACGGGGTAAAATGTTGTACACAGAAGCCACAAAAAAGGTACGGGCAGAAAAGGAGATCATTGCGACAGAACCTAACAGAATAGGAAAGCAAAATGAGAGGGGGGAATTGGGATTGATAAATATGGACAGATGGAGATTTTTAGCATTCATTGCTATGGTTATTATTGTGCAAGTGAAATCAGAAACCAAATCAGAGAGGATTAAGATTGTGGTAGATGCTGCCAGGGAAATTCTTGGCATTTCGGATGTGAAGGGGGATTCGTATGTGTACAGGGGATTTTGGCGCGAGGCTTTGGTGAAAATTAGATACAAGAGAAATAGGGATATTAATGTTGAATTAATCCAGTGGTTAGCGGTAAAACACCAACAGGTCTGTCAACCGCCTTTAAAAACAAAAAGAAGAAGAAGAAGTAGCTGGGAACATTTAATTAGTAATTCATCACTTCCTGTTTCCCTGGGGTATAAATATGACGTAACACAGAGGCCATTTCTCTGCTCCATTCTTCAACATGGGAAAGACAAAGGAACACACCATTCAGGTAAGGCAGATGTGTGTCGATCTTCCCAAGTCAGGCAATGGCTACAAGAAAATAGTCACTCGCCTGCACCTGCCCATATCTACTGTCAGAGGAATCATTAACAAGTTAAAAACAACTAGAACAGCGGTAAACAAGCCTGGACGAGGACGCAAGGTTATTTTGCCACCACGCACAGAGAGGAGGATGGTAAGAGAAATGAAAAGTTCTCCAAAGCTCACTGTAAAAGAATTGCAACAAATGGTCGCATCTTGGGGTCACAAAGTCTCCAAAACAACCATCAAGCTGTTTTGGAGGCATGCACAGAAAAATCTTTTCTCACTCACAATCATAATGCGAATCATGGAGTTCGCTAAGCAGTACTGGGACTTCAACTGGGACCCTGTGCTTTGGTCAGATGAGACCAAGATTGAGCTTTTCGGCAACAAACACTCTAAGTAGGTCTGGCGGAACACAAAGGATGAGTATGCAGAAATGCACCTCATGCTCACTGTGAAGTAGGGGGGAGGATCGGTGATGATGTGGGCCTGTTTCTCTTCTAGAGGCCCTGGGACCCTTGTTAGGGTGCATGGCATCATGAACGCTTTGAAATTCCAGGACATTTTAAATCAAAATCTGGTGGCCTCTACCTGAAAGCTGAAGATGGGTCGTCACTGGGTCTTTCAGCAAGATAATGACCCTAAACATGTGGCCAAATCTACACAGAAATGGTTCACCAGACACAGAATCAAGCTCCTCCCATGGCCATCTCAGTCCCCAGACCTCAACCCCACTGAAAACCTGTGGTGTGAGTTGAAGAGGAGAGTGCAGAGGACCCAGGTCGCTGGATGATTTAGAGAGATTGTGCAAAGAGGAATGGTCGAAGATCCCTCTTTCTGTATTCTCCCATCTTGTGAAACATTATAGGAGAAGATTAGGTGCTGTTTTGTTGGCAAAAGGGGGTTTTACAAAGTATTAACATCAGGGGTGCTAATAATTGTGGCACACATGATTTGATGTAAAAGAATCTTTTCTTAAAGTGGGATTTTATTCCCACTGAATAAATGCACTTGAATTAAAGGTTGGATTTTTCCCTTTTTTTTCATTGTGGTCCTATATTATTTAGAAAAAAACTGAATTTATTAGAAGCTCAAGAATCCATCTTAACCAGGGGTGCCAATGATTATGGAGGGCGCTGTATCCGTTCATCACTTTTTGAGTTATCTTATACACAAACAGAAAGACAGACAAACTAATGCTGGTAAAAACATAACCTCCTTGGCGGAGGTAATAATAATAGTTAATATTCAGGTACGTGAAGACCAGAGGCAGAAACACTGGAATGTACAATTTGTTATTACTCGAAAATCACAACAAAGAAAACCAGCAATCACAACTTTAACAAATTGACAGTATTCTTCACTGATTAAAAAAAACTTCTACAAATAATCCACTTTTTAATCTTTTAATAACACTCTAATGCCACTATGTAACTCTGTTGCCAAAACAAAAACTCTGCCTCTACTGACCAAAATCACAGTATTTATATAGACTAGCAACATTCTGGAAAGATCTATAGGATTCCTGGGTGATCCCGCCTCCTCCAGGCAAGAAGAAGCCAGAAACTCCTACGTAGAAAAAAGTAAACAAATAGCTATCAAGAAATAGCTGACCAGTAAGGCACAAATTGTATGTTACAAATCTCCATTCACAAATGATATACAGTACTTTACATAAAATACTCATACATAAATTGGATCCGAGGTCACTTGGGATGGTGATCTGTTTAAACTCAGGGGCGATACGATCATTGCAGCGAACAAATAGGACGTATTGCACGTATGGTAAGCGAGCAGCAAAATTACTTGCAAGCAAATTATCGTGCTGCCTCCTTTACTGCTTTAGTAATGTAATAGAATAAAAAACATGAGCAAAAACAAATAAATCTCAGTCGGGGGAAGTAACATTCTTAAATTTCAGTACGTTAACATATGTTTAATAATTATGTAACTATTAAGGGGAATACGTTAGATTTCTATGTTTGTCCCTTTGTGTGATGTTCAGCAGTAGGACACCTGAGAAAAATCAAACGGTGTTAGCTTTGCTGGCCACGATGCTATCTGGCCAGCTAGCTAATTAATCTACTTGACATCCGTTTTCACCTTCACTTTATCTTGGGTGCTTCAAGAAAGGTCAGTGTTATTTTGCTTCTGGCATGATGTTTCCCTCCCTTTTTAGACAGAGTGTTTGCCCTTTGTCACTGTGTTACTGTGATATTTCCTCTCATACTCACTGCTTTGTACTCGTTTTGTTAAGTCTGAGAGTGATCTTTGCATGCCCTTTCTGACAGGAAGTTGGTGGCGTGGCCCTTGGACATTGACTTTGAAAACTCCCATTCCTGGATCCATTATCTATCAGCTGTTGTTTCAATTTATTATATGTTGTTTGCCTCATGTCTTTGTCCTATTTTACTCCGATGAAGGCACAGTTATGTTGAAACAGTCTGTTTGAACCATAAAGGCTATAAATTATTTGTGTGCTCCAGTCTCCTTTTGTTTTTAGTAAGTTAGTTGTCCATGAGCCGTTAAGCACCTGATTCAGCCGATTTTTGTGGTAAGACCAGGCCCGCCAACAGAGGGACACAAGCGGGTATCTTGTCCCGGGCCCAGGGAGGAGGGGCGCCCAGAACTGGGCCCTCATGAAATTGTGGAATAATCATTCTATTTTATTTCAAAATATGCCTATTTGTGGAAGAAATGTATATTATTTGCATTAAAAAAATGATTTCTAATTGTTTTTACCTTTATTATCCTTGAAATAGGGATCAAGAACCCCCTGCCACTCCCAACACAAAAATGGTTTGGCCTGTGATCAAAAATGCGACGTCATTTGATTTGCGCTTCAGTCTGCCGACGGGTTTCAAAAAAGCAAAAGAAAAAAGAAAAAGAGAAGAAAAAACCAGGAGCCTTAGGGACTCACTAAATAAGTATTTTTAAAAAGGTTCTTCTGATGATGCTGGTACGAGTAAAGGCAGGTCAGAGCCAGGTAAGACACAGAGCAGCCACCGTTTTCCAGCCCCGTTAAGTCACCCGGTCCAGCTTTTCTTAGGTGAGTAGGTGGGGGCGGGGCCCTTTCAGAGTATTTTGTCCCGGGCCCGGCCAAGGCTGTCAGCGGCCCTGGGTAAGATGCACAGTGGACCTTCTCTCATAACACAAATAACAGTTGTAAACTTGTTAAAATCGAATCAAAAGTATTTGGATTCATAATAGAAAATTAAGTTTATGAATATTGAGGCACCTCACTGAGCATCATAAAAAAACAAAGAAACACACATTTCGATAATCTCCATATACAGAAAAGCCAGTTTCTGCACTCAAATTATTGCAAAAAAATGTGTCCCTACCAACAGTCCCATCAAATCTATGCCCTTCCATGTATTTAATATATTGGCTAATCATTGCCCCCAAACAGCCACCTCACTTGCGGCGATCTTCTGAAAAACAGCAGGATTAACAGTGTTCTCCAGTGTCAAAGAGTCATGGCTTTATCCTGAATAATTTGCGAATACCTTCATGCATATCCTCACATGTTGAATCACAAATTAAGTGATGGAACAGGTTCACTCACAAGTTAAATAGCCTGCATCACAGCATACTCAGATGTGCTCTGACATCAGTTGCACAAACCATGCTGACATGCATTTTTTTATATCTTGACAATTATCTTTCACATTGTAATCTTTATTTTTAATCATTTGCATGAGCAGGCACTGCTGTTCATCCCTGCAAATGTAACAAACAAAGCATATTTGTGTTGTGCATTCGCCTACAAAGTTGCATAATACTGTCTGACTATGCATCCTGAAATTAGCAGTCAGAAACTGACTACTGAGTTTAGACCAGGTGTTTGTTGGTCAATAGCACGATCACTTTTTGCAGTCTCAAGATCGCAACCCGCAATAAATGTGCCTGACCACACCACATTTTAGGACCAACAGGCCCATGGGCGTTCAGTTTTGTGCAATTCAATTTGGTATTATAATGCAAACTGGGCGTGGGACGGGATAATGACAACTGCGCCAGAACATAAACTAGCAAAGACACTGGCTGCGTCACACTTTGCGCCACTATTTGCCAGGTGTGAGATAAAGCCCTTAAAGGAATAGAAATGGAATTTAAGTATATGCATAGGTTGATAGCTCATAATATTGAGAGCCCATTAGAAAAATTTCAGGCGTACTTGACCATTTATGAAAAAATTGTGAGCATTTTTATGTGCCAGCCCGAAGGCCACAACTGAGCTGCCAATTTGCCTCCTGGTAGGGCGATGCGTGACATCACATGGGTGCAAGGGAGAATCTCCACTCTTCATTACTCTTCTGATGGCGTATTTGGGGCTCTATCTTTCACACTGCCCTACCCGTTGCCACTACTCACTACCCGTGAATTACGCATTTAGCAGCTTCCACTATCCCTAAACGGTATCGCGCAGCCACACTACCCGCTATACATTATGCCGAATCCTTTATTTGCGCCTGGAGGCGTGCCCATGGACATGTTTAGGCGCTTTCCCTACAATTGCTATCTTGACCAGTCACATTAGGGAAGGCGTTTAACGGGTCCTCAAACCACCCGCTACCCATTTTGGATTTTACAAGAGCGCGCCCTAGCAGCTTCAATGCGCGTCCACTTGGACACATGTTTTACATGCAACATGCCTTGTTTTAGTTCTGTACCTGGCGTTGCCATGCTTTTTGATTTCTGTGTTTAGTGACCACTGCTCTGTCTGACCATTCCTTGCTTGTGTATTGTGTTTTGGTAATTTTAGGAATCCTGTTATTATTTTTCATATCTTGTATTATTCATAGTCTTTGCCTTGTTTCATAGATTCCTTGCCATGTTTATTTTTCTGCCATGCCTTGCTTTGCACTTCGTGTACCCAGTCTTGTCTCTTGTAGGTCTTTGCTCACGGTCCCTTGTCTTGCGTGCCACTCATTCTGGTGATTTATTGGTTTCTGTGTTTCAACCTTCTTTCATTATCTCGTGTTCTTCCTTCCTCTCTCTTTTTGTTATCTACTAACCCATACCAACAGTTTGTTGTTTTTGCTTAATTACTAACCCATATTAACATTGTATATTTTTACTAACTTACTAACATGCACTCAGGATTGTATAGCTGCACATACTAATTGACTAACGATCTCTCAGCAGTTGCCCAATTCTAGTCTCCGCCCCCTTGCCTATCCCTGATTATCTCTGCTGCAAGTTTCTGTGGATTTCCACTTATACTTTGTGCTTTCCTTTTCTTTATTCTTTGCACTTTAGTACTCCTTGACCAGAGCTGTTCTGTTCATAGGTTTGTCTTGTGATCCCTGTCTGCGTTTTGGCTACAGCCAAATTCATGTAATTAGTTTATTCCTCATGTGTCCCTCCCTGATTGTTACCATTGATTGCACCTGTTCTCCCTGATCATGTGTTTATCCCCAGATGTGTATTTAAGATGTCTGTTTGGTTCACTTTCTTGTCAGATCGTTCATTCTCCCTTACTGTGCCACGTTTGTTTACGCCTTGATTCATAGTGATTTATCTTTCTGACTGGACCGCCTGACTACGAGCTTTGCATATTCCCTGTATTGTACCGCATTCTTGTTTATCGACCTCTTTTTGCCTGACTACGGAGTTTGTTATTGGTGCCCTGGTTTTGATTCTGGATTACGCTCCTTGGACTTTGATTTTGGATTGCGGACATTGTACTGTTGCCAGCTCTGTTGGGGGGTTTCCCCCCTCAGAAATAAAGCCTCCTTTTTGTATTCTACTGGTTGTCGCACTTGGTTCATTTCGTAAATTCCAACACTGAGATGCTCCAGTAAACCGTTTGTGCAATGTAATTACCGATATGATCAAAATTATTCTAAAAAACAGCCGTTAACTTGTCACTGTGTAATCAACAAATTCATGATTCTTCAAATAAGGCTTGCTAATTTACAATATCTAAATACATGACTCAAAACAATCAACTTATGTCATGACTAAGCATCATAACATTAGTTTTTATTCTAATCAATTCGTATCCTGGTCATTCAAAGTGCTGACATGCATGCGACAGAAATCTACTCTTACGTAAACGTGATATCGTTGACACTGATTTACATTTCGTGACGATTTCACTTCAAGAACAACTTTTCACATTGTAACATTGCAGGACCTCTGCATTACTAGCTACAATAACATGCAAGCCATTCCATATATCAGCTACTCATTAATTGAAACATCAACTTACAAGAAATCACTAGGCCCGATTGTTTGTGTTTGAGTCGCCAACAATCTAAGCACTAAGTAGATGTCTCAATTATATCCAATCAGTCCAAGGCTGACATATCTGAATGTTATAAAAAAATGATCAAAGGCCAGTATGCTGTCATATGTTTTTGACTGTATGACTCAGTCGGTTTATTAAGATTGTCTACTCCTGCCTTGACAATGCCCTTATCAAGGATTATCTCAGGTCTGCTTTGGTGGTGACCTTAATATCATTATGCAGCGTGCACATCAACGCAACAGTTTTTCCTTTTTTTTTGGGATGGTAAGAGACTGTGGCTCTAGTGCTTGTAAAGGCAAACCTTGTGCAAAGAAGGCCCCTATTCTTCACTGACAGTAATTTGACTGCAGGCAAAATTTTTCTGAACAGTTCCCAGCATTGTAAGCTTCCTCTTCAGTAGCTTCTGACCAAGGCTGTGAGAAGAGAAAAAGTTGTCAAATGTAATGCTTTGTCCCTCTAAAGCCCTGAGTCATTCCAAAAGCCACCCTTAGTTTATCACTAGAGGGCCTGAAACCTATATATTTCATGTATGGCTTGACTGTGCATCAAAAGTGGCCAAAATTTGAATAATATATTTTGATGGTTTAGAAGATATGAAGACCACAAAGGAAAAACAACAAAAATGTTGCATTTTTGTATATTGCATATATTATTTATTATTAAAATATTTTAGATTTTTTGCATATATTTTCAGTGCTTTGTTTCTAAGATCGTTTCGAATTTTTAATTTGTTATTTCTCCACAACATGAAAATGTGACTGATCATTTTTCCATTGGGGTTTTCAGATGTACTGTTACCAGTGACCTGTGAACACCACCAGTTTCTTATCCGCAGGGAAATCAGCACCAGTTGGTCACTCTGTCCCACAATGTCCTAATAGCTGCCGGGTTGTCACTCTCCTATCTGTCAACTCATCTCCGGATTGTGAATACTGATGACCCCGAAAAAGTAAGTGTTTTCAATTTGCAAGTTAAAGCTTGACGCCAGCCATGTCAATGAAGGCAAAATTTGACCCCTTGGGGACACCCCCATTTTCAGTCAATGAGGAAGCTATAGGGAAAAGGTCCGTTGATATACATGTAGGTGTCATGTCTGCCATGGAGAAATGAGTTAAGGACCATCAGATGAGGTCATCATGGGGAAAAGAGTTAATGCAGATGGCTGTGTACAAATTCTGGAGCAATATGCTGCTATCTAGTCATCCAGGGATATCCCAACATTTCCCAGCAAGACAATGGAATACCTTACTCTGTATGGATTAAAAGTGTGGCTTCTAGATTGTACCCGCAGCATTGATTGTGAGAACATATGGCGCATTAATGAGATAAAATACATGGCAACACAGGCTGGTGCAACTGGTGTCTTCAGTACCAAGCCTGTGATCATTAAGAAATGACAGATCACTGAGGGGTTACATTAACAATACACTAAGCAATGATATTCTATGGATGAAGAAAAATGTGTTACGTTCGCGGAAGGACACCAGTAGCGAGTTGTGAATCCAAAGAAAGATATTTATTGGACACAGGATTCCAAACAAATGTGGCACGCGGACCAACAGAAACATCACAAATGAAGAGAAAAAACAGCAGGATAAGGGAGGGCACAAAGCCAACAAAAACCACGCTCAATGAGCTGAAACCAATAGGGTAGTATAAACTCAAAGATATAATTAAGAGCATGAAACATGCGCCATGAGAACAGGCATGGAAACAACATAAAAACAATGGGCCGACTGCCAACTGGAATGCCTCCATAGAATAAGAAGGTACAGGGCTGATGAGAGAACGAGGAACATCTAAGCAGAACAGGGAGGGAAAAAAGCATGAACATGAGACGTTACACAAGGCTTAATGACATAACAAGACCATTACGAAAATGGGCGCGCTCAACTAAGTACCAATGAAATATGTAGATTGAAGGAAGCGTGAAAAAGTTACGCAGCAAAGTAAAGCAAGATCTGCAATAATATCAAAGTGTTATGATTCTGCACTGTTTGCCATGTTTTTGATGTTCTGTCTGATCTCTGTATTGACTGTCCATGCCTTGGATTATGTATTGTGATTTGGTTTCTTAGATTTGTTCATTTATTGCCTAATTTTGTATTATTATTATTATTATTATTATTATTATGTTTTGTATTTTACCATAGTTTCTTTCTGGTCCATGTTTTTGTTTCTGCCGTGCATTGCACTTTGTCTCCCCCTGTCTTGTCTCTTGACTTGTCATTGCTCACAGCCCCAGTATCGCGTGCCACAACTGTTATGATTCTTATCTGCTTTGCCATGATTTTTTACATTTGGTCGTATATGGTTTCTGATCTCTGCAATGTATGACTATGCCTTGGAATGTGTATTATGATTTGGTTGCTTAGATATATTATGTGTTGTCTAGTTTAGTTTTTCCATGTTTTTGTTATTGCCATGCTTAGTTTTACCAGTATCCATATTCCTGTTATTATTCCGGTCCATGTTTTGCTTTCACCGATGCATTGCACTTTGTCTCCCCCTGTCTGGTCTCTTGTCGTGTTTCTGCTCACAGCCCCGGTATTGCATGCCACTCTTTCGGGTGATTTAATGGTTTTTGGATTCCTTCCAATCTCGTTTACTTCCTTCGCCTTGCTTTTCCTATATTACTTACCCATACGAACAGTTTGTTATTTTTGCCAGAGTTACCAACACAAACTAACATTGTAAATAATACTAACTTACTAACAAGCACAAGGGATTGTATAGCTGCACTTACTAATTGATTAAAAGCTCTAAGCACTCACCCTATTCTAGTCTCCGCATCTTGTCTCTCCCTAATCTTCTCTGCTGCATTTCCGTGGATTCTCCACACCTGCTCACTGTTCTTTCTTTTATCATCTATGCACATTAGAACTCCTTGACCTGAGCTGTATATCTGTCTACAGGATTGTCTCGTGATCCCTGTCTGTTGGCTGTTGCCTATTTCATGTGATTAGGTTCTTCCTCATGTTCCCTCTTTGTAATCAGTCTGACTTCCTCCACCTGTGTTGTGTTAAGCATGTGACTTCCCGTGAGTGTAAATTAGGAGTCTTTTCACAGCACTGACTTGTCAGAATGTTTCTCTTGTTTACCTGTGCTGCTATCATCTTCGCCTTGTACTCATAGTGTTACTTTTCTGACTGGACCGTCCGACTTTCGATTTTTGGCTCTGCTCTTTGGTACTATTGTCTGCATCTGTTTACGAATCCTTTTTGCCCGGCTAAGAGTTTTGTTATTGCTGCCCTGGTTTTTGACTTTGTTTATGCGCACTTAATTTTGGCTTTGGTTCTCTGACATACCTGTGTCTGTGTACTGAACCTATTTTTGCCCGACCAGTATTGTGATTGGTGCCCTGTTTACGGTTCTGGATTTCGCCCTTTGGATTCTGATTTTTGTATTGTGGACATTGTACCTTTGCCTGCTGTGTTGGGGGTTTCCCCCTTCAGAAATAAAGCCCCCCTTTTTTTGTACTCTCTGGTGCTCTCTTGTGGTTCCTACTCGTAATCCTGACACTGTTATGGCCCCAATTTGTTATGGCCCTAATTTGCTATAACATATATGACAGCAAGGGATGACAGACAAAATTTTAAAACTTAAACAGGTTTAATTAAAATGTATCCTTCTCCTTGCAATTTCTCCTACTACTTTACTCTCTCAATTTTCCTCATTATATACTCTTTTGCAGACACCTCCCACCTTTTAGACTTTTTTTTTAATTCTCTGGGACTTTCTGTCTCAGACATGCCCAGGACATGCCCAAACCTAGCTCCAGTCTGGGCTTAACAAAAAAAAGGTCAATACTGCCATCTATTGGCTTCTTTTCACATTACACCTCCATTCCAAAAGAGAAAAATTTTGACTCATAAAGGCAAAATTTTTCCTTTCAATACAAAAATGGTGAAGTAGACACTTGTGTGTGTGTATATATATATATATACTGTACATATAAAACAACATGCTAATAAACATGTGTGATATATACACATACTCAAACATGGGATAAGCAATCAGCAATTACATTGTCAGTACCCTTTACATGCTTAATTTCCAAGTCAAACTCCTGTAAAATCAAACTCCAATTCAACAATCTCTGATTCTTGTTTTTCTTCTTACTCAAAAACATTAACAGATTGTGGTCAGTGTACACAATCATTGGCTTTTGCCCAGTACAAACATAAACCTCAAAGTGTTGTAAAGACAGAACCAGAGCTAACAGCTCCTTGTCTACTGTGGAATAGTACCTTTGGTGGCGATTGAACTACCTGGAAAAGTATGCCACGGGATGCTCAATGTCATCAGAGTCACTTCCCAGTAGGAGCACAGATCCACAAGCTTGGTCACTAGCATCGACCGCAATGGAGAACGGTTTGTTGAAGTAAGGAGATTTGAGCATAGGGAAGTGACTCAGCAGAGACTTCAGGCAATCGAAGGCTCTTTTGCATGCTTCATCCTAAGTGAATTTTACGCCTTTCTTCGGTTAATTGGTGAGACTGAAAGCAATCTCAGCAAAGTTCTTGCAGAACTTGTAGTAGTACCCGATCATTCCAAGGAAGTGGCGCAAAGCTTTTTTTGTTGTCAGGAACTGGAAAGTCCATGATGGCTAGGATTTATGGGTGCCACCCTACCCTAGCCTATGACGAATCCAAGATTCGTGATAGTAACACAACCAAAGTCAATCTTGTTCAGGTTAACAGTCAGGTTAGCCTGGGTCAAGCGCTGGAAAAATGTCTCTACGTCTTTCAGATGTTCTTCCCAGGAGTCACTCCATGTGATCAGGTTGTCGATGTACGTACCCGTGGGTGGCAATCCGGCGATTGTAGACTGTATCATCCTTTGGAACGTGGCTGGGGCATTTTTCATGCCAAAGGGTAGGACTTCATACTGGAACAACCCAGATGGTGTGGCAAAAGCGGAGATGCTCTTGGCCCTCTCAGTCAAAGGTACACACCAATAACCTTTCAATAAATCAATCTTGGTCAGAAACTTTACTTGCCCTACTCTATCGATACAATCATCAATACTAGGTATTGGAAACACATCAGTTCTAGTTACAGCATTGACTTTGCGAAAATCTGTACCGAATCTAGTACTTCCATCAGGTTTTGGAACTAGCACACTGGGTGAGCTCTAATCTGAGTTGGAGGGTCTGAAAATATCATGTTCTTACATGTATTCAACCCCTTTTTCAGCAATCTTTCTCTTTTCAGGATTCATCAGGTACGGATGCAGTTTTATTGGTTTGGAATCACCAACATCTACATCATGAGAGGCTATAGAAACTCTCTTTGGAACATCAGGAAATAGATCTTTATATTTCTTGATCAACCTCTCAAACTGATCTTTCTGTGAGGGTTCTAGGTGCTGGAGTTTTACATCAAGATTTTGCAACACTTCAGAATTTGACAATTTACATGAAAGAACTTCAGCTTTAATTCTAGGTTCATCATCTTGAAACTCCCCCTCATCTTCACACGTCTCGACCATAGGAGAATCTGAAGTGACAGCTGCAACCCTAGCATTTCTGTCATGATAAGGCTTCAGCATGTTAATGTGACACAACTGTTTTGGCTGTATCCTATCTGGAGTCTTCACAATGTAATTGAGATCATTGAGTTTTGTCAGAATTTCATGAGGACCATGAAATCTAGCCTGCAATGGATTGGACTGCAAGGGAAACAACACAAGGACCTTGTCTCCTAGTTTAAACTCATGGCCTCTAGCCTTATGATCATACCAAGTTTTCATTTTTCCCTGACTTAATTTCAAGTTCTCTTTGGCTAGGTCACATGCTGCACGCATCTTTCCTTGAACTTGCTAACATAGTCTAACAGACTGATATGCGCCTCTTTCTCTTGCCATTGTTCACTCAACAATAGCAAAGGTCCTCTCACTTCATGGCCAAACACTAGCTCAAATGGACTGAATCCAGTAGACTCCTGCACTGCTTCTCTAGCTGCAAACAACAGCGAATGAACACCTTCATCCCAGTCTTTCTCGTGGTCATAACAATAAGTCCTCATCGTTGTCTTGAGAGTGGAATGAAATCGCTCTAAGGCACCCTGACTCTCTGGATGATAGGCACTGGAAAGAGTCTGCTTCCTGCTGAAACAATCCGGAAGTGAAATTGCTACCTTAGTCTGACTGAATTTCCCTGGGAAGGCCGAACAGCGTGAGGAACTTTATCAAAGCCTTTGAAATTGCAGTTGCCTTGATGTTGCGTAGAAGTATGGCTTCAGAGAATCTGGTAGATGCACACATGATTGTCAACAAGTACTGATTTCCAGATCTAGTCTTGAGTAATGGATTAGAGAAGGGCTTCCCAACTGTTGGGATAGGCTGCAATGGAGCTAAAGGTGGGTCTAACCGGTGTTTTCCAACTACCTGACAAGTGTGACAGGTTTTGCAAAAGTTGGGAACATCTTTCCGAAGTCCAGGCCAGAAGAAGTGTTTCATGATCTTATCAACAGTTTTGCTAACACTAAGATGACCTCCTAAAGGTAAACTATGAGCCATTGCAAAGATCTCATTCCTGTAGACCTTCAGGACAACAATTTGCCTAACCACTGCCCAATCTGCATTGGCAGTGATATCAGGAGGGCGCCACTTCCGCATCAACACACCATCCTTGAGATAATACCCAACAGGAACTGCGTCTATTTCTTTATCAGGAAGGGCTCTCCTCTTTAGGACACAAATATCAGGATCATTAGTTTGCTCCTCAATCAACCGCTTTCTGGACAGAGACAAGTCTCCAGACATATCAGAATCACCAGACCCATCTGGCTGGCTGAACAAAGAACTGATAAAAGTGTCTGATAGGTCCTCAAATGGAGAAACTATAGTAGCCCGAACAGAGTCATGAGGCTAACCACCTGAGTCATGAACATTCAATGTGCTGGACGGCACCATATCATCATCTTCTTGAGCCTTATTAGCCATAGCACGGGTCTCTGCACAGGAAGGATACAGAGATGGGTCTTCATCGGCATCTTCAGTGCTTAGCTGTGAAGTAAGATGAACAGGGGGAACTACATTGCCCCCAGCCTGGTCATTGCCTAGCAACAGAGAAACACCCTTGATAGGTAGACTTGACATAAGTCCCACCTGTCCTGTAACTAAATCCGACTTCAAGAATACAGGGCGCAGGGGTACAGATACAGTCCTCCCTTCAATATCTTGTACAAGTATGAAATCCCCAGAAGCGGTCTCATCACGAAACTCCAAGGAGGCCATCAACAAAAGTAACTGAGAAGCTCTGGTATCCCTGAGGATATATATGGGGACAAGAGTAGAATGCTCATTCAGAGCCACAAATCCCTCTGACAAAAATGGAAGAAATTCCTCCCTCACAAAGTCAGCAGTATCAGGCCTCTTAGCCCCACAAGGAGCAGGCAATTTAACAGATTGGTCATCTACTGCAGGGGTTTCTATCCTAGTTTTCACAAAGGCATTTGGATTGGTATCCTATTCTCTTTCTTACTTAGCTTGAAGGAACCAACAGCTAGTTGTAAAATGACCAGATTTTTTGCAATAACTGCAAACTAGACCACTTTTGTCACTGTCAGCTTTCACACTTTGATCAGACCTGTGACTGGATTTCTGAGCACCATCACCAGATTTGTCTTTGTCTTTGGGTGAGGAATCTTGGGTATCACCGTTACCTTTTTTCAGAAAAATGAACCATCTGTTGTTACTGCTAGACTGAAATTTGGACTTATGAGTGAGAACATATTCATCTGCAAATTTGGCAGCTGATAGCAAATTCAGTGCTTGCTTCTCATTAAGGTAGGTATCAAGATCATCTTTAACACAGTTCTTGAATTCTTCAACTATTACCATCTTTTTTACTGAGTTGAAATCATCCTTGACCTCCATAGAAGTACACCAGCGCTCAAAGCAAACTTTCTTCTCGTTAGCAAATTCCACAAAAGTCTGATTGTCAGATTTCTTCAGACCTCTGAATTTCTGTCGGTAAGCCTCTGGAACCAACTCATAAGCTCTCAAAATAGCCTTTTTGACAACCTCATAATCAGAGGAATCATCTGCAGACAAAGCCGAATAGGCTTGTTGAGTTTTACCTTTGAGGACACTTTGCAACATCAGAGGCCAGTGTTCCTTTAGCCACTGACAACTTTTAGCTACCTTTTCAAAGCACTGGAAATAGTTATCAAAGTCCTTCTCCAGGAATGGAGGCACCAGTTTTGCCTCCTGGCTAGCACAAAATTTATTTTTAGTTTCAATTTTAATTTTTAGTTGCTCCATTTGGAGTCTTTCTTCTCCATCTAACTTCTCTAATTCAAAATCTCTGTCTCTCTCTTTCTGCTCTTTCCTCTTTTTCTCTCTCTCTCTCTCGCTAATTTTTCTAACTCAAATTCTCTTCGTTTTTCTGTTTCCTTCTTTGAATCTCTAGCAGTTTTAATTTAAGTTCAATTTCTACCTTTGGATTTTCCACTGGAAACTGTTCCAGATCTCCTAGTGCAAACGCATTTTCGTCAATGTAATATTCAACAATCTCTCTAGCAAGTCTTGCTTTTCCCATGGCTGGTTTTACCTCTGCCAGCTCTAAATGTCAGCATATTTCTAGCACTTCTGTCTTTTTAAAAGACTTCAATACCTCTACGGTTGGTGATGCCAAGAAATCATCCATTGCTGTTGATCTGTCAATACATGTATATGGGAAAATTCAAAAAACAATTTTACAATATGAAATGTTAGATTTTCAATAAATGACTCACACAATGCTCTATCCCGGACTTGAGCCCCCAATTTGTTATGGCCCCAATTTGTTATAACATATATGACGGCAAGGGATGACAGACAAAATTTTAAAACTTAAACAGGTTTAATTAAACAAACCATTTTAACTAATTTACTATCTACTCTACTGAGCAAGATTGATAAATACAAGAACAAAAATATTTACAGTCCCTTTGGTGGGGTTGCTTGGTGATGTCCTGGGTGAGGAAAATACTCCAACACAGGCAAAAATCCACAAAAAGCTTCCGAGGTCATGAAAAAAATGACAGGTCTGGTCAAATGTATCCTTCTCCTTGCAATTTCTCCTACTACTTTACTCTCTCAATTTTCCTCACTATATACTCTTTTGCAGACCCCTCCCACCTTTTAGACTTTTTTTTTAATTCTCTGGGACTTTCTCAGACATGCCCAGGACATGCCCAAACCTGGCTTAAAAGGTCAATACTGCCACTTAGTGGCTTCTTTTCACATTACAACACGAAGTGGGAAATCATGATAATTAACACCCTACCTAAATTAGTGACGTTAGTAAAGTGCCTGTTGAAGAAAAACACTTCCCATGAATGTTAGTAGATGTCAGTAACTAAAAACAGTTAATTGACATTACGCTTAGAAAGACTCGAAACCAGAACAGCGCTAAAGGAAAATGGAAATACCGCAGCTAGCCAATAGCAAAGAAGCAGTGCATGCACTCGAGAAAACAAAACGTGGACTGGAACGCAGACATGAGGAGGATTCCATTTGGCAGTGCGAGACAGGGACTAGAACCAGACATAAGGCAAGACAGAACAAGAACATAGCAATAATAATAATAATAATAAATTAACCCAGAGCTTTCCTTGAATTCCATCTCCCGTCCTAGGATTTTTTTCTGCAGAGCAACTTAATTAATTTTAAGATTGCACTCAACCATAATGTTTTCAGCGCTCCAAAGAATAGGTTGCCTTTGTAGGGAAGCGTAGTTCCACACTGGTTGCCACTAAGTGGTGATAATTAAGATATTAAATTGCCAGAGCTTCTTACGTTGAAGTGTTGGTACTTCATTAATTTTGTAAATTGGTTACCAGCTCATTGTGAAAGTTTGAGAGATGGCATGCATTTAAACTCATTTATAATCGTGCAATGCACCAGATTTTCAAGGTAGCAAAGTCATTCATGAGGTCTTCATAGTCTAACTTCTTGGGAAGTTGTAGGAAGGCTATAATCAGATTGTATGAACAGCAATTATCTTATTAATTAATTAGAAACAAAACCTAAATCTTGTCTGAATACCACCTTTAGCAGCATTCACGTTGTCACATTCTAATTCAAGACAATATTTCGAGAAATTTCAGTTAATTTCCGTCCTTGCAATCTCATATTGTAGCCTACCTCTTCCATGCAAAGCTGTCTCTTAATTATTAATGGCAATGTAGCTTATTGGAAGTGTATTTGCTCTGTAAATTAACACACGGACCTGAGTTGGCAAAACAGCATTTTTAGAGGGCTACAAGTACGGGACCGTACTGCAAAATCGCTAGGTTAGCAGTATGGGAGTCCAATGCGCATGCGCAGTCCAGTACTCACATGACAAGAGGCTATCAATATGGGGTAAATAGTTAATAAATTTCAGCCTATCCACTAATTTGTGACCACTTTTCTTAAACCTTTGTGGAAAATGTCATAAGGTAAAAGGAAGGTGTAAAAGGGAATTCCTGAAGGCTTAGGAAGACAATCGCACTAATTAGAGAATCTGAATGCACTTACACACTTGGCAGCATGATCACAAGACCCCTACCCATCACATACGGTTCTTGACGCGATTGACCAGGTGAATGGTCGCCGTTTTAAATATTGCTGCTGCACAGAATTGTGGGATAGCATTATCTCCGTTCCTTTCAAAGAGTGGTTCTGTGTACCCTATGCTAAAGGAGGTAAATTTGGAAGCACTGAGACACCTTTCCTTAAAGAATTCAGATACACTTATCATGGCTGCCACATTATTTCTGGATCATTTTTTCGGAGTTAGTCTTTATTTACCTAGTAAAGTTCCTATTTGTAAGCAGCTTGGGATTTTAAACAAAGCTACCATTCTAATATCCCAACTCGGCAGTCCCTTCCCAATTTTTTTCCCTTATGCCAAAGCCAATTGTGCGCTGCTTTAAAAAGGCTACCGAACAGGGATCAATCCTACGTCTTGCCTGCCGGAAAGCTCATTTGCTTAAGGCACTGCGCTGCAATGCAGAAGTTACTGTCACGTCGTGGGTTCGAGCCCCGGTCGAACCAACCGGCAGTGGTCGGCAGCTTTTTCAGAGTAGCGCACAATTGGCCATTGCACTACAGGGTTTCAAATTGGGAAGGGACTGCCGGGTAAGGGAAAATAAATAAAACACCTTTGTTCGTTGCTCAAGAGCCTCCTGTTGGCCAGACGGGCGCTTGTCAGGAAGATTCTCAGTCTGTTCACGTCCGGGTATCCTCCGCCCTCGTTCTGAACTTGCAAAATTTCAACCAATGAGTGTATAAGAAGCAGTGGCTGACGGGCACGTGCTTCGGAGGAGAGCCGTGAACTGTCCTCACTATCCTGAGTTGGCAGCAAGGGGTCGCATACGAGCAAGCTTTGTGCATAGTTCACCAATTGGGCATTCCAGATTCGAGTGGGATTGGAGATGCCAAATTTATTTAAAAAAAAAAACAAAAACCTACGTCTTGGTACTCACTTTTGTTCCTTAATGGAGTGATCTAACTCGCAGCCAAAATTATTATATGACTTAAGCTGGGAACAAATCACAAGATTTTTGGCCAGATTTTACCCATAATTTGCGGTTGAGGCTAGTCTGCACCAGTCAGCTGTAGTTGGGGACAGTCGTCATGACATGTAGCGCAGAATCTGTTAGTGTGTGATGTCGTACAGACTGGAGTCAGCAAGTGTGTGAGGTGAACAGACTCTGCCCGACTTCAGTCGCCGAAAGTGAAACATGTTTGAATTTTTTGAGCCGACTCTGGATGCAGTTTTGTAGTGTGTGCTGGTGACAGACCCAACTGCAAACACATGTCGCCAACAGCCAATGAAAAAATGGAGGTGGGACACAGATTTCGCCAGGGTTTGGTGCCTTCAGTTGGCCTCTGTTGGTTTGACAAATCGTGTAGTGTGTGATCCCTCATCTGCTGCAGTCCTTAAATGTGTGATCGCCAGTCTTTACAAGAATCTGCTGAAGCCAGTCGTGTAGTGTGTGCTCCAAGTCTTTTCAAAATCTACAAAGACTGAAAATCTTGTAGTTTGTCCCCAGCTTTAACCTAATATAGGACTTACTATCCCGTACTCAGAGAATGACAGGACTCCCATACGGCTAGATTTTAGTAATTGCTATGCAGTCCCGCACTGGTAGACACTTCATTTTTAGAAACGTTTTCTTTCGCATATCAAACCGATAAGACGCAAATGCAGAAAGAAAAAAGAAATCCTGTTTGTGAGCTGTAGGAATTCAGAAGCTTTGTAAGATATTAATGTTTTGTGTTACCATTAATGTGGATAGGAAAATGCTTGATAATTTTTGCAATGAGCTATAATGCCAGCTGAGGGGAAATGGATACGAATTGATCCTCTAAACTGAACTTAATTGTTAATAAGAAGCCCTAAATGGGACATGAGATGTACTGCGCTTTCAGGAGAGGTGACAGCAGTACCAAAATCCCTCCTATGGCAGAGCCGAACGAAAGAGGTTAAAGGGATTGGGAGATGATACTCTGATTGATTTATTTCATGTTACACCCAAAACACGCCTACGATTAATTAAAAAAATAAGTTACCCCTTTGAACCATGTGCTTTACCTAGCGCCGAGATAACCTGCCATTAAAGCGAAAAAGGATTTGGACACTCCCTAAATGCACTTGTGCCACGCACTTCAGGCCATGCGTGTGGATCATGAAATTAGGCCTCTGTCATCATTGCTGATTAATGTTTGAAAAAAAAATGGTGGGAATGGTGTGGTATTTAACAAATGTTTTTACTTGCTTTGTAATATCCTCATCTTAACTGGCCCCTCAATATGAATTATACATTGCAAAGTTGGGTAATAAATTTTGGATGTTAGATTTCTTGAGTAGATTATTTATACTCTACTTATGCATTGCCTTCATGTGCTTTTGGGCGATGCATTAGGTCATGTGACAAGGTATATTTCAGAACACCAGGCAGTGAATAACACATCCATGCTTTTTCAACACCACTTCCAATGTGTGTCAGTTAAAAAATAAAATCATAATTAATCAATGGCAAATGACTATTTATTCAGAAAAAAATTATCCCACCTAGACCCCCTGCACAGACGAACAGCAGTTCTGCTAATATTTAAAAACATTTACCAACCAGTATTTACAAAACATTTCCATTCTAAATATTTATTTGTTTCTCATAAATGATTACAAAACCTTTCCATGAACAACACTTTCCAAACATTTACATTATAACCAAGCATTAATATTACAAGAATTAACCAAACATTAAAGGAACAAACAGGACTATAGTACTCAGGTAGCAATATTCTCTAAATGATGGAAAATTCCAGATTTTACAATGAGCATTGAAATGTCCTTTACAGGGCTTCAAGGATCTAGGGAATAAAAGTGCATAATTACTGTGGAAAAACGAGTTTTACATATTTTTAAACTTGTTCTACGCAATAGAGATGTATATTTTCCATGTTCGCAGTGTCAGCATGTCTTTGCATGTAGATTATATAAATGCACCATAATACATATCTAAATTGAAATATAAAGAGGGTATCAATTAAAAACAGGACAAGATAAATGAGAATACAAATCAGAAATCATCATAGACATCGCAAAATATATTTT
The DNA here is from genome assembly GCA_029721435.1 of Gymnothorax reevesii. NCBI lineage: Eukaryota > Metazoa > Chordata > Actinopteri > Anguilliformes > Muraenidae > Gymnothorax > Gymnothorax reevesii. The sequence continues at coordinate 38,234,574 of CM056581.1, forward strand.
TGATTCCTTCAAATTTTTTATCACAGAATATGGACAACTGTTCAGTTATAAGTTATGACCCTCTACAGGTGCAAGTCAGTTTTTCATCCAGTGACGCTGGTGAACGGCAATCCATCAAAATTTGAGCAAAACTCACTACAGACCTCTCCTCATAGCACAATATACAGACAAGTCCAGACACATGCTGCAACAACCGGGCCAAAAAGCAAGCACACAGTGTGCAGTACATAAATATCAGGACAGCCACAATGCACAGAAACAACCTGCATATATCACACAATATGCTGTACAACCTCGGTTCCCAAAAGTTACTGTGTAGTGTGAAATGTTAATAAAAACAGAATACAGTGATATGCAATTCATTTTCGCCCTTGGGACAGAGGAGCAGATCTCAGATGCTAGCGTTCATGGAACCGCTCAACTGATGCATTCAGTGACAGTATTCTAACAATTTGGGGTAAATGGAAAACATATGCTGAATATTCACAAGGAAGTGTTGCTGACAGATTATTTGTAATATGTTTAAGGTCCCACTGCTTCGACTGAGGAATTTTTGTCAACTAAGCTCCTCAACAAAACCAGATATGCAAATAGCCTAACATATTTGCTAATAGCATCCATCCAGCAGTTGAAAAATACATTTTCTTCCACAACAAAGATTTGGTTTCTGTCGCACCTGAAAGCTAAAGCTGCAATAGCCCAAAGGTATGTTGATTTTTTGGCGTATAAAATTAGCTTTCTGAAGCAAAAATTCAATATGGTATTAACACTACATCATTCCGCTGTCCATTTCAGCAATCAGATAAAAAAAAAAAAAAAAACATATTACCCTACCATTGATTTATACCTTGATTCATCCCTTGCAGGATTCAGTGGTCAGTTATGGCCTCAAACAATCTTTCCAAGAGATACAGTCTGATTATCACCTGATTTTCTTTCCGTTTCCGGATTATGGCCCCGACTGTTATGATTCTGCTCTGTCTGTTATGATTCTTATCTGCTTTGCCATGATTTGTTACATTTGGTCTTATATGGTTTCTGATCTCTGCAATGTATGACTATGCCTTGGAATGTGTATTATGATTTGGTTGCGAAGATATGTTATGTGTTGTCTAGTTTTGTTATTGCCATGTTTAGTTTAACCAGTATCCATATTATTATTATTATTCCTGTCCGTGTTTTGCTTTCACCTATGCATTGCAGTTTGTCTGTCTGGTCTCTTGTTGTGTTTCTGCTCACAGTCCCGGTATTGCGTGCCACTTTTTCGGGTGATTTAATGGTTTCTGGGTTTCAACCATTCCTTCCAATCTCGTTTACTTCCTTCACCTTGCTTTGCTATTTTACTAACCAGTTCTGACAGTTTCTTGCTTTGTTAAATCTACTAACCCAAACTAACATTGTATATAATACTAATTTACTAATTGATTAACAAGCTCTCAGCACTCGCCCTGTTCTACTCCCCGCCTCTTGCCTTTACCTAATCTTCTTTGCTGCGTTTCAGTGGATCCTCCACACCCGCTCACTCTGTCCTTTCTCTCATTATCTATGCACGTTAGAAATCCCTAACCGGAGCCGTATATCTGTCTATAGGTTGTCTTGTGATCCCTGTCCGCGTTTTGGCTTTTGCCTATTTCATGTGTTTGGTTCCCCCTCATGTTCCCTCCTTTGTAATTAGTCTGACTTCCTGCACCTGTTTTCTGTTTAGCTTGTGACCTCCCGTATGTGTATATTAGGAGTCTTCTCACAGCAGTTCCCTGTCAGAACGTTTGTCTAGTCTACCTGTGCTGCTCTCATCTTTGCCTTGTTTTTATGGTGTTACTCTTTTGACTGGTCCGTCCGACTTACGATTTTTGGCTCTGTTCTTTGGTACTTTTGTCTGCATCTGTTTACGAACCCTTTTTGCCCGACTGCGAGTTTTGTCTTTGCTACCCTGTTAACGGTACGGATTACACCCACTGGATTTTGGCTTTTGCTTCTCTGACTAACCTGTATATATATATATATATATATATATATATATATATTCCCCCAATTCAGAAACAGTTGGGACAAAGTGTAAATTGTGAATCAAAATCAAAATGCAATGACTTTCAGATCACGAGCCATGTCATTTACAGTAGAGGACAGATAACATTTCAAATGTTGAAACAGACACTTTTTATTTTTATCCACAAAATGAGCTTATTTCATATTTTCTGGCTGCAACAGGTCTCAAAAAAGTTATTATATAAGAGAATCAGCTGAAACATTTAGCAAGTAATTAAGTTAACTGGCATGTAACGCGACTGGCTTTAAACGGGATGTCTTAGAGAGGTTGATTCTCTCAGAAGTAAAGATGACCAGAGGCTCTCCAACCTGTGAAGACATGCGTTAAAAAAATTGTGGAATACTTTAAAAACAGCATTTCTCAACGTCAAATTGCAAAGACTTTCAAGATCTCATTATCGACAGTGCACAATTATCATCAAAAGATTCAAAAGAGAGAAACTGGAAAAATCTCTGTGCGTAAGGGACAAGGCCGAAGCCCTTTACTGGATGCCTGTGATCTTCAGGCCCTCAGACGCCACTGCATCACTCACCAGCGGAATTCTGTCATTAACATTACTAAATGGGCCCAGGAATACTTCAAGAAACCACTGTCTATAAACACAGTTCGCCATGCCATCCACAGATGCCACTTAAAACTCTATCATGCAAAAAGGAAGCCATTGTGAGCATGATCCAGAAGTGCCACCGTGTTCTGTGGGCCAAGGCTCATTTCAAATGGACTGTAGCAAAGTGGCAAAGTGTCCTGGGGTCAGATGAGTCCAAATTTGACATTCTTGTTCGAAATCATGGGAGTCGTGTCCTTCGGGCTAAAGGGGAGAAAGACCCCCCCTCGCTGTTATCAGCAATCAGTTCAAAAGCCAGCATCTCTGATGGTATGGGGATGCATTAGTGCATATGGTGTGAAACACTTGCATGTTTTAAAAAGCAACAAGAGTGCTGAAAGGTATATAAAGGTTTTAGAGCAACATATGCTCCCTTCCAGGTGACCTCTATCCCAGGGAAGGCCTTGTGTATTTCAGCAAGACAATTCAAAACAACATACTGCAGCTATTTCAACAGCATGGCTGCATAGTAGAAGAGTCCTTGCACTAAACTGGCCAACTTGCAGTCCTGATCTTTCACCAATTGAGGACATTTGGCACATAATTAAAAGAATAAAGTCCGTCAAAGGAGACCCAGAACTCTCCAGCAGCTGGAAGCCTGTATTAAACAAGAGTGGGATCAAATTTCAATGGCTAAACTCAAGAAGCTTGTCTCCTCAATGGTTTCTTGTCTAGATGTTTACATATTTTTGCGGTTGCCTTGTTCGTGAATAATTGGAGAGAGAGACAGAATCTTCAGAGGCCATCTTTATTCCCACGGTGAGCAGTCCCTGGCTAGGCAGTGCTAATTTGGCATTCTTTACAGAGGAATATTTATGGGAAAAACTCAACCAACTTTGCTCCAATCACAATTCATGGGTTGTAACCATCTTATCTTTATCTTTTTTTAACTCTCCGACTTTGTTTTGTTAAACCATGGTGGAAAAATTTAAATATAGGATTAAAAAATAAATAAATAAAAGGAATATATACTATTATGGACAGGAAAATTACAGTTTATGAGTGGAAAGACACTTTCAGATGAATAGGATACAAGCAGATACATAAATGATTCAATTGATTATGTTTTCAGTAACAACTGATGATTTTACTGAACAAATATTGATCAAAGCTAGAGAAATCAAATACATCCTCTGATTATGTTTTTGAATCAACTAAACAGAAGCCTGCTTACTAATCAAAGCTACAGAAGCGTGCTGCTTATGTCTGTGAGCTGCTCATGCATGTGGGAATTGATTTGCTTGTATGTGTGTGTCTGTCTGTGAACTGTTTGTATGTGCGTGTTTTTTATGTGTATGTGTATTTGCACTGCTCATCCCCTCCCTATGCGTATGTGAACTACTTGTATGTGTGTGTGTTATGTTATGAGTGTGTGTGTGTTACTGCTGCCTACATAATATGGTTATTGATTATGATGATTGATTATGGTTATTCAACATTGCAATTGATCTGCTGATGAATATGATGAGAAATATTGAAGTATACACCTCAACAACGCCTCCACTCTGTGTTAAAAAGAAGAGGTAAACAGGTAAACAGGCCCCGTCCCAACTTTTTTGAGACCTTTTTTGAGGCCATCAAATTTGAAATGAGCTCATTTTGTGGATAAAATTGTAAAATTTCTCAGTTTCAACATTTGGTATGTTATCTCTGTTCTATTGTGAATAAAATACTGGCTGGTGTGATTTGAAAGTCATTGCGTTTTAATTTTATTCACAATTTACACTTTCTCTTTATTCTTTATATCAGGTTTAAGAAAAACCCATAAAAACACTCATTAAAAAGAACACAGACTAAATACATACATGAAAGGACATACATACATACATACATACATACATGCATACATACATAACATATATACAGGTGCTGGTCAACGAATGAGAATAATTTGAAATAATGCAATCTTTACATTTTTTTTAATGCATTTTTTGTGCAGAAAGCAAATCAGGTGTTCACCGCACCTGTCCTACTTGTTAGAGTAATCACAGAACTCGCTACCTGTAAAATATTTGCTCAGATGAGCTTTCCAAAAGGCCAATTTACGCCATTTAACTGTGACACTGTTGTTTCATTGAATTAGAATAATTCATAAGTCATTTCATTGAATTCGAATAAGTGCTTGAATTTTTTTTTTCTGTGAAGAGTGTTCACTGTGCAGTATAAAGTCAGGGTTGAGAAGAATTTCTAAGTTGTAAAATCAATCATGGGTCAGCAGCGCGACCTCTCAACCAGAATAGTGGCTCAAATTCAACCCTTCGCCAACAAGGCTTGACCCAAACTAAAATTACTGAGCAGCTCAGCATCAGCCAGTCTTCCGTCTGCAAAGCTCTTAAGAAAGACTGGAGCAAGCACACCAACTGTTCCGGCGTCCGAAAAACTTCTGCTTGCGACAACAAGCAGCTGAGAAAGATCGCAGTCAGCAACTGGTTCAAGTCCACTTCCGAGCTCAGCGACTTGTGGGACGAGCAGACCAGCACTAACGTCTTGAGATCAACCACTTACCGTCGTCTGCGCGAACTCGGCTTCAAATCCGCGTTCCAGCAGTAAAACCAATGCTGAACAAGAAACAAAAGGAGAAACTGCTGAAGTGAACTTTTGCATCTCCTTCCGTGACCAAGGTCCTCGTGTCTGGCGTCGTGGTGGCGAAACCAACAACCACGAGGCCGTGAAAAGATCCTTCAAGTTTCCCCAGAGCGTTATGGTCTGGGTATGCATGTTCGCTCGGGGTGTAGGGAAACTCTGCTTCCTCAAGAAGACTGTCAATGCTGCCGTATACCAACATGTTCTGGAAACGTTCCTGATTCCGATTGTTGAGGAACAGTTCGGTGATGAAGACCTCATATTTCAACAGGATCTTGCACCGGCTCATGCGCCAAAGTCGACCAAAGATTGGTACGCCGAAAAACAGCTTGAAGTTTTGGCATGGCCGGCCAACTAGCCTGACCTCAATGTCATTGAAAACCTTTGGGCCATCGTCAAGCGGAAAATTCCCGACAGAAGGCCAACTACGGTGGACCAACTGAGGCAGAACATCGCCACTGCCTGGGAAGCAGTGAGTGCAGAAACTTGCGACAAGCTGGTCAAATCGATGCCGCGGAGACTTCAGGCAGTCATACAAGCCAAGCCACAAAATACTGAGAAAGTGATGATTCTAATTATAATAAAAATTATTCTAATTAAGTGAAACGGTTTCTCCATTATTCTTATTCAATAAAACAACAGTGTCACAGTTAAATGGCCAAAATGGGCCTTTTGGAAAGCTCAGCTGAGCAAATTTTTTACAGGTAGCGAGTTCTGTGATTACTCTAACAAGTAGGACAGGCGCTGTGAACACCTGATTTGCTTTCTGCACAAAAAATGCATAAAAAAATTTTACGATTACACTATTTCAAATTATTCTAATTCGTTGACCAGCACCTGTATATACTAGATGCACAGCAGGCCATAAATATTTCTGAAATAGGAATTTCTATAGAAAGCATCTGATTTTATCAAGCACTTAACCAAACCGTTACTGGACGTGAGTACCCTGTTCAGGAAGGAATAACTTATCTTCCTTCGTCTAGATTCAAATGTATCTATTGAGTGAGAGACAAACATTTCACTAGCGCTGCACCGCCGAGGCAAATTCATAATGATCCAAAAGCAACACCGGAGCAGAGTTCCAGAGTTGTGCCCCAAATAGTTGGGCGCAATATATCGTAAACAGGTTTTTCTTAACAGGTGGAGAACAGAAGAATAATTTGCGACTTATACAATTAGCACAACTATACAGACTTCTTAACTGAGCGCGTACACAATCATCATCACTCAGAGTAGTATTCAGATGTATACCCAGGTAAACAAATGAGGTCACATACTTTAGTTTAGCACCATAGAGTCTTACATGTGGCGGTGAATACAGAAGTGACAAACGCGCGCACGGAAAATACATACAGCATGTTTTACCAATATTAAACAATATGTCGTCTTCAAGACCAACCCCTTCGCATATCCCCACTAATTGCTGTAAAGATTTAACACTGGGACATATCAAGCACAGATCATCTGCATAGAAAAGGTGGTTGACAGTTAACCCACCCATAGAGCAGCCAACTTTGGCATTGTTTAGTCTTACACTCAGATTATCAATATACAAGTTAAACAAATATGGGGAAAGGAGGCTACCCTGTCGCACCCCATTAGTAACAGAAAAGCGGGGAGACAGGATTGCACCCCATCTCACACACATCCTTTGATTCTGATACCAGAAGAATAGAAATCGAACGATATACAATGGAACATTTCTGTTCAACAGTTTTCTAAACAGCGACCAGTGGTCCCAAGTATTTCGGAATTGGGGTTGTATATATATCATACCTCTCAAGTTTGAAGGATCGATAACCACAGCGTTTCAATTTATTGAGTGGGGGGGAGAGATTCTCTTTCATTTTTTGAGCGGGGGGTGGAATTTCTGTATAATTTCATTTATTCATAACACATTATTACGCGTGGGTGGAGGAATAATGAGTAAATCCCGAAATGCACATATTGCATATTGATTTTTCACTTGCTTGCCAGTCCGCGGGCTTTGCTATGCAAATGCGGGTCACTTGGGACCTATGTGCATATATACACACACACACACACACACACCTGGCAGGGTGTCTTGCAATTAGGTTAATTGGCAACAGGTCAGTAACAACAATGACTTTACAAAGAGCATCCCAAAGAGGCTAAGTCTTGCGGAGGTTCAGATGACGAGGGCTCCACCTCTCTGTAGAGAGACTGCTTGGGAAAAATAATTCAATATGTTCAGTATAATGTTTCTCTGTTGTGATTCTGCCTTGACCATGTTCATGCCTTGTTAATTCTGACTGCCTTTTGTGTTTTTTGATATTGGTTATGCCTGACCATTCTTTGTATGTGTATTTGGGATTTGGTAACTTTGATTAGTTTATGTATTGTCTTAGTTTTTACTTTTCCATGTTTTACATTTTGCCATAGTCACATTCCGGGTTCATATTTTCCATCATGCTTTGCACTTTGTCTCCCCCGTCTGGTCTCCGGTCTTGTCATTGCACACAGCCCCAGTCCTGCCTGTTACTCTTCGGGTGATTTATTGAATTCTGGATTTCAACCTTCCTTCCGATCTCGTTTACTTACTTCGCCTTACTTGTCTATCTTTCTCACCATACTAACAGTTTGTTATTTTCGCAAGAAGTTACTAACACCAACTAACATTGTATATAATACTAACTTACTAACAAGCACCAAGGGATTGTATAGTTTCACTTACTAATTGATTAACGAGCTCTCCGCACTCGCCCTGTTCTAGTCTCCGCCTCTTGTCTCTCCCTGATTACCTTTCCTGCATTTTCTGTGGAAGCTCCACGTCTTGTCAAACTGTCCTTCTTTGAATATCTATGCACGTTAGAACTCATCAATTAGAGCTGTGTGTCTTTGTATAGGTTGGTCCCGTGATCCCTGTCCGCGTTATGGCTTCTGCCAAATTGCATGTGATTAGGTACTCCCTCATGTGCAGCTCCGTTTTAATCAGTCTGACTGTTTGCACCTGTGTCTCTCGCCATGTGATCTCCCTGGAAATGTATATTAGGTGTCTTTTCACAGCCACTCTCCGTCAGATCATTTTCCTCAGTCTTCTTGTGCCAGGTTTCATTTCGCCTTGATTACTCAGTGTTTATTTTTCTGAAAGGACCTCCCCACTTTTCGATTTTTGCCTTTGTGATTTTGGATTATTGTTTTATCTGTGTGTTTTGACCTTTTTCTGCCCGACCACGAGATCCATGTTTGCTGCCCTGGTTACGATTCGGATTACGCCCATTGGATTCTGGCTTTGCTTCTCTGATATACCTATTCCTGTGAACCAGACCCATTTTTGTTCGACTACGAATACTGTGATTGCTGCCCTGGTTTCTGATCCTATTTTTGCCCAACTGGATTTTGATTTTTGGAGTGTGGACTTTGTACTTCTGCCTTCTGCCCTGCGGGGGTGCTCCCCCTTAAATAAAGCAAGTTCTCCTGCATTGCCTGGTTCTTGCGACTGGTTCCTGATCGCACCATTACATGGATGGATGGACAAGCTCTGGAATTCCTGCAGTTTGAGTTAATATGGCCAGAAAAGTTATCATTGTATTCATGTTGCATTATCAGCGCAATTAGTGTCATATTCTGTATTAGATGTGATGGATGGGCTATGGATCTGTCTGCCAGAGAGAACTTTTTCTTTAGTTGGGCAAAGGTTATTCAGATAGTTATACGTTGAGGAAAAACACTGTTTTACATTGTAGGGGTGAGATCCAGCAGCAGATAATCTGCACACCTGACTGCTGTTTGACTGCTTTCAAAACAATGCTCATCTGTGTGGCCACTGAAAAAGCTTGTTCCATGTTAAAGAGAATTGTAAACCAATAGTAGGTGTTTTCCGCAATCTGATTGGTTAATTACCCTTGTCGAATAGTGTTCGACATCCCTGAAATGACAGGACCTTTTCACCTGCTCATGAATACATTAGCATGCAGAGGTGTATAATCCAGGGGTCAAAATCCAAGTAAAAATCCTACCATGTTTTCATTCCAACCGTAAACTCTTGTCAGCAGATTTGACTTGTTAGTTTTACCACCCAGCTGAAGAATAGTGTCAGCTGCCAGGTCTTTTGTGGCTGGAACAATATCCTGGGATGGACTTTTACTTTCTGAACCTGGATTATACACCTCTGTTAGCATGAAAACGGACCTACTTTCGCTCATTCAGCCCATCAGTTCAACTTGACAGGTTGCAGAATTCTAGCGCGACTCGATGGCCTAATTGTGACGGATCACATCGCCATACGAAAGAGTCCGTGCAAAAAACGTTTCTTTCTCGCTTATGGTTAACAATATCGATAAATAGTTACGTTTGTGAAATTTATGGTTTACAATATTGATAAATAGTTACGTTTGTGAAATTTCCTGGGATTCATTGGAATTCAACGTCCACAAATTTAAACGTTTAAAACCTCCAACTAACGTCGTCGGTTTTAAACTAAATTTGCGGGCGTTGAATTCCAATGAATCCTGGAAATTTCAAAACGTAACTATTTATCTTCATAATATTACCAGGCTGACATTTTATGCTCTTTCTGGGTATAACTTTCTCTGAGCTTAAAGGATAATTAGGTGTCCTTTTAAAATGTTGTGTTCAAGTTCTTTCCCACACCAAAACAAATATATGAATATATAGATTCATCTCCTGCCATGTGTATATGCATTCAACAGCAATAGAGTAAGAAATTGTAGTGTATATAAGAATCTATGTTTTCTGCGTCATTATCATTTCTAACGTCCTGCATGGTATTATTTGTTATCCCTTGGCTAAATGACATTCAGTATATTGGGGTATGAGAATTGCAAGCTCCTTACATTTTGCAACATTACTCTCATTTTTATTCATTTTATTTTTAGACATCTGAAACCACTGACTCTCAATTTTTTGCAAGTTGGGTAATTTATCAGCAGTTTTATTCTCGAGGGCACTTCAAATGTCTTACAAGATGTATGGATTTTTTAACACAAGATTTATTTGAAATGTCTCACAACGCAACGACAAGTGAGGTATGACAGCGCAGAACTCAGATATTTCAATCTCAGAAAAACACAGTAGATCAAGTTGAAGCTTTCATAGATTTAATGTAGCACCTAGCCTTCCCCGGTGGCAGTGATGATAATTGATAAGAGGTTTAAAATTAATTAGCTGGGCAAAGCTGTCAAAGCTAAATGTTCTCTTTTTTTTTTTTTTTGCCAGTGGTTTCTTCAAAACAACAATTTAAATCACTTTATTGACGTCAATTCTAAAGCCAGTTCTGTTTTTTCTTATCAAAATAATCAACTTTTTAACTGAACAATCAGTGCTTTTGATTTTCCAGACTTTGCAAGCAACTCCCAGGTGTTGGAAGCAGGGTAAAACCTCAGTTTCCTAATCTCAAGGATCGTGATTTGATGGTCCCTGTTCGAGAATATATATATATATTTGTGAACATTGGGAGTCTTGTCTCCTGCCACCCAACTGAGAGAAAATGTAATTGTTGGCTTTAGATACAAAAAAACAACAAGCGAATTTGCCTGACTTTTCTGTGAACCGTGAGGATGGCTCATTTGACTAGGATGTGGCTGTGACAGACTCCAACATTTCCACTGTCCATGGGCTCATTTCTAGATTCCATTGCAGACAACCTCTTCAGAGCGGCTTCATTAACTACAGGAGGATAAAGCAGTTGACATTATAAAAAATGTTGAAAAAAAAACTTCCAGCTTTTCTCAGGTCTGTGTAGTTATCAATCTCTGTCCTGTGAAGCTGAAATGCTAACAGGAAACTGTTACTGGGGTGTATATTGGCTATGCTCCTCTCTGTAAGTGTTTTGCTAACATTACTTTTTTCCATTCCCATTTTTATTTGTCCTCATGCATTATTTCCCGCTCCTGCCACAACTGTGGCTTTTTCCTCCTGGACCCGCCCCCCCCCCAGCACACACACAACACCCCTTCCTCCCTAGTACTGCAATCCTCTTATAACTAAAATTTCCAGTAATGCAAACCAGAAGGAAGGGAGATTTTATTCCGCTAGCTTGATTCTCCACAAATCTATAGTGGCAGAGTATGAATAGTCAGGTGTTCCCCATTCTTCACTGTACTAATCTGAAAAAGAAGCAACCCCGTCCTCTGTTTTCTTGGTGTAAAACCCCACAAAACAATCCCAAAGATGGATATTGTCGGGGTTAAAGACTTCATGTGTTCTTTTTGGCTGGCGTTAACTCGAGCGACCTCCTGGCGGGTGTGATTCACAATAAAGTGGATCTATTTTCTCCGTTCAAAGAACGGGGCACAAAAGCATGCCAGTTATAAATAATCTGACTCCATAATACATTTAAAATACCAAACTTAGTTATACCCTCATTAAATATCTGACCCCAAATTAGAATTAGAATTTTTAGTTTAGGGACAGCATGCATGAATCTCGGGGCAGCTACGCCGCCAGACTCGTCCGTGAAAGCCACTGTTACTCAACCGCGTCCCCGGGTAATAACGCAGTCGCCAGATCTTAGTTCGGTGATAGTTCTAGAGGATGGAAGAAATTACCACGATAGTCTTTGCATAAACATAGTAGCACTGAGCACAAACATATCATGAACCCAGGTTTATGTACACCCAAGGGTCCCTTAAGGGGATCGGCTAGGCACCAGCTTAGAAGCCCAAGGGTGTCCTTAAGGCCGAATCCCCAGGACCGGTACTACATAAACCCTTTAGGGGTAGACCGTAACTTTCAATTCAACAATTCATCGCTACCTACAAACATCAGCTAGCTAGTCTGGAATGGTAAGGAATCACCCCCTAAGTAACAGTTGTAACATGGCTAGAAAGAATAAAAGGATTAGGAGTCACTTAGACCACGCAAGCTAAAAGGAATAACAATAATTTAATCACCAGGTAGGCACAAGCTTACATCAAACAAATCAACGTTAAGTCAATTACAAGTTTCACACAATTTAGAAAAGGAGAATAAAGTCATACCTGGAGGAAAGGCTACTCACGCACTAACATACAATCTTCCATAATTAAAAGACTACTCACGCCCTTGCGGGCATAGGAAGGAACCGGATACGATTCTCCCCGAATGGAAAGTTTCTCCTTCTTTTAAGCCAAACCATGTTTTTGATCCAGGCGGCATGGCCATAAACACCCTGGAAGGGGGGTCGAATCTGGTTTTTGGGTTTCCACCATTTGGAGGATGTAATAAAGTGATTTAGATGAGCGAGGAGAATAGGGTGATTACTCTAGTGAATTCTGACCAATTTTCAGGAGTTTCCAAAAGGGAATTATAATTTCAATGGGAATGAAACATACTCCATTCAACTCCTTGGATTCCCCTGAGAATAACAAGACCGAACATGATATGAATATGTATTAATATGATGCAGATGTCATGAAAAAGCCTTAAGATGAGTTAGTATAGAGGTAAGTTGGGTTATAAATACAGAAGTGATTTCTTCACAGAATATTGAACATATAAACATATTATGAAGTTCCCAGAGATTTAGATTATTGTCAACAGATTAATATAACTGGACTTTAACTTAAGAAAAGAATAAGGGCAGTAATATGACTCCCACTGGGCATTGTGGCAGCCGGTGCCCCGCCGCGTACGGAGTAAAACCAGGGACACTTTCAGGCCAGTGACACCTCCCACTGGCAGGCTAGGGGAGCATCCTAGGGGAAGGCCATGAAAGTTTTACAGCTATCTTGTCTGGCTCTGGACCGAGCTTATCAGCCATTTGTCACTTATATTTCCAGATTCTACATTGGTTTCACCTCCAAACACGACCATAAAAGGAAATGGATTTTGTCCACATGGAGAGATAATGGACCAAGATTTATGATTATGAAACGTAGTTAGCTTGTACTTGTGAATGCAATGCACTTTGAGGACAGTGACATGCTCGTCCACAAAGAATCTGCTTGGTGTCAGAGACCAAGCTGTCCCTTTAAGATCCACATGAACTTGGGCAGGAAAAAACACAAGCAACTGCAATGGCGAGAAAAGGTGTCTGCGATGCAGCTTGAGTGAAAAAATTAGAAGAAAATTGATTGACCTGGTGCAGAACCTTCGGAGCATTGACGATGATTGCCGTCTTCCTCTAGGTAACTAGCTATCTAGCAAGATAGCTCCTTGCAAATCACGTAGCTAACTGTAACCTTGCCAATTAACATTTGTGGCACTATGCCACAGCTAAAACCAAACTGTTGAGTTCTTAGCCAGTTAACACAATATGATGACATCAACAATTAGCTAACATGATGGAATGTAAAAATACTAGCATTAACTGGCTACCTATTGGTCATGCTGTAATCCGTGGCCAGGTAGCTGGTCTTTCTAGTGTTTTCACTAGTACAAGGCTAATAAAAGGCTAATAAGGATGGCTTGTACAGCTAGTGAACATACTTTCATGAATTTGTTTTCTAGATATCATGTTTCTGAAGTTTATAATGAGAAGTTTGGTTAACGTCCAGAGGCTGTGATCAAGAATGTCTGGTGGATACCGCTTTTGCAGAGGCTAATAGCTGCATATACAACAGCTTACAGTAAATTTTGTCATTCCTCAATTGCTGCATGATATAAGTAAAAAAGCGTTTCATTAACTTTTTGACATTAAATTGATTTGGACAAAAAATTGACATGGACAAAACCATTTATAGGTATCACACATACTGCAGCTAATTACTTGTGCAGCAAAATAATTGATAGTAAAAGTATAGCTCAAAGTCTACGTTTATAATATGTACATTAGGTGTAGCTGCTCAGCAGTTATTACAGGAGGCACAAAAAATACCTTAATTAATAAGTTATGAGTAATTTTTGATCATTTTGCTTGTTACACTATTACACTACCTATTACTCACTCTTAGCGCATCCTGCAATGCAGCGTAATTAACTGGCACTTAATATTTTCTTTCCACCAGCTACCACTCATGTAGTTGTAACAGAATTATTTGTTAAAGACTTTTCTTTTTGTGACTTTATGTAAACACATTTGCCGCCTTTAGCTGCTTAATTATTATTATTGGTACTACTTGCTTCAATCTTAGCAAATTTACCAAGGTGGTGTATTAGTGTTTAGCTTTCTTTTGCACTATTAGCTTGTAAACTACAGTCCTGAGGATTGTATTCCCACGTATTTTTTTCTATGTGTTGGTGGGGATAATTAACACACAAAACCAACAAATGCATTAAATGGCTTTATCTGATAGATCCAAAAGGATTTTGATAATAATACAAAAAAGGCACAGTAGAGGGTGCTCGGCCACATTCTTATTTGTTTTACAAGAGAAAAATAAAATACAATAAAGTTTCCCCGAATCTATGTACAGTGTTTTCACAAAAACAATCTATTTAATCATTTTGGCTTAAAATTACATTTGGCAGGAATGGGTAACCGTCCTAGCTTTGAAAGAAACAGGCTTTGGCAAAAGCACACCGACACTTTAGACTTTAGACTAAAAAACCCATTCAAACAAAACGGTAGTGGTGATACTAGCGAAACAGAAGTAAACACACAGTTAATACACCACATTCATTTCTCTCATTACATATGTCAGTCTTCTCAAACTCTGAATTACATTTCATTGAAATAAAATCTACTTACATACGTTTCAAGCGTTCATACTCTGGCACGTGTCTTCAGATCAGGCATAGCATCCAAGGCTACAAGTAACGTAATGACTCAGTTTAATGCACCGATTTTTATAGCACTCGCAGATATTATGCATCTCATTACCTAAGACCATAAAAAAACCGAATATGCGGATATTGCACTCAACCACATAAACAAAGTATTTTCTATTCATCCATTTTAGGTAGGCTAGAAGTACTGCGGGTAGTTAGCCACATGGCGTTCGTACGTGTCGAAATCCACAAACATCTTTACACTAATAAAGTCATCCACTATAATATTACTAGGAGAGGACTCTATAAATCATTATACTTTGAGTTACATGAAGGTTCCTTGACTTACAAGGCATATAACTCAAGGATGATACTAATTTCACCAGACATCGGCTTCATCATGTCCATGACCGCTCCATTCAAAAATTCACATAGCCAGAGTGCACCAACAAAATGATTGGCCAAGAAACGTCACTATAGACAGACTGAATACTAAAAGGGGGAGTGCCCATTAGACTGCAAACAAATGCACACATCCAGTGTAAGCCGTCCTATATGACCTGGTCACAAATGAAAAGAATAAAAGTTCTATAAATGTTTCTATTCTTTTTATCATCTAATCTCCCAGGGTTTTTACATTATTTTTTCTCCAAATTTCTCATTTACTTTACAAACAGTGAGGAATTTATTGAGTCATAAAGTCATATACGAGCTTACATTTTTTATGGGTAAGCTAGTTAGCTAGCCAAGTTGGCTGAAATGCTATCATAAACCATCCTTATGCAATCAAAAACGAATTCAAAGAAAAGCCTTACGTTATAACAATTGTCAAATTTATACCTCCTCACATTCTCGCATAACGACATCCAAAACTACAAGTGTAATCGTCACTCAAGGCAAAGAGAGAGGAGATTGCAAGAAGACAAGTTGGCAGTCTATCCTTCAACCCTACTGTTCACGGAAAGACATTTGTGTCGGTGCAACACTAAAAATTATTACCCTCCTTCCGGAAGCCTTCGCCATCTTGTTAAATAGGCCCATTGGCTTATAGAATGCGTACGTCCCTCCGTATTGGCTTTTTTCACCATTTTTTCCCTTCATATTTCACCTGCTTGTCCAATTCTTAGTAATTTCAGCCCAATCCTGAGTGAAAAATGTTGATGTCCAGAGAAGGTTGAAGGACAACAATAAAAATTGAACAAAATGGCAGCTCTGTACTGTTTGGCTCCATTAGCCCATGTTGTATGAAATTGAAATGGAAAATTAAATATGAGCATGCACAACATGATGGAAAAATAGGCATGCAATGCACGAAATACCCCTCAGCCCGATGTCAAAGTTTTTGGAGACGACCGCACGCCCGCCCGCCCAACCGCAAGAAGGATAGCAATACCCTGTCAGCCTTGAGGGCTGAGGGGTAAAAAAGTAATTAATCACAACTTTTTTGAATCCAGCCTCTAGTCTGGGTCTGAAAATTGAGGAAGGACCAGCTTAGGTCATGTGCATACATTTTTCTGCCACAACCACCTTACGGGGCTGCAGAACCACTCAGAAATTTCCATACACTTGTCAGATGTAATCTTGCCCCGCAATATCAATATAATAATGCAAAGGAGATGTGAAACATACTCTAATGAATACTCAAAATACAATTTAAGTTTATACCAGGTACTTTGTTACTCATTTAACCATTTTCTCATGTGGTACTGCATTCACTGAAAAAAAATCTTGCAGGGCTCAGTTGTCTAAATTAATTACAAAGAATTAATTCAATGCTATAAACCAATTTGAACGAGAACTGAAAATACACTGAAAAATATAGAACTATTGGGCCTAGGGTTGACTAACAATGGTAAGAGAGAGTGAAAGATAGATAGTGAAGACAGAGTGGCAGATAAAGAGATAGAGGGATAGAAAGATTGGGTGATGCTCAGAGAGATGCAGGCAGTGAGAAATTCCCATCTGCTACTGCTTATAAAGGGGCAGTGCCAGGGGTATTGCTGTTGTCT
This sequence comes from Gymnothorax reevesii, assembly GCA_029721435.1. NCBI lineage: Eukaryota > Metazoa > Chordata > Actinopteri > Anguilliformes > Muraenidae > Gymnothorax > Gymnothorax reevesii. The sequence goes on from CM056581.1 coordinate 38,251,432, forward strand.
CTAAATAAACTTAGTAGTTCAGATCCATGCCTGGGACCATTCTGAACTTTCCATGTTCTCCCTGTATTTGAATGGGTTTACTGCAGTTCCTACCCACCGTCCAAAGACTACATTCTATGCTAAAAATGCAGAGTAGTCATAAAATAATAAATAAACAAACAAACAACTCTTAGGGCACATACATTGTGTACTTTACAATGTAACTTCATCTGAGGTGACAACCATATTTTATTTCTGACACATGTACCATCACCAGTGCTGTTTGTGTGTGTGTGTTGGTGTGTGAGTGCACAATGGCATTGTTTACCTAAAATAACCTCACTTGAAGGTCTGAAGTGGTTTTCTGTTATCTCCACTTAAATAATTTTGCAGATGCTCTGAAAGACTTCACATGCATTTGCATGGAGTGCTGCACTCGATGACATGCTCTTATCTGCCATAACGAGAGCATGGCTTGGTGATAACATCACGTAATCGCGTCATTGCCAGAGAAATGAGGCGCATGGTAGTGATTGAGGTCAGGGCTGGAAAAGGGACTGACTTTGTGAGATGAGCTCTGATCAGAAGCATTAGGCCCTCGACAGGATGAAGTCTATTTCCTCAATAAAAACCACAGTGACAGTTTAAACTTTACAACCAGTGCAAAGTGCAGCCAGTGGTATCAAGTGTGTACAGCAGACAGTGACCACACACTGTACCTGTAAAAACATCTCCAGTGCTATATGGTCACCAAAACTCAAAAAATATGTAAGATAATGTCTTATTAGGACTAATCGACAATTTCTTTGTAATCTCGCTACTATTTTATTTATTGCATTCACTTCCTTCCATTGATTTCATCAGTTCTATTATTAATTGAGGAAACTGCAATGAAGATGCATGTAGCATACATCTGATGAAGTGATTTGCAACTTGCGTTCTTTTGCATAAAACTGGCAGAGATTTTACAAAAATAATTTAGTTTAAGTACCATCTGCAAAGAAACAACATCGGAGTTATCCCTGGGAAGAAAACCTACAATCTCCTTACAGACCCAGTTCACCAACAATTAAGCTGCAGTATCCCCACAACTAAGTAAAAATGAAGACAATGCACCTGATTTTCCCATCATATGCAGTATACGCAAGAGCTATCGCAACTTCTTCCACAATATGCCAATGTGAGTAGTTCAAAAGTACATGGGCTGCAGTAGGCGCAAGTGGGTGAGATGGAAAGAGGGGCCATCCATCTTAAGAGTCAGGGTTCAATACCAATTCTTCCTCCCAATCATGGGCCTCTTGTGCACACAAAATATTTCTGCACACTTAATTTACTCTTTTTTTGTTCAAGTGCGTACATTTATTATGTGCAGATTTGCCTGCTAAAGAATTTTATTAACCCCTCTGAGCAGATGAACATACCTGCAGACATGGATCTGCTCTATTTATGCACACAGGTACACTATTCTATCACTAGACAGCACATTCGGATCAGTTTTTGAATATTCCCCAGCAAGCCGATCGCGAACACGGTTTAGAAAAACTCCTGTTTTTCAGGAGTGCCATGAATTAAACTTCTCAGCTAAGCCTGATGTGCAAACTGCTTCATATACTTGCCCGTAGTATCTATCGAAAAATAAAAGAAAATGATTTCTTGCAACAGAAAGAATAGTTGTTCTCTGTCGCAACAACTTCAGCTACTGTGAGCCAATGGTATCCCAATGAGTAGTTAAGAAAAATCAGTTTTCTGAAGCAAAAAATAGACATGATATTGATACTATGTCATTCTACTATCAATTATAGTCATCACTTATAAAAGTTGTGTACCGTGGAATTTACGCGGTTTTTACATATTGATGGATTGACATTTAAAAAATGTTGCTTCCCACAGTGGTGATTTGTTTGGCTTTGCTATCGATTATCATGTTAAAAACAGCCTCTTCACATGAGAAGACATGAATTGATTGCAATTTCGAACACCTGCACCTGAATCTCCGGTGTTTTGTTGATCACACGATTTCAGTCAAGATAAATATGTTTGATTAGATAATAACCGTCTCTGGAATGGTTCACTGTAAATCATAAAGGTACCTACAGGATCTTGGATTGGACCATCATAGATTTACAAATCCATAAATTCTTTTCTCCATTGATCCAAAGTCGGTCGAGATCTTTTTGCCTCCTCTGAAAGTTGCTCGAACACATCCCAACAATCCCAAACCAAATCTACGCCTATAGAATAAAATAAAATTCAGTTGATTTTGAAAAAAATATGCCATGAATTGAAATAATTAGATCTAATTTGTTCGAGAAGCGTTTCATGAAGCAAGATGTTAAGTTAATAAACAAATATTGTTTTTTGTCTTATCTGGCATTTGTTTATTTGCTATGAAGCAAAAAATCTGGATAATCATCCTCTATACAGGGTCCTCAATTAAGTTACTGTATATAATCAATGACAAATGTGTGCCTGCAAGTAATAACAATGCATTGATGTTAGAATGAAATACGATCCAGTTGTGAACCATTATTTATTAGTGCTGTTAGTGTTGCTTGAAACATTGTTTCTCGTCACCGTCTGGAGAAATTAGAAATAGGTTGCACTTCAATTGAGACGTGGGTCTTGTAAGTTATATGCAAACTGTGACGGTGCTTTCAGGAACCACTCGCGAGAGACAAAAATCCAAAAAACGTATGCCTTTATTGGAGTCCAAGTCAAAGCCAAAAAACACAGGAATTGCCAAGCCACAATACGAAATCCAAAAACAGTGTCGACTAGACGGGCAGGGGTCAGAACCAGTAAGACAGGTGAGCAGAGGTACAAAAACGATAGGCAAAAAGTCGTAGTCGAGGAGCAAAGCCAAGAGTCATACACAGGGCATCCAAACACAGAAATCGTGGTCATACAAAAATGGGTTGAAATCCAGAAAGGCAAAAACAATACAGAAGGCCAATGGCAAGAGTCAAGGTTGGACAGTCCAGTAGAAGCGAAAGAATATTCTATGGCATACGAGGTGCTCTGCACAAAGAAGTATTGATCAACGGTCTGACAAGAGCTGTGAGTGAAAAGACTGCTAATATACACACAGGGAAGGTCACATGCTATACAGAAAACAGGTGTAGGGAATCAGGCTAATTACATCGGGAGAATCACATGAGAGAAGCCCTAACCACGAAAATTGGTGAAAGACAAAATACGAATGGGAATCACGCAAACAGCCTATGACATTTAAACAGCTCCTGTCCAGGAGTTCTACGTGCACAGATAACAAGCACAGGAGAGTGATTCAGCACGTGCGAGAGATTCTCGTCGAAGCTCAGGTGAGGACAGAGACAGGCTAAGGGGCGGAGTATAGAACAGGGGGATTGTGGGGAGGGAATTAGTCTAAATTACTAGCGGTGCAACTTTACATATTAAACTAGAGTGCTCATTAATAAGTTAGTAATCTTATACACATGGATTAGTGTTAGTAAACTATGATACAAAATGCAAATGTTAGTCTTGTTAGTAATCAGAACAGAAAGGCGAAGGAAGAAAACCAGAATCAAAGGAACATTTTAAACACCAGAATTCATTTAAATCACCCGAAGTCAGTGGGCACGCTGACAGGGAAGACGGACGGAACCAACTAGATCACAAGACGGGAGACAAGTGCAATGGAACAAAGAAATGGAATGAACCAAAAACCTGAGTGTTACATTAATCAAAAATAATAAATAAAAGACAAAATCATAAACACAACCTGAACATAAACATGTCCAAAAACAAAAACCATGACACAGGCGGCCTAGTGTTTTGTGATAATACCCAGGGGTGAATCCAGGTTTTGAAGTGAGTAGTTGCCATGAGTAGTTTGCGACATGAATAGCCGATCAGAATGTGGTTTGAGTGAGTTCTGGAAATCAGCTTGCCAAATGTTTGGTGCATAAAATCCAATTTTTTCATATTCATTTCTAAATCTATGTATACATTTAGATGTAAATGTAATATTTCAACCCAATTAAAAGTTATTTTCAATAGATTTACCATTTTTTCTTTGACATTGCACTGCTTACACTCATGCCTCAAATACGCTAAAGGGCAGCCAAATTAAGTTTGCAAAATTAAAAAAAAAAATGACTAAATGCCCGTTTCCAGTTATATTGCTAAATTATCTATTAAGGTGAAGGGGAAAATAAGATATCTTTTCTGAAATAGACAGCACCAAACAATTTTCTTTCCCAGGTGCCATCGCAGGTTTCCAGCAATGCCAGGAACTGGCACAAAATCATCACAGGATTAGGAAAGCACATCTACACTGTTCAAAAAAATAAAGGGAACACTTAAACAACACAATGTAACTCCAAGCCAATCACACTTCTGCAAAATCAAACTGTCCACTTAGGAAGCAACACTGATTGACAATCAATTTCAATGCTGTTGTGCAAATGGAATAGGCAACAGGTGGAAATAATAGGCAATTAGCAAGACACCCCCAATAAAGGAGAGGTTTTCCAGGTGGTGACCACAGACCACTTCTCAGTTCCTATGCTTTCTAGCTGATGTTTTGGTCACTTTTGAATGTTGGCGGTGCTTTCACTCTAGTGGTAGCATGAGAAGGACTCTACAACACACACAAGTGGCTCAGGTATTGCAGCTCATCCAGGATGGCACATCAATGCGAGCTGTGGCAAGTAGGTTTCCTTTGTCTGTCAGTGTAGTGTCCAGAGCATGGAGGCACTACCTGGAGACAGGCCAGTACATCAGGAGATATGGAGGAGGCCGTAGGAGGGCAAAAACCCAGCAGCAGGACCGCTACCTCCGCCTTTGTGCGAGGAGGAACAGGAGGAGCACTGCCAGAGCCCTGCAAAATGACCTCCAGCAGGCCACAAAAGTTCATGTGTCTGCTCAAACGGTCAGAAACCGTCTCCATGAGGATGGTATGAGGGCCCGATGTCCACAGGTGGGGGTTGTGCTTACAGCCCAACACCGTGCAGGACGTTTGGCATTTGCCAGAGAACACCAAGATTGGCAAATTCGCCACTGGCGAAGGCATTGATGCTATGGACTGGCCCGCCCATTCCCCAGACCTGAATCCAATTGAGCACATCTGGGATATAATGTCTCGCTCCATCCACCAACGCCACATTGCACCACAGACTGTCCGGGAGTTGGCGGATGCTTCAGTCCAGGTCTGGGAGGATATCCCTCAGGAGACCATCCGCCACCTCATCAGGAGCATGCCCAGGCGTTGTAGGGAGGTCATACAGGCACGTGGAGGCCACACACACTACTGAGCCTCAATTTGACTTGATTTAAGGACATTATATGAAAAGTTGGATCAGCCTGTAGTGTGTTTTTCCACTTAAATTTTGAGTGTGATTCCAAATCCAGACCTACGTGGGTTAATAAATTTGATTTCCATTGATAATTTTTGTGTGATTTTGTTATCAGCACATTCAACTATGTAAATAACAAAATATTTAATAAGAATATTTCATTCATTCAGATCTAGGATGTGTTATTTCAGTGTTCCCTTAATTTTTTTGAGCAGTGTATATATTACACCATTCACTGTTTTAGCTGATGCACTGAGTCATTTTCCCCTAAGTGTTTTGACTGCCATTCCACCGGTCCGAGAGTTGAGGACACAAGCAGTGAAAACATGCTATGCAGTGATAACACCTGATGGCTCTCTGGTGCATGAAAACTCACTCTGAGAAAACTGGAGGTACTGAGTGTACACAGGTTTTTTTACACGTGCTATTTTGTGCACTGTTTTTCACCATTTATTTCTTCCTTTCGATGTTCTAATTCAGGGGTGGTGGTGGTTTAAGACAAAAATGTCATTCAATTTTTTTTTCGGGGAATGTATTCGGCAGTTTGGGCGCTCTGACAGAAATCAAACCTTTCGTCCTCAGTAAAACGATTCATAAAGAAGAACCAATCATCGTTGAAGATGTATTGACCATTGAGGGAATCAAAGGCTATGTCACAGTTCAATATGCCTGAAACTGTTTGCTTGGTTTGGTGATGCCTGTTGAACTGAATCAGAATCAGATAGATGAAAGGCAACCCTAGTAATGAAACAGTTAACCCGCTCATACATCACTGGAGTGGAGTGGAATGCAGGCAATTTCACTCCCACGATACAAAAGCATACTTTCTCCACAGAATGGAAGTGTTATGTAAGTCCTCTGAGAGGTTTTTCAACAACACTCACAATAGACCAGAAAGAATGTGCAAAAGACACACTTCATCCCCAAAAAATGTTTTGACAGGCCACAAAATTAGACTTCTTTTTTTTAAATCATGTGTGAGAGGGGGTATTTGCAGAGTCAAGTACATTTTTGGCAAAAAGGGCTTTCAATGGCCCTGTCATGCTGATACTGGAGGGGGTTTCTGTTAATCCAGTTAACGGCAAGCCAATGCTGACCCTTTTTAAGTATCAATACATCTCTCCTCTGTACCTTGACAGTAAACGATACTGTGGCTCAATGACCAATTTGCCCATTATTATCTGTAATAATATTAAACAGAAAAACAAAATGATTGCAACTAAGTGTGAAAGTTGAAGGGTCCTGTCACTAGAAATGTCTTTTATTGAGTGCACACCCTGGCTACTTTAGTAAATAGCCTGGCTCTTTGGCGATGTGGTCAGCGAGTTTGACTGGGGTTCGATTGCCAGCCCGGGCCCTTCTTCAGCCTGCCTCATAAGATATCAGTCATTGTTATAACAATGAAAAAAGACTTACAAAGTTTCAAAGTCTCTTTTATGACTTTCAAATCTGTTTTTGTTTATTAAAGCACATATGTTGCTAACAAGAATCTAGTTTGAAACCACTTCTATTGCGCTATCCGCAAGAAGAAGTTGACCAGATTGATGAGGACTGAACAGAATTAGAAAATAATCTCTGCATTTGGCCTGTACAAAGATGTTAAACCATTCATGACCTGTAATAAATGGAAACAATGCAGAGATATTCATGCTTTTCCTTCTCCACTCAACTGTCTTTAGAAATAAACACCCAAGTTTTATACCTGTAACACCTTCCCGAAAAGTTAAGACTGGGGTGTGTTAAGCACTGGGTACATCCCCTTTCCTTTTAACGACTTTCCAAGTAATTATTTGTGAAACTGAGGACATCAATTATTCCTGTTTTTATATGAATTCAGCTGCTCAGATGTCCTGGGTCTTCACTGTCGTTCTTAGCGCCTCTTGATGTTTTCATTAGTTAACAGGTTTGGACTGCAGGTGGGCCATTCTAGGAAGAAGCTGCACTCCCTGATTAGGAAACCATGCTGTTTTAACCCTCTCCAGGCTAATGTTGCAAATTTGCAACAATAAATCAGTTGATGACTGATTATAAAATATGAAGACCACATGGGAAATGGTTTGATAAAGTTAGCTTTCCAGCTCAGTATTGCAAAAATACAACGTTAGTTCTACCAGCAGCCACTAGCGTATGAGAACTATTCTCCATGAATGAAAGATTTTTCAAATATCAAAATAATAAATTGGGCTGGAGAGGGTTAACACCTGCAGAATGTGGTTTGGCGTGGTTCTGTTTAAATAAGCCAGGGCATCCCTGAACACACGTCATCCAACATATGTTGCTCCGAGATGCGCAAGTTCGTCAGTATTTCATGACAGATGCAGGCTTTGAAACCTTGGGTTGGCAACAATATCAATGGTGCTTTCTCCCTTTGGCCTGGAGAACACAATGTCACCATCATAAAAAATATAATTGATGCCATGCGAGGCCTTACTGGACGTTTTGATTCTGACCCAGTGCTAAATGCGTAGGAGCTGAGCTGGGTGCATGTAGGAAATAGGGAGGGTGAAATGGAAGTTAGCAAAGGTTGAAATTCACTCAGACATTAGGACATACCTTTTCCCCTCACACACGGAGTGGTCACAGTGAGGAATCAGCTGTGTTCTGTTGTATTGTGTTGAGTTCAGTTACTTTGTGCCTTGTTATATTGATGTTGTTTGCAGTGATATTGTGAGACTAAAGCAAGGCTTTACTGCCTCCAACCCCCGCCCCCCCCCCCACCTCACCACACCCCCCAAATATTCCTTGCATTTTTGCTTTTTTTTTTCATTCAGAAAACAGATATAGACCAATTTTATTTTTCATTTCCTGCCGTTTTTAATGCTTCCTCATGCTATTGCCTTTTCTACTGAATAATTTATATTTGTTTTTTTATTTAGCAGTGTTTACTCTATTTGTTTTTCCAGCTGGTAGTACTCAGCGTCTTTTTCCTCTGATTAAAACCTTGGCTCCGTTAAGAGAACAGCTATTGGGTAATTGGATATATCAGCAGACTATTTTAACCACATAATTCATACTGTATTACCACTGCAGTCAAAGGTCTCAAGGGCTAGAGGGTTGTTTTAAGATTTATTTTTCAAAATTAGAACATCATGCAAATGGTATTCACGGGAAAGCTGCAGGAGGTAGGGCTAGAAGGAACACGGGGAGGAGAATTCCAGAATAGCGAGTGAATCTGCACTGTACAATGTCCGGAGTGCAGAATGTCACCTCTGTTGCTCCTGTAAGAAAAGACATCGGTAAAAAAGTACGGCACATTGTTTTAAGTGTTTGAATTATGTCTGGCCCTGTGTTTCACTGGAGAAGTACTATTGTTCTAAGCAGTGGAACTGCATAATTGTAGGGTTTTCGTTGCATAGGCAAAAGCTTTTTATCGGTTTTTGTTTGGGTAATGACCTATTGCTTTCACTGCTTGATAATTAATGAGTTAAGTTCACAGACCAGTCATTGTAATTATGGTTTAAAGCTCTTAATGGTGCTATTTTTTGTGATGTTTGGGGGAGTGGCCAAAAATCAGTTTCAAGTTCTCCATCATTTAACCCTTCAAAGTGCAGTCCTTTTTTGAGTAAATTTCCTCCCATACTAAAAGGCTTACTGTTCTTAAATCATATTGACTACAGGCACAGTCATGGTCTCGTTTGATAGGAGACACTCAGTAGATTGCTGTCGGATAGTTATAACTGCTGAGAGCATTGCCCAAATTGAGTAATGACACTGTACACATAAGTCTTTGTTAGTCAGAAAGAGATTCTATGTTCTTTCTTCTGCCCCTATGGCATGGCAACCCAGCCTCATCAGCCTAAAAAAAAACAGTCAGATGCCTAAACAGCAGCAGGTCCAAATATTATGATTGTGTGACAAAAAAATGAATATTTAACAGATTTCTTTTTCCTGGTTAATGTTTGTGTGTGTTTCAACAAACAATTATGAAGAGTCCAAATTTCCTTGAGTTCCTAGCCATGGTGACATACGCTTTTATAACAGTTCAAAATGGCAAGAGACAACTTCAATCTGGTCACCTTCCCCATATGTAGCATAAATTTCTCACTTATATGCCCTTTCCGATTCCTTGCTCTGGTGTGTGATTGCACATGCGTACAAAGCCGCTTCCTGAACTCCTTTGCTTCATTGACAAAATCCTTCCTTGTCTGAAACCATTGAAAAAATTCTCCCCCATAGAAATTGACTACCCCTTGACTACCATTTGAAGCACCTATTACTAAAACCCCATAAGTCACACTTGACTTTACTTGTGGGGTTTTAGTAATCAGTGCTTCATTTGCACCTGTTTTTATTTATTTATTTATTTTTTTGAAGTTTCAGACCACTGGCTGTCAGCATAAATTAAAGGAATTTGATTTTCCTGTTATATTGGAGCGAGGGCTGATAGGCCAAATCACTAACTTTTTTGTTAGATCATGAGTAAAAAAGCCAATTACAGTGAAATTTGCAAAGACATGCAGCTACTACCCCTGTGTCAAAGTCAATTTAGTTACACTTGTCCATACTTGTTTGTCTTGTTGACCAAAAACTATAAAAGGTTTTTATGTCAGGGTCGCTACCAAGGAATAATCATTGATTTCAACATATTGAAAGGAACGGGCTTAGACTCCAAGTGCAGTTCAGCATCGGCAGGGCGTTTATTGGGATTGACAAAGCTCATGGTCAAAGACAGAAACAGATCAATAGCCAGGCAAACAGGGTAATGCAGAATAGTCAGAATCAAAGTCAGGAGACAGGCAGAGAATAATCGGTAACCAGGAATTCAGTCCGCACAAAGACAGTAACAAAGGGGGTAGATCTAAGGGAATGGGAGGGGAAGGAAAAAGGGAATTGGATGGGATAAGGGAGAACACAGGAGAATCTAAACAGATGGGTACAAAAATGGGAATGAGGGAGAACGAAGTACTAATCAATCAACCAGCAATCAAACAACGTAATACAAACAACCAATAACAAGACTTACGGGAGAATACATTAGAAACGAGCAATCAACAATCGAAGCTAGAAAGCGCAGAAACGAGACTTAACCAAAGCGAGCTATGGGAAGAAACGAGTCGACAAGAAGCTGGGGAAAAAGTGGGTCTTTTAAACACAAACTAATTAAGTGGAATCCCAGCTAAACACAGGACAGCTGTAGAGAGAGGCGGAACTAGAAAAGCAAGGACGGTGATAGGAGAGAGAGGGGAAACAGGTGGAGTTCTAACTCTGAGCTAACTAATCACCCGTGCCTCTCTAAACTACTCTCAGGTGTGGATAGTCAATGAGAACAGCAAGAAAGAAGGAAGTGGAATTACCTCATCGAAATACAGGGAAGAAAGTGTGATGAAAAAGACAAGACAGACGAGACAGAAATGAGAGGAAAACATTCAAGACCAAAGACAGCGCAATCTTGCAGAAACCTACATACTCTAAAAGAATAAATATGATAAATAAATAAATAGCAACTAAAATTGCGAAAACATACTAAAAACAAACATATAATCAGCAATTACCAACTGAACCCCGCCCCCCTCTATGACCGCCACCTGGCGGTCTCAACTTAGGCTTAAAGGTCCTTTTGTGAAAGTCCTTAATGAGGTTCTTGTCTAGGATGTGATGTGCAGGTATCCATGAGCGTTCCTCAGGGCCGTATCCTTCCCAGTCCACCAAGTACTGTAGGCCCCTTCCTCGCCGACGAACGTCCAGCAGCTTGTGCACCATGTAAGTTTCTCCTCCATCGATGAGCCTAGGGGGAGGAGGATTAGTCGGGGCAGGGGTGTGGAGGGATATCAGTACAGGCTTAATACATGACACATGGAAGACTGTGTGCATGCGGCTCATAGAGGCTGCTAGTTTAAGTTTAACTGAAACGGGGTTAATGATTTTCTCTATCACAAAAGGACCAATGAAACGGGGGGCTAACTTGCGACTTTCAGTCCTTAAAGCAATGTCCTTTGACGAAAGCCAAACTCTTTGTCCTACTTTGTACTGTGGTGGAACTGAGCGACGACGGTTGGCCTGGCGACTCATCTCATCAGCAGCTTTCAGGAGAGCGGAACGGTTTTCCTCCCACGTCCTTCCGCACCTCTGAAGGAATCCCTGGATGTTTGGAACATTGACTTCGACCTCCTGTGAGGGGAACAGAGGTGGTTGGTAACCAAGACAAGCTTGGAAGGGGGACACACCTGAGTCAGCCGTGGGAAGGCTGTTGATGGAGTATTCGACTAAGAGAGTTGTTCGCTCCAGTCCCCCTGATCTCGAGAAGTGAGGCACCGAAGGACTCTCTCCATCTGTTGGCTGACCCTCTCTGTCTGTCCATTGCTCTGTGGGTGGAAACTGGAGGTAAGACTGACCTTTATTCCCAGGTCTTGACAAAAGGCTCTCCAGACTTGTGAGATGAATTGGGGGCCACGGTCGGAGACAATGTCAGAAGGGATGCCGTGAATTCTAATTACGTGTTGGATGAGTAGATCCGCCGTCTCTCTGGCAGAGGGAAGCTTGGTTAGCGGAACGATATGTACTGCCTTAGAGAAGCGGTCTACAATGGTCAGGATGACGGTGTTACCTCTGGAGGGCGGAAGGCCAGTCACAAAATCCACCACAATATTAGCCCAAGGTCTGGAAGGGACCGGAAGTGGTTGCAGGAGACCTTCTTGCCAATGAAGAAGAAGCCGGCGCCAGCGGGAGAGGAAGAGGGACGAATGATTCCAGCAGCCAGTGACTCCTCCACATACTTCTCCATAGCCTCCTGCTCAGGGTGAGACAGGGAATAGAGACCCCCTTTAGGAGGCGCCGTGCCAGGTTGGAGATCGATGGCGCAGTCATACGATCGGTGAGGGGGCAGCACTGGATTCTCCCTCGGCCTGCATAACGGGAGCCTTGCGGAGGCAGGAACGCAGGCAGTGAGTACTCCACTCAGCCACCTGCCCAGTCCTCCAATTGATGGTGGGGTTGCGTTGTTTCAACCAAGGAAGGCCCAGGACGATGGGAGCAGAGGAGGTGATGACATGGAGCCGGATCTGTTCCTGATGGTTGCCAGAGACAATGAGTGTAAGTGGGGGCGTAATCTGGGTTACCTGACTTAGCGGCTGCCCACAAAGGCCCAATGCTTGGAATGGCGTAGGTAGTTTCTGGGGCTGGAGCTGGAGCTGGTCGCACAGGTTTGCGTCGATCAGATTGATGTCTGAGCCTGAATCAAACAAAACAACAGTAACCACTGATTGCTTACCAGCAAGTAGGGTAACAGGAACCAGGTGCAGGGATTTAAAAAAAAATTGGTGACAAATTTAGATCACAGGGTGATCTTTGCCTTTAATGTTAATTGGGCACAGGCTTAGATGCTGTATGGTAGTAACATATCTGCCTGCCTCTTTGACATATTGATAGTGTCTTGGGTTCTGGTGCAGCATTGTGTGGGTCTCCATCTGCTGTTGTTGGTTGTGTGTGGGTCTGACTGTCCAATACTCTGTTGGTGACCCCTGAAAGCAAAAGTTTTGTGGAAAAGTTGAAAATAGAATTTAACTCTTTTTCACGACATCACTGACTCCTCGCAGCCCAGCTGTTAACATTAACATTAACAAGTGTGGCCAGTTTTCATTTTGTACAATGCATATGGTTTACGACTCAGGACTTCGCAAGCTTTTCTTACTCAGTCGTTGAAAGCAATTCATGTTTTTTGTGGCCATTTAAATGACATAAGATAATTTCAAACGTCTTATGCAATTCCATTGTCTCCAACCCCCGAGAATCTCTTACATACGTGAAGAATTATTGTTGACTACAACAGAGGAACGTAACTCACAAGGAATGCGTGAGAGTTGACAGGTGTACGTTATAAATAAAAACTGACAACACCTGATAACATTGAGAGTTTTCAGAGATTCTGTAGGCCAAATGGTAATTCAAATGACTGATTAAAAACAGGTTGTAACCCGTCATTCTTTTTAAGGGATTGTTTCAGCTTTCCCTGTTGGCAGTTCATGAGCCGTGACTGATAGTGACCAAATCTGCGACGATTCAGGAATCGCGATTATTTTAAGCGCAATAACAGTAACTGCCACTACGAGGCAGACAGATATGCTTGCTTATTACCTTTTCTTTGACACATACCTAATACAGTATTTGAAATGCTTCCAAGAAGAAAACTGTGATTTGAAGTCCGCTAATTATCAACGAGGTTGGACAGCCTCCATTGCCTTGGCATAATTAGCTTACCTTATATCAATTCCCGTGTACTTTGCCCAACTTGCAATCAAGCCATTTATTCAGCCAACTGACCCAAATGTGGTCTATAAAGAAGAGATAATGAGTGGACAGACCTAACCAGGCTGCCGTGTTAGATAATAATCTGAATAAATAGCAGACCTCTGAATTCCACCTCTTGTAGAATTTTTACATAGGCCTATTATTTAAAAGATTTCTTAAAAATAAAATCATTTTATGATGGTCCTGGTTTTTGAGCATTTCAAAACATACAGCAAAGTGGAAAACATTTTGTGAAGCATATCGAACATGAAAGTGAGAGAAATTATTTTCGCATTGCACGTCGGCTAATAGATAGAAAATAACACTCAGTGAAGACTTTGCAAACATGTTCAGGCAAACGCAAATTTGTAGCATTTTTCATTTAATGATTGATTAAGATTAATATGAAAAAGTAATTCATAGCTCTTGATCTTGGTTACTTTTGAGCGACTACATGTGAAGGTGGAAAACATTGTGTTTAAGCGTAGCCTATCGAACGGGACATGTTAAATGCAGTGCGGCCAAACGTAAAATTAGACATAATTTAGCAAACATATTCAGCCAATTACGTGCTGAATAACGCAAAGTTAAGGTGTGCAAAGTTATCATTTTCTACCCGACAATTGCTCTCACCCCCTTCCCAATTACTTTTCTCAATTTGCAATCAATTAGGCTAACGATTTAAATTGGTAGAGTCCGATTTATTTAGGCATCATTTTTGTTTGTCACATTTTGAAATTTAAATAACCACGAAACACAACAGATTTGCCTGAATGTTTTTGCTAGATTATTTCTAATTATGCATTCTGCCGCACTGCGTGCGAATGCTTGAACAATTCATTTGTCACGTTCAATGCGCTTAAACAAAATGTTTTCCACCTTCACTGTAGGTTATTTAGATGCTCAAATTTAAATAAAATCAAATGCTATGAGTTACTCTATTTTGAATCAATCTTGTTCAATTATATAAAAAGGCCACGATTTTGTGGCAAAGAATCACCTGAACGTGCATTGTCAAATCTTCGGTGCATCTGACTATTGCCTGCAATGCAAACATATTGTCTCTCATATTCAGGTTCGATATGCTTCACAAAATGTTTTCCATTTCATGTAGCCTAAATTTTTAAGCGCGTAAAACCAGGGCCATCTTACTATAATTTGATATTTAAGAAATATCTTTAATACTACATACAAAATTCCTTGATGAGAGGTGGAGTTCGGAGGTCTGCTATTTATTCAGATTATTCACATTCTTTCAATCTAACACAGTATAGCCTGGTTAGGTCTGTCTGCTTCTCATGATCTCTTCTTAATCATAATAGACCACATTTTGGTTTTGATTAGTCATTTGGCTGAATAAATAGCTTGATTGCAAAGTTAGGCAAAGTATATGGGAATTGATTTAAGATAAGCTAATTATGCCAAGGCGATGGAGGCTGTCCAACCTCGGTGGTAATTAGCGGACTTAAAATCAGTTTTCTGCCTGAAAGCATTTCAAATGACCACAATAGGCATGTGTCATATAAAAGGTAATAAGCAAGCATGTACTTTTACTGTGCTTAGAATAATCACGATTCCTGAATGGTCACAGGCCCAAAATTCAGCCTCCAGAAATTTTTGATAAAAAAAAGTATGCAGTATCTACATATTGGCTGTTGTATAAGTTAGGGGTAACATAGGGCCATCTTATGGTGAAATATGAATAGGCTAGATGGGGTGGAGGTGTCCTTTCTGACGAAAAATAGAAATTGAAACGAAAGTGACAATGGGAAAATGTACCTAAAAGTGGTGAAGGTACTGCACAATGTTAATTTTTTCTGGTCAGGATATGTGAGAAGAAGCCTATCTAAAATACTAACGAGTGAAAATTCCCAGTCTATGCATATAGAGGTGTGTGGCGGCCATAATCGTAGTACGTAAAACGCGAGTGATGCGGTGTAGCCAAATACCTTTTGGCACGGCGGATGGCTTCGTACATGCAAACCAATGACCATACCGGCTCGGAAATTTCACTCGCCGATTTGTTTTAACCCATAGAAGGCAAAATACATCGTTTTGGTACACATTTAGACATCTGCGTACACCCATACACCTCTTCGACAATATTTTATAAGAATTTTATCTAAATTCCTTACCTTTCAGGAGGAATTTCTTGTGTATTTTGCAGTAAAATCTGCCCTGGACTTGACTCAATCGAAGCTTGAGATCCTCAGAGTTGTTTAGGTTACCGTCGCCGGTTAACAGGACGTCGCTTTCCTCTCCTTGCCACATTTTTGGTGCCGGACGATCACTCGCGTTTCACTCATCGAGCAACTACCCATAGAGCCAACCTGAATGAATTTTCTTTATTATTTTAAGTTTAGGGTTGCTATCTATACCCTGTAACTTTGTTTGGATGGTAGGGGGTATAGAAATTAGCAGTAGTTTGTGCTATATATAGTGTCAGTGAAACGCGAGTGATGAGGCTGGTGTTGAAAAATAGTTTTTTCATGGTGGCACGGGCTCAGGTCAATGTATGTAAAAAATATTTCTATGAACATAAGCCTTATAGGGACCCTCTTGGCTGGATGTAATATGAATAGTTGGACTACCTTCTTCGTCTGCTAGTTGATGGTCTAAAGTTTTGTCACTCGCATTTCAACAAGTTGAAATTCTCACTAAAAGACACAGGAGAAAAAAATGTAGGCCATGACATGGCTAAACCACATGGAAATTTAGATATGACCCCCCCCCCAATGAGGAAAAAATACGTCTATGGTGATCTAGCACTATTTGGCTTGACAATACATGGCTTGGAATGAGGTGATAATGGTCCAAAAATGCCAATTTTGGGTCATTTTGCAACTTTGGGGTTCAATAACTTGCGAAATGATGGGCCGTCATACGCAAATTTGCCCTTTCTCTGAAGCGATGGATGTTTTCTTTCAAATGAGACTAAAAACAGGAAGAATGGTGCATTATTTTCTTTTCTATAGCTCTCTGAAGTCAAAAAGACCCTAAAATAGGCCCAAACATCGTTTCTTGGATCCACCCATATATACATATACAAATATTTATATGTATCAGTGGCGGCAGGTGAACTGACAATAGGGGGATCGCAACTATCTCTCAAAATTAATGATTGGTCACAACCTGTTTTCAATTATTCATTTACAAAACCCAAAACCAGTGAAGTTGGCACGTTATGTAAATTGTAGATAAAAACAGAATACAATGATTTGCAAATCCTTTTCAACTTATATTCAATTGAATACACTGCAAAGACGACATGTTTAATGTTCAAACTGAGAAACTTTATTTTTTTTGCAAATAATCATTAACTTAAAATTTAAAGGCAGCAACACATTGCAAAAAAGTTGGCACAGGGGCCTTTTTACCACTGTGTTACGTCGCCTTTCCTTTTAACAACACTCAGTAAACGTTTGGTAACTTGAGGAGACCAATTTTTGAAGCTTTTCAGGTGGAACTCTTTCCCATTTTTGCTTGATGTACGACTTAAGTTGTTCAACAGTCCGGGGTCTCCGTTGTCATATTTTACGCTTCATAATGCGCCACACATTTTCAATGGGAGACAGGTCTGGACTACAGGCAGGCCAGTCTAGTACCTGCACTCTTTTACTACGGAGCCATGCTGTTGTAACACGTGCAGAATGTGGCTTGGGATTGTCTTGCTGAAATAAGCAGGGGTGTCCATGAAAAAGACATTGCTTGGATGGCAACATATGTTGCTCCAAAACCTGTATGTACCTTTCAGCATTAATGGTGCCTTCACATATGTGTAAGTTGCCCATGCCTTGGGCACTAATACACCCCCATACCATCAGAGATGCTGGCTTTTGAACTTCGCGCCTATAACAGTCCGGATGGTTCTTTTCTTTTTTGGTCCGGAGGACACGACATCCACAGTTTCCAAAAACAATTTGAAATGTGGACTCGTCAGACCTTTTCCACTTTGAATCAGTCCATTTTTTCATGATTAACAAAATGTTCACTCCGAGAGTGCTCCGCACTTAACAGGTGCTGATTGTTCTCCCCGATTAGGTAAGACGACAATCATTCATCTGGAAACGTTTGCTTAATTTAAATCAACGTTATTCAAAATTGCTCTCGGTATTGAGTGGGAAAAAAGTGGCACTTGGCGGTGAAATAGGCTATAATAGGGGAGAACAAGCAGCACCTGTTAAGTGCGGAGCGCTCTCGGAGTGAACATTGTTAATCATGAAAATGACTGCGAACAGGTCACGACTAACAATTCTTTAAAACAGATTTTACGTCCACCCCAATTCTCAGTTTTACGGAATTTACCCCATGACTTCATCGCTGTTAGATCGCATGAGAAACCGTGTCTTCAGTTGCCCATTATGATAATTGGAAAACGTGTCAATAAAGAAAAATAATTGAGAACTAGCCAGGACTATCCTAATTGTCATAAAGGGACGTGTCTGTGCCACCCCAATTCCCGGTTCTAGCTTCGCTCCTGAGGCTTGCACCCATCATATGTCATAAAAAATAGTACCGCAGGCACTGTAGCTCAGCTGGATTGTTTATGCTTGTACAGACTGCTAAATAATGCCATGCCATGAACAAACTTTGAAGTCCTTACGGGTAGGAACACGTTCCAAGTTCACCAGCTTCACAGGTCCAGTGGTTTCAGATAAGAACATTTTTACAGTAAACACCTTCAAAAGTGGGCGTGGCCAAAGTGCTGAGGTTAAATTTCAAAATTTCACAAAACCAGTCAAATTGTTTTTTTATGCTTGCTTCCATCTACCCATATACAAAATAATTTTGTAATTAGCCTAATTGCTTCAAAAATTGATTCACAACAGTTCCCTATGGCATTTTAAATATGGTCACCATGACGGCCATATTTGAATTCGGATCGGAACGCCATGAACAATCTTTGTTGTCCTCATGGGAAGGAACATAAGTGCCAAGTTTCAGCTTTATCGGTCCAGTGGTTTTGGAGTAGAGGTTGTTTACGAACAACGCTGACGATGGACAGACACCCATAACACAAGTCCTCTGGACCTTCGATCCAGGTGAGCTAGAAATGGCAAGACTCCATACCTGGATTTGGCCATTCATTTTTATTCCCTGTAGAAGACATGACTTTTTGGTCATGTTCTCAAGAGACCAAGAAAGTGTGCTGATGAAAGTCATATACACAGTGAAAAAATTCTGTTTTAAATCAACATCTATACAGTACACTTGCTCTGAAGTAGTATAGTGGGAGTGCGGCAGGTGAAGGCATGAGTCACACCATAAATATACTCCTACAATACAAAAAATTTTGTTCTCAGCTGATTTACTTGGTTAAAATTTACAAATGACTAGAGCTGAAAGAGCACAGATATTTATGAGAGCTGGAACAAAATGGCATAAGTTAAATAGGTTTACATCAAGTGATACATAGAAAAGCACTCAGAGCGCAGACCTCCGCCAGGGGGCAGCAAAACCCAGAAGCATGGCGATTGGAACTCCGGCCCATTGGAAAGACTTGAAATCTAGAACTTTGGCTTTTTATCTCAGCAGTACTTTTGGCCTAGATATGCCGAAATTTAATCACCTGTTCCTTGACTTAATACCCACCTTCTCTGAAAATTTCATCAAAATCTGTCAATTACTTTTTGAGTTATGTTGTACACAAACAAACCAACAAACAAACAAACCTACAAACAAACCAGCAAACAAACGCCACCAAAAACATAACCTCCTTGGCGGAGGTAATAAAATATAATACTCACTTGCTTTTATTCTAGATGGTGCTGACAGAATAGATTCTCTTACAAATGTGATGACATGATTTAGTTCATAAAAACTGCTTGAAGCAGCAAGACATTCCATCTAAGCTTTTTCAGTTGGGTTTGAATTAAGGAATGATCTTTTTAAATTCAATAAATCCTACTAATAGTATTAAACTTTTCAGAAACTGATATGTCAGTGTATCAAAGCCGACATGAGTGGTTAAATGAGAGAAAGAAAAGTATCTTTTAAAACTTGAGACTGGGCCCAGTCATACACAGTGTGCACACAGACTGCTCTACTTTGACAACCAATTGGTGAGAACATTTATGCTTATCAGTATATCTTGCATTGGCAAATAAAAAATTCGTGAAATGCTGAATATGTGCTACATGTTAAAAAACTTAACTTGATAAAGATGCATTTACACAGGGTTGCTGACTTGACTGATAGTGATTAAATGTCATTAACATACAAAGATAACCTTGCTAAGTGGCTATTTGCCATTTGAAATTCAAATCTTTCTTAAAGGATTTTTTATCAGCTGATAGCCATTGTTCTGAGCCTATGTCCACATTTTGCATAATGAATAATTTCTGTAAAATCAGCAGTGTAAAAGTGTGTTATCTGCAAACCTTGATGATAAAGCCCTGAAAGCCAAAATAAGCAGCCAACTCGGGTCGATTTCCACAAGAACACCCCAAGGATACAGCTTGCTGCAGCTCCCAGCACCTGACCCAGATTTCCTGTGAAACTCTTCAGAAATAAATAATAGATTTGTGTGCATGTTCTGGAAGTAGTTACATGATTTTGCTCTCCTTTATGCAAGCTCAGTGTGCTATCTGCTGATGTTCTGCCTGGCCTACTCTGCAGCCATGTACTGCACCTGCTCATCTCAGTGGCTTGTGGCCAGGTTTTCACCTCAGCATATGAGATGCATGTTTAGAAGTGATTGTAGTTTGTAAACACACGCGCGCGCACACACACACACACACACACACACACATTATACATTTTAATCCAAAAATAATGTAATGCCTAAATAAATACATCACTTTAAATTGATAAGGGTTAAAGGAGTAGTAACACAGTATTTTCTTTCTGTACCAAGGGAATAAAATTTCACTACCATTTGTGCATGTTTGCTTGATCAGCTCTCCAAAGCAAAACAGGCAGTTCTGAACCTCAATGTCCCGGCCATTTCTAAGCCGACGTGTATGGCATTTTTTACGCCGACAATCGGCACTGCCTCGCAAAATATTATGGTATAGTCAGATGATTGCATTACTACATTGTGGCTATCTCTAAAAGGTTTGTCTTTTTCCCTTTTTATTTCCAACAAATATTCCCTTTTCATACTCAAAAAAATCCTGATGTAATTTGACAGTGCGTTCAGGAACCACAAGCGAAAGAAGGAAATCCAAATGCCTTTATTGATTGCCGGGTCAGGACCAGTAGACACAAGAATTGCCAAGCCAGAAAACAAAATCCAAAAACAAAGTTGGATAGACAGGCCGGGGTCTGAACCAGAAAAGCAAAGGTGCGACGGTACGTAGACAAAAGGCAAAAAAATCATATTCGAAATCCAAAAGTGAGTCATACACAGGGCATCCGAACGCAGGTTGTACAGAAATGGGTCAAAAAATCCAGAAAGACAAAAACAAGAACAGAGGGGCTATGGCAAAAATCAAGGTTGGACGAAACAGTCGAAGAGAAACAATAAGCGATTAGCATACGAGAGGCTCTGCACAAAGGAATATTAGTCAACGTTCTGACAGCAGGGAGGACTGTAAATAGACACAAGGAAAGTCACATGCTATGCAGGGAACAGGTGAATGGGATCAGAAATAATTACAAAGGAAGGTACACACGGGGAAATCCTAAACCACAAGAATTGGCAAAAGCCAAGACATTGACAGGATTCACGCAGGCAACCTATGACAAATAAACAGCTCTGGTCAAGGAGTTCTAAGTGCACAGACAATGAGTGCAGGAAAGCAATTAAGCACGTGCGAGAGATCTCACAGAAATGCAGAGAGAGACAGGGAAAGCGAAGCAAGGGGCGGAGACTAGAACAGGGCGATTGCTGAGACTGAATTAGTAACAATTAGGAGAGGTGTGGCTTTACAAATTAACCAAAGTGCTTGTTAGTAAGTTAGTAATATATATACATGGATTAGTTGGGTTAGTAAACTATTAATAAAAATATAAATGTTAGTCTTGTTAGTAATCTAGAAAAGCAAGGCAAAGGAAGTGTGTGATGAGAACCACTGTGCCCAGCATGCAGTGGACATAAGGGGAGGGGCTCGGGAGTTCTGGAGTATTGCCGGGACTTGGGAGGAGTCTACAGGAGGTTTTTTCAGCATGTATGATTCTGTACTGGGAGATTTCATCTGGCTAAATAAAAAATGCAGTGTTTAGCATGTCTCTTTCTCTTGCCTGTCGCGTCTGTTCATGACATGGTGTCAGAAGATCTTCGGATCCGCTTAATTCAATAATCAAGAACTAAGTTGGTTCGGCGAAACGAGGAATGGAAAAGTTTAACTCCCCCCAAGGCATTTGATTTCTCGCAGCCGGCGGCATGGCCAGTTTGGATTCAGAGGTTTGCCCAGTTCCGACTTGCTACCAAGCTAAAAGCGGAGGAAGGTGAGATCTAAGTCAATTCCTTGATATACGCAATGGGGAAAGATGCGGAAGCGATTTTTAATTCATTTACGTTCGAAGAGGCTTCTCATGCTTGCGATTATGACAGGGTGGTCAATAAATTCAATGAACATTTCGTACCACGGAGAAACGTTATCCACGAACGTGCATGTTTTCACCAGCGCTCGCAGACAGCTGGAGAAACTGTTGAGGCCTTTGTGAGAAGTTAATATGAGTTAGCGGAACACTGCGAGTTCGGGGTGTTAAAGGAAAAGCAAATTCGTGATAGGGTCATCATCGGTGTTGCAGACCGGGATGTATCACAGAAGTTGCAGATGGAGGATGAGCTCTCACTCGGAAAAGAGGTGCAAATAGCCCATCAGTTCGAACTGGTTAAACAGCAAAATGCGGAAGAAATTACAACTGATTTGAATGAAGTAAGCAAAACACAGGGCGCCAAAGGCAACGTTGATCGCAGTGACGCTAGCAATCCCAACACTAAGGGCAATGGAAACACACAGCAGCCCAAAATAGTTTGCCCCAGGAGTAATCGTGTGCACCGGCAGCTGCAGGGATGCCCTGCACGCAACAGGTGTTGCCGGAAATGCGATAAGCTGGGACATCTTGCTGCCGTATGCAAAACTAGAGATGTGAGGGAAGTTGTTTACCAGGATGATGCATGTGAGGGTGAAGCGGAAAGTGAAAGCTGCCCCTACTTTCTCGATTACATTGAGGGGGCGGAGTTTGAAAAAAAATGGCAAGTGGAGTTACCTATCTGCGGCAAGTTATTTAATTTTAAAATTGATGCAGGGGCACATATCACTACCATGGCACAGACTGCATATAGCTCACTGCCTGACCAGCCTCAGCTGTTTCAAATATCAAGGGGGAGCACTGCAGTGTGGGAGGAAATGTGGCGTGCACAGAGAGAAGGGGGAAAACAAACAAAATTTGGATTTTTGTGATAAAAGGGCCAAATGCCAACAATCTATTGAGTCCCATCTGAATCGCATAGATCAGATTAGCGAAGATATTTTCGGGGACATTGGACTGCTTAATTGTGAACCTGTCATGATTGAGCTTAAACCCAATATTCAGCCATATGCCCTCAGCACGCCACGCCGGGTCCCTTTCCCTCTTATGCCAAAGGTGGACGACGAGCTGCAACGCATGCAGTCCTTGGGGATCATCACGGAAGTGGCCGAGCCCACAGAGCAGTGTGCGCCCATGGTACCTGTGGTCAAAAAGAACGGCAAGGTGCGGATCTGTGTGGACCTTAAGTGGTTAAATCAGGCTGTTAAGCGTGAGCGGTTTATACTCCCTACGTTGGAGGACATTATGCCCAAGTTAGCAGGAGCAGGGGTTTTCACAACGCTAGACGCATCATCTGGCTTCTGGCAAATTTCGCTAGATCCCAAATGCGCAAAATTAACCACTTTCATTACTCCCAGAGGCCGGTTCTGTTTCCAGCGGCTCCCATTCGGCATCATATCGGCACCAGAGATCTTCCAGAGTGAAATGTGCCTTCTGCTGAGGGACCACGAGGGCACGGTCGTCGTCATGGACGACATACTCGTGTATGGCAAGGACCAGGATGAGCACGCTAGAAACTTGGAGGCAGTACTGCAGACAGTCAAAGCTTCTGGCCTGAAGCTCAACCGGGAAAAATGCCGCTTCAGCAAGAGTGAGTTGAGGTATTTTGGGCACATCATCAACAAAGATGGCATCAAATCAGATCCAGGCAAGGTGAAGGCCATCGCAGACATGCAGAGCCCTGAGAATGTCATACAGGTGAGAAAGTGGCTGGGTATGGGCAATTATCTGGGGAGGTTTCTGCCCGAACTGTCATCTGTGCTACACCCGGTGAGTGACCTGCTGAAGAAAGATGCAGAGTGGCAGTGAGGGGAGCCCCAACAGCAAGCCTTCATCAAAGTAAAGGCCATGTTGTCCACTGCTCCAGCCCTGGCATACTATGATGTAGCAAGGCCCACCACTGTGACCGCGGATGCTAGTTTTGGGCTGGGGGCGGCACTGTTACAGGTTCAAGGGAACAAAGTTCAGCCTGTTGTGTTCTGTTCCAGAACTCTCGCAGATGCAGTGAAGAGATACTCTCAGTTAGAAAAGGAATGCCTTGCGGCGGAGTGGGCCTGTGAGCGTTTTTTCCCGGTATCTGCTAGGCTTTGCTGAGTTTAGCTTCTCAATCTCGAAATCCATGTATTGGTTGGAGAGTACCCTAGAGAAGTAGGGTACAAATGTCAGTCTTTTCAATAAAGAGATTGTGTTCTGAGCTCTGTGTGCTCCAGCTTTTGCTTTTCGGCGGAATAGTCCTCGGTGATTTTTTCGGTAAGGTGCGCTTTTCTTTGGGTAGTACCCTTTTTGCGTGACAGGTCACATATGTTCCTGTAGGGTAAGAGTTTATTATTAAGGAGAAAATTTATTTAAACCAACTTACATTTTTGTACTTACTTACACCATGCAATGAAATAAATCTTATGATATATTGAAGAAACATTTTTTTGTGTAAGTTTAATTTGTTTTCATCCCTTGGCAGTAAAATTCTAAAATGCATGGTCATTTTTTGGCAAAGGCAGGTATACAGGTCTCTCCATTTTTTGATTTTCTCACAGCCTTCCATTCCTCTGTTCGTGACATCGGTCTCTGCCCCTACACTGTTTTCTCTGTCAGTCCCCTAACTATGTTCAACATGAATGCTGTGTCCCTGCATTCCTAAAAGAGTGCATGATATATTTCATGTTTGATGTTCAGTTTTTAAACTGTTGTGTAATTATTTCAGATCATGTGCTAGATTTAACCCTGCATAATTTCTTCTTTGACAGCTTTCATACCTGGGGCACCAGCCTTAACACAGGTGTCTGATGGTGCGTGCATTCTCCAGGGAATATGGGTGGAGATCCTTCAAGGGGCCATGAACACATTCAACAGTTGGGGCAAACAGTAACGGTAACAGGCCCCCTGGCGAAGCACCAGAGCAAATTATACAACACAATTCTTTTTTTTTATTAGAGGATCCACCCATCCCATTCAGAGCAATACCAACGAGTTGTCCTAGCATAAAATTCGCACCTAACAGCATGACAACACATAACAGCACGCATCTAAAACCATGCATCTACTGTATACGGGACTCAATGCAAACTAAGTCCCACATGCATTCCTTTATGTTTTCTCGTCTTCACGTGTATTTTAGGTCTTACTGAAAATCCTTTCTATATTAAAATAAATAGAGATATGTTACAGCTGTTGCAGTTAAATCGTTTTCATCCCTTCATTATATGCATACAGTGGATTTTTACAAAGAAAGGAGTTAATATGCAGCAATCATTTAAAACCTGCACCTGTTTACTGCGTGTATTGCATTGGGGCCACTTTCTATGGGTGCTTGCGAGGATGACTTCTATTTGCTTTAGTTTTTCCCTTCCTTTGAGGTGCCTGGAGATTGATTGCCATGCGCATTACCACCTGCAGGGTTCCCACTGGCTCTCGTCACTTTCACCATTGATGAGTATAATCCATCTGTGACGAAAAGAAAATTACAAGCAGTAGTCACAGTGGCGAATGGAATTGCTCAATGACAAATAAAAATTCAATGACAGACTCCCCAAGGCACTCAAAGCTGTCGCCCGAAGATTTTTTCCTTTGCCCCAAATAATTTTTCATTTGGGCACTTAGTCACTGCGTGACTGAATGTCAGTGAAACAAGACTGCTGTGTTGTATGTTTTTATCTTCAATGAACGGATGCAAGATCAATCAGAGAGGGTTTGTTAGAGGAAAATACGTCCAAATACTGTCTTATTGACTGACCAGTCTCTGTGGGCTTGATATGCCAAATGCTGTTCTCATACAGTCAGTTAGTGTGTGAAAATGAATATACACAGATTTTTTTTTCATTGTAAAACCGTTGAAGCACCTACACAAACATCCTCTCTAGTTGAGCCTGGAGAAAAAGGTGTGTAAATGTCTATATGAGTCCTAAGCTATGTGAATGAGCAGAGCGAAAGCTATCCAGCTAACGTTGAGTGTGGCTCACCTTGGCTAGCACCACCAAACCAGCCTAGCCTCATGTTACATATAATATTTAATAACAAAACTCATTTCCAATATAGCACTGGTTCCCGTATGATCCGTATCAACCAGACCGCAGCACAGATATTGGCTCATTTCAGCACCCCATAACTTAGCTTAATACCAGAGCTGTCAATTGAAATATTTTCCAGCTGAAACGGGATGTTACAGGCAAAAGAAACTACCTAGCATGCAAATTATTTCTGCGCTTTGTCGTCTCAAGAAAAAAATATGCATGAAGCTGAACTTATGTTAAGTCATATCGGAATAAATTACGAGCTTATGGTATTTTATAATCTATCCTTTCCGTCTTTTCAGTGGGTATGTGACCAAAATCAAGTTGCCACATGTTAACTTATCTACTGACACACCAAGCAGCGCATCTTCAGAAGTCATTTAAGACTGATCATTATCTCGATGCATGCAATCATGTCACAATGGCTGCCACAGCGAAGGCAAATATGACGGGCAAAGAGAATGGAAAAACCTTCGAAATAAAGGCACAATCGCGCGTAAAAACAGTGCATTCCGATGCGTACTTGGCGACTTCAAGATATGAAAACTTACCACGATTTGTGGAAAAACCAATCCAGATGCAAGCTGACTGCTCATGGAGCGATGAAGGGATCAGAAGGACTGACGAGGACGCGTCTCCATGTGACCATGCAAATGGAAAGACGTTTCCTCTACTGTGGATATGATGGAATTGGCTAGAGTCCCTGAGAGTCAGGCGAGCGCAGAGAATAAGTTATGGCTCTTCACGAACATCTGCATTCACATCCAGCAACCTTTCTAGCGTAAATCAGTTAAACTCTAGGTTGTGAAGTAGATGTATACAATGTGGAAAGTAGATGCACAATCTTCATTGCTATTTGCCTTGCTTTCGCTGGTTGCCCTCGGAAAATCTGATAAAAATAAACAGTGAATAAATTAAAAAAATCCTATCGGTTTTTCTTGAAGCCCAATTGCTTAATATCACATGGTTGTTGAGGACAGTCCAGCAATCTGTAAGCACTCCCCTGCGAAAGAAGACTGGAGTGGATGAGGGTGCCACCAATGAGACTTAATTTGTTGTAATTAGAATTAGTGGAAATCTGAAATGTTTTAACGATTGAAAGGCTAAGCATGAGATTTCCATTTATTTTGATTCAAACAAATTGTTAGTGCACACAACATTGATCTCACCCAAAGCTCAATTTAGAATCAGAGTTAATAGAAATCTCAAAAGTTTAACATCTAAAATAAACATTTGAGAATCCCGTTAATCCTGATGTCAGGGTTTGGTGGATTTGAGAACTTTCTTTGCTGCTCTTATCCGGGACGACATTGTTTTGCTCTCAATCAAATTCTTGGGCCATCTGGCATTGATTGGAGGCGTCGCCCAGATTCTATATAGCCCTAGTTCTGTCTCTATTCCCTTGCTAGTGTCAGTGTTATGTTTGCACTTTAGCCAGTAAGGTCCGAGTAAGAGAGTAGTTAAGGATTTGGCTGTATATTTGAGGACAAGTTTTAGTTAGCAAGGGAATCTTACTGTTTTTTTTCCCTTTTCATTTCGTCCTTTCGAGCTCGCCTTGCTTCCTTTCCCGGGACGACATCTAGGTCCATTGGAAGCGCGAGTCTCGCCCTCCAATTTTATTTGTGTCTCTCTCCCATTTGCTGTTTTCCCCTTTTATTCTGACCACTGCGTTTGGCGTCTTAAACTCAACAGCCATCAAACCTAATTCCAGCAGCACAAAATGTCTCACCCCAAGTCTAATTTGGCATTTTTTGTAAGGCCTCTTCATTGCACAGTTGATACCCTTAAAGGGTGTGTCCCTTATTAACCTTCTGATGCATAGAGTACAAATGCCTTGGACCATTCGTTGGGATTTGGTGCAATATTTTGTATCCCAGTTTACCATTTTGTCTATCATTCAAATTTTCTCCCTCACTTTGATTGGCATAATTTACAATGTTCCTGATTAGCTTCATTTTTTTACTAAGTACTTCACGTACGTATCAGTGCGTAGCTTGTAGCCATAGTGAAATAGTTATGTCTGATCTTCGAGCTACTTCAGGCGGGCTCCGGGGCTCGCGAGTAAAATTGGCGCTCGGCCACGGAGCCAATAAAAAGAGGTTTTCGACGCAACTCAATCTAGGCCGCTTGAGTTGAGGAGCCAACTTTCTCTGCAAAGGCTGGATCAGTTGATCAGACTATCGTATGTCAACGTTCTAATTGAGTATTTTCCTTTCTAATGGGCCAAAGAGATTTACATGGGAAATCCTCACAGATGGTATTGAGTTACATACTTAGAATGGTCTTGACTGGTTTGCACAACTAAGTCACTTACCCAATTGTAGTACATTACAGGTGTATGAGATGTTTTTGTATCAATAGAATTCTCTGAGAATACAAAATAGTTAGATGTATGACTTGCCATTTTCTTACTTGGAAAACGGATGGAATCATAATGAAATACATACCTACCTAGTCTCTCCGATGAGGACATTTAATACTTGGTTTGTGCATGTCATATTTTGCTTTCTGTCTAGGCTATACAATAAAATTGTGTTTCTTACTACTACTACTACCTACGTTTATGATGTGTAGAATATGTTGTTCTTTTGTAAAAGTATTAAGTCACGCATAAAATGACTTTTTTTTTTTTTTTGCCCCCCTATAGGCTGCTGCTGCCGGCTACATATTGCACACCCTGTTTCTCATTTACTCTGGTGGTGGAAGGACACATTTTACAAACAAGGTATGCGCACCATGGCTGACCTAATGGATCTGATGCAACAGGTCATCTGGAAAACAAGCTGTCACCTCAGCCAGGTAGAACTGAATCTAACCTAAAAGACAGCAGAGATCTTGGCCAGCTCCTCCACCACACAGAGCCCAGGATACCTACCCACAGAGAAACCTGATGTTCCACGAGTCACTGTCAGCACCCTCATTAATGAAACTCTGCTTGGGCTAAATCCTTCTTTTTATATGTTTTCGCCCCTGTTTGTTTGTTTGTCTGTCTGTTTGTTAACAACATGACTCAAAAAATAATGCACGGATTTGTCTGAAATTTTTTGGGTTCATTGCTTTTACATCAAGGAAGGACCCTATTGATTTTCACCGCGATCAGTGAAACAATATGGTCGCCACAGCAGCCATCTTGAAATTGTATGACACACGATAACTCAACGTAGCTCCCATTCATGAAGATTTGGACTGCGCTGCCTTGGTGATGGTTTGCACTCTACGAGTGCTTCTAGTTTATGTACATATCTCCCAAGAAGCCAAAGCCAATGTGGTCTTCGTTCACAAGATGCTCTGTAGTTGATTGTTCTGTGTATCAACACTGAGCTGGGAAAAGGATTATGCAAATTTGCTGCTTCTTTTACATGGATCACCCTCCAGGGAGATTTAAAATTGCCAAAATTTCTTATGATGCCTTTGCATCAATCTTAAAGGACTTCGAGTGTGAATATATTGGACACTGTCGCTGCACTTAATTGTTATCGGTGTTATCACAAAATTAGCATTTTGTATGATTGCTGATTATTATTGGTATTAAAGCTTTGTACGTTGTTCTGATTTGCTTCCTCATGTTGAGTATACTGTGTTTTAATCTTGTAATACAGATGTGTCCTGCTGCCTTTCTCGCTCAGGTCTCGCTTGTGAAAGAGATCCTTCATCTCAATGGGCGAATTACCTGGTTAAACAAGTGTTGCCAGGCAAAACAAACTTCCCCCTGTAGCCCTTAATTTCATGCTTTAGTTTCTGATTCCATAGCCCTCCTTAAATCCACAACCTTAAGTTTGACTGTTTGAGGTCACTCAAGGTCAAAGGTCATGCTACCCAATGAAAGCCCATGTGTGACTTCCTTTATGTCAATAATAGTAAATATCTCTCTATCTGCAACCGTTTTCGAGTTATAAATAGGGATGAGGATCGAAACCTGGTTCTCGTATGGACCCGGTTCCACATTTTTTATGAACTGAAAATGAATAAAGTTTATCGATACTGCCATCGAGTCTCAGGGGTCTATTGCCGTTATGTCCCCAGTCGAGTCACGTCATTTATATGAAATCACTGGTGCAAAAACATACGTCAATTGTCGAATAAAGTTTTTGGGGAAAAAAAACTGAATTTTTCAACCAACAGGTACATGAAGAAGAATTTGGATCAGTTGCTGAGAGGATGGTGGATCGTGCAAAGAGGTCAAAAGTTTGGTTACATTTTACTAAAGAAAAAGATAAGGAGGAAGCAAAATGCAATTTAGGTAGCAAAATAATTTCTTGCAAGGGGGGAACACAACCTTCATGGTCAAGCACATCCTCATTGTGCACCAAATGAAACAAAAATGCACTACCTTCGGGTTAAAATAACTCCGTCAACTTCGGTTGCTGTTGCTGTGGGCCAGCCTCGTCTGCACAAAGCAACCGCGGTAAGCACATCCAAACACTTATGGTGTGATTCCTGACCCAACCATAGTTTAAGACCCAACGATAGCTGCGCCTACTAAATACTGGAACGTACCGTAATAACAAAATAAATTGATTTGACGAAAAGTTGGTTTTATTGCAATTTTACAAGTGTTAGCTAAACAAGAGTAATTATTCCATCATTATCGAGTGCCGAAGTGCACTACCGTTGGGTCAGAGATCACACAGTAAATTGTGTTATACGTGGAACTAAAGTCCTTCAGCATAGTAACCTAATATTGAAATCTGTGTTGAAATCAGCTGGATAAAAGCAAGTCTGCTAACTAAATGAGGTTTCCAAAGATTACATTATGATGCGCGTTCAAGGTCGGGTCAGTAAAATGACTTCTGGAGGACAGTAAATAATACGTTATCGTGATGCGTTCTAATCTAACAAAAATTAAAGAGAGAAATTCTGGAGCGCACGATTATTTAGGCAATTTTGACTCTGAAGAAGACATTTTGTAGAAATGTCAGTCACCTGCACCTGAATAAATCGCTTTAATAATCGTGTGCTGCAGAATTTTTTTATTTATTTTTAAAAATTTTGATCATTTATCCCCTCCTCTGAGAGACACTGTTTTGGCTTCAGTTCATCAGCTGAGGCGGGTATTTTCCCTGGTTGTGTTCAAATGTAACATAAATGATAAAGAAAATTCGGGTGAATGACCTGAATGAATATAATTGTTTGGAGAAGACTTTTGTGGTTACCCAGCTATATAAAGTACAAATTATGAATGAAATTATGGTCTGTTTAACTTCCTCGCACTAGCTATCAGCTTATAATTCATCATTGAACTTACTGACGCCAAGATTTTTTGAAGCAGATATTTAAATTAGAATACAAATACAGTCAGCAAAAAATGTCATGAAACTGATACGGGCATTAACCAACACTTAAGTGCTGAAATTCGCTAGTGTGAAGCAGCATGTCAATTATTTAATTTATATATTTTGTTTTATTTATTGTCGGAAAAATGTTTTTAATGTATTGCTGCTGATATATTTTTTATATTTTTAGTTATACATTATGCTGAAGGGGTTCCTGTCACAGCTGTGTGTTTTGAGGCTGAAAATTTCTAATTCTGTTCATAAACAGTCACTTGTAAAGCAATAAAGGCAATCAGTTCTGTTAAAAACGTATTGTCCTCTCGTCTTCCAGCAAAATAATAGAGAAGTATCAATAGTGGTATCGATAAGGACTCGAATCGTTAGGGAGTCTCAATAATTGTATCAATAGCAATAAAAATTAATGAGCCCCAAATGAAAGCATGACTACCTATATGTTGATAGCCATAAACACCCTTCTATTGCTAACCGGTTTTGGGTTATTATGGAAAATAAGTAAATTTAAGCAATGACCTTGAACCCCGCAGACATTTAACCCCCATCTGCTGAAAAAATCATTAGAGTTGCCCTTCCATGTATCACATGAGTGGAAACAGAAAGATGCACATTCTGGAAGTAAGTAATTACAAGTTGATATGATAGTTTTTGCCAAAGTTATTGCAGAAAAACTATTTTGACCTTTCCAGTTACCTAGACCTTGAGCCAATGACCTCCAATATTTATAGGTGTCTATTCTGGACTAATGCCCGCGTACCCTGAAAGTGTCGTGAAGATTAGTCCAGCTGTTTTGCTGTGATGTGCTGTAGTTAACAAACTAAACAAATAAACCGCAACAAATACAATACTTCACTCTCCAAACTCTGTCCCGGGTGAGGTAATTATGGCTAATAAAATAAAAATAATAAAATCTCTGCCTTCACCCCAAATCTTCATTCCAGTCACAGTGTTGGATGGTAACACTGTGTTACCAGCATTTTGACAAACAGCTGTTATAAATTTTCCTCTCCCATTCCAACGGGCTGTTGTTTTCTGTGTGTCAGTAGAGTTTTCTGCTGCGTACCCCACGTGCATTGGTTGTGTTTCTACCCGCTCTCATCACTGTGGGAATCCCTCTTCCAATAAGCTGTCGCGCTCAACTGTCCAATCAGTTTATGCCCTTAGTTGGCCAGTCGGCACCAGTGATCAGTAGTCCAATCAGCAGCAATGCTGAGGCGTGATCTCGCGCTCAGCTGTCGTCTGAGCTGTCGCTGAAGGAGTAACAGGTGAAAACGATTGTTGGGGCCACCAATACGCAGGGCTCACGAAACTTAGCGGAAGATTAGGAGAGGGAGGCCCAAAACAATACTCTTTCAGGGGGGGCGTAAACTTGTAGCTAAGCCCTCAGCAGTCCTGGTGGAAACTAAGGCATGACAATCACGGGCACATTGGCCAATGACACTAGAGGAGTGCATGAGCACTTTAGTTTGCTGTGGACACTTCTGAGGACTCATAAACGTACAATCCCCAAAGGGACTAAACATGCAGAAAAGGTCAGTGACGAGAGGCTAACATTTTCCACCAGTGATCTTCTCATGCGAACAGACTGCGCTGCTGTTTAAATAGATTCGCGCATGAAACTTTCTGCCAGCAGCTAAATTTATGCTCTTAAATAATTCTCATCAGATTCTTCAAGCAGCGTCATTTTGAAATGTAGGGCAGAGTTTTTAGGACAAAACAATGCTGTGGGGAAGCGGCTATTTCTATCTTTGAACTGTTTTACCTTCAAAGATGTAAAAATTCTGCATGCAATTCTTGACACCTTTTTGATCTTTATTATAACAAATTTGTCTGTCTGACAAGGGTGATTGCCTGTTAGACATTTTTGTTCTGCTCAGTTTGTTGCATTTTTGGACACCTGAACCCAAATGAAAAAAAACAAAAACAAAAACACACTCATTTCTGCTGCCTTTTTAATGTGATCATGTGAAGAGCAGGTTTAATCCACAAATCAGCAGGCAATGGAGAGGCAAATGTCGCAGATATTTACAATTCAACACTCAACATCCAAAACTCTCATAGAAATGAAAAGTACTTGACTATTCTGTTCTAAATGCTGCACATTGTGCAACAACATTTGAGCGTAGTAATGTAACAAAAACGTCAGTGAAATTCAGTCACTCAGATACCATACACAGCTTGACGGCAGAAAACCTGATGGATTTGTTTGCTGTAGCTTAACCATGAATAGAAATGCTACACTAATCTTTCAGACTGAATCAACTTCAAATACC